>JAOPSE010000026.1:38653228-39853228 GCA_029449295.1 Zea luxurians
AGGTTACATCCGGCCAAGCACCTCGCCTTGGGCCGCCCCTGTCCTGTTTGTGGAGAAGAAAGATGGCACCAAGAGGATGTGCATCGATTACCAAGCTTTGAATGAAGTCACGATCAAGAACAAGTATCCCTTGCCCAGAATAGAAGATCTGTTCGACCAGTTGAGAGGAGCCAGTGTGTTCTCCAAGATAGATCTAAGGTCAGGTTATCATCAGCTCAGGATCCGACCTTCGGACATACCGAAGACGGCATTCATTACCAAGTATGGTTTGTATGAGTTCACAGTGATGTCTTTTGGTTTGACCAATGCACCAGCCTTCTTTATGAACTTGATGAACAGTGTATTTATGGATTATCTTGATAAGTTTGTGGTGGTATTCATTGATAACATTCTGGTTTATTCTCAAAGCGAAGAAGAGCACGCAGATCATTTGAGGATGGTATTGCAGAGATTGCGAGAGCACCAGTTGTATGCAAAGTTGAGCAAGTGTGAGTTCTGGATCAGTGAAGTCCTGTTCTTGGGTCACATAATCAACAAAGAAGGATTGGCTGTGGATCCGAAGAAAGTGGCAGACATTCTGAACTGGAAAGCGCCAACGGATGCTCGAGGAATCAGGAGCTTCATTGGAATGGCCGGATATTATTGGCGATTCATTGAAGGGTTTTCGAAGATTGCGAAACCAATGACAGCGTTGCTAGGCAACAAGGTTGAGTTCAAGTGGACCCAGAAATGTCAAGAGGCCTTCGAAGCGCTGAAAGAGAAGTTGACAACAGCGCCTGTCCTAGTCTTGCCTGATGTGCACAAGCCCTTCTCTGTGTACTGTGATGCTTGTTACACAGGTTTGGGATGCGTGTTGATGCAAGAGGGAAGAGTTGTGGCTTACTCGTCCCGACAGTTAAAGGTTCATGAGAAGAATTACCCAATCCATGATCTAGAGTTGGCAGCAGTGGTTCACGCACTGAAGACATGGAGGCACTATCTGTATGGACAGAAATGCGATGTTTACACAGATCACAAGAGTCTGAAGTACATATTCACTCAGTCAGAATTGAACATGAGACAGCGAAGATGGTTAGAGTTGATCAAAGACTATGAGTTGGAGATCCATTACCATCCAGGCAAAGCGAACGTAGTGGCAGATGCTTTGAGTAGGAAGAGTCAAGTCAATCTGATGGTCGCTCGTCCGATGCCTTATGAGTTGGCCAAAGAGTTTGACAGGTTGAGTCTCGGATTTCTGAACAATTCGCGAGGAGTCACAGTTGAATTGGAACCTACCTTGGAGCGCGAAATCAAAGAAGCGCAAAAGAATGATGAGAAGATCAATGAGATTCGGCGACTGATTCTAGATGGCAGAGGCAAAGATTTTCGGGAAGATGCAGAAGGCGTGATATGGTTCAAAGACCGCTTGTGTGTTCCCAATGTCCAGTCCATTCGGGAGTTGATTCTCAAGGAAGCTCATGAGACAGCTTATTCGATTCACCCTGGCAGTGAGAAGATGTATCAGGATCTGAAGAAGAAATTCTGGTGGTATGGAATGAAGAGGGAAATCGCAGAGCATGTGGCTATGTGCGATAGTTGTCGGCGGATCAAGGCTGAACACCAGAGACCTGCTGGATTGTTGCAACCGTTGCAGATCCCTCAGTGGAAATGGGATGAGATCGGTATGGATTTCATAGTCGGATTGCCTCGCACTCGAGCCGGCTACGATTCTATTTGGGTAGTAGTGGACCGTTTGACCAAGTCAGCCCACTTCATACCTGTCAAGACCAGCTACAACAGTGCAATATTGGCAGAGTTGTATATGTCTCGGATCGTTTGTCTTCATGGTGTGCCAAAGAAGATAGTGTCAGACAGAGGAACGCAGTTCACCTCTCATTTCTGGCAGCAGTTGCATGAAGCCTTGGGCACACATCTGAATTTCAGTTCAGCTTATCACCCGCAGACAGATGGTCAGACTGAAAGGACCAACCAAATTCTTGAAGACATGTTGAGAGCCTGTGCGTTGCAAGATCAGTCCGGATGGGATAAGCGATTGCCTTATGCAGAGTTTTCCTATAACAACAGTTACCAGGCCAGTTTGAAGATGTCACCGTTTCAAGCGCTTTATGGAAGGAGTTGTAGAACTCCGTTGCAATGGGATCAGCCTAGAGAGAAGCAAGTGTTTGGGCCAGACATTCTGCTTGAAGCCGAAGAGAACATCAAGATGGTCCGAGAGAATCTGAAGATAGCGCAATCAAGGCAGCGAAGCTATGCAGACACAAGAAGAAGAGAGCTGAGTTTTGAAGTCGGAGACTTTGTCTATCTGAAAGTGTCACCGATCAGAGGAGTTAGAAGATTCGGAGTGAAAGGCAAGCTAGCACCCCGCTACATTGGTCCGTACCAAATCCTCTCAAAGCGTGGAGAAGTGGCTTATCAGCTCAGTCTGCCAGAGAATTTGTCCGCTGTGCATGACGTTTTTCATGTGTCTCAGTTGAAGAAGTGCTTGCGTGTGCCAGAAGAGCAGTTGCCAGTGGAAGGTCTTGAAGTCCAGGAGGACTTGACCTATGTTGAGAAGCCAGCTCAGATTCTTGAGATTGCAGACAGAGTCACCCGAAGGAAGACCATCAGAATGTGCAAAGTCAGATGGAATCACCACTCTGAGGAAGAAGCAACCTGGGAGCGTGAAGATGATTTGATGGCCAAGTACCCGGAGCTCTTTGCTAGCCAGCCCTGAATCTCGAGGGCGAGATTCTTTTAAGGGGGATAGGTTTGTAACGCCCCGAATTTTGCAGTTGAATTTTTTTCTTTTCTTCACTCGCCAAATTCGGGCGTTACCTTTTCTTTTTCTTTTTCCCCTCGCTAAACCTTGATCTTTTCCAAAGCTAGCGGGATTCGGTTTGGAATTCCCGTGTAAAGAAAACCATAAAACTGTTTTATGTTGTTTGATGCACCATGCCAAACTATGCATTCTTTGATTGTTTGAAAGTGCAAATGCATTCATCTAGGAAGATCGGATTTCGAAAATAAGGAGAAAATCTTTTCTTCCTTTTTTCTTTCTCTTTCCCTCTCTCCTCTTTTTCTCTCTCTCCCGCGCCGTGGGCCGACCCCGGCCGGCCCAGCCGCCCCCGCGCCCCCCTCTTGGGCCTTAGTCGGCCCAGCCGCCCCCCCTCCCCTTTTTCCCCCAATTCTCTCTCCCTCTCTCTCTCATTTTCTCCCATCCTCTCCCTAGGCCGCCGTCGCCCCTACCCCCTGCCCTAGCGCCGCCCGCCGCCCTCGCCGTCGGCCGCCCGACGCCGGTGAGCCCCCTTCCCCCCTCCTCCCTCCCCCTCCCTCTCCCCTCCTCTCCCCCTCCCTGTCCGGCCATGGCCCGGCCGCCCCTGGCCACGCCGCCCTGGCCCCAGCCCCGCCCGGCCAGCCCCAGCCGGCCCCGGCCAACCCCAGCCCCCGCCCGGCCGCCCCCAGCGCGCCCCCAGCCAGCCCCCAGCCGCGCCTGGCCGGCCCTGGCCGCGCCCTCGGCCGCCCGCCTGGCCGCCCTCGGCCGCCCTGGCCCCCTGGCCGCGTCCCCCTGCGCAGGGCCGGTTCAACCGCCCGGTTCGGCCGCCCCGGCCGCCCAGCTCGGCCGCCCTGCCCCCGGCCGGTTCAACCGCCCCTAGGGCCGGTTCAACCGCCCCCCCCCCCTCTGTTGTTTTTTTATTTTTTTTATTTATTTTATTTTATTTACTTTCTGTTATCATAGCTATCTTATTTTAGGTAGGCTAATCATTGTTCATGCTATTGAAATAGGAAGTTTAATTTAGAATTTCGTTACGCTAGTTGATTCATTTAGTTAATTGTTTATCTCGTTCAATGTTGATCAACTTAAAATGATTAGGTTTCCATTAGTGTATATAACAGAATTCTTTTGTTAAGAACCAATTGTAACTAATCATTAGTGCATAAGATTTAACCCCTGCGAGACCCTCTCCCGTTTCTTTCTAACCATAACAAATGCGATGTCAAATGTCATACTGGATGCATACTCGCTTTACTTGTTCCCTTGTATGGTGTACTGTTCTTTTGGTATTAAATATGTGGATGTATGTATGTTTGCGCTCGCATAGAGAACGATCCGGTTGAAGAGCCCGAGGAATTCGCAGGAGAAGCCCCTGAGCAGCAGTCGGTTGGTGGAGGCAAGTGTCCTTTGACCTATCTCTGTCCTATTCATTCTTTAATTCACCTCCCGCATTACACATTTATACCTAAGGATTGACTAGCTTTTGTTATCCATGTCCTTGTTCACCTATTTGGGTCGGATTATTACTGCTTAGTCTGATGCTATTGCTCAACTCTAATCAATGAACATGATGTGATTATCTATGATACGCTGTTTTCCCCTTCTTATTTATGATTATATTTGTGACCTTCAAGGGGACTCGAGCGGTTTCTCGAGTGCCTCTCCGTAAGGACCTGTTCAATGGATGACCGCCCGGGAAAACAGTGCAACCATGAGGGTGGAATGGGACGCCCTTAGCTGAATAATTGGAGAAACCGGGGTGTAGTTCGCTTAGCCGTTGTGCCGTCAATGGGGCTCGGTGTATGCGGCTCGCTCTGCCAAGGTTGATTTGTCCCTTGGGGAGGAGTGCGGTACATTTAGGAAACCTAACGGGCGGCTACAGCCTCGGGGAATCTTTGTAAAGGCTACGTAGTGATGCCCTGCTGGACCACCTAGGTAGTGGTCAATGGGGAGTCGCTCTCTCCGGGCAGAAAGGGAATCACGGCTTATGGGTAAAGTGCGCAACCTCTGCAGAGTGTTATGAAACTGATATATCAGTCGTGCTCGCGGTTATGAGCGGCCAAGGGAGCTCCAGAGATTAGTGATACTTGATCAGAGACATTTTGGTACAGGTGGCAATGAGATTGATGATTCTGGTTATGATTATGGTATTGGTAAGTGGTATTCTTTCCGTTTGGAAAGGATACATTGGGCTAATAACTTGGGTTAATGTTAAAACCTAGCTCTCTACTAGTAAGTAATAACCTGACCAACTAAAAGCAACTGCTTGACTTATCCCCACATAAAGCTAGTCCACTATAGCCAAACAGGATGCTTGCTGAGTATGTTGATGTGTACTCACCCTTGCTCTACACACCAAACCCCCCCCAGGTTGTCAGCATTGCAACCACTGCTCAGGAGAAGATGAAGCTGTGGAAGGAGACTTCCAGGAGTTCCAAGACTACGACGAGTTCTAGGTGTGGGTTAGCGGCAACCCCCAGTCGGCTGCCTGTGAAGGCCGCGTTATCTACGTTTCTTTTCCGCACTTTGATTTATTGTAAGGACTATATGGACGTCTCAGACGTATGATGTAATCGACTATTATTTCCCCTTTTAATACTATTTGAGCACTGTGTGATGATGTCCATGTTATGTAACTGCTGTGTACGTGAATAACTGATCCTGGCACGTACATGGTTCGCATTCGGTTTGCCTTCTAAAAACCGGGTGTGACAGGCGTACTCCACGCACTCCACGTCGCATTCGTACGCGTGTCGGTACGTGGGGCCGACGGTGATGACCCCGTTGGGGCCCGGCATCTTGAGCTTGAGGTAGGTGTAGTTGGGGACGGCCATGAACTTGGCATAGCATGGTCTCCCCAGCACTGCGTGGTAGGTTCCTTGGAACCCGACCACCTCGAACGTGAGGGTTTCCTTTCGGAAGTTGGAGGGAGTCCCGAAGCAGATGGGCAGATCGAGTTGTCCAAGGGGCTGGACGCGCTTCCCGGGAATGATCCCGTGAAAGGGCGCTGCACCAGCTCGGATCGAGGACAGATCGATCTGCAGGAGCCCGAGGGTGTCGGAGTAGATGATGTTGAGGCTGATGCCTCCATCCATGAGGACCTTGGTAAGCCTGACGTTGCCGATGACGGGATCAACAACGAGCGGGTACTTCCCCGGGCTCGGCACGCGGTCAGGATGGTCGCCTTGGTCAAAGGTGATGGGCTTGTCGGACCAGTCTAGGTAGACTGGCGCCGCCACCTTCACCGAATAGACCTCCCGACGCTCTTGCTTGCGGTGCCGAGCCGAGGCGTTCGCCACTTGCCCACTGTAGATCATGAAGCAGTCGTGGACCTCGGGGAACTCCTCTGCCTTGTTATACTCCTTCTTGTCGTTGTCAGGGGCCCTGCCACCTTCCGCCGGGGGCCCGGCCTTATGGAAGTAGTGCTGAAGCATGACGCACTCCTCAAGGGTATGCTTGACGGGACCCTGATGATAGGGGCACGACTCCTTGAGCATCTTGTCAAACAGGTTGGCGCCTCCGGGAGGCTTTCGAGGGTTCCTGTGCTCAGCGGCGGCGACAAGGTCTGCGTCGGCGGCGTCGCGTTTCGCTTGCAACTTCTTCTTGCCCTTCTTCTTCGTGCCGCGCTGAGCGGACGCTTCGGGGACGTCTTCCGGCTGGCGCCCCTGAGGTTGCTTGTCCTTCTGGAAGATGGCTTCGACCGCCTCCTGACCAGAGGCGAACTTGGTGGCGATATCCATCAGCTCACACGCCCTGGTGGGAGTCTTGCGACCTAGCTTGCTCACCAGGTCGCGGCAAGTGGTGCCGGCGAGGAACACGCTGATGACATCCGAGTCGGTGATGTTGGGCAGCTCGGTGCGCTGCATCAAAAATCGCCGGATGTAGTCCCGCAGGGATTCTCCCGGCTGCTGGTGGCAGCTTCGGAGATCCCAGGAGTTCCCAGGGCGCACGTATGTGCCCTGGAAGTTGCCGGCGAAGGCTTTGACCAGGTCATCCCAGTTGGAGATCTGCGCAAGAGGCATATGCTCCAGCCGGCTCGGGCGGCGTCTGAGAGGAACAGGGGGCGGTTGCGGATGATGAGGTTGTCATCGTCCATTCCACCTAGCTGGCAGGCCAGCCGGTAGTCCGCGAGCCACAGTTCCGGCCTTGTCTCCCCCGAGTACTTGGTGATGGTAGTCGGGATTCGGAACCGGGTCGGGAACGGTGCCCGTCGTATGGCCCGGCTGAAAGCTTGCGGACCGGGTGGTTTGGGCGAGGGGCTCCGATCCTCCTCGCTGTCGTAGCGTCCCCCACGCCTGGGGTGGTAGCCTCGGCGCACCTTCTCGTCGAGGCGGGCTCGACGGTCGCGGCGGTGGTGCTCGTTGTCGAGGCAACCCGGGGCCGCAGGCGCTGTGTCTCGTGTGCGCCCGGTGTGGACCGAGGCTTCCCGCATGAATCGGGAGGTCGCGGTGCGATGCTCCAGGGGTATCCCTGCCTTCAGGAGGCAGAGCTTTCGGCCCGTCGGACCACGGCATCCTCCAGGAGATTCTTGAGCTCTCCCTGGATACGCCGCCCCTCGGTGGTGGATGGTTCCGGCATCGCTCGGAGTAGTATTGCTGTTGTAGCCAGGTTCTGGCCAACCCCACTGGAAGTCGGGGGCAACCTTGCCCTGGCATTGTCGGTGATGCGGTGCTAGACGTCCTGGGCCAGATGACGCGCTTCTCCGGCTGGTGCTCGGCCTGGCCACTCCTGCCCGATGTTCTGCCGAAGCTGCACAAGTTGCCTTGCTTCCTCGTCGAGCCTGGCCTGCATCTCACGGATTTGCTCGAGCTGTGTGTCCTGACCCCTCGCAGGGACTGGGACCACAGCTAGCTCCCGAAGGATGTCAACGCGAGGCGCAGGCCTAGGGGGATCGCCGTTCTCCGGCATACCAAGGTGGTTGCCTTCGTCGAGACCCCCTAGATCGACGTGGAAACATTCGCGACTTGGGCCACAATCCTCGTCGTCGAGGCTGTGGCTACCATCGGAGCAATCGGAGAGGCAGTAGTCGCATGCGGTCATGAAGTCCCGCATGGCACTAGGGTTATCGAGCCCGGAGAAATCCCAACCAGAGTCGGGCTCGTCGTCTTCCTCGGAACCCGGGGGGCCGTAGGTCGAGACGGCCGTCAATCTGTCCTAGGTTGACCACATATGGTACCCCGGAAGGTTTGGATATGCCTTTATGAAAGCGTCCACCGAAGCGGGGTTGCTTGGTGGGTTGAAGCTGAATCTAAAAGGCACAGGATGGGAAACGGACGGTACCTCTTGATCGACGGATGGTGACGAAGTCGCGTTGGGGACGGACTGCACCGTTATCTCAGGTACGAGGCTAACGCTCAGCAAGTCCTTCGCGAGCGTGCTGGCGTCGTCCGTCTTCTTGGGGTTGGCGTGTTGCGGGGAAACGACGCTCGTCTTCGTCTCAGACGCGAGGTCAACGCCCGACGTGTCCCCCGCTGGGGCGCCGGCGCCATCGACTCGCTTGACAGCCGACGAGGCGCCGCCTCTTGCTTGGCCATGGTTGCCCCGCCTCCTCCTCCGTCGACGGGGAAGGTGACGGGACAGACCCGGATGTTGTTCTTCCATCACGCGAGAAAGACGTTGTCGATTCCGCCGCCGGCGGGCGAGCTGACGGCCGCCATTGTCGTTGTCGCGCGGCGAAGGAAGGAGTATCATGTCGTAGCTGTCGTCGAGGGACATGAACTCAAGACTCCCGAAACGGAGAATCGTCCCGGGTTGGAGAGGTTGCTGAAGGCTACCCATCTGGAGCTTGATGGGAAGCTGTTCGTCAACACGCAGCAGGCCCCTACCTGGCATGCCAACTGTTCGCGTTTCGACCCAGGGGGGTCCCTGGACCGACAAGTAAATTGTCGCTGCGTGTCCCAGCCCAGATGGGTCGGCGCGAGACGGAGACACAAGGGGGAAAACAGTAAGGGGAACCGCGACCTCGTGTTGTCCTGCGCCCAGGGCGGATGCGCTTGCAGTAGGGGGTTACAAGCGTTCGCGAGGGAGAAAGAGAGAGAGAGAGCCTGTGCGTCAGCCCATCCTCCCGCGCGACCACCTTTTTTGTACGAGGGCCCTGGACCTTCCTTTTATAGACGTAAGGAGAGGGTCTAGGTGTACAACGGGGGGTGTAGCAGTGTGCTAACGTTCTAGCAGAGCGGAGCCAGAGCCCCATGTACATGCCGACGTGGCTGTCGGAGAGGTGTTGGAGCCCTGTTCATGTGGTGTCGTGGCCGTCGAAGGAGCGCTTGAGCCCTGTAGAAGTACAGCTGTTGGGGCTGATGGGGCCTTGCTGACGTCCCCTTGCTTCCGTAGGGGGCTGAGAACCGCCGTCGTCATGGAGCACGCAGGGTGCCATCAGTACTTGTTTTACCGGGGCGAGCCAGATGGGACGCCGGTCTTGTTCCCTGTAGCCTGAGCTAGCTAGGGGTAGGGTAATGATGTACCCCCCCTGCGACGTGGTCGGTCCGAGCCCAAGGTCAGGCGAGGCGGTGGCTCCTCCGAGGTCAAGGCTGAGTCCGAGCCCGGGGGTCGGGCGAGGCGGAGACCGTCGTCCGAGGTCGAGGTTGAGTCCGATCCCTGGGGTCGGGTGAGGCGGAGACCGTCTTCCGGGTTCGAGGTTGAGTCCAAGCCCTGGGGTCGGGCGAGACGGAGACCGTCTTCCGGAGTCGAGGTTGAGTCCGAACCCTGGGGTCGGGCGAGGCGGAGACCGTCTTCCGGAGTCGAGGTTGAGTCCGACCCCTGGGGTCGGGCGGGGCGGAGCTTCCTATGGCGCCCGAGGCTGGACTTGGCTGCTGTCAGCCTCACCCTGGCAGGTGGCACAGCAGTCGGAGCAGCACAGGTGGCGCTGTTTTCCTGTCAGGTCAGTCAGTGGAGGGGCGAAGTGACTGCGGTCACTTCGGCCTTGTCGACTGGAGAGCGTGCGTCAGGATAAGGTGTCAGGCGATCCTTGCATTGAATGCTCCTGCGATACGGTCGGTTGGCGTGGGGATCTAGCCAAGGTTGCTTCTCCGTGAAGCCTGCCCGAGCTGGGCCTCGTGTGAGTCGAAGGTGCGCCTGTTGCTTGAGGAGACCCTCGGGCGAGGCGTCAATCTGCCTTGGTCTACCGTTCCTGCCCGAGGCTCGGCTCGGGCGAGGCGAGATCGTGTCCCTTGAGTGGACGGAGCCTTGACCGGAATTGCGCCCATCAGGCCTTTGCAGCTTTGTGCTGATGGGGGTTACCAGCTGAGATTAGGAGTCTTGGGGGTACCCCTAATTACGGTCCCCGACAACTACTTATTAAGGCTGCAAGAGTAGTCTGTCATTCTCGTTCTGCCATCATTTATGTTCTGTCATTCCCGTTCTGCCATCATTCTCATGTTCTGTCATTCCCATTTCCCCCTCCTCGCAAAGCCTATTTCCATTCCCATTCACCGATAGCCCACGTCTAGCTAAAATTAAAAAAACACACATGTTTTCAAGGGGTTTTGAACCTGTGACATCTCAAGCAAAGGCCAAGAGTAGCTACCGCTACACCATATATGTGTTTATGTCTACATTTATGACAGGAAACACATCTACTACATCTCTCACCAAGCTCACTTGCTACCCTTGCACAATACGTAGTAGTAGATAAGTATCACCGAGATTCTTGAATTATATTTTTGGATGGACATAATATTATTTAAAGAAGAGCTTTGCATGGAATTTCTTTTGTTTGAATAATGTTTTACACTTAAATTCCCTTTTTTGAATGCATGACATTTATTCTTCGTAATATTTTTTCCATGGATCAGACTTGTGTCATTTTTATAAACCAACAACAAGCATGAATCCATGTTTCTTACTTGAAACCCAGAACAAACACCATGAGCAGGAGGCACTCGCGTTGACGTCGCTCATCGATGACGAAAAGAAGCTTGGCGACTGTTAGTTCGTCCTCTAGAAGCAGTCCTACGTGGTAGCATGCGCCGTTGTGTACGACAAGCTCCCGCGAAGTCACCGCTTGGACGCGGTCCAGAGCAGCTGCACCGCGCTGTCCATCATTAAGCAGGGGGCCTCATGGTTGTCGCCAACGTCGATGACTCTCAGGTTGTTCTGGACACCGCATCCGACAACGACGCCATCACGCCGTCCAGCTCATCGTCCACCTGAAGCCCAACCTGCCACGTAAGTCGCTACTGACCGGACATGAATTCTTGTGTGCTGGGACGATGGATGTTGCTGACGTTGTGTGAGTGTCCTCGAACATGATGTATGTAGTAGAGTAGCGCATCCGGTGGTGCAACGGCCAGGGGTACTACATCGCTGATGAGCCCGGGGTGCACTTTGTTTGGCAGCCCAACCAAGAGTCATCGGTACTCGTCATGTCGCGCGCGTTCGACGACTACTATATCGAGGATTGTGGCGTCATCTTGGCGCCGGAAGTGACGCAGAGGAGGATAGACAACAGTGATCAGTTCGTCATCCTTGCCACCGTCAGGGTAACTTTTGTGTCGGCCTGCCTTTAATTCTCGTTGCAAGTACACACACTTGCCTTTTTGTTTAAGCAAGAGCGTATGGTGGTGTGTGTCTAATGACTAACGATGTACGAGAAAACTTTTTCCGGCATATGTGAAACGTGCTCTCCAATGATGAGACCATACAAATCGCGGCATATATCGAAGTCAGCATGATACTGATGGTTGCAATGTAGTGATGAAACAACTAGATTAAAATAATAAAATTTATGTATAGATAGGATCATAAATTGATTATGAAATATTTTCTATAACACACATTTTATATATAAGTTATCGTAGTATACTGGTATTATATATTCCCGTTGCAACACACAGGCACACGGGCAAACAGCTAGTGGAATATTAATTGCAGCAGGGCGCCCGATCGTCGAGTCATTGGGCCACCCTCATCTTGCTAGTCTCTCCGCTTTTTTAGTTAATTTTAGAAGGGTGGTACAATACTAATTGTAACAAAATATTATGAAAAACACTACTATCATTTATTGATAATATCACTAGATTAATCAAAATATGTTTCATACAAATAAAGTTAACGATATAAATGATATATTGTTTTATATAAACCGATCGTCAAGTCATTGGGCCACCTGCGTTTTGCTAGTCCCTCCGTTTTTTTAGTTAATTTTAAAAGGGTGGTACAATACTAATTTTACCCAAATATTATGAAAAACACTACTATCATTTATTAATAATATCACTAGATTAATCAAAATATGTTTTCATACAAATAAAGAAGTTAATGATATATATCTTTAATATATTAAAGCATCAGTTTTAATGGTCGTTACGCGTCATCTTTTTACAAATAACCTCTCACATCTATTTCAAATTAATCTGTTACATCTCCTCTACGCACCAACATCCATGTTCCAAACCATACCTCGCATATAGATAGCCAAACGACGGCCCGACACCCGTAGGCCGCAGCTCCGGCACGGGCACAACACAACGGCCTATTGACCGTGCCTGGCCGGTCCGTTAGCCCATCGGGCCATTTGGTTAAATCTGCGTAAAATGTTAAAAAATGGTGCAGGAGGTGGGGTTTGAACCCATGTATTGATGGAAGAAAGGTAAGAAACACTGGGTGAAGTCATTTAACCACTAGAACTTTATGTCCAAGTGTTTTTAATATTGAATATAAATTGTATATATGTATATATGATTTTTTGTAAAATAAAAAATAATCGTGTCGAGCCGAGCCAGCACTACGGCCCGAGGCTACAGCCCAAGCACGGCACGACGCTCGTGCCGGGATGGCCAGACACTATTAAATGGGTCGTGCCACGGGTCGACCCGTCAGACACGACCCATTTGGCCATCTATACCTCCACACGATAATGATGGTCCTCACCTCGATGGTCGCCACCTCGTTCGCCATCCTGCTTCTTTTCTCTTCCCTCATGCCTTCGCCTTCGTGCCACCCCATTCTCGGTACAGGGCGTGGGAGGAGGTGCCTCCTCCCCGTATTCGTCCAACACCAGCCCCGACACCGACCCACGCAATGGCTATTACATGTATACGAGGACGTTTCACATCATGCACGCACCATCGTTTTTGTCGTCGTCGGACGTCCCGTTCGTCTTCCCGACCTTCGTCCTGTTCTTCCTCCCTAACCTGCTGCCCCCGCCCACGGCCGTAACTGCGAGCCGACCGACGCTCATCCTTCTATCATTACAAAAATTATTGTGTTGTTTCTCTATTGTTTTAGGTGTTAGTTTTTTGTTGTGCTAAGGACTGAACATAATTTGGGTATGTTAATACTTTATTTATTGTCTGCAAATGGTTTGTGTTCTTGTGATAATGGCTCATGGATCCTGCAAAATATGTATTAGAATTTGGAGATCCATGTAGACACTACCATATGGTGCTCGTCTCTTGTGTTCTTGGCTCTTTATATGTATTAGGTCGTTTCTGAGATCATATTGGCGCGATAGACTCTATGGTGTTTGAGGTTGCTGAATTGAATGTAGTAGCAATGATTTGTCACAATAACAGATAATAGTAAAAGGTTATTTGTTGGTTTTAAACGTTAATAATTAGTATGAAATACCATAATTTGTATGGAGCGTATCCAGTTTTTATTGATGCATGATTTTAACAACCACTCGATATTTTAATCTATCTTTTTTATAAGTTTGAGTGTATGTGGCTTATTTTGGAAACTTGAGCTCATAAACTTTCTCTTATATGGTCTATATATGATGGAATTATGTAAAGTTAGTCATGTAATTCTATAATCTCTATTCGTTCAGTTAATTATTGTAAACTCTCTTATAATTCTCTTCGTTCAGTTAATTATTGTAAACTCTTATAATTCTCTTTATCGTATTGTATTTAGTTAAATAAAAAATGTAAAGTTAACATGTAATTCTATAACCTGTATTCGTTCAGTTAATTGTTGTGAACTTTTTTTTTGTAATTACTCTATTGATTATGTTATATCAAGACATATTGGATTGAGTAAACAACAATATCAGTTTATCAAATAAAAAATATTATACGAAGAGCAAGACATATTGGATAAAGTAAACAACAATATCAACTAGTTAAATAAAAAATATTATACGAAAAGCCGAAACAATCGATACGAATATTGAAACAATCGATACGAATATTGCTATAAGCAGCCGTCGCAAACGTTGAGCAATGGACCAGTTGTTTTATATAAAAGACTCGAACTTGCTTGATTGGTTTTCATTCTTTTCGGGTATCCCACTCGGGCTACGTGACTCAGCTTCACGCTAGAGGAGATTGCTTCGGGGGAGAGAGAGGAAAAAGAAGAATTAAGATGGCAAAAAAATATATACACCAGTTAGAACCACTAAGTTTCGTTAAACAATCTCGGCAAGCAAAGCGACGGTCATAGCCAAAACAATTATTTCACTTTACGGGCTGATTGTGATCAGGGATCACCCTGCCTCTCTGGTCACCGAACCAGCTGTGCCCTACAGAGGAATATTCCAGCAGATATCAAGTGAGGTAGGGCAAGGCACATTCCAACACCCTCTGGCTGCTGGCAGGTATCTCGTAGCCCGTGCTCACGAATCCGCTGCCCGGAAGAGCGTGACAAGGGAGAGGAAGAGGTTGATGACGTCGAGATAGAGCGCGACGGCGGCCCAGACGTACTCGTCGTAGGAGTAGCGCTTGATGAGGTTGTCGGTGTCGTAGATGATGTAGCCGCAGAAGATGAGCGCCGCCAGCCCCCCGTAGATCATGAGCGAGATGCGGCCGAGCGGGAAGAAGAGCTGGATGAGCGCGAACAGCATGAGGATCATGACGGCGGCGAACAGGAACGGGCCCAGGAAGTTGAAGTCGTGGCCGCGCTTCACCGCCCAGAAGGTGTACGCCGTGAGGCTCAGCACCACCACCGCCGTGAGGACCGCCGACTCGAGGATCACCTCGCCTTTGGTGAAGGCGCAGGTGAGGCCGACGGCGAAGCTGATGGCGACCGTGAAGAGGCCGAGCAGCAGCAGGTTCACCGGGTGGCGCTGGTAGTAGTAGTACAGGGGGCACAGCACTGCACGAGCACGGCGTGCGAACGCACGGGAGCAACGAGTCAGCTTCGTTCGGTTTCCACCAATCAGAGCAAAGCCGAAACCGAAGCGAATCGAGCCAGAGTCGTGCGTACCTATGAACGGGAGGATGATGAGGAAGATGTAGAGCCCGAAGCCCGCGGCCGTGGAGACGAAGAAGAGCGCGACGGGGCGGACGTACACGACAACGGCGGCGACGGCGACGGTGAGCAGCATCTGGATGGAGAGGATGCTGTAGACCTTCCGGATGAAGGCCCAGCGCAGGCGCGGGTCCTCCAGCATCATCGGGTACAGCGGCCGCGCCGCCTGCCCCGTCTCCGCATCGCCGGCGTACCACTCCGGGCCCTTGGGTGGCGGACG
Organism: Zea luxurians; assembly: GCA_029449295.1. Taxonomy (NCBI): domain Eukaryota; kingdom Viridiplantae; phylum Streptophyta; class Magnoliopsida; order Poales; family Poaceae; genus Zea; species Zea luxurians. The sequence goes on from JAOPSE010000026.1 coordinate 38,668,393, forward strand.
GAAGTACATCTTCTAATTCTCCTCTTCCTCCGCCTCCTCTGTTCCTCGGTCACCGCCCTCTGCCCGTGTATAGGAAACGCGGCTGGCACTCGGACCTCTCACGGTCACGGCTTCTTGTTCTTGGTCGCTGTCGTTGTGCTTGTGCGCTGGTGGTTGTTGCGCTGAACGGCTTGCCAGGCGAGGAGGTGTTTAAAGGAGGCGCGGAATAGAGGGGCCAACCCAATGCCGGAGAGCGCAGGATGGCGCGAGAGAGGGAGTGAAGGTTCGCGAGGATTCCGTCCCTTCGGCGGTGCGGGTGGTCCGACGTGGCCAGGACCAGAGGCTGACACGTGGGGCACTGGTGCGCGGGCGGCATTCTAGTCGCGTCTCTGTCTGGTGGACTCTGTCTGAATTCTTGAAGGGGGGAGAGGAGAGAACGGGGCCGGAACTCGGAAGTGATACCCCCATTGCTTTTATTTTTGCTTAGCAGGCCGGGGTATCTCCGCAAGCCCGCAACAGGCCAACAGCCAACAGGCAACTGGCATGCGTTTTCTTCTGTGGTTCGCCCGTGCTTTCTAGTTTGTCCAGCCTAATTTATCGGGGTCTCTCTTGGGAATAATAATGGGTATCTAAAATCTGACTAGTCGGTTGGTTTTATTCGATATAAAAGCGGACACAGAATGTTTTTTACTCGTGGATATGTTAATAAACAAGAACATCTACCTATTAGATAGACGGGTACGCGTTATTACTACACATACCCGTCTACCTATATGTACAATATACTCGTATCAATATCACTATAACCATTTAATAGAATTCATCTTAGCTAAAATAAAATCTTTCTCCAGCTATTATTTATCTAGCTAACAAGTTATTTAATCATATGATTTGTTATATGTAAAGTTGAACTTATTTTTTATGTTTATTTAATATTTTGAGTGATTGATATATTGGAATTTAAGACTTTTCTAGTGGGTATGGTTTATCCAACAGGTAAAATTACCCGTGCAGATACGGTATCGGGATCTATCTTGGCAAAGCAAAACATAAGCAACAGTAGATACGGTAATATCTGGGAACCGTTATCATCGTCAATGTGCCCGTGGCTCTTATACCGTGCTTCAGTTTATCCGTATAATCACCTAAAATACTGTTTTTTATAATAGAGTTTAGATATAGGTATAAAAATGAATACATTATAGAGAGAGTCGTAAATGGTTGTATAGTTTCATGTTGAGGAGTTTTCACCTTTTACTGGCTTCACATGCCAATTTTAATTTTTTCATACATGACTTCCGGGCTCCAGCAAACGTCAGGAAGGGACATGCAGCACCGACACCAACTCGGCACTGGGCTGACTCTCTCTAACAGATGCGTAGAAACGTCCTCAAACCGCATATAGGGAGGGAGAGCACTGTATCAACCGCATATAAGGAGCTAGCTGAGCTCGGCGGTCGGCCTCCGCAGCGAGTGCGGTGAGCTGCTCTCTACGCCCAGCGAGCGTCTGCACGGCACGCGCACTGGAGAAGATGAGCAGTACACATCGAAGGCGAGCACCGGCTTGCTAGCCGCGGTGTGCAGGCGTGGTGTTTGATAAAATGCCAATGCCAGGTGATGTAGCAGGCACACCCCAACTGTTGGAAAAAAAACAAATAAATATATGTGGTAGTTGATATAGGAGAGATAGGTGGGGGGGGGGATTTTAGGAGATATATTGAATGTAAGGGTGAAATCTTTTAAGGGAATGTATTAAAATATAGTAGAAAGTATAGATATCGTCTCGTTCTCCGACTAGTGAGTTGGGTGCAACACCCTCATCGTCAACAAAAGAAGTTAGCAATTCTTCTTTTTGGCAAAACGCATCGATCTAGTCGTCTTCAAATCAATAACCAGCAATGCAAGTAGTATGTAAAAGTTTCCTAGGGTTTACCTTGTGAACTACCCACCATGCTTCTAACTTTGGGCTTGGGTATGATATATAGTACATCTGCTCGCAGTGGTGTGCAACGATAAAATTGTTATGGCCTCGAAGTCGTTCCTTGTGCTTGAGTTCAGTTATGCCATATTGATTTTGTCTAATCACATTACAGGTATCGAACCAATCACACACAAAGAATACCACTTTTAGAGTTTTGTTCCTACAAAATTAAACTCAAGAATGTTTTGAATTACATTATAATAACTAGTTTATGTATCATGTGCATCGATTGTTATAGTCACAACTCCAGTATTATATGTGGCTGCATGAGGACGAGAATCTTTTAGGCAGAACGAAAATAAAAGCCATTCACATCGTATCGACCAAATATTCTATAAGTCACTGTCCCATAAAAATAGTTATCTCAAGTCCTGATGTATGTTTGGGGTCTTTGTGCACTGAAAATGATACAAAGTTAAATGACAAATACTACCTCACTAAAAAGGTTAAATGACATCAAACTGAGAGATATAAAGAGTTTACATGATCCTAAAACCAATCAACAAAATTAGCATTAGAACGAACTCTTCCCTTGTAGCGGGGTTACATTTGTCTATGTCCCAGTCCGGTAAGGTCGGCCTCTGTAACCCGGTTTTTGGCGCCATCCAAGGCCCAGCCTTGTTACCGCCCTTATGAACATGGTCTCGGGTGAAACATGTATCCCATTGCGAAGGAAGAGTCAGTCCTCATCCATCGGTCCCTTTTCCTGTTTACGCATGTTGATTCTTTTTACCCCATTTCGGGATCTAAACTTCCTGTTGTACTCGAGAAAACCGAATAATAGTGCCTATTACTGCACCTGGTTTGGAACATCATTTAACGACGAATAAGGATTCGATCACCGAATATTTAGCCCATGAAAAGGGCCACATTCTTAGGGATGGTCCGGGGCCATGTAGTTGCTTAGCCTGGTCCTGTACCCTAAGCCAATACACTCCACCACCCTAGAACAGCTAACCGAGTACCTCGGAATGAATACTTAGATGTTTGAACCTCATCCGAACATAGGAGATGCTCCAAACTAGGATCGGCTAGAATAAGAACTACTATTACATTGAAGGATTATTTGATTAATTATAGCAGCACCCGAAGCGGGATCTGATTTCTAATCACATTCATGAAACATGGATTATGTTTCTACCTTGTCACCCGGTTTCGGGATCCTCCCTCGTAACGAGTGAGGCTCGGGTCACGAAAGGCTAGGTCCAGAGAGAGAGGAACACGTTCTCGGTAGTGGTCCGGGGCCATGCAATAGCCTAGCCTGGTCTAGCACCCTAAGCCCATACACTCCACCATCCTAGGATGGTTGTTCCAAAACCTAGGAATGGCCGTTAAAGACCAGGCCTTATCTTGACCAAGATTCGAGCTCTAGATTATTTAGGTGACATGTGTAGCAATTTGTGCCTTTTCGTGTAACATATGGTCTAGAACTCGTTTTAAATATGTTTTCCTAGTTTAATATCACTATTTAGTTTATTCCACTCTAATAGTAAAGAACTATAAGTTTTTATCAGTAGAGAGGAATAAAACTCAGTAGTGGTGCTCAATTGGTAGCATAAATTTAAAAGTCCCGTAAATTAGGGTGGTGTTTTTTTTTCAGATCTCATTTTTAGAATCTCATTCTAGAATCTAATTATTAGACAAACAATTTTAAAATTTTGTATTGGATTTTGTGTCACAAACTCAGTCTCATCATAAATTGACAATAGAATTTATATTGAGTATACAGCTTTTTTCCAAAATCTATAGAACCAAACACCACCTAAACTACCGGCGAAGTGTCGAAACACATGACTTGATCTAATTCCGGACGCCCTACGCCCCTACCACCCACCAACCAATCTGACACTTGTACTAGTATCTGTCCATACACGAGCCGCCACGTGTCCAGCGAATTCAAAAGTTCGTTAATACGCTCAACTACCAACAGCTAAACCCTACCCACCTTCTCGCCTTAAATCTCCCCCGTCCCCAACCGGCCAGCCCAATCCATCCGGCAAAGAGCTCGAGGCCTCGAGCAATAGTAAGATCTGACTGATCTCGTGAGCTGCCTCTCCAGTGTGCTCTGTAGCCCGCGCAGATCAGTGATGCCTTCGGCGGCGATGACGGTAGCGGCGGGTCTGGCGACCGGGCCGGGCAGCCGTGTGACTCGGTTCGCCAAGTCGACGGCGGCGTCGGTGACGCCCGTGAGGCCGGGCAAGACGCACGCGCTGTCGCCCCTGGACAACGCCATGGAGCGGCACACGGTGCACGTGGTGGTCTACCTCCGCGCCGCGCCGGGCCTGGACAGGGAGCAGCTCAAGGAGTCGCTCTCCGAGGTGCTGTCGCTCTACCCGGCCATGACCGGCCGGCTCACGCGCGGCGAAGGCAGCGCGGACGCCGAGCCTGTGCACCGGGGTTGGGTCGTGAAGTGCAACGACGCCGGCGTGCGCATGGTGGATGCCAGGGCGGCCGTCACGCTCGACGAGTGGCTCGCCACGGCGACCGGCGACGAGGAGATGGACCTCCTCTATTACGAGCCCATGGGGCCCGAGCCTTACATCTGGTCTCCGTTCTACGTCCAGGTACACCCTTGACCGACTCATTCAATCTCAGCTTAGCTCTGCTTGGTGAAGTTAGGTGAGCTGTTGTCTGCCTATCTGGATTAGTTTGATTGCTCGGCAGTTGAGCACTTGAGTTTGGTGACATTTACTTACTAATTCTAGTTCGGTAGGAACAGCTTCAGAATTAAATGCCTTGTGCTCTTGTACTACCGCGTCACATGGCTGCATCACTGATAAGTGGTGGCAGTATATGCAGAGATGCAGATGCAGTATGGGACCAGACAGGACCTTAATTAAAATTTTCCATGGTGACCACTTGTATGGATGCAGCTGACAGAGTTCACCGACAAGTCGTACGCGCTGGGGCTGAGCTGCATCCACATCCACAACGACCCCACCGCTGCCGCTCTCTTCTTCCACGCCTGGGCAGCCGCCCACCGCCGGACCACCAGCACGTACCCGCCCTTCCTTCACCCGCCGGCGTTGGCGGTCTCCCCGACCTCGCCGCCCCCTGCACCGCCTCTGCTCGCCGAGAAAGCCAGCGCCGCCTCCCCCACCAGCACAGATGCCGCCGCCGCCATGTCTTCCGCCACGTTCCACTTCCCGGCCGCCGCGGTGCGCGCGCTGCTCTCCTCCCTGGAGCCGGGCACCACCCCGTTCGCGGCGCTCGCCGCGCTCTTCTGGCTCCGGATCACCGGCGCCGCCGACGGGGAGCGAGAGCTCACGCTGGCGCTGGACTTCCGCAAGCGGATGTACGCGCCGCTGCCGTGGGGGTACTACGGCAGCTCCGTCCACTTCACGAAAGCGCGCGCCGACCTCGCGTCCGGGCTGCCCGCCGTGGCCGCGGCGCTGGACCGCCACGTTGCCGGCGTGCCGGAGGAGGAGCTGTGGCGCGCACTGGAGTGGCTCCACACGCGGCAGCAGCAGGAAAACGCGCCGTTCCAGATGTATGGGCCGGAGCTGACGTGCGCGGCGCTGGACCACGTGCCCATGTACGGCGCGGAGTTCGAGGCCGGGGCTTCTCCGGCGCGCGTGTCGTGCCGCGTGGGCGGGGCCACCGGCGAGGGGCTGGTGCTCGTCCTGCCCGCGCCCGAGGGCGGCGAGGCGCGGGACGTGGTGGTGACGCTGCCCGCAGAGGCGACGGCCAGGGTCTGCCGCGACGCCGAGGTGCTCCGGCACGGTGCCGAAGTTGTGTTCGGGGCGAAGGCCGAAAAGGAGGAGTAGGCCCAGTGCCACGAGTCACGACGGAGCAACAAGAATCGTTGTGCTGCTGGCCTGCTGTTGCTGGTCCCTGCGGAACTTGATCCTGATCCACGCAATTTACTTTTGTATACTCTGTGGGCTGTGGCCCTTCGTTTGATTTCGATGTAATCAGTCGCCATGTTTGGAGGAAAGCATTGCCGCATTGCTGTTCGCAACCATACCTCTCCAATCAGTGGAGAGGGTAGGTTCATCTGTTTGGAAATCTTGTCCCACGACGCATCCTGATTATGCGCGTGAGACGCTAATTCTTTCCACGCAATCCACCATTGTTTACAAGAGAAAGATATTACGAATTTAGAAAATCTTTTTTAATTGAATCTAAACATTCTATAGCAAATATGTAACGATATATATAGCTGTGTACACGTGTATGTGTTGAGCAGCATTTGTGGCACTGGACATGACCGGGTCCGCAATTAGATCAGATCAGGCGTAACTAATCCTTTTTTGCGTGTTTATTCCTCTAAATCTGTGGCTGCCGTTGGGAAACGCCTATAAATGAGTTCAGACCTCCTCTCTATATATAGGAAGGGGTTGCGAGCATCAGTAATCGAATCCAATCAATCTATTTCCAATTCTTCTACTTTTGTGTCCTAGTAGTAGGGGTAATTAGTCTTCTTCACCTCCAATCTTCACCTCTCTTCGATTTTACGTCATCTAGAGGCGTCTTGGATGGTCTACCGACCCCAAGACAAACCATAGGATCTCTCCTCCCCAATGGATCCCTCATAGGAATTATATACATTGTTGTTGGCGAACGCAGCCGCCCTGCGCATGTGCGGGCCGTCTGACCACCAGGCGCGGACCGTCCGACTTCACTGCGGGGAAGACCCGCCTCTGCGCTAGGTCACGGACCGCTCGCGCCGCCGCAGAGAGCACTATCGCCGATACACCTCATAGTGATTAGCGCCTAGATCAACACCAACACACTTTTTGGCGACTTCGCTAGGACAAGGTGTCGACTCCGATGTTTCCCAGCAATATCATCGAGCCGACTTTGGAAGGAACACATAGAGCAGCTGATCAAGGAGGCCAAGTCGAAGTACCTAGCCAAATTTAAGGTGGACAGGCACCAGAAGGTCGTCTGTATACGAGAGACCAACCTGGTGTCAATCCAACCTGCTACAACTACCCCCACTATAAGTAATACGAACAACATCCTTGCCCTTCGATCATACGTAGATGAACAACGAGAACAGATGCAACAAATATTATAGGGTATACAAGAGGATAATAGAAGGCTAGCGCATGCGTTTGATAAATATGTCATTACTAACTTTCCGTCACGCGAGGTCAAAACCAAAGAAAATCCACAAGATTCATCGGCTGTAAATGGACATACCTAGTCCCAACCCCATTTTGGGATGCCGATGAAATCCTATGACGACCAGCCACATCCTCCATCGCCTTTATGGGAATAATCCATGTCCTTATGCATGGTCGGACAGTCCGGGCTCGAGGCCAAACGGTTCGGCCCAACGACGGTTGGCTCAGCCGCTCACGATAAGCCACTGAAAACCACACCGGGGACAATAGAGAAGCTTAGACCGTCCGACCATGTGTGAGGACCATCCAAGCACATCACTAGACCGTCCGGACCTTACATCGTACCATCCACGATAGGTCATCCAGAATAGATCGTGGATTATTATCAACAACTAGGGTTGTAAACGGACGGAAAAATTCCCGTCCCGACCCGACCCATTTTCTACATTCAACCCGCCCATTTCTAGATTTTCGGAAAAATGCGGGTTCGGGACGGGTTACGGGTTAGGAGTCAGCGGGATCGGGACGGAAACGGGAAAGGCTATTTTTCGTTCGGATTATCGGGATCCCGTATTTGATCGGGATATTTCCGGATTAAACCCGGATTTAACCCGAGGATTAAGGCCCACCACCACTCACTCGTCGGGCCCAAAGCGGCCAAGCCCACCACTCCACGTCCAGTTCTCCACACACACGTGAACGCTAACCCTAAGCCCATTCCCTCGGTGGCTGCCTGGCTGGACGCCTGGACACCTCCAATCCCCAGACCCCAGGCTTCACCGCTTCAGCCCCGCCAGCGCCGAGCGGCCGACTCGCCGACGGCCGACTCCAATCCCCAGGCTTCAGCCCCGCCGAGCGGCCGACTCGCCGACGGCCAACTCGCACGTGCTTCCGCCGGCAGCCTGGCACAGCAAGCAGGAAGCAGCAAGCAAGAATCAGCGGTCGGTCGGGCGTACGACAGCAAGCAGGAAGCAGCACAGGCGTCTCCATCCTACAGGTAATTACTAATACGTACTAGTACTAGCAGCAAGGTATTTGGTTCCTGCTTCCTGCTTGCTAGGTACTACGTACTAGTACTAGCAGCAAGCTATTTGGCGCTTGGCGTTGCTGCTTCTTGCAGCCAGCAGCCCACATGGCCACATGCTTGATTGTTTGATTATTTTTTATTGTTTACTCAATTATTCAATTGTTCATACAGTGACGTTTGATTGTTTGCAGCAGTTGAGACTCGATATGTCTCACTCTGGAACAGGACCCGGAGGAGGAGCACACCATTTAGGCTCCATGCCTACGGAGTCAGAGACCGGGATAGTGATTCCTAATTCATGAATGAAGATGGCGAGCTGTGAAGAAATCTTACAAATGTGTGTTTGATGTCATGAAGACATTGAAGAATGAAGACCTTATATTGTGTCCATATGTGTGTGTCGGTGTGTGAGTGTGACTATAAGTCTATTACTCTATTAATTGTTATTTTGTATGGACTGAATTTATGTGGGCAGAGTGAGTGTAAGTTTACTTGTTGGATACTTGGATTTGGAATTGTGTTATGTGCTCAAGTACTATTGTGGACTTATTTTCATGTTGTTCAATGGCTATGTGGTCAACTGGTCATGTAATCATGTGGTGATGTGGACTTATTTTCCGGTTAATTTTTCCGTTGAGGTAATTTCCGTTCGTTTTCGGTTAATTTTCGGCCGTTTTGGTTCGTTTCCGTAAACCCGTATAACCCGGACCCGTTTCCGCCCGTGGTTGTTCCGCTCCCGCTCCCATTTCCGATGAAGAATTGCGGGAGCGGAAACGGGAGAAGGGTTTTTCCGTCCGTTTCCGTCCGTTTTCATCGCTATCAACAACCCTACTACCAGCCTCACGCTAGCTCCTCCCTAAAACCTACGACCCCACAAGGCCAAGAGATGATCCCACCCGCATATGGATATAAGCACTTTTTAGCCCTTAGAAGGCCAGAAAGATCTAACATGCAATATGGGGCACCTAGAGCTAGCATCAATACCCCTACATAACCCGCACCAGGGGCAAGGGAACAATATAATGATACACCAACACATACACATACGGACCGAAGGGCCGGTGCATTACCACCGGCCGCCATTGATATAGTTAGAGAAGAGATAGCTAGGGTGTTCCAAGACAAACTCGGTGTTAACATGTCCCATGGGGGGCAATCTTATTAGAAGCCAGACGATAGCCGATTCGACTATGACCCTTACCCACAGGGGACTAGTATACCCGAATTTTTTTAAATTTTCGGGTGACTAGGGCAAAAGCACGTATGAGCACATTAGCCAATTGAGAGCACTTAGAGGGGGTGAATAGGTGATCCTGCAAAATTCAATACTAATAACACAAACTTGGTTTAAAATATGTTAGTTAGATAAAACCAAGTGGTTATAAAGCGAGCTCTTGAGATGGAGTCCATCACACAGAAAAGCAACACAAGAGACACAGTTTTTATCCCGTGGTTCGGCCAAGTAACACTTGCCTACTTCCACGTTGTGGTGACCCAATGGACGAGGGTTGCACTCAACCCCTTTCAAGTGATCCAATGATCAACTTGAATACCATAGTCTTTTCTTTTAGAGTACTCTTCCCGTTTGCGAGGAATCTCCACAAGTTGGAGCCTCTCGCCCTTACAATGATGATCACACAAGAAGCACAGTAATAAGAGAGGGAGAGCAACACATGCAAGACTCAAATCTGCAGCACACACGCACACAAGCCAAGACTTGAGCTCAAAACACAGCACAGGGAGTTCATAACTCAAATGGAGCTCAAATCACTAACACAACAGATCAAATGTGTGGAGGCGGGGTCTAGGAGTCTTAGGATGCTTAGTGAGTGCTTGGTGTACTGCTCCATGTGCCTAGAGGTCCCTTTTATAGCCCCAAGGCAGCTAGGAGTCGTTGGAGATCAACTTGGAAGGCAAATCTTGCCTTTTGTCGAGTGGTGCACCGGACAGTCCGGTGCACCACCGGACAGCTATAGTACATGTCCGGTGCTCGACTTCCTTCCATATCGGGCGCAGCCGACCATTGGTCCTCCGGGCCTGTTGGCGCACCGGACACTGTCCGGTACGACAAACCGACCGTTGGCTCAGCCACGTGTCGCCCGTTGATCGTGCGGACAACTGTTGGCCATGGACGCCTATGGTTCAACGGACAGTCCGGTGAATTATAGCCGCGGCGCCATCTCTTTTTCCTGAGAGCGACGAGTTCGTCGCCGAAGTGCTTGGGCGTGGGCGCAGATGACGCACCGGACAGTCCGGTGAATTTTAGCCACTTCGCCCCGCCGATTCCCGAGAGCAGCCAGTTTGCCATCGGGCCAGCCTGGGCACCGGACACTATCCGGTGCACCACCGGACAGTCTGGTGCGCCACAGGCTGGTGCAGTTTTTGGCTGAACTTAGCTAAATCTTCTCCAGTTTGATTTCAGTTTTCTTGGCACTATCTCTAACACTTAGATAAACATGTTAGTATCCAAAATTAATTTACTAACTTCAGAGACATACCTTGTTCCTTTATTTGCATCTTGGCGCTTATAAACTTAAAACCATGTGTTGAGCATCTAATCGCCAAAACAATTATAGAAATGGCCCAAGGGCACTTTTCCCTTTCAATCTCCCCCTTTTTGGTGATTTATGCCAACACATTTAAAAGCAACTAAGAAGTGCAAATTTAAGACCAATTTTTCTTCACTTAGTATTTGGCATATTTGGATCACTTTTGCCACCACTTGGTTTGTTTTTGCAAATCAAAATCTTTTCCCTATATCTAAGTCAAACACACTTGTTTGGGCAAATAGAGAGTTATTCCAAGAGAATTGATCAAGTGCCAAAAACTCCCCCTTTTCCAATAATCAAAAAAATCTCCCCATAAGAGACCAAATTTGCAATTAGAGTTATTTAGACAAAATACAAATTCTAACTCTACTGTTTTCAAAATTCACAAGTGGTTGGCTGATCTATTTGCTTTGGCCTTAATTTCTCCCCCTTTGGCATTAAGCACCAAAACAAAAAAACTTTTGGCCCTTTAACCCCATTGCCTTACTAAAATGTTGAAGGAGAGCAAAAAGGCAATGAGAGCATTAGTATGGACTTGGAATTAAATACACTTATACCGGAGTGCAGTGGAAGTCTTTTCGTCGTCCAAGTTCATTTTCCTTTTCAATGTACCTTCGAGACTACTTCAAGTGTACTCAAACAACCAAATTAGTCTCAAAAAGGTCAAGTTGTAGTTTATCTCCCCTAAACATGTGCATCATTTGCATATGGACTTGTGAGGTCCGGGGATGACTTGTACAACTTGAGCACCACAAATAAACAATAAATGATGTAAATGCTCAAAGTAACATGATCAAAGGCATAGAATACATGTATGCTCTAGATCAATCCAAGTTATGCGAATCTAAGACATTTAGCTCACTACACAACCTGCAAAACCTTTTCTCATCTAAAGGCTTGGTGAAGATATCGGCTAGCTGGTTCTTGGTGCTAATGTGGTAAACATTGATATCTCTCTTTTGCTGTTGGTCTCTCAGGAAGTAATGCCGGATGTCTATGTGCTTAGTGCGACTTTGTTCAACAGGATTATCCGCCAAGCGGATTGCACTCTCATTGTCACATAGGAGTGGGACTTTGCTCAAATTGTAGCCAAAGTCCCGGAGGATTTGCCTCATCCAAAGCAGTTGCGTGCAACACTGTCCTGCGGCAACGTACTCGGCCTCGGCGGTTGATAGGGCAACAGATGTTTGTTTCTTGGAACTCCAGGACACCAGGGACCTTCCTAGAAATTGGCACGTCCCTAATGTGCTCTTCCTATCAACCTTGCACCCGGCATAGTCCGAGTCTGAGTGTCCAATTAAGTCAAAGGTAGACCCCTTTGGATACCAGATCTCGAAGCAAGGCATAGAAACTAAATACCTAAGAATTCGCTTAACGGCCACAAGGTGACACTCCTTGGGGTCGGATTGAAATCGAGCATACATGCATACACTAAGCATAATGTCTGGTCTACTAGCACAAAGATAAAGTAATGAACCTATCATTGACTGGTATGCCTTTTGATCAACGGACTTACCTCCTTTGTTGAGGTCGAGATGTCAGTCAGTTCCCATCGGTGTCTTCGCGGGCTTAGCGTCCTTCATCCTAAACCTCTTGACAAGATCTTGAGGGTGCTTCGTTTGGGAGATGAAAGTGTTGTCCTTGAGTTGCTTCACTTAGAATCCAAGGAAGTAGGTCAACTCACCCATCATCGACATCTCGAACTTGTGCATCATTACCCTGCTAAACTCCTCACAAGACTTTTGGTTAGTAGAACCAAATATTATGTCATCGACATAAATTTGGCAAACAAAAAGATCACCATCACAAGTCTTTGTAAAAAGAGTGGGATCGGCTTTCCCAACCTTGAAAGCATTAGAAATAAGAAAATCTCTAAGACATTCATACCATGCTCTTGGGGCTTGCTTAAGTCCATAGAGCGCCTTAGAGAGCTTATATACATGGTCGAGATACCTGTCATCCTCAAAGCCAGGGGGTTGTTCCACATATACCTCCTCCTTGATTGGCCCATTAAGGAAAGCGCTCTTTACGTCCATTTGGAACAGCCTAAAAGAATGGTGAGCAGCATAGGCTAATAAAATCCGAATTGACTCTAACCTAGCCATAGGAGCAAAAGTCTCCTCAAAATTCAAACCTGCGACTTGGGCATAACCTTTTGCCATAAGTCGAGCCTTGTTTCTTGTCACCACTCCATGCTCGTCTTGCTTGTTGTGGAACACCCACTTGGTTCCCACAACATTTTGCTTTGGACGTGACACCAGGCTTCAGACTTCATTCCTTTTGAAGTTGTTGAGCTCTTCCTGCATGGCCAACACCCAGTCTGGATCCTACAAGGCCTCTTCTACCCTGAAAGGCTCAATAGAAGAGACAAACGAGTAATGCTCACAAAAATTAGCTAATTGTGAGCGAGTAGTTACTCCCTTGCTGATGTCACCCAGAATCTGATCGATGGGGTGTTGTCTTTGGATCGATGCTCGAACTTGAGTTGGAGGGGCCCGTAGTGCTTCTTCCTACATAACCTGTTCTTCCTGTGCTCCCCCTTGATCTTGCCCCTCTTCTTGAGGTACCTGTTCATCGTCTTAGGTTGGAGGATGCACCATTGTTGAGGAAGAAGGTTGATCTTGTTCCTGCAGTTCCTGTGGTCGCACATCTCATATCGCCATAGTTCGCATTGCGGCCGTCGGAACCTCATCTTCATCTATATCATCAAGATCAACTTGCTCTCTTGGAGATCCATTAGTCTCATCAAATATAACATTGCTAGAGACTTCAACTAATCCCGATGATTTGTTGAAGACCTTATACACCTTTGTATTTGAGTCATATCCTAGTAAGAAACCTTCTACTGCCTTGGGAGCAAATTTTGAATGTCTACCTTTCTTCACCAGAATGTAGCATTTGCTCCCAAATATACGAAAATAAGAAACATTTGGTTTGTTACCAGTTAGGAGTTCGTAGGAGGTCTTCTTGAGGAGACGGTGCAAATAGAGCCGGTTTATGGCATGGCAAGCTGTGTTCACAGCTTCCGACCAAAACCGCTCAGGCGTCTTGTACTCTCCAAGCATCGTTCTCGCCATGTCGATTAGCGTCCTATTCTTCCTCTCTACCACACCATTTTGCTGTGGTGTGTAGGGAGCGGAGATCTCGTGCTTGATGCCTTCCTCCTCAAGGAACTCTTCAACTTGAAGATTCTTGAACTCGGACCCATTGTTGCTTCTTATCTTCTTCACCTTTAGCTCAAACTCATTTTGAGCTCTCCTTAAGAAGCGCTTTAGGGTTCCTTGGGTTTCAGATTTGTCCTGTAAAAAGAATACCCAAGTGAAGCGGGAAAAATCATCGACTATTACAAGACCATACTTACTTCCCCCGATGCTGAGGTAGGCAACGGGTCCGAAGAGATCCATGTGAAGAAGTTCTAGTGGTCTTGATGTCGTCATCACATTCTTGTTGTGATGAGTGCTTCCCACATGTTTCCCTGCTTGGCATGCTGCACAAGGTCTGTCTTTCTCAAAATAGACATCTGTTAGTCCTAACACATGTTCTCCCTTTAGAAGTTTATGAAGGTTCTTCATTCCAACATGTGCTAGACGGTGATGCCAAAGCCAACCCATATTAGTCTTAGTGATTAAGCATGCATCTAGATCGACATTCTCTTTTGAAAAATCAACTAAATAGAGCTTGCCGTCTAATACACCCTTAAAAGCTAATGAACCATCACTCCTTCTAAAGACAGAAACATCAACATTTGTAAATAAACAATTGTAGCCCATGTGACACAATTGACTTACAGACAGTAGATTGTACCCAAGCGACTCAACTAAAAATACATTTGATATTGAGTGCTCGTTTGTGATGGCTATCTTGCCCAAGCCTTTGACCTTGCCTTGGTTCCCATCTCCAAAGATAATAGTATCCTAGGAATCCCTATTTTTGACATAGGAGGTGAACATCTTCTTCTCCCCTGTCATGTGGTTTGTGCATCCGCTGTCGATAATCTAGCTTGAGCCCCCGGATGCATAAACCTGCAAGGAATTTAAGCTTAGGTCTTAGGTACCCAACTCTTGTTGGGTCCTACAAGGTTAGTCACAACAACTTTTGGAACCCAAATGCAAGTCTTGTCTCCCTTGCATTTAGATCCCAATTTTCTAGCTACCACTTTTGCATTTTTACATGAAAGCACAAACGAAGCATTGCAAGCATGATAAACAGTAGTAGGTCCATTGCAAACTTTCCTAGGAGCATGAGAAGTAGCATAATTTCTCCTAGGCCTACTTCTACCATGAATAAAAGTGGAACTAGATGCGAACATAGCATGAGAATTAAATGTAGCATTATGAGAAACAATATGATCATAGCATCTATCATTATGAGCACGACTAGTGAATTTCCTATTATAAATATAGGCATGGTTCTTTTGAGAACTACTAGCCATCGGGGCCTTCCATTTCTCCTTGTTGAGAACGGAAGTCCTTTGGCTTGTTATGTTCTTGGTTTCCTTTCAAAAACCAAGTCCATCCTTAATTGAGGGGTGTCTACCAACAGTGTAGGCATCCCTAGCAAATTTTAGTTTATCATAGTCATTTTTGCAAGTCTTAAGTTGATCATTAAGACTTGCAACATCATTATTTAATTTGGCAATAGTGGCAGCATGTTCATCAAAATTAACATCTTTACACCTATTGCAAATAACTACATGTTCCACACATGAACTAGTTGCATTTACTTCCTCTAGCTTAGCCTTTAATTCATCATTTAAATTATTTAAACTAGAGATAGATTCATGACAAGTAGACAACTTAGAGGATAGCATTTCATTTCTTTTAATTTCTACAGCAAGAGATTTTTGAACACTAACAAATTTATCATGCTCCTCATACAAAATGTCTTCTTGCTTTTCTAGCAATCTATCATTTTCATTAAGAGCATCAATTAGTTCATTTATCTTGTCTACTTTATTTCTATCTAATCCCTTAAACAAATCAGTATAGTCTATTTCATCATTAGATGACTCTTCATCACTAGAAGAAGTATACTTGGGAGTGACCCGAATACGTACCTTCTTCTCCTTAGCCATAAGGCACATATGGCGTTCGTTGGGGAAGAGTGAAGATTTGTCGAAGGCAGAGGCAGCCAGTCCTTCATCGTCGGAGTCGGATGAAGAACAGTCGGAGTCCCATTCCTTTCCAAGATGTGCTTCGCCCTTCGCTTTCCTGTAGTTCTTTTTCTTCTCCTTCTTCTCGTGCTTTTCTTGTCCCTGGTCATTATCATTATCGGGGCATTGAGCTATAAAATGACCAGTCTTACCGCATTTGAAGCATGAGCGCTTTCCCCTTGTTTTATTCTTGTTGGGGTATTCCTTGCGTCCTTTCAAGGCGGTTATGAAGCACTTGATGATGAGCGTCATTTCGTCCTCGTTTAGGCCGATAGCCTCCACTTGTGCTACCTTGCTGGGTAGCGCCTCCCTGCTGCTGGTTGCTTTGAGAGCAACGGGTTGTGGCTCGTAGACGGGTAGTGGACCGTTTAGTGCATCATCCACGTATCGTAGACGGCTGTGGCTCATAGACGGGTAGTGAACCATTTAGAGCAACGGGCTGTGGCCCGCTCACGAATTTTCCGAGGATTTCCTCGGGCGTCATCTTGGTGTACCTGGGGTTTTCATGAATAAGGTTGACAATATGGGGGTCAATAACTGTAAATGACCTGAGCATGAGTCAGACGCATCATGATCTGTCCATCTTGTGCTTTCGTAGCTTCGGATTTTGTTGACCAGGGTCTTGAGCCTCTTGTAGGTTTGTGTTGGCTCTTCTCCCTTGATCATCATGAACCTCCCCAGCTCGCCTTCCACCAGTTCCATTTTGGTAATCATGGTGACATCATTTCCCTCATGAGATATCTTGAGGGTGTCCTAGATTTGTTTGGCATTGTCCAAGCTGCTAACCTTGTTATATTCATCCCTGCACAGAGATGCTAGCAAAACAGTAGTGGCTTGTGCATTTTTATGAATTTTCTCATTGATAAACACAGGATTATCAGAACTATCAAAATGCATCCCATTTTGTACAATTTTCCATGTATTAGGATGGAGAGAGAATAAATGACTACACATTTTATGACTCCAAAACAAATAGTCCTCTCCATCAAAGTGTGGGAGTTTTCCAAAGGAATTGAAAGTAAATGCGCATTTGAATTATAAAGAATGCGAGAGTAGTCAAAAGAGTAATTCTAATTGAACGTTTTATTTTTCGACGAGGAGTCGTCGTCATCCCTTGGTGAAGAAGAGGAGCGTCGCTGTCATAGTAGATGATCTTCTTGATGCGCCTCTTCTTCTTCCCGTACCTCTTCTTGTGACTTGAGCCTGAGTCAGTGGGCTTGTCGTCTCCTGGCTCATTGAAGATGGACTCCTTCTCCTTGTCGTTGACCACCATCCCCTTACCCTTAGGATCCATCTCTTCGGGCGGTTAGTCCCTTAGATGAAGAGTACGACTCCGATACCAATTGAGAGCACCTAGAGTGGGGTGAATAGGTGATCCTGCAAAATTCAATACTAATAACACTAACTTGGTTTAAAATATGTTAGTTAGATAAAACCAAGTGGTTATAAAGCGAGCTCTTGAGATGGAATCAATCACACAGAAAAGCAACACAAGAGACACAGTTTTTATCCTGTGGTTCGGCCAAGTAACACTTGCCTACTTCCACTTTGTGGCGTCCCAATGGACGAGAGTTGCACTCAACCCCTTTCAAGTGATCCAATGATCAACTTGAATACCACGGTCTTTTCTTTTAGAGTACTCTTCCTGTTTGCGAGGAATCTCCACAAGTTGGAGCCTCTCGCCCTTACACTGATGATCACACAAGAAGCACAGTAGTAAGAGAGGGAGAGCAACACACGCAAGACTTAAATCTGTAGCACACACACGCACACAAGCCAAGACTTGAGCTCAAAACACAACACAGGGAGTTCACAACTCAAACGGAGCTCAAATCACTAACACAACAGATCAAATACGTGGAGGCAGAGTTTGGGAGTCTTAGGATGCTTAGTGAGTGCTTGGTGTACTGCTCCATGCGCCTAGGGGTCCCTTTTATAGCCCCAAGGCAGCTAGGAGCCGTTGGAGATCAACTTGGAAGGCAAATCTTGCCTTCTGTCGAGTGGTGCATCGGACAGTCCGGTGCACCACCGGACAGCTACAGTACATGTCTGGTGCTTGATTTTCTTCCATATCGGGCGCAACTGACCATTGGTCCTCCGGGCCCGTTGGCACACCGGACACTATCCGGTGCA
Source organism: Zea luxurians (assembly GCA_029449295.1). Classification (NCBI taxonomy): domain Eukaryota; kingdom Viridiplantae; phylum Streptophyta; class Magnoliopsida; order Poales; family Poaceae; genus Zea; species Zea luxurians. The sequence continues at coordinate 38,686,286 of JAOPSE010000026.1, forward strand.
CACCGGACAATCCGGTGCGACAAACCGACCGTTGGCTTAGCCACGTGTCGCCCGTTGATCGCGCGGACGACCGTTGGCCGCGGGCGCCTATGGTTCACCGGACAGTCTGGTGCACCACCGGAGAGTCCGGTGAATTATAGCCGCGGCGCCATCTCCTTTTCTCGAGAGCGACAAGTTCGTCACCGAAGTGCTTGGGCGCGGACGCAGATGACGCACCGGACAGTCCGGTGAATTTTAGCCACTTCGCCCCGCCGATTCCTGAGAGCAGCCAGTTCGCTGTTGGGCCAGCCTAGGCACCGGACACTGTCTGATGCACCACCGAACAGTCCAGTGTGCCACAGGCTGGTGCTGTTTTTGGTTGAACTTAGCCAAATCTTCTCCAATTTGATTTCAGTTTTCTTGACACTGTCTCTAACACTTAGATAAACATGTTAGTATCCAAAAACAATTTACTAAGTTCAGAGACATACCTTGTTCCTTGATTTGCATCTTGGCGCTTATAAACTTAAAACCATGTGTTGAGCATCTAATCACCAAAACAATTATAGAAATGGCCCAAGGGCACTTTTCCCTTCACCAATTATTAGCACAGCTAGAGGAGTTGGCCAACAAAGAGGCTTGCCGGATGCATTTATTTTCATTACCCTTAACTGGTACAACCTTCGCATGGTATACCACCTTGCTACCTAACTCTATTTTCTCTTGGGGAGAGTTCGAGCAAAAATTTCATGATCACTTTTTCTCCGGAGATTACAAGTTAAACTTAGTTGATTTAGTAGCCTTGCAATAAGGAAAATATGAATCGGTTAATGATTACCTCCGTAGGTTCTAAGATACTAGAAACTGATGCTTCTAGAAACATATGACAAAGAAACAATTAGCAGGACTTGCCTTTAACGAGATGCACTATTATTTAAAAGAGAGGTTAGAGGGCATACAATTTTTCACTATGATACAATTTCATCAACGGGATTTAGCTTGTGAAAATCGGTGCAAGGATACACAAAAGACGACACATCACAATGTTAATCTAGTTAATTACAATCGGGTTAGTTTAGATGACAAGCCAAAGGAAGTATATGCCGTAGAAATGGTTTGGCCAGCCAAGGCCAAACCATCATCATGTTCCTCTTTGCAGTCGGTCCAAAAGAATTGACAAGAGATGAAATTTACTTTTAATGTTGCTAAATACGATAAAATATTTGATGAATTATTAAAAAGTGGCAATATTAAAACAACACACACACACAATTCCACCTACAGAAGAATTAAAAAGAAAAGCATATTGTAAATGACATAATTCTTTTTCTCATGCTACAAAATGGCTGCAATGTGTTTCGTCGGCAAATTCAATCAGTCATTAAAGAGGTCCGCTTAAATTTTCAGGAAATGCAGGTGGACAAGCAAATGAGAACAAGATCCCAGACTCCCCGAAGAGAACAAGATCCCTGTCAATACCATCGATCTAGACAGTAAAAATGTCTTGGTTCAGTTGGGAGTGGCCGATAAAGACAAAGGAAATGGTATCCTCTTTGGTGATCCCAAAGTCCCTAATGAGAACAAGAAAATTCTATCCCGATAGGTCGTTGCTATAAGGACACCAGATGGTGGACGGTCAGGATCTCCTATAGACAGTCCCGCCAGCGTGGACGGAGGGTTTTGGCAGTAACCAGGGACATCGACGAATACATACCTTCAAGCCTCGATGACTAGAGATAGATACATGGAAACAATACATGGCCAAAGCACCTAGTCGGCTGATCTCTTGGAATGCCAAGAGGACTTGCTCGTTAAGGAAAATAAAAAAAATGTTAAGTTAAAAAATGCTTATGCTCTAGAAGTAGAAAAATGTGAAAACTTATCTAAGGAGCTTAGCATTTGCAATGATTCGATTTCCTGTCTTAGAAATGAGAATGCTAGTTTAAATGCTAAGATAGAAGAATTGAATGTTTGCAAACCATCTGCATCTACTGTTGAGCATGTCACTATTTGCACTAGATGTAGAGATGTTAATATTGAAGCTATTGATGATCACCTTGCCATGATTAAAAAACAAAATGATCACATAGCTAAATTAACTGCTAAACTTACCGAGCATGAATTAGAAAATGAAAAATTTAAATTTGCTCAAAGCATGCTTTATAATGGGAGATTCCCTAGCATTAAGAATGGCATTGGCTTCCAACAAGGGAGCCAAAGCAACACCAAACTTAATGCCCCCAAGAAACTATCTAATTTTGTTAAGGGTAAGGCTCCCATGGTTCAGGATAGAGAAGGTTACATTTTATATCCTGAAAATTATCTTGAGCATAAGATTAGGAAAATTCATGCTAGAAAACCTCATAATGTTTCTCATCATGCTTTTATATATATAAATGAGGCTTCTAGCTCTAGGCATTCCACTCACATCAAAATGCCTAAAAAGAAAATTGCAAATGCATCAAATGAGCATAACATGTCATTTAAGACTTTTGATGCATCTTATGTACTTACTAATAAATCAGACAAAGTAGTTGCCAAATATGTTGGGGGCAAACACAAAAGTCCAAAGACTTGTGTTTGGGTACCCAAGGTGCTTGTTTCTAATGTCAAAGGACCCAAGACCGTTTGGGTACCTAAGAGCAAGGCTTAAATTTGTTTTGTAGGTTTATGCATCCGGTGGATCAAGTTGGATAACCGATAGCGGGTGCACAAACCACATGATAGGGGAGAAAAGGATGTTCTCCTCATATGAGAAAAATGAAAATCCCCAAAGAGCTATCACATTCGGGGATGGAAATCAAGGTTTGGTCAAAGGTTTGGGTAATATTGCTATATCTCCTGACCATTCCATTTCCAATGTTTTTCTTATATATTCATTAGATTACAAATTGCTTTCTGTTTCTCAATTATGTAAAATGGGCTACAACTGTCTCTTTACTGATATTGGTGTTACTATCTTTAGAAGAAGTGATGATTCAATAGCATTTAAGGGAGTGTTAGATGGTCAGCTATATTTAGTTGATTTTAATGACAACAAAGCTGAACTAGACACTTGCTTAATTGCTAAGACTAATATGGGTTGGCTCTGGCATCGCTGACTTGCCCACGTTGGGATGAAGAATCTTCACAAACTTCTAAAGGGAGAACACATTTTAGGACTAACAAATGTTCATTTTGAAAAAGACAGGATTTGTAGCGAATGACAAGCAGGGAAGCAAGTTGGAATTTATCATCCACACAAGAACATCATGATGACTGATAGGCTACTTGAGCTACTCCACATGGACCTATTCGGCCCGATTGCTTACATAAGCATCAGCGAGAGTAAGTATTATCTTGTTATTGTGGATGACTATTCTCGCTTCACTTTGATATTATTTTTGCAGGAAAAATCTCAAACCCAAGAGACCTTAAAGAGATTCTTGAGACGAGCTCAAAATGAGTTTGGATTGAGAATCAAGAAGATTAGAAGCGATAATGGAACGGAGTTCAAGAACTCACAAATTGAAGGATTTCTTGAGGAGGAGGGCATCAAGCATGAGTTCTCTTCTCCCTACACACCTCAACAAAATGGTGTAGTGGAGAGGAAGAATAGAACTCTCTTGGATATGTCAAGGACCATGCTTGATGAGTCCAAGACTCCGGATCGGTTTTGGGCGGAGGCGATTAACACTGTCTGCTACTCCATCAACCAGTTATATCTTCACCGAATTCTCAAGAAAACATCATATGAACTCCTCACTCGTAAAAAGCCCAATGTTTCTTATTTTCGAGTTTTTGGGAGCAAATACTTTATTCTCATTAAGAGAGGTAGAAATTCTAAATTTGCTCCTAAAGCAGTAGAAGGTTTTTTACTTGGTTATGACTCAAACACAAGGGCATATAGAGTCTTCAACAAGTCCACTGGATTAGTTGAAGTTTCTTGTGACATAGTGTTTGATGAGACTAATGGCTCCCAAGTGGAGCAAGTTGATCTTGATAAATTAGATGATGAAGCGGCTCCACGCGTCGCGCTAAGGAACATGTCCATTGGGGATGTGTGTCCAAAAGAATCCGAAGAGCCTACACTAGCACAAGATCAACCATCATCTTCCATGCAAGCATCTCCACCAACTCAAGATGAGGATGAGGCTCAAGAAGAAGAGGATGAAGATCAAGATGATGAGCCACCTCAAGAGGAGGACATTGATCAAGGGCGAGATTAAGATAATGATGATAAGTAAGATGATCAAGAGATTCAGGATCAAATATCACCGCACCCAAGAGTCCACCAAGCAATTCAAAGAGATCACCCCGTCAACTCCATACTCGGTGACATTCACAAGGGGGTAACCACTAGATCTCGAGTTGCTCATTTTTGTGAACATTACTCTTTTGTGTCTTCTACTGAGCCATACAGGATAGAGGATGCACTAAGAGATCCTGATTGGGTGGTGGCAATGCAAGAGGAGCTCAACAACTTCACAAGGAATGAGGTATGACATTTAGTTCCATGTCCTAACCAAAATGTTGTAGGTACCAAGTGGGTATTCCGTAACAAATAGAATGAGCATGGTGTGGTGACTACTGACTAGGAACAAAGTCGGACTTGTTGCAAAAGGTTATTCACAAGTCGAAGGTTTGGATTTTGATGAAACCTATGCACCCGTAGCTAGGCTTGAGTCAATTCGTATATTACTTGCCAATGCTACTTACCATGGCTTTAAGTTGTATCAAATGGACGTAAAGAGTGTCTTCCTCAATGGTCCTATCAAGGAAGAGGTATATGTTGAGCAACCTCCCGGCTTTGAAGATAGTGAGTATCCTAACCATGTTTATAAGCTCTCAAAGGCACTTTATGGGCTCAAGCAAGCCCCAAGAGCATGGTATGAATGCCTGAGAGACTTTCTTATCACGAATGGCTTCAAAGTTGGAAAAGCTGACCCTACTCTCTTCACCAAAACTATTGCTAAAGACATGTTTATATGCCAAATTTATGTTGATGATATTGTATTTGGGTCTACTAACAAGTCATCTTGTGAAGAGTTTAGTAGGATCATGATACAGAAATTTGAGATGTCAATGATGGGAGAGTTGAAGTATTTACTTAGATTTCAAATCAAGCAACTCCAAGAAGGCACCTTCATCAGCCAAACTAAGTACATTCAGGATATACTCAAGAAGTTTGGAATGAAGAATGACAAACCCATCAAGACACCGATGGGAACAAATGGGCATCTCGACTAATACCAAAGGGGGAGAAAGTATTAAGCCCAAAGCAAAAGGACCGCACCACCACCGCACCACCATTTTAAAAATTTTCAAAAACTAAAGAAAGAAATTATTTCAATTGGTATTTCAGTTAATCTCAAAATTTTCAATTGGTACCTTTTTTGGTTTCAAAATTTCAATTAGTATAAAAATTTTAATTGGTATAATTTCATTTGGTATCTGTTTCAAAAAGGGAAAATCATTTCAAAACCCTCTTGAAAGCTAAGGGGAGAATTTCTTCAGGGGGAGCTTTCATTTAGCCAAAGGAAAAGCATTTGAAACAAGGGGAGGAATTTCAAATCTTAAAAATTCTTCATGAAATCATATTCTTATACTTTTGGCTATTTGCAAAAGAATTTGAAAAGGTTTTCCCAAAAGATTTGCAAAAACAAGCAAGTGGTGGAAATGTGGTCCAAAATGTTAAATAGAAGAAAGCAATCACGTTTATTCTTAGACAAATGTATAAAGTCTTTCATTTAGTTTAAATCTAAGTAACCTATGCACATCAATCATAATTGCAAACTAGTTACATTTCTACACTTTATATTTGCTTTGGTTTGTGTTGGCATCAATCACCAAAAAGGGGGAGATTGAAAGGGAAACGTTCTTAATCATTTCCTATAATCGATTTTGGTGGTTGACGTCCATCACAAACCACGTGGACTAATTAGTTTGCCAAGATGTCATTTATCTCAGGTGCATAAGGTTCAACACAAACCAAGAAAGAAATTAAGTTCGGGACTCAACATAGTTTGGCGCAATAACTTGAGAGTGTGCTGCCAGTGGTGCACCCGACAGTGTCCGGTGCCCCAGGCCGAGCTCTACTCGAACTGGCCACTCTCGGGTTTTACCATGGCGCGCTCCGCTATAATTCACCGGACTATCTGGTGTGCACCTGACATGTCTGGTGTGCACCGGACATGTCCGGTGAGCCAACGGAGCAACGGTAACCTGGCGCCAACGGTCGACTCCCAAAGTGAACAGAGCGCGTCAGAAGTCAGAGCACATCGGACATGTCCGGTGCAACTACAGTACAAAGAACTCTAACGGTTAACTGCTCCAAACCCCAATGGCGTGCTGACGCGGCACGCACCGGACAGTGAACAGTACCCTGTCCGGTGCACCACCGGACTGTCCGGTGTGCCCATCGACAGTAAACTCAACCAATGGCTAGGAAGTGGTTGGAGGCTATAAATACCCCAACCACCTCCATTCAATGGCATCCAAGTTTTCTGAAGTTCACATTCAATACAAGAGCAATATCATTCACTCCAAGACACATTCCAAAGATCAAATCCTCTCCAAGGCTCACAATCAACTCAAGTGCTTAGTAACTTGAGAGAGGGTGTTTTTTCTGTTCTTTTGTTGCTCTTGTTGCTTGGATGCTTCCTCCTTCTAATTCTTAATTCTCTAAGTGCTTTGTAAAGCTTGCAAGAGAAACCTAAGTGTGTGGTGATCCTTGCACGGTCTTAGTGACCCAAGTGATTAAGGAGAAGCCTCGACTGGTCTGTGTGACCGATTGAGAGAGGGAAAGGGTTGGAATAGACCCGGCCTTTGTGGCCTCCTCAACAGGGACTAGGTTCTTTGGAACCGAACCTTGGTAAAACAAATCACCATGTTCACTTGCATTAATCTTCACTTGATTTGTTTTCCCTCTTTCCTCTCTCTGAAAGTTCCCTTGCTCATATTGTTTGAGTTTGCGCTCAAACGTTATCCGCATTGATTGAGCAACTCTAAACAAGCAGAACTATCTTCCGTACTCGGATTTAATTCTAATGCTCACCTCGGCCTTAGTGCGTGTTTAAAGTTTATAAATTTCAGGTTTTGCCTATTCACCCCCCTCTAGGCGACTTTCAATAATCAAAATTTCATGGCCAAAGAGGATGCGTCTAAAACGGCCTCTATATGTCTAGGTTTTATTGTTTTAATTGAATGGGTTGTTATGACAATTGGTTTAAAAAATGCTGGTGCCACTTATCAAAGGGCTTTGAATTTGATATTTCATGAGTTGATGGGAAACACTATGGATGTTTGCATTGATGATATAGTAGTCAAATCGGTTGATTTTGATTCTCATATAGCTGATTTGTGCAAAGCCTTTGATAAGATGTGACAATATGGTTTAAAAATGAAATCATGTAAATGTGCTTTTGAGGTGTCAACTGACAAGTTCTTAGGGTTCATTATCCATGAGCATGGCATAGAGATAGATCCTGACCGAATTAAGTCCATTTAGAATGTGGGAGCTCCGACTTGTAAGCTTGAAATGCAGAAGTTTTTTGGCAAGATAAATTATCTTCGGAGGTTCATTTCTAACCTAGCCAGGAAGATTGATGCTTTCACTCCTATTCTTCGCTTAACAATCATGCCAATTTTACTTGGGGGGTACAACATCAAGAAGCTTTTAAGCTTATTAAAAAATATTTGTCTTCGGCTCCAGTTTTGAAAGCACCACAAATTGGAATACCATTCAGATTATACATTACAGTCAAGGATAATGTTATTAGAGCTATACTGACTCAGGAAACCAAAGGAAAGGAGCATACGGAGACCTACTTAAGCCGGAGACTGGTGGATGCTGGAACAAGATTTGACATTCCCTAGACATTGACTATATACAAGGGGACTTCTTTTATGTCAAAATAGGTACATGAGTTAGCTGAATTATATAAGATCAAGCTACTAAATTTATCTCCATATTATGCCTTGGCCAATGGACATGTCGAGTCTAGTAACGAGACGTTGATTAGCCTCATAAAGAAGAAGTTATATGATCATCCTAGGAGTTGGCATAAAGTTTTGTCTGAGGCTTTATGGGCTCATAGAATATTTAAGCACCATGCTATTAAAGTCTCTCCTTTTGAGCTTGTTTATGGACAAGAAGTTGTTTTGCCCGTGGAGATAAGCCTAAATTATGTTAGTTGTGCCAGGCAGAACAATGTAGCAGTTAAAGATTACTTTATTTTAATGATGGACAATATTGATAAAGTAATTGACAGGAGATTGGTGGCTCTAGGAGGGATCCAGAAAGGAAAACTATGGTTGCCAAAGCTTACAACAAAAAGGTCAAGGCTAGGTCATTCGAAGTAGGAAACCTGGTATGGAAGACCGTCTTGCCACTAAGAAGCTAGGACCGAAAGTTTGGCAAATGTCACCAAAGTGGGAAGGCCCTTACAAAGTCACACAAGTAATAGTTAGTAACTGTCACACCTAGTTTTAGAAGGCAAACTAGATGCAAACTATGTACGTGCCAGGATCAGAAACTCACGTACACAATGATTACATAATTGGACATCACCACACATTGCTCAAAGTAAATAGCGGAAAGGTACTTTTATTACATCAAGATGTCCAAGACATCCATAGAGTCTATAATATAATCATTTAATATCATCAAAGTGCGGAATACAAAACGTAGTAGATAAGGCCTTCACAGGCAGCTGACTAGGGGTTTGCCACTAGCATAACTAGAACTCGCTGTAGTCCAGAAACTCCTCAAAGTCCTCCATGTTGCCTACATCTCCTCCTGAGCACTAAATACAGTGGGGACAACCTAGGGTGGGGTGGTTTTTAAAGCAAGAGTGAGTACACATCAACGTACTCTGCAAATGTCCTGTTTGGCTAAAGTGGACTAGCTGTATGTGGAGTTAAGGTCAAGCAGTTGCTTTTAGTTGGTTAGGTATTTATTACTGATAGTAGACCCAAATTTTAGTAATGAATCCAGTTATTACCCGAAAGTACTCCCTCTAAGAGGAAAAACCAGAGGTCATAATTATAACCATCATTATTAATCATCATCATAAAAGTATCCAAAGTTCTTCTATTCAAAGAGGATCCCAAGGATGCTCTTAACCGTGAGCACGACTGATATACCAGTTTCTAACACTCTATAGAGGTTGCACACTTTACACACGAGACATGATCCCTTTTTGCCTCGGGTCGATCAAACCCTCAAACACTACCAAGGTGAGTCGGCAAGGTTACACTACATAGCCTTTACAAAGACTCCCCTAGTGCACAGATGCTCGTTAGGTTTCGCCAGTCATACAAACGCAGCAAACCTCCCAAGGTGGATGACTAACAAAACCAAATCGAATGGACCTCTGCACCCCCCTTGGCAGAGCGAGCACTACGCCCCGGCCCCCATTGATGGCTCTCCGGCAAAGCCAACTATGCCACTAGGTTCATCTAATTATTCAGCTAAGGGCGTCCCATTCCACCCTCATGGTTGCACTGTTATCCCGGGTGATCACTCAACGAACAGGTCCTTACGGAGAGGTACTAAGGAAAATAACCTGAGTCCCCTAAAGTATAACAAGATCATCATCGGGATAACATCATCGTATCATAAATATTCACATCATGTTCATTGATTAAGTTAAAGCAATAGCATAAAGCTAACCTTGGTAAACAAGGATAAGATAAATACAGACTAGTCAATCCTTAGGTTTTAATTAAGTAATGCGGGACGGTGAATTATAAAGTAAGTAAGACATAATAGGTCAGAGGACACTTGCCTTCACCAGGTTGTTGCTCAGGAAGATCTTCGGCAACTCACTCAGGAACCACGGGCTGCTCGTCGTCTAAATAAAGCAATCATGCATTCAATACATTTGGATAATGACAAATGAACAACACACCAATCATGTACAAACAATTGAACACATCTCAAAAGGAGAAGTATAAACTTAAAAAGGAGCTTAGGTTATAAGGTGAACTAATCACATTTAGTAGTTTGTTATTCTCTAAGTGTTGTCTATCTCCATGATTATATAATCTAATTCCATTTATTTAAATGAGACATAAAAGTTAAACCAGGGATAAATCCATACATTATATTTTATTAATCTCACAAGATTAAACATCTATTTACCGCTAGGGTTTCCTATTTATTTACCTTATTAATTAAATAAATTATTACATAAACTAACCTATAGCCTAGGCATAAAATTAGAATGCATAGGCAGTGAATGATCATAATTTATTTGGACAGAAAATAATCCTATGAACATTTTGCAATTTGATTCACTCAATTTGGAGTTCATATGCAAAAGATATGAAATAAACAAGTTCTGAAGTTTAAAATACAAAATTAGGCCTAAATCTATGATTAAATAAAAGTCTAGGGGTCAATCTACAAGATTACAGGGGCCTGCGCGCGAAAACTAGGGACAACAGGTTGATTTCAAACAAACCGGCGGTCTCTTTAACAAATTTACCACGCGAAGGGGTATCGGGCTCTCTTGGCCATCGAATCTCAGATCAACAGTTGGGAACAGATCCGCGGGCGAGCGTGGACGAGGGCACAGGCGCGCACTGACCAGAGGGCTAGGGCGGTCAGTGATCGAGGGTGGGGAAGCAGACTGACTGGTCGGGCATAGGCGGCCGATAGATGGGTCCAGGCACTGGGCGCGCGTGCGCGAAGCACTATCCCGAGATCTAGGTCGTGCGATTGAGATCGGACGGTTGAGATCAACGTCAGGGGGATTTGCGACTACGGGCGGCGCCGCTCCTGCTCCTCAGCAGTGAAGTCACCGGAGCTGGGGCGGGTGTGAGCTACAGGGGTTTCGAGGTCACCGGGGTTGGCCAGGATCAGCGAGAAGAACCCGGCAAACACACTGGTGGCGTTTCGGCCACGAGACCGGGACTAGAGATGGGAGAACAGCGAAGGGGAGAGCTTCGGGCGGGTCAGGGTAACTCCGGCGAAGAATCCCGGCCGCAAGGAGGGGCAATCGGGTGTGATAGGGCTTGGTCTAGCTCCGACGAGGGTAGGGGAGTGATATGGGCCAACACCGGGGCACGAGACGAGGCTGAGTTGGTCGGACACCGTGCGGGGTGCGGCGAGCAAGCGTGGCTGAACTACGGCGAGGCCAGATTGGCTAAGGTCAGGCGCGAATAAGGAAAACCAAGCACGAGAACGAGTTTCTCACCTCGGGACAGAGCTCGGGGTGGCTTGGCGTGGCTTTTGACGGGCTGGATGGTCGGCACGGCGGGCGCGGAACTTTGGCGAGCACGAGCGGTGATAGTAGAGCGCAGGAGAGGGTGAGCTTGTGTGAAATGAGGCAGGGGAGAGAGAGCGGGTGTGGGCGGTGCTCAAAAGGGAGCTGGGTTGCGTGGGCAGGCGACGTGGCCGGGGTCTTCGACGTGCGTGCGCGCTGGTCCATGGCGGTTCGCGGGGGAGGCAGAGCTGACAGAGCGGTCCCATGGTACAGAGAGAGGGAGCGAGCGCACGGGGGAAATGGCTCATCGCGCTGATGAGACGGGACTGCGAGGCAGAGACGAAAAGGGGGGCGCGGGCGAGGGCGATTGGCGCCAACGCACTGGCCCCACTAGGAAAAGGGAGGGGGAGGAGAGCACGTGGGGAAGGAAATCGCCGCTGACAGGTGGAGCCTACCTGTCAGCAGCGCGGGCGCGTGTGCGCGGCCCCGTTGGGCTAGACTGGGCCAGCTTGGGCTGAAATGGGTTTTCCCTTTTTATCCTAATTTCTAATTGCTTTTCTTTTTATTTTCTCTAGGGTTTTAAAACCAAATTCAAACCAAATCAAACATGTGCATCAATTCAAAGAATATTTTAGGCTCAGCATGATGCAATAAATTATGACTCACATAAGTTTTGAGAAAACAAATAATAAACTCCTTACTTAATTAACCTAATTCTACTCAAAAGGAAGAGAGAGAGACTATAGAGAGAGACAAAGGGTAACACCTGAATTTGGTAGGCATTTAGAGAAGAAATTTTATATCCCAAATTCAGGGTGTTACAGTAACGCTTACATGTTACAAACTTTGCAAGGTGAAGATTTACCCAAGGCGTTGAACAGTCGTTTCCTGAAGCAATATCATCCTAATGTGTGGCAAGATGCTTAAGAAAACTGATGTTGTCACATCGAGTTGATTCCAGCCTACACTGTTGCTTTTGGTTCGCTCAGCTTCCTCAAAAGGCAGGGGACATGTGTTGACCACCATTGTGGCACGGGGCACGACCGGATAGTTCGGCCTGCGGACGATTTGTGATTAGATCAGATCAGGCGTAACTAATCCCTTTTCCACGTGTGTTTATCCCTCTAAACCCGCGCCTGTTGTTGGAAAACGTCTAGGAACGGGTCCAGACCTCCTCCTATATATGAAGAGATACGACCAATTGCAAGCATAAACAATCAAATCCAATCAATCTATTTCTAGTTCTTCTACTTTTGTGCCCTAGGAGTAGCAATAATTACTTTTCTTCACCTCCAATCTTCATCTCTGTTCGACTCTACATCATCTAGAGGCGTCTTGGGTAGCCTACCGACCCAAGACAAACTCTAGGATCTCTCCTCCCCGACGGGGTCCCTCCTCAGAGCAAGATCCAAGTGCTATTGGCAAACGTCGCCGCCCTGCGCACACGTGGACCGTTCGGCCCTAGGACGCAGATCGTTCGCGTTGCTACAGAGAGCACCACCGCCAGTACACCTCATATTGATTGGCACCTAGATCGGCGCTAGAAGTATGTATATAAATATTGTTCTAAATAGTAGCAAACATACATAATAACATTGTATTCATTAGAGCAAAAAAATTGGATTTTATATCACGGAGCGACCAATGCTCATGACACATGTGGTTCCATTCATAAAAACCGTGTGTTGCTTAAACTTGTGGACTATAGTCGATGCAAGTAGAAGTTCACAGTGTCATTCTCTCGAATGTCTACTAAGATTTTTAAATTGGACGATCACTTCTACTAAGAGTTTTAAATTGGGCGGTCGCAAAAACGCTCACCAAAACCTGATTATCTGCACACTCAAAGATGTGACTTTAATGGTCGATAGTTTTGAAGGTCTGCTCTCCAACCCTCTATGTGCGCACAAGATAAGAATGGGAATGCTCTCTTTCAACTCAACGAGGGGTGTTTTTTCTTTGATATGTGACAGTTCGTGTGCTATGTGTAGAAGATGGTGGCAGAATTTTTAGAAAGATAGAATGATGGAGTAATTATTGTAATGTACACCCATTATTTCATTCATTATAGGCCAATTACACTTTGATCAATCCATCGATTTTCTCCTCCATTAACTGGCCCAGATGGCAAACAAACTCACTCGCACACTAGCCAAAAACATAATAACGACCACAACACACCCGATGGCCTGAAGACCCTGATGGCTTCGGAACCCCCAAAGTGCCGAGACAGTCTTAGACCTAGAGGACTCCGACAATCCTAGAGGGCCACGATGTTCCCGAAAGAACGAGGGCATCGATGCCTCAGAAGAACATGCTTTGATGCCTTGGAAGAACACAAATGGCCCTAATGCCTTGGAACATCTCGGACAATCCCAACACTCTAGACATATTTAAAATGTACCTAGTTTTTATTTGATTTAATTAAATAAAAATATAAATATACCTTTATTAAATCTAATAATCCATATCGAATACTAGGCCACATAGGAAATATTTCCACCTCTCAGACATTTGATATACCAGTGTTTTAATAGAGACTGTTAAGTTGAACAATCACCTAGAATATAGGTTACAATTCTTCACAACAAAAAATAGACTATATTGAATTAACAGTTTTCCGTGAAATAAGTTACACCGAAGCTCTCTGCTGGTATGAGATTGCCAAAAGCATCCACTATGGTTGGAGTATATAAGTTAAACTCTATGGCCTTTTATGAGTATCTAGAGATCATCTAAAACTGATATTCTCATATATTGTGAGTATAAGTCAAACTCATATAGGTGTGTTCCTTAAAAGATGTCATGTAGGACAATATCTTTGCTTCAACAAGCCACTTTGGAACACATTAAGATGAAAACCAACATGCCTTATAGAATAGGAAGTACATGCATCTGACATAAAACTAGTAGAGATGGCAATGGGTGCCCGTTACCCGAAAGCCAACAGGATTTTAATCTATTAGGGTATGGGTATGGGTCAATTTTCTTACTCATAGGTTTATTCATGGGAACAAATTTGTACCCGTTGGGTTTGCGGGTACGGGTAAGTTCCCATCATTTCATGCTACTCAGACATGCAAACGCATGGATAAAATATATCCGACTCAGTTATATAGTGTGCCTCTTAAATCCTAATCTACTAGTATATGTTTAGTCAATAAACTTGGGATTGTGTTATTCTAGTCAACTATGGAGTTTGAAATTCAAGTTATTAGCATTGTGGTCATACATAATTTGTTTACCTATTGTCTTATTCCAAGTTTAATCTATTAAATAATTAGGATTCTATGTGTCTAGTAATAAAAATGTCGGGCATGGGCAACCCGCGGGTACCCCGTTACCCGCACGAGCATGGGTATGGGCATGATTTTGTACCTGACCACGGGTATGGTTTTTTTAGAGGGCATGGGTTTTATTCACGGGTACGAGTATGGGATGGAAATACCCATAGGGTATGCACATGTTGCCATCTCTAGAACCTAGTATGATCGCCTCCAGTAGTTCACCCATATGGCCATCCAAAACATTGTTTTGCACTATAGACTGTACTGTTCGCGGAGTAGAGTTTGAATATGGGGATGGGGATAGGTAAGATATTGGAGCTAGCCAAGGATCTTTCCTCTCAGTCTACCACTAGCTTGATTCACCACCCCATTTTATGGAACCTCTAGTCACATAGAATAGGTTACCACTATGATAGACTTCATGTGGTCTCAAGCCCATCTCACTCGATGCACAATCTATCATATTGTGTGACAGACCCTTAGTGAATTAATCTGCCAAATTTTTAGATTTATGGACATAACCCAATGTTATCACTTTAAAGTTCATCAATTTTCTAAGAGATTTTAATTGCCTCTTTACATGCCTTGTGTACTTCATGTTATCCTTAGAACTAGTTACCGTGATTATCATAGTTTGATTATGATAATTCATAGAAATAATTCTATTGGTTTTCCAACTACTAGTAAATCCTTAAGGAGTTCACAAAGTCACTCAGCCTCAAAAGAAGTGATAACTAATCTTGTGAGTTCTACTTCTATAGTTGACCTTGTTAAGACGGTGTGCTTGCAAGACTTCCATGAAATAATGCCACCTCCAAGTGAGGAAATTGGTGACCACGTCTTCCTAGGATTGATAGAGTTCTACGCTGATAGTTGTCATCCTAGAGGGATCACCCATCAACAAGTTGATCTTCTTCAACAGAGTTTTCTTAGGAGCTCTTAAGGTTCATGACTTCTTGTGAGGTATTTCCAAGTCATCTTTGTTGTAACTTCTTGGATAGAAAGTCTACTTTCTATGCTTGGCTTGGTAGTTGAGCCTTAGCTGTAAGGTGCGAACCCTCGATATCATAGTCATAGGAGTGTTTAGGTCACCTTTGAGTGAGAGGACACCATTGGGACCCAACATTTTCAATAGCAAGTATTAGTGGGGATTACCATGAACTTGATAAGACTTGGTCGTTTGAATATGGCACGATGTGTAGAGCCAAGTCAACTACCTCAAATTTGATGTACTTTATCTTATAGTTATACTATGTGTTCAATGTGGTAGGCAATAACTTGCTTGAGGGGCATCACCGCCTTCCTGTGTATAATGCCATAGAAGGGTTCACCTATTGGTGTGACCTTGTGATGAGGCTTGTGATATTGAGGCTCATCTTCTTTTGTGTTGGAGAAGATAACATTAAGCCTCACATCATCGTAGATGAGGACCTTGGTGAGTTGAACTCCTGCCACTATTAAAAGACCATAGGATACCATCATAGGTTAGAATCACTTGTCCATTGTTTCACCTTTGAGAATTTAATTAGGACCTTGGACCATTGCAGGTAAGCTAGAGTTGCGAGGTCTGCAGTCATGATTTCATAGATGATAAATTTAGTCTTCTGCTTAGACTTTGATGTGTCTACTCCTTCAAAGATAAAGTTGAATACATTATTAACCAGCTCAAATTCTACTTTGTCCTACTTGTCCTAGTCTACATCTTCATCCAACTTCCATTTTTCTTTTAGCCATGTCTTGATCTGTAGTGGAGATTAGGCCATGGCTCATGATTTGTTGGCACTTGACCGACGAGTGATTATTATGCGGGTGATAAAGGCACTGCTCTCGAAGTAGGTTGTTAAATGATTTAGGCTTACTGCCTTTCTTTCACTTGTATATGGATGCGACAATGTTCCCTACCACCTCTTTTAGTCTAATGAGTTACCTTGATTGACCTTCTAATTGATGCCTTTGTTGTCTAGGTGATTTCAAATGCCATACTTGTAATTTATTTTTTTCTTTTGTTATTGTCCACCTATCGACCATGTATTGGAACTTGTTTGTAGTTCTTGGCCAATTTCTAATGAAATCTTGGCAGAGGTACTTATCTTTATGTCAATTGCCGAAGTAGACAATAATGTCTCTATTGGATACATCTACCAATGTGCACAAAATGTAGACAAAGTGACTATAATAGTCGTGTATGCTTTCACCATCTTTCTCACCATTAGAGATCATGATAATTAACTGAACGAGCCCATGTGTCCCATAAGTTCTCCACACTTTTTTGGTGAGCAAGGGCTAAGTGTATATAGAGTTCATTTTGATGTACCATTAGGAACTAGGCTACCTTGATATCATCGTCTCCTCCACAAGATTGATGTTGGACGAGTAACATCAGATCCACTAATTTGGGTCTTTCTTTCCATCATACCTGTCAATGTTGATGGACTTGAATTTCCATGGGTACTTGATTGAGTTTAGCTTGCTAGAAAAAGCAGGGTAAACCATTGTATCCCGTCATTTAGTGTTTAGCTACATTGGAAGACTTTATGTGATCGTGGTCCTCATGTATGGAGTTTAGTCATCAATAGAGGCCTCGAGCGCAAGTGAGTTACACAAGTCACCCTGGGGCTAATTGGGCTGTGGGTGGCCTAGGCTTCCCCTATTTTGATGCTGACCACCTTAAGTGTTGACTATGCATATTCTATTTTGGTCATGTTCCTTGGTCTTTCTAGGTTTAGTTGTCTACTCTGATGTGCTTAGGTGGTGTTCCACAAGATGAAGTCTATCATGCTCTTTGAAGCATCAAAACTATAGATTCTACCATAACATTGAGGCACTTGTATTGAGGGGCCAGATTCGGGTCCTGATGTACTATATTTGCTATGAATATTACATTAGCTTTAGAAGCATTATAAATTATGTGCCCTCCAACTTCCTATAAATCAAAATCGAGATTGCCTGGATCCATCCAGATGGTTGTGGTTGAGTTGTTGTCTTGCCTCTTCGTGATGTTGATCTTTGGTTTGTCGCCGGTCGAGTGTGTCATGGCCAATTTGGATGTGAAGGCATCATTGAGTGCATTGTCTATGTTGGAGATTTGTTCTCAAATGCTAAGAGTTAAGAACAAGACAACATAAAAAGTGTTAAATGTTAAAGTCCTTCATCCTTCAAGACATTATGTCCCTTCGGAAATAATGAATTCCGGACGAAGGTTATGAAGGAAGAGACCTACGTAAGTTCGATGGATGATGAAGAAGAATACATATATGAAATACGAATAATAATACAGATGTTATCATCAACTTATTTTTATTTTGCATTATCTGAATCATAATAACAAATTATAAATGTACCTTCGGGTTGACGAAAAGTAAAGGTACAGGCGTGATGCGAAAAGCAAATGCCAAATCAGCGTGAACAGTACGGGAGCACTGTTCATCTATTTATAGGCACAGGACGCAGCCCGTGGAGAATTACATTAATGCCCTTTACATTTATCAATAACTCTATAGTGATTCTTCGAGGTCTAATTTGGCCTTTCATCATATAAGTCGGTTCCCCTTTTCTGCTGTCATACCGAAGCTTTTTCTGCGCATAGCTTCATGATCATCTTATCCTTCGTCATGATCGCTTTCCGTCCTACTCAAGCTTCGTCTTGACTATACTCTTGTATACTCATGACCCAATTCCGAAGATACCTGTTCACATATTTCACTTGGAAAACATTGTCAAATCATGTTTTTGAGGACCTTCGGAAGCCGAAGGCCCCCAACAGTAGCCCCTCGCAATATTAATTTGCTGGAATGATAAATTCATATTGCGACATGGACGAAGGCTTTAAGCCAAAGGTCCGAAAAAACACCTTCCCTTTGCTAGAATAGCAACAGTCTTTGACAAGCGGGACCCTCCAGTTTTCAACGCACTAGGTGTATAAATAAGAACTCACCACCAGTTTATTTGGCACGCTTCCTTGCCATCTGCTTTTACTCACCCAACTTTTAGCCTGCACGCAACAACACTTGCTTGACTTTTTAAATTTTTAAGCTTCGGTTTCGAGAGCACTTCCTCAGCGTCTGCGAAGATGTCTGAAGATAAGAAAGCTGTTGGTGATTCAAAGCTAAGCCTTTCTAAGGAGATGCATCTGGGCTTTCTTGAATCAATATCAAAGACTAATACAGAGAAGATTACTAGGGAGACTTTGGAGGGTTTATCTGAAGATACTGGTGACAGTGACAGTTATGATGCAGATAGTGGTGGTGAAGATTCCGAAGATCGACCTTGGCGACCAAGCCATGCGGTTTTTGGTAAATCCAGTATTAAAGAAAATCATCTTGTCAATATGAGGGGCAGATATTTTCGGGACTTGTCTGTTGTGAGGGCTGACGAAGGAGAGAAGACTTGTCCGACTCCCGAGGAAAATGAAGTCGTAATATTCCGAAGCTTCTTAAAGGCTGGACTGCGATTTCCCTTGAGCAGTTTTGTCGTGGAAATACTGAAGATATTTGAAATCTACCTTCACCAACTTACCCCCGAAGCAATCATAAGGATGAACATCTTTGTGTGGGCCGTGAGGAGCCAAGGTTTGGAACCTAATGCAAAAAGCTTCTGCAACATACATGAGCTATTGTATGAGACAAAACCCTGGGGTAAAGAGCAGTATCACAACAATTTTGGCTGCTACAGCTTCGGCGCCCGGTCTGGGTCAAGCTGCCCCGTGCCAACCTTTCGAAAGAGGTGGGCCGGCGACTGGATGACGGAATGGTTTTATGTGAAAAATGACTTGAAATCACGGGAAGATATTAAAGGTGTCATTATGCGCCCTATCTGGCAACGCTTCGGCCTCCGGAAGCCGAAGGTGGAAATGAATGAAGCAGCCGAAGAATGCCAGAGAGCCTTTGGCGTTGTTTGCTCTTTTATTGGGACAAGGGATTTGATCCAAGAACACATTGCTTTCAGAGTATGGCCACTTGTGGAAAAGTGGGAAATGCCGGAGGAGACCATTAAAGAAACTGACAAAGGTGGACTAGTTAGGCTAAAATACACATTCAAATACGGAGATAAGTTCGTTGAGCCAGATGATGACTGGTTGAAAAGTATTGAGGCCATAAGTGACGAATTGCTTGGGGGTATACTCAAAGGCCGAAGATACTGCATTATTAGCGGCCTTCGGAGGCCGAAAGAAGAAGAGACTCAACCGAGTATTTGATGCAATTGGGTTTGTTTACCCCGACTACCGCTATCCAACGCGGGGTCAAAAAAGAAAGAATACATCTTCTGCGAAGGAAACTGCTTCAGCCGCTCCTAGCGAGCCGACGCCGAAGAGGAAAAGGGTAAAGGTTCTCACGCACCGGCCACGTAATATTGAACCGGCCACAGTGCCTGAGTTTATCGGTGAGATCTCTTCGGCCACCGAAGCTAAAGAACCAACTCCACTGCCAAAAATCGAAGAGCTGGCCGAAGTGCCAGCAATAGAAAAAACAAAAGAACTGAGGACTGAAGAAACAAAAACATCAGAAATTTTAAGTCCTTCAGCAAAAATTGAGGTAGCAAAAAGCCAAAAGGGTCCAGCAGTGACCCCAAAAAGAAAAAGGATGGTTAATGTGCTGGATGTTTTGGAGACAATTAAGTCTTCAAGCACAACTCCGAAGAAAATTGTTGAAACTTCCGAAGTGCATACTGAAGCCTTTGTTGCCGAAGCTTCAAAGCAACAATCTAAAACTGAAGCTGGGCCTTCAGAGCCCACCAAGGTAAAATCCTTGGAAGCCAAAGAAACAAAAATGGCAGAGCCAATTTTGGTTGAAGAAACTGGCACTGCTGCCCCCGAAGCATCCTCCAAAGCCCTCGATTATATTGTACGACATGCTTCGGGAAAAAGATTATCTGAAGAAGAGATTTTTGAAGCTAATCACTATGCCCGAGAACTGAAGTATCCAAAGGGGGCCTTAGTATTCAATGGCACAGACGAAGATGACTTCTTATACTGTCTCCCAGACAACAAAGAATTATCCGTCTGCCGGGAGATGGCTAGAAGTATGGGGTTCCCGAAGCTTGAGGCTGGCCTCTGCGCTATGACAAAGGACGATCTTGCAGATAGCCTCGCATATAATAGTCTGAAGGTATGAAAATTGTATATTTGGAAATTTATAATTTTTGAATTATTCTTTTATTCTTATACTAATTCTTTTCATATAGGGTTTAATACTTAGCAACGCTTTGAGAGCGCAAAGGAATGCTGAAGACGAGAGCTATAACATTGCTTTCAACAACCTACGAACAGAGGTTATTAAGCTAAGGAACGAAGCTTTGGAAAAAGATAAAATTTTGCTTACATTGGTGGATAAGATAAAGGAAGACGAAGCTACTTCTAAAGCTCAAGCTGAGGCTCAGAAGCACGAAATCGAGGATCTTCGGAAACAATTAGCCAGAGCTAAAGAAGAACGCATACTTGAAGAGACGAAACGAGAACTTGGCGATCAATGGGCAAATCATTTAGAAGGAAACGTTGAAGAGCTTCGTGCATCCAAGAAAAGGTGCTATGACAAATCTATAGAATGCAGTAAGAAAATAAAAACTAGCTTCGCCAGCATTGGCGCATTCTCGAGCGAGGAAAACTTCACAAGGGGTAACCCCGAAGGCCCGATTGAATGGATCAATCACGAAGCTGAGGCCTTTGAGGAAATTTTGAATAGCCGCGGAGACATATGTGCCTTTTTGGGTGCCAGGGGGATTGCTACTATTTTGGAGAGGAAAGGCTGTGATCATGTGAAATCTTTGGCATAATCCGAAACTGCCTTATCCTCCGAAGATATAAAAGACCCCTCGGCCGAAGCAACATGGTTGGTGGAAAATTTTTCACCGACATCTGGGACAATGGTGGCCGGGAAATGGCCCAAGAAATTATTCAAAAAAGCGAAAAAGGCATTCATGATGCTAGAAAAGTAGCAGAGGCCGCTGAGAAAAGCGCAGAGCCCGAAGGGCAAATAGGTATTAACTAGTGGTTTTTGACTCTTTGTTGTAATTTTTTGATTTCGAACTTGTTCACGGTTTGTAATAGTAATAAATCCGTATCTACTCTTCCCTCAGAACCTGCTGAGTCATCTGTGGGCCCCCACACGAAGGGGGATGGCGAAATTAGACAAATGGCCGAAGCCATCATGGATAGAGTTGTTGATCAGCTTCTAAACGAAGCTACAGAAGTAGTCTTAAGGGAAGATTAAATGCTGTTGCAAAAACATTTTAGAATGTAATGTTTGTTGAGAATCATGTGTAATATTGTGTAACTTAGGGTGTAATATATTAGCTGTTTATAGTTCTATTCTTTGCGATGCATGGAACATTATATACATACCGTTTTTGAGCCTTCGGCGAAAAAACACCTTCCCTTCTTTTCATGCTTCGTAAATAATATCCATGTTCTCATAAAATCAGTAGCCAATCCTCGTAAAATCAATAATCAATAGATCTTTCCATTTCAGAGTTCGACGAAGATATAACTCTTCAATGGCTATTGTTTGTGCCGCGTCATTATTTCTTCAAAACGACCTTCGAATATCAATATTGAGACCCCCCCTTCTTGCGTTGCTGATGCACTATGATGTATGATGTTATGCTATGCAAATGATGTAATGATGTGATGTTATGCAGAATGATATTTGCCGAAGGTCGACATTTATTTTTCACTGTAAGCCTCCCTTAGGAGCTTCTTCGCCTTTTACTTCAGCGGAATCAGCGTTTATTTTTCGCTGTAAGCCTCCCTTAGGAGCTTCTTCGCCTTTTACTTTCAGCGGAATCAGCGTTTATTTTTCGCTGTAAGCTCTGCATTCCCTTCGGAACGACTTTTGAGCAGAAAACTTACACTGCGCTCCCTTAGGAACAACTTTTGAGCGGAAAACTTACACTGCGCTCCCTTAGTAACGACTTTTTGCTGCTTCGAAGAAATTGCACTGTATTCCTTAGAACAAATTTTTGATAATTCGAAGGTCCTCCTTGCCACCATACATTCTTATGCTTCGGCAACTTAAGCCTATGGAGAAGACATATTTTTATTATGGTAAAAAGCGAAACTGTTACAAGAGATTAAAAAACGATAAAAAGCACTTAAACTTGCCATAATTGTTCCTTATTAAAAAGAAAGTAAGACTGAAATGCGAAAATGTGAAAAGCCGCTGTCGAGGTAGGATATTTGTCAGTAAATATGCTTCGACTCTGGCACAGTGCTATTGACTGTGCGAGCTTCGGACTCCTCTCTGAAGTCCCGCTGAAGGTGAGTATGCTGACTCCCTTCTGGCTGCTGACCTCGTTGCATTTGTGGTGGCGGTGGAGGCTGTTGCCAAGATGCTTGGGGTTGACTTGCCGAAGCAACAGAAGCTGCAGGGTGATTGCCTACATATTCTGGAATGTAAGGCAAATGGTACGAAGCAGTATGCATGACTTGCTTCGGCTGACTCTGTTGCGCTGCAGCTTCTGCTATCTCCTTTTGCTTCTGGATGGTAACATGGCACATCCTGGTGGTATGGCCCTTGTCTTCACCACAGAATAGGCAGTAAATTTTTCTTGGCTGATCCCCAAATCTTCCTCCGAAGCCCCTGGCGCCTTTGCCCCTTAGCGCTGGCGGCCGGAAAGAGCTTTGCTGCTGCCCCGAAGCTTGCGAGGAGCACTGTGGCCTTTGCTGTTGACTCCCTCTGTCATCACTTTGAGTAGAGTTGTGAATTGACCTGACGTGCCTCGGATGGAATCTTCCTCCGAAGCCCCTGGTCATTTCAGAGAACCTGAATGCTTCCTCCCTTCTTTGGCAAAAATCATTGTCAGCTCGAATATACTCGTCCATCTTCTGGAGCAGCTTCTCCAAAGTTTGAGGAGGCTTTCTGGCAAAGTGCTGAGCTGAAGGTCCCGGCCGAAGCCCCTTGATCATGGCCTCAATGACAATTTCATTGGGCACTGTTGGTGCCTGTGCCCTCAGACGCAGGAACCTTCGGACATACGCCTGAAGGTATTCTTTGTGGTCCTGGGTGCACTGGAATAAAGCTTGAGCAGTGACTGGCTTCGTTTGAAACCCTTGGAAGCTGGTTATCAACATGTCCTTCAGCTTTTGCCATGAGGTGATTGTCCCTGGCCGAAGAGAGGAGTACCAGGTTTGTGCAACACTCCTGACAGCCATGATGAAAGACTTTGCCATGACCGCCATGTTGCCACCATACGAAGATATGGTTGCTTCATAGCTCATCAAGAATTGCTTCGGGTCTGAATGACCGTCGTACATGGGGAGCTGGGGTGGCTTGTAAGACTGTGGCCAAGGTGTATCCTGCAGTTCTGTTGACAGAGGAGAAGTATCATCAAAAACAAAATTTCCATGATGGAAATCTTCATACCAGTCGTCCTCGTTGTAGAAGCCCTCCTAATGAAGCTCTCTGCGCGGAGGCCTTCGGTTCTGGTCATCTTGAGCAAGATGACGAACTTCTTCAGAGGCTTCGTCTATCTGCCTTTGTAGGTCAACTAGACGAGCCAACTTTTCCTTCTTCCGTTGGACCTGTTGATGGAGCATCTCCAAGTTTTGGATTTCTTGATCCAAGTCGTCCTCCGGAGGCGTTGGACTGGTGGCCTTCCTCTTCTGGCTTCGGGCCTCCCTGAGAGAAAGGACATCCTGATTGGGATCCAGCGACTGCAGAGTGGCAGTCCCTGTGGCTGAAGCTTTCTTCGGCGGCATGACGAAGGTGATGCTTGCCGAAGATGTTCAAAACTCAAAAAATGGACGTGTGTTCACCGGAGGTGGGCGCCAATGTTGGAGACTTGTTCTCAAATGCTAAGAGTTAAGAACAAGGCAACATAAAAAGTGTTAAATGTTAAAGTCCTTCGTCCTTCAAGACATTATGTCCCTTCAGATATAATGAATTCCGGATGAAGGTTATGAAGGAAGAGACCTACGTAAGTTCGATGGATGATGAAGAAGAATACATATATGAAATTCGAATAATAATACAGATGTTATCATCAATTTATTTTTATTTTGCATTATCTGAATCATAATAACAAATTATAAATGTACCTTCGGGTTGACGAAAAGTAAAGGTACAGGCGTGATGCGAAAAGCAAATGCCAAATCAGCGTGAACAGTACGGGAGCACTGTTCATCTATTTATAGGCACAGGACGCAGCCCGTGGAGAATTACATTAATGCCCTTTACATTTATCAATAACTCTATAGTGATTCTTCGTGGTCTAATTTGGCCTTTATCATATAAGTCGGTTCCCCTTTTCTGCTGTCATACCGAAGCTTTTTCTGCGCATAGCTTCGTGATCATCTTATCCTTCGTCATGATCACTTTCCGTCCTACTCAAGCTTCGTCTTGACCATACTCTTGTATACTCGTGACCCGATTCCGAAGATACCTGTTCACATATTTCACTTGGAAAACATTGTCAAATCATGTTTTTGAGGACCTTCGGAAGCCGAAGGCCCCCAACAGTCTATTATTGCATGTCCGCCTAGCACCCTTGCCTTTTGTTTTTCGACTACACTTTGGTGGTCATTGGAGATGTTGCCATATTCTTTATCATTAGGGTTGATGTCTCTTTCCAAAACAAAAGAGCCCACGACCATGATGAAAGATGCTCATGTTTGTGGGGTGTTGGTCTTGGTGGTCAAGGTATCTAAGACTATGACTCTAACTTGGTATGACAATTGATCAATGGAGGCAACTATGTGGGAATAAGTAGATGTGTTCCTAAGTAGTCAGGCTCTTGCTCATGAATAATACTTCCTTCTGACATGGTGGTAAGGATTAGGCTTTGTTAGGCGTCTGTTAGTTGGACTTCTTCCTCTTTTTCTCGTTATTTGTCGCAAGAGTGGATGTGATAAGTCTTAAGACTGTCTTCTAGTATATAGAAGCGATATTCTTGAGTCCAAGAGAGAGTTCGATTTGACTTAGACCTCAATTATCTAATAGCCTATAAACCAACTCGAAAAACTTGGTTGTGTCCATGTAGGTATGGGGGATATATATATCCCCTGGATACTCATGACGCGGATCTGGTGCATGGGCTGTTGGAGGGCCTAAGTGGACCTGGTAGCTGATTTCATAGGCCGAACGGCCAACTCAGACCCAAAGACAGTGCAAAAGCTTGGAGATCCAGGCAGAAAAGTGGATTCTCTCCGTTAAGAAGAGCGCGAAGACTCATGGGTGTCTCAGGAATAGACTCTAGAGACCGCATGGCTCGGGATAAGGAGGAAAAACTAACTTGTAACCCCAAATCTGCCGTGCATATATAAGGCAGGTTGGGGACTCCTATGTTTCTTCCTAGAATCCCTAATAGATCCCTTCTCTTAGTAATCCCACACCAGCATCTTGAGCTAGCAGTATGCATCATGTAACTTCGAGATCAAGGCAACACAATCTCCATAGCACATAGGATGTAGGGTTTTACACCTCCTGGCAGCTTGAACCTATCTTTGTGTCACGTAGCGTTCTACGCGAACCATCAAGCTACCGTAAGTGATACATACCATGGTGTACTACCAGCACCAAACACTGACAATAGGACCCGAGCGTGTTGTATTGGTTCTCTATTTGATTCAGACTGGAGATTGAAAGTTTATCAAAATTCCCGGTGAGATTGTCCAATGTGTCCTAAGAGGAAGCCGTAGAAGGTTGAATTGTTGTAATCTTCGTAAGGTGTCTATATGTGCTGGAGTTGTCCACTGTGGACATCTAGGAGCCTAACATGAAGGTTGATCCCGTTGAAAACATGATGAGGTCCATCGAACTTTCGATCACTTTTCATCAAAAATATTTATCTGGCACGCAAGATGCTGGTGGCTGTTGACCGATAATCTTACTTTAGGATTACCCAAAGTGAGGTTTGGTGGACTTCAGCGTAAGCAAAACTCGTGGTGAATGCGAGATGACAGTTTATACAGGTTTAGGTTGTTGGATCATGTAATATCCTATGTCCTATATAGCATGATGTCTTACGTTGGATTTCTTATTATGGTATTGTTACAAGAGGTGTACCCTATGTAGCTTTATATCATCTAGAGGACATACATATAAGTAGAATTTTAGTTGGCTAAGATGAGATCGATAACCTTTTGCCTTAGAAAATATGTGTTGTCATGTTATGTCTCTTCAAACAAACCATTAGGATATTTATACGTTACTCCGGTTGATGGGCTAGAGGAAAGGAGGCCGGAAAGGCCTAGGACTTTGAATACTCGGTTGTACTGCCCGGACAGTCTGGGCTATGTATGTGTAACATCTTTGTGCTGAACAGGTTATCGAACAACTTGTAAGCAAATTGTTATCTCGAGCTAATACAGACCAAATCCGAACCTTATCCCTTTTTTGTTTCTTCTCCAATTGCAATTCTCTGAACTGCTGACACGAATCCGTTGGTGGCATCGTCACATCGGATCGCGGATGCATGGTCTCAAGTTGCTAGTGCATGTCGCTGGCGAGCGGTGAGACGCAGTGGTCGCGCCGAAGATAACAGCCGCCGTGAGCGCGATGGCGCCGGGCACGTACGGGCGCCAAGCCACCATGGCTACCAGGGCACCAGGCGGCAGGCGCAGCACGTTCTGATCCCGCGGGTGGCCCTGGCGAGTTACCGCAGCAGCACGACGCGTCTCAGTCCCATATGGATCACGGCACCTTTTACCATGGATGCGCGGGCGATGCGCTCCTGCCCCAGCACCAGCTATTCTTGGTGGGTGCGCCTTGCATGTCTGCTGAAATGTGGATGGCCTCCAGGCTCCAACAGCTGATCTCACAACGGCACGCTCTTGCACACAGGAAGCTCTGCATGCATCTGGGTGGGAGGACGGGCGCCGAGACCCGAAAGTAAGGGGATCCACAAAAAACAACGCTCTTCAGAGCGTCCTGCAGTCTCCATGGCCGCCGCAGTCGACACCGCGGCCGTGGCGGGCGCGACCGGGAGGCTCAGGGTGTTCTTCCTGCCCTCCTTCATCCGGGGACACCTCATCCCGCAGACCGACATGGCGTGCCGCGTCGCCGCGGCAAGGCCCGCGGAGGTGGAGGCGACCGTGGTCGTGACGCCGGCCAACGCGGCCCTCATCGCGCCGACCGTGGCGCGCGCCGCGGCCGCCGGCCACGCCGTGCGCGTGCTCTGCTACCCGTTCCCGGACGTCGGCCTCGGGGAGGGCGTGGAGTGCCTCGCCACCGCCACCGCGCGCGACGCGTGGCGCGTCTACCGCGCCATGGAGGTGGTGCAGCCGTCCCACGAGTCGCTGCTCCGGGACCACCGCCCCGACGCCATCGTCGCCGACGTGCCGTTCTGGTGGACCACCGGTGTCGCCGCCGAACTCGGGGTGCCGCGCCTCACGTTCCACCCTGTCGGCATCTTCGCTCTGCTCGCCATGAACAGCCTGTTCACCATACGGCCCGACATCATCGGCCGGGCCAGCTCCGACGCCGCTGGGACGGTGCTGTCCGTGCCGGGCTTGCCCGGGAAGGAGATCACGATCCCGGTGTCCGAGCTCCCGACCTTCTTGGTCCAGGACGACCACCTCTCCAAGGCGTGGCAGCGGATGAGGGCGTGCCAGCTCACTGGCTTCGGCGTCATCGTCAACACCTTCGCCGACCTGGAGCAGCCCTACTGCGAGGAATTCAGCCGCGTGGAGGCGCGCCGCGCCTACTTCGTTGGGCCCCTGGGAAAGCCATCGCGCTCCACCCTGCACCGCGGCGGCAGCGGCAACGCGGACTGCCTGAGCTGGTTGTCCACCAAACCGAGCCGGTCGGTAGTGTTCGTCTGCTTCGGGAGCTGGGCCGAGTTCTCAGCGACTCAGACAAGAGAGCTCGCCCTGGGGCTCGAGGCGTCGAACCAGCCATTCCTGTGGGTTGTCCGCTCCAATGACTCCAGCGATGACCAGTGGGCACCGGAGGGCTGGGAGCAGCGCGTCGCCAACCGTGGCCTGGTCGTCCGCGGATGGGCCCCGCAGCTGGCCGTTCTGGCCCACCCGTCGGTGGGCGCGTTCGTGACGCACTGCGGTTGGAACTCGGTCCTCGAAGCCGCGTCCGCCGGCGTGCCGGTGCTCACGTGGCCGTTAGTGTTCGAGCAGTTCATCAACGAGCGGCTGGCCACCGAGGTGGCCGCGTTCGGCGTGCGCCTGTGGGACGGCGGCAGGCGCAGCGAGAGGGCCGAGGATGCTGAGATCGTGCCGGCGGAGGCGATCGCGCGGGCCGTGGCCGGTTTCATGGAAGGCGGAGAGCAGCGCGACAAGTTGAACGCCAGGGCCGGGGAACTAGCGGAGCGCGCGCGCGCCGCTGTCAGTGAGGACGGGTCGTCGTGGCGTGACATAAACCGCCTGATCGATGATCTCCTGCAGGCGAGAGCGTCAGGGTTGGCACAAAGGAATTCCGTCCAGCTTGAGTGATTTAAATTATTTTACACAGACATTGTACGCAAATGCAAGGCTAGAAAATAAAGAGTGAAGCTAAACATCACTTGATTAAGGTCTTCTCACGTTCGATTTTTTTCCACTTAATCCAATAATGCCATGTCGCCTTCTTCCTAATTCTGGTAAGATTAGGGATATAGTTTAGAGATCGGGAGCTAACCTTGAGGTTGTGTTTGATTCACGAATTGTAAAATAAATGGTACCGGTAATGATTCACACTCGAAAGCGATAATAAGTTTGAATAGGCTGATATCCGTACAGTATCTTATTATGATTGGACTTAAACAACCATAATTTAACGTTATGTGTTATCCATCACGTTACAATTATATAAATCAAACAGCACTTGAGTCTCGTGACGATGGCAGTGTGGGGGTGGAAAGAAACAGGTGACGGCGTGACGCCTAAGAGGGGGTGAATTAGGACTTCTAAAACTTTAACTAAACAAGGCCACAATTACATCCCTAGAGCAAAACCTATGCAAATAATCAATTCATAATGTGCAAACTAGGTTTAGTCTAAGTGTTGCTATCTATACTGCGAAAGTTAAGTTTCAATCTAAACAATCTAACTAGAAAGACAAGATTGAAAATTAAATGCTTAATGTAAATGCGGAAGCTAAAAAGAAGGTAGAGATGCAAACTCTCGTGGATGACGCCGGTATTTTTTACCGAGGTATCCGGAACCACGTAAGGTACCGACTAATCCTTGTTGGTGCCCCTACGCAAAGGGAAGCCCACGCGAGGGCCAAGCACCTCAGTCGAGTAACTCAGTAGAGAGCCACAGGCCTTCTCCACGTGCAAGTGGTGCTCCGCTTCCGGCTCCTCTCGGACTGAAGCGCCCCAATCCTCTGGGACTCAAATGTGATATAATTACTAGTCCCAGGAGGCTAGTAAACACATTTATACATCAGATAGTTCCAGATCTGCTTAAACAAGACAAACCTATAAATGTGTCGATCAACTTTAAGAGTTGGTCCACAACTCGGGACATATCATCAGAGTGGGGCTGAAGCAGCCCGATATACGCAGCGAAGCAATTCAGCGGTCCAACAGCCACAGGTAAGGTTGGGAACAGGCGTAAGTCTTACCCGATCAGCGATCTCCTTCTCTGAAAAACAACAAATAAGCAAGGTGAGTACTTACGTACTCAACAGCCCACCTTCACCCACGGAATGGGGAAATCAGATATAATGCATGGAATATGTGGAGCTCAGGATATTTTACAGAAAGAGCAATATTTGATGCAGGGTTATTTTGTAAAACATTTTATATTTTTCAAAGCGCATTCTCTCC
This sequence comes from Zea luxurians, assembly GCA_029449295.1. Lineage (NCBI taxonomy): Eukaryota > Viridiplantae > Streptophyta > Magnoliopsida > Poales > Poaceae > Zea > Zea luxurians. Next base: position 38,716,437 of record JAOPSE010000026.1, read on the forward strand.
CAAAGGAGTAGGAAGTTTTTCAATTTAGAGCAAAATCCCCTGGACTAAACCATCCAGGTATCTCAGCAGTTTCCCACTAGTTTTCATTTTCAAAAACAGCTACTGGACTTTCCGTCCACCATAGCTCACGGCTTGACTGCCGGACCTTTTAAAACCACTTTTCAAAAGCATTTTTTTTGAAAACAAAACACTATTCGAATAGGTTTTTAAACTCTGCGTAGAGGTGTACACTTTACCCACTAGTCCGATTTCTGCAATCTCACTGTCGTGAGATCCGAATGCTGAAACTCTTTCCTTCCTTGCACGTCCTTGCCTTAACGATTATACCGAAAGGAACAAGGCCACCACCATGTCCAAACAGGACAAAACATTCCCCTTCCTTATCCTCCCGGTGCTCCCCAGCCGTCATAATCCTGGGGTTTGGACCGTGCAAGTTCAGATCAAGCGACTGCCCATACAGTCTCGAGTGGTTGTACTTGATAAGAGTGTAGGTAAGGAGTGATGACAAACCGGTCCTTAGGCGAGAGGGGCAGTCCTTCATGCTCACACCTAACCCGGCTGAGCCATCACCTTAGGCCCTCCCCTAAACCAGGGAGTCCCTGATCATCCCGCTCAAAGGTGATAAGGGTGACAACCCTTCATCATACCCATTTTGAAAACATTTTCTTTTGAAAACTCACACCTTTTCTCAAATCATTTGTAACAAAGATGTCAAGGAGTATAAAGGTTGATTGTGGCAAAGTTCTAAGTCTGGGTGGCCATAATAACTTGTCTCTTAGAAAAATCATATCATGCATAAAATAATAGGCTGAGGATTGTGGTTGAAAAATCATAGGTAATTTATGCATCAAAGGGATCCAGTGAGCTTGTCGTTGCTTTAACCGGCGAAAGGGTGAGAACTCACAGAACTGGCTTCTGGCTCCACCGCCTAGCGTAGACTTGCAGATCTGGCCTCCACGAGACGGCAAGAACGCTCCAATAACTATGCAACATGAACAAGCAAACATACAAACCAGCAAGTATATCAACAAATATTTAGTATAGTGGTCATAATGGCGATATATGGATGGGTAGAGTCTTGAACAGAAACTATGTCACGTGGTGTTGTGATATTACTGGTGGTGGAGTGGAGGTGCTTACCAGGAGGGTGGATTGGAGGTAAAGAGACACTATGCGTGTAGCCGGTAGAGCGGAGTAACTGAGTGGGTGGGGTGTTTGCCTTGGCTGAGGGTGTTGAGTGCGTGGAGAGGGAGAGGGTAGCTAGGCGTATTTATAGCTGGGTGTATGTGGTGTAGTTCAGTAGAGTTCACTGTTGGTGAGAATAGTGACGAATGAATCGTCTGACTTAGTCTGAACAGGTAAATTATAGGCAGAATATGGGACAAGAGTATTTTGGGAGTTTTCTAGAATATGAACCATGCTTAAGGGATGACATGGTTGGATAGGGAATAATTTGATAAGAATTTAGAAACAAGAATTATTGGAATCTGAGTTTGGAAGCCTGGTTCAGAAGAATCTCAAAGTTAAGTGTGCTCAACTTGGAGAGATCTGGGATGGGTGACCAGATGGGAAGTTCTTACTGGAAGAAAAATCACAGTCACCGGAGTTCGTATGACTAGAATATTGGTTTGGTAGGTCTTAGGTGAGCTGGACAACATGATGGATGAGTAGTTGAAATTTGGGGTGATCAGATGACCGATGAATAGCAACTATGAATAGTAACGATGAATAGTGACGATGAAATAGTAACGATAGATATCATCGATGAACAGTAACATTGAAGAATAGCAACGGTGAATAGTAACGATGATGAATAGTAATGTGGATAGTAACGATGATGAATAGTAATGGCAAATAGTTCGTATGAACATATGATGAACGATGAATAGGGACTGTGAACGATGAATAGGGACTATGAACGAACGATGAACGATGAATAGGGACTATGAATGATGAATAGGGACTATGAACGAACGATGAACGATGAACGATGAATAGGGACTATGAACGATGAATAGGGATTGTGAACGAATGTTGAACGATGAATAGGGACTATGAACGAACGATGAACGATGAATAGGGATGATGAACGATGAATACGGATGATGAACGAACGATGAATGATGAATAGGAACTATGAACGAATGGACGAATGATCGAATGATCGGACGAACGAACGATCGGAATTTCGGCAGCATAACTGCTGAACAAAGATTATTTGGATGAACGAACGGATGAACGGTCGAACGATCGAACAAATGGAAGAACGAACCATGAACGATCGGATGAACGAACGAACAAATTAAGAACAGGTGGACGAATGATCGAAGAACGACCGAACGATCCTTGTGCTAGTGTGTGCTTGTGTGGGAGATGGAGTGGGCGTGTGGGGGGGGAGGGAGAGAGTTGCCATGAAATGGCTTGGGGTGGCTTGAGAGGAGGCCCTTACCCCTCTATTTATAGGATAGGCAGGGGTGATTAGGGGGAGGAGGCGAGGATTAGTGGGACATAAACATGTATTTGTCTTGTATAAGTGAAATTAGCTTGTAGAGCTCACTGTATGACACTGGATGCGTATGTATACGTATGAGCATGAGGAAAATTATGAAGAAAATATTTGTAGGGACTTTAAAAATGATTCTGAAGGTATTTCTCAGGAGGAAAATATTTGGAGAATTATCGGTGGAATATTTGGGCAGTATTTTTGGAAAGAACTTGAAGGGGATCACTGGGAAATATTTGTAGGATATTTTGAGGAGGATCTTGGAGAGAATATAGTCCACTATATTTTATTTGTTGATATCAACTCGCAAACAAACATTTTGAAATTAAATTTAAAATTCATTTTGAATTTAGAGCGAGTTTGGGAAAAATTCAAGATTTGAATTTTTGGGGTGCTACACGGACGCTCCCCGCCGTCTCCACTATCGAGCTTTCGGCCGAAAACGCCGCGGGTCTCGTTCCCTCCGGTACACGGTGACGGCTGTGTCGGTGTTTTGGGTTCGACTGCGCACCTGGGGCTACCCCTCGAGGTGCTTTTTGGAGTAGGACGGTGTAACTGACTGTAGCTCGATGGTTCGTGCTAGAGGCACGAGAGACAATAGACAATTTTGCACAGGTTCGGGCCGCTTTGAGATGCGTAACACCCTACGTCCTGGTGTGGATCTCTTATGAGGGGGTTACAGGGGAGTTCTCTAGTACGAGAGATACTAGAGAGTTGAGTAGGTGACTAATGAATGAGGTGTATCTATCTTTTTGAGGGGGTGTCCCCTAGGCATTATATACTCGACCATGGGACGTTACATGCAGATATGATAACAACGTTCGCCTAAGTAATAGTGAACCGACTAAGCTTATCTTTCTATAATCCTGCTGACTTATCATCATTCAGTTCCGACGTCTGAGGGTGCTGCGCGGGAGAGTCGGATCACTACTGTGGATGGCGCCTGATTTCGCTGAGTCGCATGGGCTCGAGTTGATCCGATCTTGCGCTGATCCATTCTGCTAGACGCTCCTCCCCTGGCCCACGAAGGGATGGCCTTGCGAAATAATGGGCCTACGACCTTTCACGAGGCCTTCTTGCCTTCTAGTGGACCCGGGGGATATCCATCCCCCACAAGCCCCCAATTTTTGAGTTGATTTTGAAATAATTGGCCCAAAGATTCTAGGTCTAGCTTGCAGTTTTTGATTTTGGTAAGGAATGCTTTGAAGATATGCCTATCGAGTTGTTGCTTCTAAACTCTGAATAGCTTGGTAAGAACAACCTTCTATTATCTTCTCCTGCCATTTCATCAGTCTTCATTTTATTCTTCGAAAATCTGTGATCTGACTCTGGTTTATGCTTTAGGGATCAACATTCTTCTTTCTGGGGTTTAGGATTCATTGGGTGCACAGGAGGTGCACTCAATGGGTGCAGCCCCCGAGCTTTGAGTGGATTACTGAAAATAATCCACTCAAAGGTCTTCATCCCATGCTTTTTTAGAGGTCATTGTTTCTGTCTTAGACTCATGCTTTAGAAATCAGCATTTCGTCGTCAGTTCATGCCTTAGAATTCAGCACTATATCATCAGTTTATGCTTTAGAGGTCAGCATATGGTTTTTGTCTTTGAGATCAGCAATGCGATCCACCCGTGTCCTGTTAGGTTGGAAATTTATTTGATTGGTGACAGATTGGACGTCCAGTAGATGGCTCTTTGGTTGGTCTTCATTTTGCTTCGTGCTTCAATGCTTCTGTTGATTAGACTTGTACTCCAGCAGCTATTTTTGGCTTTTCTCCGATCTCTATCGATATCTTCCTTCTGTCTTGATACATTCATTGTGTATACTATATGGATGCGATTGCTTAGGAAAATCTATTGAAAATTCCTGGATGTCCCCCCCCAATCGGTGCAGCCAAGGGACGGCTTGGTGCGCTGAGCATTTAGCGGACTGCCTTTGAGTAGTAACTTGATGTGACCGCGGGGTGTAATCATATCATCCGAGCATTTGACTTGAGTCCCAATGGGTGTCATGTTACGTGAAACGGCGTCTGCTGCCTGACTTGTTTCCAGTCGATTTGAATTGCATATTGGATATTTGTGACTGTTTAGTGATCGTGGTAAGAGATGAGCGGTTGCCTTCCGCCCCTATAAATAGAGCGCTTGCTTCACTGGCGTCTTCACACATCTCTTCTGCCGTTCGTTGCTTATTCTCCTCTTTGCTATCCTTTTCTTCTCAACCATGGGCAAGAAGAAGAACAACGGAAGTTCGTCGCACCATTCCGGTGACAAACGGAAGCGAGAGCTGAGTCCCCCCTCGGAGGACTTCGGCGACTCTGAGTACTCAGAGGAGGAGTTTTCCTCCGAGTCCGAGAGGTCTCCAGTCCACGCCTCTCCCCCAGTGTCATCCGATGATTCGGATGACTCCCAAGGGATCGCCGCCGAGGTGTGGACATACATCCGGGCCGTCGAGCGCTCCGGGCTCGAGGGCTTGGATGAGTCGGAGGTCTCCTCAGACGAGGAGAACTCCTCCGACTTGTCCGAGGAGGAGAGCGGTGGTGACGGCGACGACGAGGGCGACGGCGGCGATGGCGACGGCGACGCTGACGGCGATGGCGACGGCGGCAATTGCGACGGCTAGGGAGACGGTGACGGCGACGGCGGCAAGGGCGGCGGCGGCAGCAGCAAGGCCAGTGGCAAAGCGCCACTGGCTTAAATATTAGTATAGATAAGTAGTAGTAGAAATAGTATTAGTATTAGTGGAATAATGTAGTAGTAGTTAGTAGTATAGTGTAGTGTAAGTAGTGTAGTAGTGTAATGTAGTAATGTAATGTATCCAGGAACGGGAAGGAGGCCGACTCATAATGAGTCGGTCTTTGAATTTGTGAAAGAACTTCCCCCTTTATATAATGAAGAAAACTTCGCCTTGTTCTATGCATAGCTTTTGCCTTTCCGATGTTTCTTTATAGTCGATCAACATCTTGTATTTATGCCCGACACAGCCGTTGTTCTTAGAGGTAATGCTTGAGTAACAACTCATTATTGTTGGGTCGTATTTAATTCTGCCTGCGTTTATGTAGAGAGAAAATGGCTGAGTTATTGTTAGTGCCTTTAGAGGTAATATCTGAATCATGCTAGATCATGTCGGCATTTTAGAGGTAACAACTGGGCGGTGCTGGGCCATGTCGGCATTTTAGAAGTAACAGCCTAGCTATGCTGGGCCATGTCGGTGTTTTAGAAATAACAGCCGAGTGGTGCTTGGTGACGTCAGCGTTTTAGAGGTAACAGTCAAGTCACGCTGGGCCACGTCAGTGTTTTAGAAATAACAGCCGAGTGGTGGTTGGTGACGTCAGTGTTTTAGAGGTAACAGCCGAGTCACGCTAGGCCACGTCGGTGTTTTAGAAATAACAGCCGAGTGGTGTTTGGTGACGTCAGCATTTTAGAGGTAACAGCCGAGTCACGCTGGGCCACGTCGATGTTTTAGAAATAACAGCCGAGTGGTGTTTGGTGACGTCAGCGTTTTAGAGGTAACAGCCGAGTCACGCTGGGCTACGTCGGTGTTTTAGAAATAACAGTCGAGTGGTGACTAGGCACTTTTTTAGAAACGGTATCTGACCTAGGAAAACCCCATTTGTATCTCGTCGTCGCACGCCTCTCCGTCCTGAGCCCTAGTCTTACTTTTTTGCCTCCAAACATCCTCCGTTCCCCTTTCATTTCGCTTCCGCCCAATTCGCCGACGAGATTGCGATGGCGCCTAAGCGGAAGAACCAGAATTCTGGTGCTACGGTTATTCCTCCTATCGATCCCAACAGCCAGTTGCCTTTCATAGGTAATCATATGTCTGTTGTTTCCGAGTCGAATCTTCTCCACCTTGTCGATGTCAGAATTCTTCCTCCCAAGGAGCTTTGTTCTTGGCGAATTTGCCGTGGGGTCACTGTCCCGACAGAGGATACCCACGAGTCCGTTGTTTACGTTCCTTTTCTTATTCGCGGCCTTGCCCTTCCCATTTCTCCCTTCTTTCGCGGTCTCCTTGACTTTTACCATCTAAATCTGACTCACCTGAATCCCAACTCTATTTTGCAAATTTCTATCTTTGTTCATTTATGTGAGGCCTACCCTGGAATTCTTCCTCACTTCGGTTTGTGGAAGTACTTGTATCACTGTCGCCCTATGATGGCTGGGGGCAGCACCAGCTTGTGGGCGGTGCGACCCTGGAAATGCGACGTGGGAGGAAAACGGAGTACCTCAATATTCCACTTAAGGACAACATTAAAGGATGGTGCTTAGAGTGGTTCATTTTGGAAAACCATGGCAAGTCCCTTCCTCCACGATCGGGGAGACAACCGGATATGTGCACTCCAAGTTGGATTGAGTCTCTTACAGCCGTGGAGATAACAGAAGCTAAGATTCTGCTTGCTGAAATTTGTGTGCTGAAGGAGAGAGGTCTGACCGCTGAAGCTGTGGCTGTAGACTTTGTTTTCAAGAATATTCAGCCCCTAAAAGACAGAGCTTACCCAGCTTACTTGTACACTGGTGTCACTGACTCAACCTAGGTTACTGATAGGAGGATTCCTGTTGTAGATTTGATGAGCCGACTGGAGATGATCTTGAGAGGCAAAGTATCAAATACTGGTGCTCCTGTCGCTTATTCTGCTTGGAATCTGCCACCTTCCTAGTCCTTTTGCAATTTCGTGTCCAATCCTCCTGCCGGTGATAGTGGTCTGGGTCTTAGAGTGTGACCCTCTCCCAAAGATATTGAGATCCTGGTTGCTTCACTTGGTGATATTCCCAATGATGAGAGGCAAGTTCATTTTGAGATGTCGACGAGGCCAGGTGATGCAGAGATAAGTGCTATGCTCAATATGTTAGCTGGGACTCCTCTGACTCGGCCCCTGCTGAAACAACGGCTGTTGCAATTATACCAGAGCTTGACCAAGTGGTAGATACCCGAAAGCCTAAAGGTACTCGCCCGAAGCGTCTTCGCCAGGTCAGTCGTCCAACTGCACCTACCGAGGGAAAGAAGAAGAAAAAGAGACAGCTTCAGCGAGTGTCATGCCTGGACCAGGATAATGGCCCTTCTGCTCCTGCTGCTGAAGAAGAACCGGTGGAAATCTTTACTGGAGATGAACCCAATGGGTGTGACCCTGCTGATGCTGAACCTAATGGGTGCGACCCTGCCAGAGCTGATCCCAATGGGTGTGACCCTGCGAGAGCTGATCCCAATGGGTGCGATCCTACGCCGTCTATGGTCCGTATTGTTGACGAGGACGAAGAAGAGGAAGAGGAAGTCCCATTGATTCGGAAGAACAGTCGGCGTTACAGAGTCAGTGGGGGGAGTAGCAATATTCCTTCTCTGGCTCTATCTGCTCTTGTTAGCCTGCAAGAATTATCCATAACAGATTTTGATCGGGCTCTCGAGGATGTTGTCCCTGAAGATATGTTGTTAGAGCCGACCGATGGTGATATGATGGATGTTTGCTCTGAAATTCCAGATGCAGGTTTAGAGGCCTCCCGAGCAGCATCTCATGCATCGTCGACTTTGGAGGGCAGTCTTCAATGTCAAGAGGTTGGTCACGATCGCCCGACTCCCATGGAGGTGGCTGAGGGTCCTTCAGCCTTAGAGGTGGCTGTTGCAAAGAACACAGTCCTCAAGGGTGGTGCTGGCGGTTGCCCAGCCCCCGAGGGTGTTGCTGGTAATGATCCGGCTCAGGCGGGTAGCGCAAACTGCGACCTAGCCCCCGAGGGTGTTGCCGGTGATGATCCAACTCTGATGGGCAGTGCGAGCGGCAACCCAGCCCCCGAGGGTGTTCGAGCGAGCTCCCCTTCTCATACCTCCATGGATGTCCACGTCGGGTCCTCTCCGCCATGTTCTGGTGGCATAACAGCAGTGCATGCTTCAAGTGAGGGAGTCACCTTAGAGGTCGGCGTACTGGATGCCAGAATTATGATGCCTGCTAGTGAGGTTGAATCAATCCCTGGTGATGCTCTTCAGATTGTCCTAGTTGATATTCCTTTGTCAAGCCACCAACTAGCTTCTCATGATTTAGGATTTCCTTCGCTCTTCTCTAATCTTCAGGTAACTTGGCTTTTTTTGTTCTAGCAATACTCCTGGTGAATCACTGTCTTTGTACTCATTTGTTTTTAATATCAGGCTTTGGTCGACGGGATGGCTAGACAGTTGAGATCTCATGGTGCCTCTATCCCAGAGGGAGCTCTGTCTCTGACGCAGTGGAATCCGTTGCTGCTTCAGAAGCAGATATCTGATTTGAAAACGTCAAATGCTGGTTAGTGTCTTTGTTTCTTTCTTGGCTAATTGGTCAGTCTACTTTTAACGGTGTGTCCTTCTTCCACTGTTTCTTGTTAGATATGACCCGGCGGTACTCTGAACTCGAGGAGAAGTATTCTCAAGGTCAGATCGACCTAGCATGGGTTTCTGCTTCTTTAGACGATGCCAATTCTTTGAATTCCTCTCTTAGTGCTCAGCTTGACTCTGAAAAGGCAGCTAACGAGGTAAGCTTACTTGACTTTCTCTGATGTGACTTTACTGCTCACTGGATGCTTGAGAACTGATTCTTGTCTGTAGGAGGAGAAACGGGTACTTGTGGCTTCTTGCGATAACCTTGATAGGTTGTATCGTGATGCCAGCAATTCTCTGGCCATCTTGGAGAGGAGCCACCATTTTACCATGACAGATTTGGATCACCACCGTCATGAGTTGCAAGCATCCCAGGATGAGGTCCAACGTCTTAGGCAGTTGGTGTCGAGCAAAGACTCCATCATCAAGGATCTGTACGCTTCCAAGAAATTAGTCATCCAGGAGCTAGAGGCCGCTCGACTGGCTACCAAAGCTGCAGAAGATAATTCCACCATTCTGAAGGCCCAGCGCGACAAGGCTATGGACAAAGCCATTCGTGCGGGGCGGATCTTGATGAGAAGGCCAGGTGTAATTGTTCCTGATGATATATTTGCCGATGTCAGAGCCGCTCCTAACTCCTTGAGTCGCCCTTCTTCTTCAGTTACTCCTGAGAAAGATACTGCAAACTAGAGATACTAAACACAGTTGTGGACTATATGTGTGTGCGATTAATGTGCCCGAATGTTCGGTTAGAACTGAATGCTATTTTTGTTTTCTATTGTTGGAATTCAACAGTTGTTATGATAGCAAAAATAAATGTGATGTGCTGGTTTTGAAGTTTCTTCCTATTTTATGCTAATTGATTGGCTGATGAGGCATAGAAATTTCCCTGAGACGAGTGATCGTAAGCATGTTATACTAAGTCGAGTAGGTGTGAGCATGTTGCACCATCTTAAGTCATTGCTGACTTAAGCTGATTGCTTCGTTGGTTGGGTATAGTGGTCACCCTAAGTTGAGTAAGCGTGAGCATGTTGCACCAAAGTCACTGTCAACTTAAGCTGATTGCTCCGTTAGTAGGGTATAGTGGTCACCCTAAGTCGAGTAAGCGTGAGCATGTTGCACCGTCTTAAGTCATTGCTGACTTAAGCCGATTGCTCCGTTAGTAGGGTATAGTGGTCACCCTAAGTCGAGTAAGCGTGAGCATGTTGCACCGTCTTAAGTCATTGCCGACTTAAGCCGATTGCTCCGTTAGTAGGGTATAGTGGTCACCCTAAGTCGAGTAAGAGTGAGCATGTTGCACTGTCTTAAGTCATTGCCGACTTAAGCCGATTGCTCCGTTAGTAGGGTATAGTGGTCACCCTAAGTCGAGTAAGCGTGAGCATGTTGCACCGTCTTAAGTCATTGCCGACTTAAGCCGATTGCTCCGTTAGTAGGGTATAGTGGTCACCCTAAGTAGAGTAAGCGTGCTGATCGGTAATAAATAGTTCGAGTGCCCTTGAGAATGAAATCCTTTTATTGATGATGTATTTTCCAGTTACAGAATACAATGCTGCCCCGATAGCTTTTGAAATCTAGCTAAGGGTAAAACTTCCCGAGGTGCTCTATATTCCATGAATTCCCTATTTCCGTGCCATCCATTTGAGTAAGCCGGTATGATCCTGGCCGAGTGACTTCTGCTACTACAAATGGCCCTTCCCATAGTGGTGACAATTTGTGCCGTCCTTCCCCTGTTAGAATCCGGTGAAGGACCAAGTCTCCCACTACGAAAGATCGATATCGAATAGCCTTATCATGATAGCGCCTCAAGGTTTGCTGGTACCTAGCCGACTGAATTACTATATTCAGTCGCTCTTCTTCTAGTACATCAATATCCTCCAACCTGGTAGCTTCTGCCTCAGCTATGTTTTTGAAGACCAATCTTGGTGCCCCAAACCTGAGGTTGGCAGGTAGCACTGCCTCCAAACTATAGACCATGAAGAAAGGGGTATTCCCATGCAGAGCTTGACTAGGTTGAGTTCTTAGGCTCCAGACCACATACGACAACTCTCTAATCCACTTTCCTATGAACTTTTCATTCTTGTCGAAGACTTTCTTCCTGAGTGCCTCCAGTATCATTCCATTGGCCCTTTCTACCTGTCCATTAGCTCTTGGGTGTGCCACTGACGCATATTTGATCTGGATGCTCCGTTGTTCGCAGAAATCAAAGAATTCAGAGCTAGTGAAATTGGATCCCAAGTTAGTTATGATGCTATTTGGTATCCCAAACTGAGAGCACCTAGAGGGGGGTGAATAGGTGATCCTATAAAAACTTAAAACTCGTAGCCACAAACTTGATTAAGTGTTAGAACAATAAAGCCAAGTGGCTAGAGAGGAGTTCTTGCTAAACACGATAACCACAAAGAAATCAACACAGAGAGGCACAGTGGTTTATCCCGTGGTTCGGCCATGTCCAACACTTGCCTACTCCACGTTGTGGCGTCCCAACGGACGAGGGTTGCACTCAACCCCTCTCAAGTGATCCAATGATCAACTTGAATACCACGGTGTTTTTGCTTTCGTTTACTATCTCCCGTTCGCGAGGAATCTCCACAACTTGGAGTCTCTCGCCCTTACAAATGATGATCACAAAGAAACACGGAAGTAAGGGAGGGAGAGCAACGCACACAAGACACGAAATCAGAGCACAAACACGCACACAAGTCACAACTTGAGCTCGCAACACAACTCAAAGAGTTCTCTACTCAAATGGAGCTCTAGTTGCTATCACAAAGAATCAAATGCGCGGAAATGGAGTCTTGGTGCTTAGGGATGATCAAAGAATGCTTGGTGTGCTCCTCCATGCGCCTAGGGGACCCTTTTATAGCCCCAAGGCAGCTAGGAGCCGTTGGAAGCAATCCAGGAAGGCAATTCTTGCCTTCTGTCGGGCGGCGCACCGGACAGTCCGGTGCACCACCGGACAGGCACTGTTCACAGTCCGGTGCAGATTGCTTTTCTAATTTGGCACAGCCGACCGTTGAAGATTTGGAGCCGTTGGCGCACCGGACACTGTCCGGTGCCCCCATCCGACCGTTGGCTCGGCCACGCGTCACACACGGATTGCGCGGCCGACCGTTGGCGCGCCCGACCGTTGGCTCACCGGACAGTCCGGTGCACCACCGAACAGTCCGGTGATTTTTAGCCGAACGCTGTTCACTGGTTTCCCGAGAGCGGCGACTTCGCCGCAGACGACTCACCGGACAGTCCAGTGCACCACCGGACAGTCCGGTGATTTATAGTCGTACGCTGCCGTCGAGACCCGAGAGCAGGCTGTTCACCGGGACTGGTCCTGGCACACCGGACACTGTCCGGTGCACCCAGACCGAGCAGCCTTTTGGTTGAACACAGCCAACTTATCTCCAAAGTGATTTCTTCTGTTTCTAGCACTTAGACACAATACATTAGTCTTCAAAACAATGTACTAAGTCTAGAAACATACCTTTAATCTTGATTTGCACTTCTTGAGTCTTTGGCACAAATATCACTCAAAGCTTTTGCGTTGAGCACTTAATCACCAAAATCTTATAGAAATGGCCCAAGGGCACATTTCCCTTTCACAAACCTGAATATTATATCTTGTGTGAATTCCACTACCTTGGCTGAAGTCAGAGAAGCTATGGGTTTGTACTCTATCCATTTAGTGAATTTGTCAATGGCAACCAACACGTGAGTATAACATCCCTGAGCTTTCTTGAAGGGTCCAATCATGTCCAGTCCCTAGCACGCAAATGGCCATGTCACGGGTATGGTTTACAGTTGCTGTGCTGGCAAATGTTGTTGCTTTGATAAGAATTGGCAAGCTTCACACCTCTGGACTAACTCGGCTGCATCATTTTTTGCTGTCGGCCAATAGAAACCAGACCTGAAGACCTTCCCTACTAGAGTTCTGGATGCTGCGTGTATCCCACACTGTCAGGTATGGACTTCATCTAACAGTTGTTTCCCAGTAGCCGAAGGGATGCACTTCATGAGGACTCCTGCTGCACCTCTCCTGTACAGTGCATCCCCAATGAGGGTGTAGTGGGTTAACTGACCTCAACAAAGGAGGTAAGTCCGTTGATCAAAAGGCATACTGGTCCATGATAGGTTCTTTGCTTTACTTATGTGCTAGTAGACCGGATATTATGCTTAGCGTATGCATGTGTGCTAGATTTCAATCCGATCCAAGGGAGTGTCACTTAGTGGCTGTGAAGCGAATTCTTCGATATTTAGTCGCTACGCCTTGCTTCGGGATTTGGTATCCAAAGGGGTCTAACTTTGACTTGATTGGATATTCAGATTCTGACTATGCTGGATGTAAGGTCGATAGGAAGAGTACATCGGGGACGTGCCAATTCTTAGGAAGGTCCCTGGTGTCATGGAACTCTAAGAAACAAACTTCCGTTGCCCTATCCACCGCTGAGGCCGAGTACGTTGCTGCAGGACAGTGTTGCGTGCAACTACTTTGGATGAGGCAAACCCTCCGGGACTTTGGCTACAATCTGAGCAAAGTCCCACTCCTATGTGACAATGAGAGTGCTATCCGCATAGCGGAAAATCCTGTTGAGCACAGCCGCACAAAGCACATTGACATCCGGCATCACTTTTTAAGAGACCACCAGCAAAAGGGAGATATCGAAGTGTTTCATGTTAGCACCGAGAACCAGCTAGCCGATATCTTTACCAAGCCTCTAGATGAGAAGACCTTTTGCAGGCTGCGTAGTGAGCTAAATGTCTTGGATTCGCGGAACTTAGATTGATTTATAACATACATGTGTTTATGCCTTTGATCATGTTCCTTATACATTCTGTTGCTTTCTTGTGGTGCTCAAGTTGTACAAACACTCCCCGGACCTCACAAGTCCTTTTGCAAGTGATGCACATATTTAGGGGGAGTTGTGTTACAACTTGACCCTTTGAGACTAACCGTGTTCTTGAGTTTGCTTAATTTAGTCTCAAAGGAGGTTTGAAAGGGAAAAGGTGGACTTGGACCATGAAAGACTTCCACTGCACTCCGATGAGAGGGTAACTTATTCCAAGTTCATCTCATGTACTCCTATTACCTTTGTATTCTTATTTGAAGATTTTGGTGAGGCAATGGGGTTAAAGGGCCAAGATTGATCCCGTTTTGGTGCTTGATGCCAAAGGGGGAGAAAATAAAGGCCAAAGCAATAAATGGATCAGCTACCACTTGAGAAATTTTGAAAATAGTAGAATAGAGCTTTTGGTTTGTCAAAACTCTCTTGTTGTCTCTTTTGTCAAAAGTTGGCCTCTTGTGGGGAGAATAGTCGATTATGGGAAATAGGGGGAGTTTTTGAAACCTTTGATCAATTTCTTTTGGAATACCTCTCTTTATGTCTCTACAAGTGAATTTGACTTAGAGATAGGAAATTGAGTTTGATTTGCAAAAACAAACCAAGTGGTGGCAAAGAGTGATCCATATATGCCAAATTTGAATCAAAACAATATTGAGTTTTCATTTGCATTGATATTGCACTTGTTCTAGTTGCTTTATGTTGTGTTGGCATAAATCACCAAAAAGGGGGAGATTGAAAGGGAAATGTGCCCTTGGGCCATTTCTAAGTATTTTGGTGATTGAGTGCCAACACAAGTGCTTTTGTGTTAATCTATGCAAAGTGGTGGACAAAGTGCAAATCATGTCAAAAGGTATGTTTCTAGACTTAGTACATTGTTTTATGGACTAATGTATTGTGTCTAAGTGCTAGAAACAGGAAAAATTGAATTGGAAATGAGATGGCTCTGTTCAGCCAAAGTCAGCTCGGTCTGGGTGCACCGGACAGTGTCCGGTGCGCCAGGCTGACTCTGGTGAACTGACTGCCCACGGGACTTCGACGGCGGTGTACGGCTATAATTCACCGGACTGTCCGGTGGTGCACCGGACTGTCCGGTGAGCCGTTCACAAGCGAACTCGTCGCTCTCGGGAGATGATTAACGGCGTACGACTATAATTCACCGGACTGTCCGGTGGTGCACCGGACTGTCCGGTGAACCAACGGTCAGTCGGAGCAACGGTCGGCCGAGGATTCCGCGCGTGACGCGTGGCCGAGCCAACGGTCACATTGGGGCACCGGACTGTTCGGTGTGCACCGGACAGTGTCCGGTGCGCCAACGACTCTCAATAAGCAACGGTCGGCTTCGCCAAATAAGGAAACAAATCCGCACCGGACAGTGTCCGGTGGTGCACCGGACTGTCCAGTGCGCCAGGCGACAGAAGGCAAGATCTGCCTTCCTGGAATGCTCTCAACGGCTCCTAGCTGCCTTGAGGCTATAAAAGGGACCCCTAGGCGCATGGAGGAGAACACCAAGCATACACTAAGCATTCCTAAGCACCAAGACTTTGATTCCACGCATTTGTTCATTCGTGATAGCATCTAGAGCTCTAGTTGAGTTGTGAACTCGTCGGGTTGTGTTGCGAGCTCTTGTTGCGACTTGTGTGCGTGTTGACATTCTGATTTTGTGTCTTGTGTGCGTTGCTCATCCCTTCCTTACTCCGTGCTTCTTTGTGAACTTCAAGTGTAAGGGTGAGAGACTCCAAGTTGTGGAGATTCCTCGCGAACGGGATATAGAAAAGCAAAGCAAAACACCATGGTATTCAAGTGGGTCTTTGGACCGCTTGAGAGGGGTTGGTTGCAACCCTCGTCCGTTGGGACGCCACAACGTGGAGTAGGCAAGTGTTGGTCTTGGCCGAACCACAGGATAAACCACTGTGCCATCTCTGTGTTGATCTCTTGTGGTTATTGTGTTTTGTTGAGACTCCTCTCTAGTCACTTGGCGATTATTGTGCTAACACTTAACCAAGTTTTTGTGGCTTAAGTTTTTAAAGTTTACAGGATCACCTATTCACCCCCCCTCTAGGTGCTCTCAAGTTGTCGATGTGCTGCTTCAGCCGCCCCCGGGTCGTGCCGCCGGTTGAAGCTGTTGCCGACTCAACTTTGGTGGCCTGACTTCGTGTGGGGATGTCGTGATCCCGATCATACTCTTCTCGGCGCCAGATTTCGTTCTCGTGTCGTCTTTCACGTGAAGCGTTGATAGAGCTTCGTGCATCCCAGTGACTGTTAATGGCGTGTCATAGATCGCTCGGAGGATGAGCGAGAGGCAAGAGATGGTTGGCTGCCTGAGTGAGCAGTCGCCGATAGCCCTCGGCATCTGGAGTCTGGGGAGGCCATCGGCTATCCGAGCTAACACTCCACCGATCTCGCTCGGTGTGTTCATGGCTCGGGCGAAGTCGGGGTTCAGGTTTCGTCTGAGGAGAGGATTCTCTCGACGTTGCCTAGCCTCCTACTTGGTTTGCTCTTGAGCTTGCTGACGATCACGTCGGCGGGAATTCCTCCTTTCCCTGAAGACTCGTTCATCTGGAGTTTCTCCCACCTCCGAGATCTCATCTCGTGAAATAGGCTGCACTGGATCTTGTTCTCCGGCTTCATGATGTCGTTGGATATTTCGGCATTGATTCCTTCATTGGCGGGCTTCCCGCTGAGGAGGTTCCTCCCCAGGCACGGTTGGTTCATCATTGGAGACAGGGGACGACTCCACTCTCCCCCCCCCGATGAAGAGGACATCGGGGTAGAATGGGACCGTTGCGGCGACAAGCTTTTTTCTGTTCTCCTTTGGGGGAGGAGGCACTAGAAGAGCAGCTTGTCGGGCCTTCGTCTTGTTTATTTCCTTTCTTCTTGCGATCTGTCTCCATTTTTCTGTGGATGAGGTGGACAGTGGGGTTCTTCGGCTAGACGAGTTCTCTGCTCCTGGCTTGCAGGAGGCGATCTTTGCTTGGAACGCTGGAGGCTGCGCTTTTTCCTGCTTCGCTCCGGTTTTCCCGGAGACTATCGAGGAAGGTTTTCTCTCCGGTGGATCCGCGATGCGATGTAGAGTCTCTTCTTCGTCTGCCATGGATGAAATGGTTCCGAAGCAGAACATGGATCCAGGGCAGAGGATGATCTAGTGCCAGAAGGTGATGGCCATTGAGCTAGCTTGGATCGGTGACACACCCCCTACCTAGCGCGCCAGCTGTCGGTGTTTTGGGTCCGACCGTGCACCTGGGGCTGCCCCTCGAGGTGCTTTTTGGAGTAGGACGGTGCAACCAACTATAGCTCGATGGTTCGTGCTAGAGGCATGAGAGACAGTAGACAATTTTGCACAGGTTCGGGCCGCTTTGAGATGCATAACACCCTACGTCCTGGTGTGGATCTCTTATGGGGGGTTACAGGGGAGTTCTCTAGTACGAGATATGCTAGAGTTGAGTAGGTGGCTAATGAATGAGGTGTATCTATCTTTTTGAGGGGGTGTCCCCTAGGCCTTATATACTCGACCGTGGGACGTTACATGCAGATATGATAACAACGTTCGCCTAAGTAATAGTGAACCGACTAAGCTTATCTTTCTATAATCCTGCTAACTTATCATCATTCAGTTCCAACGTCTGAGGGTGCTGCATGGGAGAGTCGGATCACTGCTGTGGATGGCGCCTGATTTCGCTGAGTCGCATGGGCTCGAGTTGATCCGATCTTGCACTGGTCCATTCTGCCAGATGCTCCTCCCCTGGCCCACGAAGGGATGGCCTTGCGAAATAATGGGCCTAGGGCCTTTCATGAGGCCTTCTTGCCTTCTAGTGGACCCGAGGGATATCCGTCCCCCACAGGCCATGACATAAACGCGGTTGTCACGGTCTCGCAAGACTCTCGCCCCACCGGTACAATTACAATGGCTCGCGCAAGAGCCAAGGGGTTGTGTGGTTTGTCTAAACTCACTCAACTAACTAGGATTCACCTAGAGCAAGTGCTAATGCGGTCTAACTAACCTAAGCACTTCGCAAAGCACCTACGCTAATCACCGATTGATTCTATTAAGCACTTGGGTGTTTGAGCACATGGAAATGTCTACAATATGCCTTGGTATGTTGCTTGTGCTCCCAAACATTGGAATGGCCGGTTGGGGGTGTATTTATAGCCTCCAACACAAAACTAGCTGTTGGAGAAAAGTCGTTGCTCTCTGCGGCACACCGGACAGTCCGGTGGTGCACCGGACAGTCCGGTGCGCCAAGCCGTTGGCCTGACACCATAGGTGACCGTTGGTGCTGCAGGTTTTCACACCGGACAATGCGGACTCCACACCGGACAGTCTGGTGGTCTTCTCTCCACAGTGCCACCTGGAATTAGCCGTTAGGGTTCCTGTTCCTGGTGCACCGGACAGTCCGGCGTGTGGCACCGGAAAGTTCGGTGTTCCTCGCACAGACAGTCCGCAGGCAACACTTGATTCTTCTCTTGGACTTCACTTGATCTTCATAATGTCTTCTTTTGAGGTGTTGCTTTCCTCAATGTCTTGGTCCAAGTTACTTTAGCATCCTGTGAACTACAAACACAAACACTAGCAAACACATTAGTTCACATGTTGTGTTAATCATCAAACACCAAAACTCATTTAGCCAAATGGCCCGGGGTCCATATTCCATACAATCTCCCCCTTTTTGGTGATTGATGACAACACAACCAAAGCAAGCAAATATAACAAACATTTGAATGAAAATATGCAATCTAGTTGCTAGGACGCATGTTTGTCCCCACAATGATATTATGGACTTAAGCCTCCCCCTAACTCCATAATTCACTTACTTCCTAGTTTAGACCAAAGAACCAAAACCACTTGAAGAACCACTTGAATAAATAAAATTTTAAAATGGTGGTGTTTGGTGTTTGATACAATTTTCATTGCTTTGGTCCCTAAACATCTCTCCCTTTGGCATCAACCACCAAAAAGGAAGGCATTAAAAGCATGTAGGAAGCAAATAAGACTTGCCCTCATAGAGGATTTGCCAATTGATACTAATTGTAGGATACCAATTGAGACACCAAATTGTTACTCCCCCTAAATGAGTGTTCTCTTTAGAAAGAGTTTTCTCCACTTTTTAGAGACGAAGAAATACTCCCCCTGACAGAGATCTTCTACTTAGGAAAAAGCATGTGAAAATAGAGGTGCAAGACATGATTTGATTAGACTAACTTCCTTTATGCATAGGTAACAGAATATCATTTAACCACTGATGCGTGTATAGCAACATGGAAGTATAAGATATGAGAAAACATCTAATCAAATATTGGAGAAGACATGTAAATAATGCCAGATGTAGCCTCAAAGTTACCAATTGAAAATCAATGGTGGACCATTTGAAGACAAGTGGTAGACTTGTGAGATGTAAGAGTTCTTGTAGTTTTGCAGTGGAAGATTGTTATCTTTCTCCGGGGACTTCATTTTCCTTTCAATGAGACTTGAAATAGACTTGAAAAAGGTATTAGTCTCAAAATCTTAGATTATAGAGTAACCTCCCCCTAAATGTGTGCATACAAGTTTTGAATACTTATAGGAGAGATGCACTTTGATTTGATATCAAGAGGGGCAAATTATCTATAAACCGAGCATGTGGCACATATAAGTTAAATGATACCAATTGTAGGATATAAGATTTTGAAGCATTAGTGTCATTTACTTAGGGATGTTAAATAAGCTGTGCCATGCTTATTTAAACATTTTAAACCACGTAGGTTTGCTCAAGAATATGAAATAAGAACGAGCAATCCTACCATGTGATTTACCTTGTATGCATGCATTGTTAATCTAAAGTAAGTACCAAATGAAATACTAGACATGAAAGATAAAATTAGATATAAGAAAATAGATACGCATATCTAACAATAAGGAATATAATAAATCTAGTTACCTTAGTCATGGGTGGGGAAATTTGGGTCCAAAACATTCACTAACCCACTTGGCAATAAACTTGATCCAATCTGATGTATCCCATGATATACATCCAACTTTACCAAGTCTCCAAATTCCCCGTCTTTCTTCGGACTCCTCACTTCCCTTTCGGGATCCAAACCTTCTGGATGCTTTTCATGGTTGAAATTATTTCCTTTGGCACCCAGATGTGTTTGGCCCCTTTCCCTTTGTTGGCTTGCTTGTTGCCCTTGACTGCTATCATATTTCCGTTCTTTTTCTTATTGATCAAATATGGTGTAGCAACCTTTTTATCCACCTTTTTGATGTAGATGTTGGAGATTTTGCTTGTTGGCTTTTGCTTGAGCTTTTGCTTATCCCCTATCTTCGCCTTGCATTGGAAAGACTTGTGGCCTTCTTTGTGACATAGCCTACAAATCACAGTTTTGCCCTCCACAGGCTTGTTCACTCCCGCAGTGGTGTTATCGTGTGGAGGTTGGATTTGTTTGGCTTTGCCTTTCTTGTCATACAAGGCTTTTCCAAGGTGAGCCACTTCTTGCTTTAATTGCTCATTTTCCTTTGCAATCTCGTCCGAACAAGTTTCTATAATAACATTCTTAACAAGAACTTTATTGCAGGGGTTAGAATCATCAATTAAATCAAAGCAGGAAGTAGAAGCATAGTTCTTAATAATTTCAGTTATTTCAACCAAATATGCGTCTGGGGTGCTATCAATGTTTTCTAGCTTAGTAGTTAGCTCATTATTGTGTATGCTAATAATTTTCATTTTCCCTAGCAAATTTTCAATAGCTTCTTGGGAGCTTGCTAACTTAGCCTTAAGTTTTTCATTCTTTTTAATGAGGCCATCATCGGTAGCTGTGGATGTAGCACTAGACTCTAATTGCTCAATTTTAGTTGATAGCTCACAATTTAAATTTGCAAATGCTTCAAATTTTTCTATCAAACCTTTATAATCATTTTGAGAGCTAATAAACTTATTTTTCAAAGTTTTAAATTGGGCTTTTTGTTTAGTGCAGACATCCTGAAAAAATTTAACGGCTTCCGCAAGCTCATCTATGGAGGGATTTCCCTCACCTTCATCACTACTACTTTCATCACTAGAGGATGGAATACTCATTTAACCTCTTGCCATAAGGCACTTGCGTGATGACCGTGATGAGCGTGATGATGATCGGTGGCTGCGCGTCCTTGGAGGTTCATCTTTGCTTGAAGAATCGTCCCAAGTTTTGACACTTGTTAGCGCCTTGCCTTTGCTCCTCTTCTTTTTGGGTTCAGCCATAGTTGGACAGCTGTCCCTGAAGTGGTCCTTCTCCCCGCATGCGAAGCATCCTCTCTTTCTTTGCTTTTTCCTATCAATGTTAAAGAGAAGATCCTCTATCTATAGGGGCACACCCATTAGATTAATCTTGTGAATCATCCACATTACCTTTCCGACGCGTCGGATTGTTTCTTCGTCCTTGGAGGATGATGTTGATGGTTGATTATCTTCTTCACCATCACTTTCTTCTTCTTCCTCTTCTTCACTTGAGGAACTTGGAGTGGAAGCCTTCCTTTTACTCTTCCTTTCATCACATGCAAAAGCATATGGCCTTGAGGAAGTTGGCTCCTCTCCCCGACACATCTTTTGTGACATCTCAAAGACCACGATTTTCCCAACCACGATGGTCGGGGTCATTGTACTCAAGCCTCCATGTTGTGAAGAATGGTGATGATGCTCCCATATCTTTGTTGTGGTAGCAGAGAGATAATCTTTCTCACAATGTCTGCATCACCTAGCTTATTAATGCTAATAGAATTGGGCTCATTGATGATTAGATTCAAACGAGAATACATATCTCTAACAAGCTCATTATCTTTCATAGCAAAAGAATTATACTCATTTAAGACTAGGCAATGTTTTTGCTCACGGACATTGGATGTGCCGTCATGGAGCTCATGCAATTTTAGCCAAATCTCATTAGCAGTTTTCAATGTAGAAACTTGATTAAAAATATCCATGCTAAGAGATTCATACAAGCAATTTTTGGCTCTTGCATTTAAATGAATTTCTTTTTCCTCGCTCGTGGTGGGTTTCTCAGGATTTTTGGGTGGTTTCATCCCATCATGAGTGACTCTCCAAACACCTAGATCAACGACCTCTAGGTAACAAGCCATTCTAGCACTGTAATATGGGAAGTTAGTGCTGTCGAAGTGTGGTGGCCTATGGGTATCCATCCCTTTCTTTAAAAAAGCATCGGCTCTTTTAGCGGTGAAGCTAAAGTGTTTCAAAAGAGCCAAACCAGGCTCTAATACCAATTGAAAGAAATAGGTAACGCCTAAGAGGGGGATGAATTAGGACTTCTAAAACTTTCACTAAATAAGGCCACAATTAAATCCCTAGAGCAAAACCTATGGAATTAATCAATTCATAATGTGCAAACTAGGTTTAGTCTAAGTGTTGCTATCTCTACCGCGAAAGTTAAGTTTCAATCTGAACAATCTAACTAGAAAGACAAGATTGAAACTTAAATGCTTAATGTAAATGCGGAAGCTAAAGAGAATGAAGAGATGCAAACTCTCGTGGATGACACCCGTATTTTTACCGAGGTATCCAGAACCGCACAAGGTCCCGACTAATCCTCATTGGTGCCCCTACGCAAAAGGAAGCCCACGCGAGGGCCAAGCACCTCAGTCGAGTAACTCCATAGAGAGCCACGGGCCTTCTCCATGTGCAAGTGGTGCTCCGCTTCCGGCTACTCTCGGACGCTCCCCGCCGTCTCCACTATCGAGCTTTCGGCCGAAAACGCCGCGGGTCTCGTTCCCTCCGGTACATGGTGGCGGTCGTGACACAAACGCGGTTGTCACGGTCTTGCAAGACTCTCTCCCTACTCGGTACAATTACAACGGCTCGCGCAAGAGCCAAGGGGTTGTGTGGTTTGTCTAAACTCACTCAACTAACTAGGATTCACCTAGAGCAAGCGCTAATGCGGTCTAACTGACCTAAGCACTTAGAAAAGCACCTACGCTAATCACCGAGTGGTTCTATTAAGCACTTGGGTGTTTGAGCACTTGGAAATGTCTACAATATGCCTTGGTATGTTGCTTGGGCTCCCACACATTGGAATGGCTGGTTGGGGTGTATTTATAGCCCCCAACACAAAACTAGCCGTTGGAGAAAAGCTGTTGCTCTCTACGGCACACCGGACAGTCCGGTGGTGCACCGGACAGTCTAGTGGTCTTCTCTCCACAGTGCCACCTGGAACTAGTGAAAGGGAAATGTGCCCTTGGGCCATTTCTAAGTATTTTGGTGATTTAGTGCTCAACACAGGTGCCTAATTGTAAAATAGGACAAAGTACCAATCATGGAGAAAAGGTATGTTTCTAACCCTTAGTACATTGGTTTTGTGTACTAATATATTTGTCTAAGTGTTAGAAACAGAAAAGGAGATGAAAAGAAAAGAGGAGAAAGTCTTGGCTGTGTGCAGCCAAGACCCAGCTCGGCCTGGAGCACCGGACTGTCCGGTGTGCACCGGACAGTGTCCGGTGCGCCAGGCTGCCTCGGCTCAAACTGGCCGCTCTCGGGAATTCGCCGACGGCGTACGGCTATAATTCACCGGACTGTCCGGTGTGCACCGGACTGTCCGGTGAGCCAACGGTCGGCTAGGGCCAACGGTCGGCCGCGCGATCAGCGCGCGACACGTGGCCGGGCCAACGGTCGGGAAGGAACACCGGACTGTCCGGTGTGCACCGGACATGTCCGGTGCGCCAACTAAGCGCAGATCTGGAGCAGCCAGCAACGGTCAGAAGTGCTGTTTTTGGAAACAAATCGGGCACCGGACAGTGTCCGGTGTGCACCGGACTGTCCGGTGCGCCACGAGACAGAAGGCAAAGATGGCCTTCCAGATTTGTTCCCAACGGCTCCTAGCTGCCTTGGGGCTATAAAAGGGACCCCTTGGCGCATGGAGGAAGCACCCAAGCATTCCTTGAGCACTCTTGATCACTCACACACCAATCTTGCGCACTTGTTTGAAATTCTAGTGATTTGAGCTCTGTTCTAGTGTGTTAGCCTCTTGAGCTCAAGTCTGGGTTTTGTGTGTGCGTATTCGCTGTGATCTTTGTGTTGTGTGTGAGTTGCTAATCCCTCCCTTACTCCGTGATTCTTTGTGAACATCTTTTGTAAGGGCGAGAGGCTCCAAGTTGTGGAGATTCCTCGCAAACGGGATTGAGATAAGAACAACAAAACACCGTGGTATTCAAGTGGGTCTTTGGACCGCTTGAGAGGGGTTGATTGCAACCTTCGTCCGTTGGGACGCCACAACGTGGAAGTAGGCAAGCATTGGCTTGGCCGAACCACGGGATAAACCACCGTGTCCCTCTGTGCTTGATTCTTGTGGTATTGTGTTTTGTTGAAGACTTCACCTTAGCCACTTGGCATTAACTGTGCTAACGCTTAACAAGTTTTTGTGGCTTAAGTTTGAAGTTTTTACAGGATCACCTATTCACCCCCCCCCCCTCTAGGTGCTCTCAATTGGTATCAGAGCCGTTCTATTCACAAAGGGACTAACCGCCCGAATAGATGGATCCTAAGGGGAAGGGTATAGTGATCAACGACAAAGAGAAGGAGACCTTCGTCAACGAGCCGAAGGACGACAAGCCTACCGACTCCGGCTCGGGTCAAAGACGAAAGGATGGGAAGAAGAAGAAGACCAGGCGCATCAAGGAGATCATCTACTACGACAGCGACGAGTCTACTTCTTCCCAAAAGGATGAGGACCACAACGACTACGAGAGGAGAAAACCGGTTAATTCGAACTTTTCCTTTGATTACTCTCGTATTCCGCAAAGTTCACATTCTCATTTGCTCTCCATTCCACTTGGCAAGCCCCCACACTTTGATGGAGAGGACTACGGATTTTGGAGTCACAAAATGCGTAGTCACCTATTCTCTCTCCATCCTAGTATATGGGAGATTGTAGAGAGTGGAATGCACTTTGATAGTTCGGATAGTCCCATGTTCATTAATGAACAAATTCATAAAAATGCACAAGCTACTACTGTTCTTCTAGCTTCCTTGTGCAGGGATGAATACCATAAGGTGAGCGGCTTGGACAACGCCAAGCAAATCTGGGACACCCTCAAGATTTCTCATGAGGGGAACGACGTCACCTTACTCACCAAGATGGAGTTGGTGGAGGGCGAGCTTGGACGGTTCGCGATGATAAGGGGCGAGGAGCCAACGCAAACGTACAACCGGCTCAAGACCCTTATCAACAAGATAAGAAGCTACGGGAGCACGCGATGGACGGACCACGACGTCGTCCGCCTAATGCTCAGGTCCTTTACCGTACTTGATCCTCATCTCGTGAACAATATTCGTGAGAATCCCAGGTACACGATGATGACGCCCGAGGAAGTGCTTGGAAAATTCGTGAGCGGGCGGATGATGATCAAGGAGGCAAGATACGTCGACGACGCGTTGAACGGACCACTCCACGAGCCTCAACCCATTGCTCTAAAGGCAACGAGGAGCAAGGAGTCGCTACCTAGCAAGGTGGCGCAAGTTGAGGCGGCTGGCCTTAATGATGAAGAGATGGCTCTCATCATTAAGAGATTCAAGACGGTGCTTAAAGGTCACAAGGGACAACCAAGCAAGACCAAAGCCAAGGGGAAGCGCTCATGCTTCAAATGCGGTAAGCTTGGTCATTTCATTGCTAACTGTCCCGATAATGAAAGTGACCAGGAAAAGGGGAACAAAAGAGAGAAGAAGAAGCAATACAAGAAGGCAAAAGGCGAGGCGCATCTAGGAAAGGAGTGGGACTCGGATTGCTCCTCCTCCGACTCCGACAACGAAGGACTCGCCGCCACTGCCTTCAACAAATCGGCTCTCTTCCCCAACGAGCGTCTCACTTGCCTTATGGCAAGGGAGAAGAAGGTGAGTATTCAAGACTCCACTTATGCTTCATCTAGTGATAGTGAGTCTAGTGATGATGACATAGATTATTCTTGCTTGTTCAAGGGCTTAGATAGATCTAAGATAGAGAAAATCAATGAATTAATTAATGCATTGAATGAAAAGGATAGGCTTTTAGAAAAGCAAGAAGATTTATTGTATGATGAACATGATAAATTTGTAGAGGCACAAAAATCATATGCTTTAGAAGTGAAAAGAAATGAAATGCTTTCTAGTGAAATATCTTCCTGTCATGAAACCATTTCTACCTTAAGAAGTGTTAATATTGATTTAAGTGCTAAACTAGAAGTAGCTAGTAAATCAAATTCTTGTGTTGAACATGTTGAAATTTGCACTAGGTGTAAGGATTTTGATGTTAATGCTTGTAGTGAACACCTAGTTCTAATTTCCAAATTAAATGATGAAGTGGCTAGTCTTAATGCCCAACTTAAGACTAGCAAGAATGAAGTTGATAAAATAAAATTTGCAAGGGATGCCTACACGGTTGGTAGACACCCCTCAATTAAGGATGGGCTTGGCTTCAAGAGAGAAGCCAAGAACTTAACAAGCCATAAGGCTCCTGTCTTCGTCAAGGAGAAAGGGAAGGCCCCTATGGCAAATAGTGCTAAAAAGAATCATGCTTTTATGTATTATGATAGGAGACATGCTAGAAATGCTTATAATCATTTTGATTCATATGCTTATGATTCTCATGCAATGTTTGCTTCTAGTTCTTCTTATAATCATGGTAGAGATATGTGTAGGAAAAATGTTGTACATATGCCTAGGAGAGATATTGCTCATGTACCTAGAAAGAATGTTATTCATGCTCCTAGGAAAGTAGTGAATGAACCTTCTACCATTTATTATGCTTGTAATGCTCCCTTTGCTATTTGTAGAAAGGGTAAGAAGGTAGTTGCTAGGAAATTAGGGGCTAGATGCAAGGGAGATAAAACTTGCATCTGGGTCCCTAAGAATATTTGTGCTAACCTTGCAGGACCCAACATGAGTTGGGTACCTAAGACCCAAGCCTAAATTTGCCTTGCAGGTTTATGCATCCGGGGGTTCAAGCTGGATTATCGACAGCGGATGCACAAACCATATGACGGGGGAGAAGAAGATGTTCACCTCCTACGTCAAAAGTAAAGATTCCCAAGATTCAATTATATTCGGTGACGGGAATCAAGGCAAGGTAAAAGGGCTAGGTAAAATTGCAATTTCTAATGAGCATTCTATCTCAAATGTATTCTTAGTGGAGAGTCTTGGATATAATTTGCTATCTGTTAGTCAATTATGTCAAATGGGATACAATTGCCTTTTTACAAATGTAGATGTGTCTGTCTTTAGAAGATGTGATGGTTCACTAGCTTTTAAGGGTGTACTAGACGGCAAGCTTTATTTAGTTGATTTTGCAAAAGAAGAGGCCGGTCTAGATGCATGCTTAATGGCTAAGACTTGCATGGGCTGGCTGTGGCATCGCCGCTTAGCACATGTGGGGATGAAGAACCTCCACAAGCTTCTAAAGGGAGAACACGTGATAGGTCTAACAAATGTTTATTTCGAAAAAGATAGACCTTGTGCAGCTTGTCAGGCAGGTAAACAAGTTGGAGGAGCACATCACAGCAAGAATGTGATGACCACGTCAAGACCTCTGGAGCTGCTGCATATGGACCTCTTCGGACCCGTCGCCTATCTAAGCATAGGAGGAAGTAAGTATGGTTTAGTTATTGTTGATGACTTTTCCCGCTTCACTTGGGTGTTCTTTTTGCAGGATAAGTCTGAAACCCAAGGGACCCTCAAGCGCTTCCTCAGGAGAGCTCAAAACGAGTTTGAGCTCAAGGTGAAGAAGATAAGGAGCGACAACGGGTCCGAGTTCAAGAACCTTCAAGTGGAGGAGTTTCTTGAGGAGGAAGGGATCAAGCACGAGTTCTCCGCTCCCTACACACCACAACAAAATGGTGTGGTAGAGAGGAAGAACAGGACGCTAATTGATATGGCGAGGACAATGCTTGGAGAGTTCAAGACCCCCGAGTGCTTTTGGTCGGAAGCCGTGAACACGGCTTGCCACGCCATCAACAGGGTCTACCTTCACCGCCTCCTCAAGAAGACGTCATATGAGCTACTAACCGGTAACAAACCCAATGTATCGTACTTTCGTGTTTTTGGGAGCAAGTGCTACATTCTAGTAAAGAAGGGTAGAAATTCTAAGTTTGCTCCCAAAGCTGTAGAAGGGTTTTTATTAGGTTATGATTCAAATACAAAGGCGTATAGGGTCTTCAACAAATCATCGGGTTTGGTTGAAGTCTCTAGCGACGTTGTATTTGATGAGACTAATGGCTCTCCAAGAGAGCAAGTTGTTGATTATGATGATGTAGATGAAGAAGATGTTCCGTCGGCTGCTATACGAACCATGGCGATTGGAGACGTTCGGCCACAGGAACAGGATGAACGTAATCAACCTTCTTCCTCAACGACGGTGCATCCCTCACTTCAAGACGATGAACAGGTTCATCAAAAGGAGGCGTGTGATCAAGGGGGAGCACAAGAAGATCAAGTGATGGAGGAAGAAGCGCAACCGGCACCTCCAACCCAAGTTCGAGCGATGATTCAAAGGGATCATCCCGTCGACCAAATTTTGGGTGACATTAGCAAGGGAGTAACTACTCGATCTCGATTAGTTAATTTTTGTGAGCATTACTCTTTTGTCTCCTCTATTGAGCCTTTCAGGGTAGAGGAGGCCTTGCTAGATCCGGATTGGGTGTTGGCCATGCAGGAGGAACTCAACAACTTCAAGCGCAACGAAGTTTGGACACTGGTGCCTCGTCCCAAGCAAAATGTTGTGGGAACCAAGTGGGTGTTCCGCAACAAACAGGACGAGCACGGGGTGGTGACGAGGAACAAGGCTCGACTTGTGGCAAAAGGTTATGCCCAAGTCGCAGGTTTGGACTTTGAGGAGACTTTTGCTCCTGTGGCTAGGCTAGAGTCCATTCGTATCTTGCTAGCATATGCCGCTCACCATTCTTTCAGGTTGTACCAAATGGATGTGAAGAGCGCGTTCCTCAACGGGCCAATAAAGGAGGAGGTGTACGTGGAGCAACCCCCTGGCTTCGAGGATGAGCGGTACCCCGACCACGTGTGTAAGCTCTCTAAGGCGCTCTATGGACTTAAACAAGCCCCAAGAGCATGGTATGAATGCCTTAGAGATTTCTTACTTGCTAATGCTTTCAAGGTTGGGAAAGCCGATCCAACTCTTTTTACAAAGACATGTGATGGTGATTTGTTTGTGTGCCAAATTTATGTCGATGACATAATATTTGGTTCTACTAATCAAAAGTCTTGTGAAGAGTTTAGCAGGGTGATGACGCAGAAATTCGAGATGTCAATGATGGGCGAGTTGAACTACTTCCTTGGGTTCCAAGTGAAGCAACTCAAGGACGGCACCTTCATCTCCCAAACGAAGTACACGCAAGATCTGCTGAAACGGTTTGGGATGAAGGACGCCAAGCCCGCAAAGACTCCGATGGGAACCGACGGACACACCGACCTCAACAAAGGAGGTAAGTCCGTTGATCAAAAAGCATACCGGTCAATGATAGGGTCTTTACTTTATTTATGTGCTAGTAGACCGGATATTATGCTTAGCGTATGCATGTGTGCTAGATTTCAATCCGATCCTAAGGAATGTCACTTGGTGGCGGTGAAGCGAATTCTTAGATATTTAGTCGCTACGCCTTGCTTCGGGATCTGGTATCCAAAGGGGTCTAACTTTGACTTGATTGGGTACTCAGATTCCGACTATGCTGGATGTAAGGTCGATAGGAAGAGTACATCGGGGACGTGCCAATTCTTAGGAAGGTCCCTGGTGTCATGGAATTCCAAGAAACAAACCTCCGTTGCCCTATCCACCGCTGAGGCCGAGTACGTTGCCGCAGGTCAGTGTTGCGCGCAACTACTTTGGATGAGGCAAACCCTCAGGGACTTTGGCTACAATCTGAGCAAAGTCCCACTCCTATGTGATAATGAGAGTGCTATCCGAATAGCGGAAAATCCTGTTGAACACAGCCGCACAAAGCACATTGACATCCGGCATCACTTTTTGAGAGACCACCAGCAAAAGGGAGATATCGAAGTGTTTTATGTTAGCACCGAGAACCAGCTAGCCGATATCTTTACCAAGCCTTTAGATGAGAAGACCTTTTGCAGGCTGCGTAGTGAGCTAAATGTCTTAGATTCGCGGAACTTGGATTGAATCGTAGCATACATGTATTTATGCTTTTGATCATGTTCCCTTCTGCATTTTGTTGCTTATTATGGTGCTCAAGTTGTACAAACACTCCCTGGACCTCACAAGTCCGTTGCAATGTGATGCACATGTTTAGGGGGAGATGTGTTACAACTTGACCCTTTGAGACTAACCATATGTTTGAGTTTGCTTGTGTTAGTCACAAAGGAGAATTGAAAGGGAAAAGGTGGACTTGGACCATGAAAGACTTCCACTGCACTCCGATGAAGGGTAACTTATTCCAAGTCCATCTCATGAACTCTTATTGCCATTTGCTCTTAATTGAAGATTTTGGTGAGGCAATGGGGTTATAGGGCCAAGATAGATCCCGTTTTGGTGCTTGATGCCAAAGGGGGAGAAAATAAAGGCCAAAGTGATAAATGGATCAGCTACCACTTGAGAGTTTTTGAAAATAGTAGAATAGAGCGTTTGGTTTGTCAAAACTCTTTTGATGTCTCTCTTGTCAAAAGTTGGCTTCTTGTGGGGAGAAGTATTGATTATGGGAAAAAGGGGGAGTTTTTGAAATTCTTGATCAATCTCTTTTTGAATGACTCTCTTTATGCTTAAACATGTGTGTTTAACTTAGAGATAGAGATTTGTGTTTGATTTGCAAAAACAAACCAAGTGGTGGCAAAGGATGATCCATATATGCCAAAATTGAATAACACCTAAATTTATGTCATTTGAATTGAGTTGGCACTTGTTCTAGTGGCTTTATGAAGTGTTGGCATAAATCACCAAAAAGGGGGAGATTGAAAGGGAAATGTGCCCTTGGGCCATTTCTAAGTATTTTGGTGATTTAGTGCTCAACACAGGTGCCTAATTGTAAAATAGGACAAAGTACCAATCATGGAGAAAAGGTATGTTTCTAACCCTTAGTACATTGGTTTTGTGTACTAATATATTTGTCTAAGTGTTAGAAACAGAAAAGGAGATGAAAAGAAAAGAGGAGAAAGTCTTGGCTGTGTGCAGCCAAGACCCAGCTCGGCCTGGAGCACCGGACTGTCCGGTGTGCACCGGACAGTGTCCGGTGCGCCAGGCTGCCTCGGCTCAAACTGGCCGCTCTCGGGAATTCGCCGACGGCGTACGGCTATAATTCACCGGACTGTCCGGTGTGCACCGGACTGTCCGGTGAGCCAACGGTCGGCTAGGGCCAACGGTCGGCCGCGCGATCAGCGCGCGACACGTGGCCGGGCCAACGGTCGGGAAGGAACACCGGACTGTCCGGTGTGCACCGGACATGTCCGGTGCGCCAACTAAGCGCAGATCTGGAGCAGCCAGCAACGGTCAGAAGTGCTGTTTTTGGAAACAAATCGGGCACCGGACAGTGTCCGGTGTGCACCGGACTGTCCGGTGCGCCACGAGACAGAAGGCAAAGATGGCCTTCCAGATTTGTTCCCAACGGCTCCTAGCTGCCTTGGGGCTATAAAAGGGACCCCTTGGCGCATGGAGGAAGCACCCAAGCATTCCTTGAGCACTCTTGATCACTCACACACCAATCTTGCGCACTTGTTTGAAATTCTAGTGATTTGAGCTCTGTTCTAGTGTGTTAGCCTCTTGAGCTCAAGTCTGGGTTTTGTGTGTGCGTATTCGCTGTGATCTTTGTGTTGTGTGTGAGTTGCTAATCCCTCCCTTACTCCGTGATTCTTTGTGAACATCTTTTGTAAGGGCGAGAGGCTCCAAGTTGTGGAGATTCCTCGCAAACGGGATTGAGATAAGAACAACAAAACACCGTGGTATTCAAGTGGGTCTTTGGACCGCTTGAGAGGGGTTGATTGCAACCTTCGTCCGTTGGGACGCCACAACGTGGAAGTAGGCAAGCATTGGCTTGGCCGAACCACGGGATAAACCACCGTGTCCCTCTGTGCTTGATTCTTGTGGTATTGTGTTTTGTTGAAGACTTCACCTTAGCCACTTGGCATTAACTGTGCTAACGCTTAACAAGTTTTTGTGGCTTAAGTTTGAAGTTTTTACAGGATCACCTATTCACCCCCCCCCTCTAGGTGCTCTCAACTAGCCATTAGGGTTCCTATTCCTAGTGCACCAGACAGTCCGGCGTGTGGCACTGGACAGTCCGGTGTGCCACCAGACAGTCCGGTGCTCCTCGCACAGACAGTCCGCAAGCAACACTTGATTCCTCTCTTGGACTTCACTTGATCTTCATAATGTCTTCTTTTGAGGTGTTGCTTTCCTCAATGTCTTGGTCCAAGTTACTTTAGCATCCCGTAAACTACAAACACAAACACTAGCAAACACATTAGTTCACAGGTTGTGTTAATCATCAAACACCAAAACTCATTTAGCCAAATGGCCCGGGGTCCATTTTCCTTATAGGGGTGAATCCCATGAAGCCTTGTTCAGTTATATGGGAAATGGAGGGGGTTGAGGGGATTAAATACCGACGGTGCACTACGTGGCGTACCGTGCAGTGTATTTGAGAGGATGGCGATGTCGGTTGTAGCTCGATAGTTCATGCAGGGCACGACGGAACACATCAAGATATACAGGTTCGAGTCACCGCAAGGTGTAATACCCTACGTAATGTCGGTTTTTGGCGACTGTATTGCTCTAAGCTCCAAGGTTTACATGTGATTGCGGGAGGTGGGAGATGAAGGTCCTCTCGTGATCTAGCGGGGTCCAACCTTTTTGTATGGGTACCCCCTAAGCCTTATATAGTCGTCTCAGGAGATATCCTTGTATAGATCAGAGCACTTACTCGAGTCTATCCACTACCTTCTATGATTGCGTTGAGTCTTCCAACATTAAGTTGGCCTCTTCCGCAAAGCTCACGCCCACCTGTATGCGCAGACCGAGTCTTGCGGCATCTAGTTGGCTTCCCTGATCTGACACATGGGAGTTTAAGTCGACTTTAGTTACCTCCTATTGAGGCCCACAATGTGTCCCTTGGATGACTTAACGGGGCCTTTTAGGCGGCCCATGAAGCGAGTCCACGTCTTGATGACCTAGAGGATATCCATCCCCCACAAGCCTAGATGCTCAAGCTAATTTTGGTATAACTAGCTAGAGACTCTTAAAATGAATCTGGGTTAATGAAATATCTTTGTCGAGGGGATGCTTAGGAATTGCTCTCGTGGGTTCAGATCCTCATGAACGGGTTTTAGATCTCTTCGACAAGACTGATGACATTAGACCCAAACTCGTACAGGGACCGGTCCGGGGCCGCCACATGTCCTGGAGGGGGAGACACTCGGGAGTTGCTCTGTGAATCCAGACCCATCAACAGGACTAATGACTGTCGGACTTGGACCTGCACAAGGACAGGCCTGAGGCTGCCATGTGTCATAGAGGGGGAGATGCTCGGGAGCTACGCCCACGAATCCAGACCCCGTTATCGGTAGGACTGATGATGTCGGACCCGGACCCACATAGGGACAGGTTCAAGGCCACCACATGTCTTGGAGGTGGGAGATGCTCGGGAGCTACGCCTGCGAGTCTCAGACCCTTTTGAATAGGTTCTGAACCCCCATTCATGGTGTTCTAGCGCTTCGATCTTGGCCCCTGGACTCCTGCGAGTGGAGCCCAAGTCTTCGGTTCCTTCTATGATTTTGATCCATTGGGGGCACCTACATTGCACCCAATGGGTGTAGCCCCCGAGCTTCAAGCTGTCTTGGGTAGCAATCGACTCGAAGGTCTTAGAAAACCCTCACTTTGGTAGATCATCTTGTTGACTTGACGCTTGGTTGACCGGCTAATTGAAATCTAGCCGTCTTAATTGTGTTTGAGGGGATACCAATCGTCTGAGGCCCGATCGACTGAAACTTGATTGCTGAGATATGCTTGATAAGACTGTTGAGTTTGCCAATTGGAATTCAACCGATAGACGTCTAGCTGAATTTAATTAATTTTTCTGAAAAATCTGTTGTGGCACCTAATGGGTGGGTATGTTGTCCCTTCCGTAAAATAGTTCCTTGAGTTGACATAGTGTAATGATGCATGTGAGCTAGTGAACTACTCATTTAGTGACCTTTGTTGTCATGTTTGCCACGTTGTGCCAAGGATATGCTGCTTCTTGGAAATCAAAACGACTCTTGATTACTTGTGACTGTTCATTGTATGGGCGGGAAGCGAAAGGGTGAGAGCACCTAGAGGGGTTGAATAGGTGATCCTGCAAAAATCAACTCTAAACAACACAAACTGGGTTTGTCACGTTCGGTGAAGTGTTAGTGGAAGCTAAAATCAAGTTGATATGAGTAGAGATGGAGAGAGGAGAACTCTTCACTTGAGTGCTCCTTTGAAATGTGTACCAAACTTAGGAGCAACAATACAAGTGAATATGATAACTCAAGAAGACAACAATCGTAATAAACTAAATGCACAAGAGACAAGGTGATTTTATCACGTGGTTCAGCCAATGCCTACTCCACGTTGTAGTGACCTCCTTCTGTCAATGGTTGCACTCAACCCCTCTCAAGTGATCCAAAGGTCAAACTTGAGTACCACGGCTGTCTTCCTTATAACAAATATCGGTTGTGAGGAATCTCCATAAATTGGAGTCTCTCACGCCTTACATAAATGATCTTAATCAAAATCAGAGTAAGGAGGGAGTAGAAACACACACAAGAACACAATCACAGCAACAACACACGCACAAGTCAAGAAGAGAGCGCATGAATCAACATGGTAGAGTCACAGCTCAAGAACGCTGTGGCGGAACCGCCCGAATTATTCCAACTTAAGTGTCTAAGTCCCGCCTTAGAGGCTAGACCACACTTAAATAGGAATAAAACGTCAGTCCCTCGGATCTAGTCCGATAAAGCCACTTAACCAGGATCGAATACCACTAACTCACACGAAGGTGAGGCACAGAGAAATACAATAAAACATAATACCATAAATTTAATAAGTATCAGTAGTGATTACATTATCGGAGTTTCAGAAATAATAATCATAAATTTTAATGCAGCGGAAATAACTAACGGAGAAAACCGAGTAACATGGCGAAGCCTGGCCACGCTACTCCTCCTGGTCCTCTCCTGCGGAAGAAGTAACCCACTCGACCGTCTATCCCGGTGGCAGGGATGGAGGCCAAGTCACACCATCAACCAATCATCCTAAGGAGTACCTGCAAAAATTGTGCCACAAGCAAGGCTGAGTATACTAATACTCAGCTAGACTTACCCGGTGTGAGGAGTCTATACTCCTCTACCTCTAGACATGCAGCTGTTTGGCTGTGGGGTTTGGTTGCCAAAAGCACTAGCTGAGTTTCTAAATCAAGATTTTAACTTTGTCAAAATTAAGTGTGACTCTCTTAAGGCTAAAAGTGTACTAACTAATCATACATAGTAGCAAGCATTTTTAGCAATCAACAGCTTGTATCATCTCAACACAGTTCCACTTGTTACTCAATGTAGCAGCATGGATCAAGCAGTCTCATTAGCTGCGAGAAGCAGACGATTCGAATCGAGTTTTTATCCTTGCAAGGTAAACCTAAACACACGACATGTAGGGGCACTCTGTCCCCACACACATCAACCGTCCCCATCGATTCCCCGTCAGCAGATCAGGTCTCACCGCCTTGGCGTACAATGCCTCACTGACCCCGACTGGCCGTCGTGCAGTGACCGCACTTGTACCCACCATAACCAGAATGGGAGACTACGTCTCAGGTCGCGTGAGGGGGTATGTCCACTGCCAGGTTCACTCAGGTACTAGGCTTACCGATTTACCATATTTCTCGGTATGTGTTTAGTACGTTCAAACGCTTGACACACGGTACCACACATTAATCCTTAATCAACTTTTTATCCCGTGAACAACCAATCCCCATGGATTGTTGCCCACAAACCAACATCAATATGATAAGAAGGTGGATACAGCCAATTCCTGACCTCGCGCGAGTGCTAGAAAAATCACTCGACTTCTACCGAGATCCTAATTAAATAAGCAGCTACTCGACTTAGCATACTAGTATTCATCTCAATAGGATTCCTGAGATCATGCAACTAGGGTTTCAATCAACTCCTACACTTAAGTGCACAAACAATCCTACAAACATTAAGTGTAGTAAAGTAGCATAAATAACAGGTTATGCATAAAACCGGGGCTTGCCTTTAATTTAACACTTAGGTAGTGTTTGCTGGAGGAGGTACTCGCTTGGCGAGCATCTACTGGTCATGTCCATCATTCTTCAGGTCGTCCACCAACTGCATCTTGTGGTTGGCACCACATCACTGGCTCGATCATCATCTCTCGGTCCTATATGAGATGCAAGATGCATATGTATGAATACAATGAAAAATATCACAAACTACATAATACATGGTAGCAAACTAACATTTAATTGTAAGACACCGCAACGACTATACGCAAGCGCTAGCTATTCGTATGCTATCGGCGTTCATCATTAACACCATTAACAAGACGACCACATTTTATTTATTTACGCAACCTAAATACGATATGGCCAGTACACGCTAGCGAATTAAACACTAAGTAGCGAGACATCACAAGCAACCACACACACAAGCGTTAGCTAACTACATATCGTCGAGCGCACAACATTAACACCACTAAAAAGACGACAAACATTTTGGATATTTACGCAACACAATACTACATCACAATTAACTAGAGAAAGAACATATAAAAACATGACACGTATATTATCTCAAGCTTAGCCATGTCAATTCTACGTGAATTTAGGGCCAACCAGCCATTTTTAGCCAAAAGGGGTGAACTAAACATTCATTTGCTCACTTGCAGAATTTTGGACAGCAATACAGTCGTTACTTGTTTTAATCATAACTTTTCAACTATTAATCCAAAACTAGCAAACTAGGACTTTCTGGAAAGCTTAGAAAGTGGACTACAACTTTGGTATTTTCATCACAACATGATTCAACATTTAGCAAGGTCAAAACGTGCTAATACAACAGCGCTGTCCAGATTTGGACAGATTCAGACTTCATAATTGTAACATTCATAACTTAAGCTTCAGACCACCAAAAATAGTGATCCAAGACTTTTTGGAAAGCTTGGGAAAAGTACTACATAACTTTTATAATCACCAAGAAGTGATTCCAGTTTCATTCGAATCAAACATTACAGTTTTTGAAATCTGTTCTGACAGAGGACAGAACACAGCAACCAGTTTGAAAAATTTATAACTCTTAAACCGTCAGGCCTATAGTTATGAAATTTTAACACAAGCAAGATAAGAAAAGCCTCTACAACTTTCTTATAATGACCATGAACAGATCGCAACATTAAATTGAGCAAACAATGCAGTTTCTGAAATCTGTACAGAATTTGGACAGATTCAGTTACTGAATCTGTAAAATACATAACTCCTAAACTGTCGAACCTGTGGCTGTCAAATTTTAACACAAGTAAGATAATAGAGTTGTCTACAACTTTCTTATGACCACCAATCACTGATTTCAACAATAACTTAAGCAACCATTTCAATTTCTGAAATCTGTCCAGAAATTCGACAGATTCAGGTGCTGGGCTTGTGGAAATCACAACTCCTAAACGATCAGGTTTATGGCCGTCAAATTTTTGTACAAGCAAGATCATCATGTTATCTACAACTCTTCTATAGTACTTATCTACAGAAAACACA
Source organism: Zea luxurians (assembly GCA_029449295.1). Classification (NCBI taxonomy): domain Eukaryota; kingdom Viridiplantae; phylum Streptophyta; class Magnoliopsida; order Poales; family Poaceae; genus Zea; species Zea luxurians. The sequence continues at coordinate 38,753,829 of JAOPSE010000026.1, forward strand.
ATTTGGTTCATCAAACATACAGCACAACTAAAACAGTACGTGCAGCCCAAAACAGCAATCCTCAAAATTCAGCTTTTATTTACTTCTAAAATTGTCGCGTTCTAGGGACTCGATTTATTCTAACTTATAGCAAGGCACACTTAAGCATAGTCGCACAATAGATGACGTGACGGCTACATAGTCACACCATCACTTCCCCCCACAATCCCAAGTAACAAAATAATTCTAACCGAACCGGGTATTTAGCCGATCGATTCCTAACCCATTTTTCATACCACCACGACACGACATGTCTAATACATCGAATGACTCGTTCACAATTCACATACATATTTACCAAAACATTTCCACATCGCTTGCAACTTAACCTAAGCTTCATTACACAATTTTAGGACATCTACTTAATTCATGAAGATCATCGTCACACACATCGACTCGATTTAAATTATCCACACATGCCTATCACATGAATGGAGCATTTCAACAATATCCTAAAACAACTAACTTCATCACACATCTTTCATTATGAACCTACTTGACTTATTTGAAGTGTCTATTCGAAATCGTGAGTACAATCATACGCTATATGCGAAACATAATTTAATGAACGCATAATACGCATCGCCATGACTTGACCTATAAATATAGGAAAGCGATGACTACTCTGGCATGTCACCACCTTTCTATTTAAGCCAAGACAATTTCTACCTACAACGACCCAACATTTATGTCGAGCACACTTTCTTTTACTCCGTCTCGCATGCAACCATATTGCGGCGTGCACCCGAGACATTATCGTTTAATTCAACGCAATCGCTACTACATCACATTTCGATACGCACGTTCGACAACATCGTGCTCAGACAAACCCACCCTTCTCGTCTACTTACCGCATCCAACCACACCACGTGACCACTGCATTCTTATAACCAATTTTTGCACAATTACTTATGACAATACTTAGCGACTAGACGAGTGAAACACCAACTGACTATTCGTACATTCACCTTTAAAACACTAATCATATGTGAAATAATTTATATTTTCAACCCACTCTAACCTACACCACGATGAATACATAAAATATATTGAACATAGACTAACTCATTAGCCGACTATGGAAACCACCAAATATGTTTTACGCTTCATTAACCTTGCCGCACAACACATTATTTTACGACGAAGCATTTTAACAATCAATTAATATATCGGCGAACTACCCTCGCAACACGTAAATGAACTATCGCAGTCACGCATATTCAATCACCAATATACACCATATCTATATACATGCCATCAACCGAATCGCATCAATAGTAAATTATAAATCCATCAACCTGTCATCTCGGATTCGAGTCGCGCATGCGTCCATGGTTTAGGTGCTTCACCGAATCATGCATCGCGTGAGACGCCGCGGCAACCTCTAGCTGCGATTAACATCACTCAATGGTTCAAACATTTTATCAAGCACTTGAGATCCAAAAACAATGGAATACTAGCGAGGGGCTCACCAAGGATTTTTGACGACGGCTCGCAAGCGCTGCGCAGATCGACGACACGACACGGGGTTGTCTCAAACACCATCGCGACGGCGCGGGTCGGGACTGCGCAGATCGAGCGAGCACGTGATGCGGAGGGGATCCGGGGCTGCTGCTGTGGACCGGCACCGCTGCGCAGTTCGGGTCGATGCTGCCGCGGACAAGCACACAGGAGCACATGGGCAGGGGTCCGACCATGGCAGAGAGGGCTCAAGGAGGTGGAGCTGCAGGGGAAAAATAGCAGTGGAGCCGCTAAGGAAGGGGATGGCGCAGATACGAGGCCGAAGCGCCATGGGCTATGCTCCTGCTGGGACCCCAAGCTGCCGGCGGGTGGAAAAACGAGCAGAGAGTTGCACGGCTGGAAAACAGGGGCGCCATGGGAGGGAAAGAGCTGACCTGCTCGCCTGCGGGGAGCGAGCGCTAGGGGGAAGAAGGGCGTGTGCAACCGGGTGCCCAGGGAGAAGATCCGGCGCAGGTGCATCCATGGAGGTGGTTCTGTTCGGCCACCATGGGAGAGCGCAAGGAAGTCGAGCAGGGAGGATCGGCCGGCTGGGTGTTTGCATGGGCGCGCCATAGAGACAGGGAGGGGCGTATCCATGGAAGAGGGTGCGCCGGCTCACCTGCACGAGCTTGGACGCTGGAAGGGAGCCCCAAGGGAGCTGGAGCCGAGGGGGAGGGGTGGCGCCATGGAGGTGCTTGCTGCCGTGTGCCACTGGACAGAGAGAAGAGATGGCGTGGGAGAAGAAGGCAGGGAGAGTGGCGGCTGGGAAAAGAATAGGGGTGGGAGTGAAAGATTTACAAGTGAGCACCCCTATTTATAGAGGAAGCCCTAGGGTTAGGGTTTCTTAGTGGGCCTAATGGGCTGGGCTGGAATGGGCTTGGCCCAAAATATGAATCGGGCTGCGCTAAACATTTTCTGGAATAAAATGTTTCCGCGGAATTTATCTGTACACAGAACAGAGCGAAATAGATTTCGGCGAACGGACGATTGAGCAATTAATTCGGTCGAGAGTTTGACTTGAATTCGCTCGGAAATAATTCCCTACGCGTGATTTGGAAAATAAATCGTCCTGAGATTTGATCGGTTTTTTGGATTTTAGTCGGAGAAATCGGATCGTGACATTTTAAAATTGCCGTCGGTACGGGGTTTTGAATTCGGTTTGGACATGAGATATTTGGCCGAGTCATTTTAAAATTGATTAGAGGACGACATATTGACAATTCCGTTTGAGAGTACGGAGTCGGATTAAAATAGTCGGACATCGATCGAAGTTCAGGAATTAGATGCGGGCTCAGACCAGATAATAGTCGTCGAGAGTTTGATTTAGAGAGCTTCAGATGAGATTTAAAATTCGAGAATGATCTTCGAGTCTGCATGAGTTCCGAGAATTAAAAGTTTTAACACGCTCCGAAATTGGCTGTTTCTCGCGATCGATTATCTCTGAATTCGGTGAACTTCCAAGAGAAAGCCTGATAAACAGAGATAGGCACGATCAAGAAATAGAAATTTTTACTGTGCATCCGAGATTAGGATTAATCTCCCGTCGTAACACGAAACTGACACCTGGGGTGTCACAGCCTTCCCCCCTTAAACAGAATCTCGTCCCGAGATTCGAATGAGGGCCTTCAAGGGTGGAGAAGCATGTAACTCCCAGGCTGGAGATAGATGCAAATTCATGAGAGGGTATATGAAACGATATTGAAGATAGATTCGGATAGAATATCGCGGCATGCTGAGACAAAATGCTGCGATCACTCTGAGAGAATGTTCACAAAAGATAGCACATCAGTATAGTTTCGTAAGGGATCACGACTATTAACCACGATACCATCGCGTGCCGAGCAGCTCAACCATGTGTGCACCATAGTAGGCTCTCGGTTTCGTCGCGACACCATCGGTCGTTAGTCATAACACCATTACCAACGTAGCCAATGAAAAATTTACTTGGCATAATTAGATGGAGCCCATGAGAGTATGGCTCAGAAAACCAGAATGTGACCAGAGTTGAAGCAAAGATTGTTGGCCAAAAGAGCATCACATGAGAATTTTCTTCAACTCAGAGAACTATTTTATGATCATCACGAGGATTATCGGCCAAGGATTGATACGATATTTAATATGAGGAGGAACCAACCATAAGATCAAGATTGATGAGCTTTTAGAGACATTAGAGAACCAAAGACAATAGCAACATCCATTGAACTAAATGGATACGTTGCATAAAGATAAAATTTGATAAAACAACGTCATGATCCTTGGAGGAAGAGCATGAGATCGACCAGAATTGAGAGATTTAGGCAGATCAACATCCGATACTTGAGAACGGGTTATAGTAGATAACCAGATAACAGGGCAGAATCATTAAAGGATCCAGAGATTCGGATGATAAAGCCACAACATGATTCGCAAGGAAAGAGATCACCAGATCCATGCGAAAGGAGAGGTAGGCAACAAGATCAGCTGGATGATCAACAGGAATGTTATGAAGTTTTAGGGGCAAGGATTTATGGAAAGAAACATGGCCTTGATAGGGTTTGCGCAACTAGACACCAACAACAATTATATTTTTTTTGACACAAGTGCACAAGGAGACTTGGGCTGGTCTAGCGGTCAAGCTATGGGCATCTATAGGCTGTGCGGGTGCATTATCAATAGTGCAACACACAAGGGCTAGAAAACACCAACACAAGCATGTGATTTGATTTTTTTTAAGGGTTTCACTTGCTAACCACTAGGTTGTTTAAAGTGGGGGTGTATTTTTATGAGAAAACAAACAACACATTTTTTTTTTGCAAAAAGGGTTGAACAATTTCAATACCACCTAGATAGCAAGGCAAGAGAAACACATAACACAACCTATCAAGACTTACCAATCTGACATGAGGTACGACATTTCTAACATAACAGTACATCACATTATTCACAAGTTTTTATTATTGGAATAAAGGTGAGAGAAGCATGTTGATGCGCAAGAGACAATTATAATGCGACAATCATGATGCATGCTCATTCTAGTCGTCTTCTCAGACCTAACTAATTTTTCGAATGCTTCTACAGCATCCCTATTAATAGTAGTAGTAGCCTTTATGGCCTATATAAATAGCCACCTAGCTACCCATCTATTTCCTAAGGCTTCACGTCCTAGGTCTATCTTATCGTCCTGACGATCTATCCAACATTGGTTTCTAGCAAGTTTTACTTTAGAAAAGGTTGGTAATCATGACTTATTGACTTTCTCTGTACTGGTATTCGCTCCGATACCAGCTGTGGCGGAACCGCCCGAATTATTCCAACTTAAGTGTCTAAGTCCCGCCTTAGAGGCTAGACCACACTTAAATAGGAATAAAACGTCAGTCCCTCGGATCTAGTCCGATAAAGCCACTTAACCAGGATCGAATACCACTAACTCACACGAAGGTGAGGCACAGAGAAATACAATAAAACATAATACCATAAATTTAATAAGTATCAGTAGTGATTACATTATCGGAGTTTCAGAAATAATAATCATAAATTTTAATGCAGCGGAAATAACTAACGGAGAAAACCGAGTAACATGGCGAAGCCTGGCCACGCTACTCCTCCTGGTCCTCTCCTGCGGAAGAAGTAACCCACTCGACCGTCTATCCCGGTGGCAGGGATGGAGGCCAAGTCACACCATCAACCAATCATCCTAAGGAGTACCTGCAAAAATTGTGCCACAAGCAAGGCTGAGTATACTAATACTCAGCTAGACTTACCCGGTGTGAGGAGTCTATACTCCTCTACCTCTAGACATGCAGCTGTTTGGCTGTGGGGTTTGGTTGCCAAAAGCACTAGCTGAGTTTCTAAATCAAGATTTTAACTTTGTCAAAATTAAGTGTGACTCTCTTAAGGCTAAAAGTGTACTAACTAATCATACATAGTAGCAAGCATTTTTAGCAATCAACAGCTTGTATCATCTCAACACAGTTCCACTTGTTACTCAATGTAGCAGCATGGATCAAGCAGTCTCATTAGCTGCGAGAAGCAGACGATTCGAATCGAGTTTTTATCCTTGCAAGGTAAACCTAAACACACGACATGTAGGGGCACTCTGTCCCCACACACATCAACCGTCCCCATCGATTCCCCGTCAGCAGATCAGGTCTCACCGCCTTGGCGTACAATGCCTCACTGACCCCGACTGGCCGTCGTGCAGTGACCGCACTTGTACCCACCATAACCGGAATGGGAGACTACGTCTCAGGTCGCGTGAGGGGGTATGTCCACTGCCAGGTTCACTCAGGTACTAGGCTTACCGATTTACCATATTTCTCGGTATGTGTTTAGTACGTTCAAACGCTTGACACACGGTACCACACCTTAATCCTTAATCAACTTTTTATCCCGTGAACAACCAATTCCCATGGATTGTTGCCCACAAACCAACATCAATATGATAAGAAGGTGGATACAACCAATTCCTGACCTCGCGCGAGTGCTAGAAAAATCACTCGACTTCTACCGAGATCCTAATTAAATAAGCAGCTACTCGACTTAGCATACTAGTATTCATCTCAATAGGATTCCTGAGATCATGCAACTAGGGTTTCAATCAACTCCTACACTTAAGTGCACAAACAATCCTACAAACATTAAGTGTAGTAAAGTAGCATAAATAACAGGTTATGCATAAAACCGAGGCTTGCCTTTAATTTAACACTTAGGTAGTGTTTGCTGGAGGAGGTACTCGCTTGGCGAGCATCTACTGGTCATGTCCATCATTCTTCAGGTCGTCCACCAACTGCATCTTGTGGTTGGCACCACATCACTGGCTCGATCATCATCTCTCGGTCCTATATGAGATGCAAGATGCATATGTATGAATACAATGAAAAATATCACAAGCTACATAATACATGGTAGCAAACTAACATTTAATTGTAAGACACCGCAACGACTATACGCAAGCGCTAGCTATTCGTATGCTATCGGCGTTCATCATTAACACCATTAACAAGACGACCACATTTTATTTATTTACGCAACCTAAATACGATATGGCCAGTACACGCTAGCGAATTAAACACTAAGTAGCGAGACATCACAAGCAACCACACACACAAGCGTTAGCTAACTACATATCGTCGAGCGCACAACATTAACACCACTAAAAAGACGACAAACATTTTGGATATTTACGCAACACAATACTACATCATAATTAACTAGAGAAAGAACATATAAAAACATGACACGTATATTATCTCAAGCTTAGCCATGGCAATTCTACGTGAATTTAGGGCCAACCAACCATTTTTAGCCAAAAGGGGTGAACTAAACATTCATTTGCTCACTTGCAGAATTTTGGACAGCAATACAGTCGTTACTTGTTTTAATCATAACTTTTCAACTATTAATCCAAAACTAGCAAACTAGGACTTTCTGGAAAGCTTAGAAAGTGGACTACAACTTTGGTATTTTCATCACAACATGATTCAACATTTAGCAAGGTCAAAACGTGCTAATACAACAGCGCTGTCCAGATTTGGACAGATTCAGACTTCATAATTGTAACATTCATAACTTAAGCTTCAGACCACCAAAAATAGTGATCCAAGACTTTTTGGAAAGCTTGGGAAAAGTACTACATAACTTTTATAATCACCAAGAAGTGATTCCAGTTTCATTCGAATCAAACATTACAGTTTTTGAAATCTGTTCTGACAGAGGACAGAACACAGCAACCAGTTTGAAAAATTTATAACTCTTAAACCGTCAGGCCTATAGTTATGAAATTTTAACACAAGCAAGATAAGAAAAGCCTCTACAACTTTCTTATAATGACCATGAACAGATCGCAACATTAAATTGAGCAAACAATGCAGTTTCTGAAATCTGTACAGAATTTGGACAGATTCAGTTACTGAATCTGTAAAATACATAACTCCTAAACTGTCGAACCTGTGGCTGTCAAATTTTAACACAAGTAAGATAATAGAGTTGTCTACAACTTTCTTATGACCACCAATCACTGATTTCAACAATAACTTAAGCAACCATTTCAATTTCTGAAATCTGTCCAGAAATTCGACAGATTCAGGTGCTGGGCTTGTGGAAATCACAACTCCTAAACGATCAGGTTTATGGCCGTCAAATTTTTGTACAAGCAAGATCATCATGTTATCTACAACTCTTCTATAGTACTTATCTACAGAAAACACAATTTGGTTCATCAAACATACAGCACAACTAAAACAGTACGTGCAGCCCAAAACAGCAATCCTCAAAATTCAGCTTCTATTTACTTCTAAAATTGTCGCGTTCTAGGGACTCGATTTATTCTAACTTATAGCAAGGCACACTTAAGCATAGTCGCACAATAGATGACGTGACGGCTACATAGTCACACCATCACTTCCCCCCACAATCCCAAGTAACAAAATAATTCTAACCGAACCGGGTATTTAGCCGATCGATTCCTAACCCATTTTTCATACCACCACGACACGACATGTCTAATATATCGAATGACTCGTTCACAATTCACATACATATTTACCAAAACATTTCCACATCGCTTGCAACTTAACCTAAGCTTCATTACACAATTTTAGGACATCTACTTAATTCATGAAGATCATCGTCACACACATCGACTCGATTTAAATTATCCACACATGCCTATCACATGAATGGAGCATTTCAACAATATCCTAAAACAACTAACTTCATCACACATCTTTCATTATGAACCTACTTGACTTATTTGAAGTGTCTATTCGAAATCGTGAGTACAATCATACGCTATATGCGAAACATAATTTAATGAACGCATAATACGCATCGCCATGACTTGACCTATAAATATAGGAAAGCGATGACTACTCTGGCATGTCACCACCTTTCTATTTAAGCCAAGACAATTTCTACCTACAACGACCCAACAATTATGTCGAGCACACTTTCTTTTACTCCGTCTCGCATGCAACCATATTGCGGCGTGCACCCGAGACATTATCGTTTAATTCAACGCAATCGCTACTACATCACATTTCGATACGCACGTTCGACAACATCGTGCTCAGACAAACCCACCCTTCTCGTCTACTTACCGCATCCAACCACACCACGTGACCACTGCATTCTTATAACCAATTTTTGCACAATTACTTATGACAATACTTAGCGACTAGACGAGTGAAACACCAACTGACTATTCGTACATTCACCTTTACAACACTAATCATATGTGAAATAATTTATATTTTCAACCCACTCTAACCTACACCACGATGAATACATAAAATATATTGAACATAGACTAACTCATTAGCCGACTATGGAAACCACCAAATATGTTTTACGCTTCATTAACCTTGCCGCACAACACATTATTTTACGACGAAGCATTTTAACAATCAATTAATATATCGGCGAACTACCCTCGCAACACGTAAATGAACTATCGCAGTCACGCATATTCAATCACCAATATACACCATATCTATATACATGCCATCAACCGAATCGCATCAATAGTAAATTATAAATCCATCAACCTGTCATCTCGGATTCGAGTCGCGCATGCGTCCATGGTTTAGGTGCTTCACCGAATCATGCATCGCGTGAGACGCCGCGGCAACCTCTAGCTGCGATTAACATCACTCAATGGTTCAAACATTTTATCAAGCACTTGAGATCCAAAAACAATGGAATACTAGCGAGGGGCTCACCAAGGATTTTTGACGACGGCTCGCAAGTGCTGCGCAGATCGACGACACGACACGGGGTTGTCTCAAACACCATCGCGACGGCGCGGGTCGGGACTGCGCAGATCGAGCGAGCACGTGATGCGGAGGGGATCCGGGGCTGCTGCTGTGGACCGGCACCGCTGCGCAGTTCGGGTCGATGCTGTCGCGGACAAGCACACAGGAGCACATGGGCAGGGGTCCGACCATGGCAGAGAGGGCTCAAGGAGGTGGAGCTGCAGGGGAAAATAGCAGTGGAGCCGCTAAGGAAGGGGATGGCGCAGATACGAGGCCGAAGCGCCATGGGCTATGCTCCTGCTGGGACCCCAAGCTGCCGGCGGGTGGAAAAACGAGCAGAGAGTTGCACGGCTGGAAAACAGGGGCGCCATGGGAGGGAAAGAGCTGACCTGCTCGCCTGCGGGGAGCGAGCGCCAGGGGGAAGAAGGGCGTGTGCAACCGGGTGCCCAGGGAGAAGATCCGGCGCAGGTGCATCCATGGAGGTGGTTCTGTTCGGCCACCATGGGAGAGCGCAAGGAAGTCGAGCAGGGAGGATCGGCCGGCTGGGTGTTTGCATGGGCGCGCCATAGAGACAGGGAGGGGCGTATCCATGGAAGAGGGTGCGCCGGCTCACCTGCACGAGCTTGGACGCTGGAAGGGAGCCCCAAGGGAGCTGGAGCCGAGGGGGAGGGGTGGCGCCATGGAGGTGCTTGCTGCCGTGTGCCACTGGACAAAGAGAAGAGATGGCGTGGGAGAAGAAGGCAGGGAGAGTGGCGGCTGGGAAAAGAATAGGGGTGGGAGTGAAAGATTTACAAGTGAACACCCCTATTTATAGAGGAAGCCCTAGGGTTAGGGTTTCTTAGTGGGCCTAATGGGCTGGGCTGGAATGGGCTTGGCCCAAAATATGAATCGGGCTGCGCTAAACATTTTTTGGAATAAAATGTTTCCGCGGAATTTATCTGTACACAGAACAGAGCGAAATAGATTTCGGCGAACGGACGATTGAGCAATTAATTCGGTCGAGAGTTTGACTTGAATTCGCTCGGAAATAATTCCCTACGCGTGATTTGGAAAATAAATCGTCCTGAGATTTGATCGGTTTTTTGGATTTTAGTCAGAGAAATCGGATCGTGACATTTTAAAATTGCCGTCGGTACGGGGTTTTGAATTCGGTTCGGACATGAGATATTTGGCCGAGTCATTTTAAAATTGATTAGAGGACGACATATTGACAATTCCGTTTGAGAGTACGGAGTCGGATTAAAATAGTCGGACATCGATCGAAGTTCAGGAATTAGATGCGGGCTCAGACCAGATAATAGTCGTCGAGAGTTTGATTTAGAGAGCTTCAGATGAGATTTAAAATTCGAGAATGATCTTCGAGTCTGCATGAGTTCCGAGAATTAAAAGTTTTAACACGCTCCGAAATTGGCTGTTTCTCGCGATCGATTATCTCTGAATTCGGTGAACTTCCAAGAGAAAGCCTGATAAACAGAGATAGGCACGATCAAGAAATAGAAATTTTTACTGTGCATCCGAGATTAGGATTAATCTCCCGTCGTAACACGAAACTGACACCTGGGGTGTCACAAACGCGCTCAAATCTCTATCCAATGAATCGACTCGTGGTCGCAGAGTCTAGGAGTTGTAGATTGCTCAAAGTGTGCTTGTACATCGCTCCATTGCGCCTAGGGGGTCCTTTTACAACCCCAAGGGACCAAGAAGTTGTTTGAACTCCATTTGGAAGGCCCTGGTTGCCTTTTGTCCGAGGGTGCACGCACTGTCCGTGGCACACCGGACACTGCACAGTAGACGATCTCCTTCCTTATTCATCTGAGTCGACTGTTGTCAACCGTTGATCACTTGGCACACCAGACAGTCCAATGCAACCTAGTGATCTTTGGCGAGGCTGATGTGTACTGCGCAGATTGCACGGATGACTGTTGGCCAGGTGCGCGGCTGGCACACCGAACAATTTGGTGCACGCTGGACAGTCTGGTGAACTATAGTTGTAGCATCCTGATGGATTCCTAATGGCGGTCTATTCACCGGCTGACTTAGCTTGGGCACTCGACACTGTCCGGTGCTCCTAGACTAGCACAAGTTTGGCCACACTTAGCAAAACACCATTTCTCCTAAAATGGTTCAACTTGCGAAGTTTCCTAGCACTTAGATAAGCATAGTTAATAACTCAAACAATTCATAAAGTGCTAGAATCATACCTTGTTCCTTTAATGTAATAGGATTTGCAATATACACCAAATGCACTTTTCCTATGTTTCTCAATTTTCCTTTTCAAATACATGTGCTTATGCTCGTACATCAAGATGTTAGTCCAAGACAATGTGTTGAGCATTTAATCACCAAAACAAAATAGAAATGGCCCAAGGGCACATTTCCCTTTAAAAGGGCACCCTTCTATTTCTTTAAATGGTCTATGTTGGGGACTTGTTCTCAAAAGCTAAGAGTTAAGAACAAGGCAACATAAAAAATGTTAAGTGTAAAAGTCCTTCGTCCTTCGGAACATTATGTCCCTTCGGGAGATAATGTATTTCGAACGAAGGTCACAAGAGACATACCTTCGTAAACATAACAAGTAATGACGAAGGATTCATATAGGGCATGAAATATAATATAAACACCATCATAGAATCATTTCTATTTTATTAACATGGCAAAATAGAAATGATTTCAAATTACAAATGTACCTTCGGTCCTGAGAGAAGGTAAAAAGTACAAGCGTGACGCAAAAGCAGATGCCAAGTCAGCGTGAACAGTACGGGAGTACTGTTCATCTATTTATAGACGCGGGACGCAGCCCACGTAAAATTACATCCATGTCCATTACATTTGTCAATGACTTATGGAAATCTATCAAGGCCCACGTAGTCTTTTCATCTTTAAGTCGGTTCCCCTTTCCGCTATCGCGACGAAGCTTCCCTGCGCACAGCTTCGGCTGTGCACCATCCTTCGTAGAGCTTGGTAATCAGCTCGTCCTTCGTCTGGTTCAGGCTTCGTCCTGATCGTGCTTTATGTTCATAATCCTGAGTCCGAAGATACCTGTTCACATAATCCACTTGGAAAATATTGTCAAATCATGTTTTTGAGGACCTTCGGAGGACGAAGGCCCCCAACAGTAGCCCCTCGCAATATTAATTTGTTTAACGATAAATTCAGATTGCGATATGGACGAAGGCCTTGAGCCGAAGGTCCGAAAAAACACCTTCCCTTTGCTAGAATAGCAACACTCACTGACAAGCAGGACCTTTCAATTTTCAACGCCCTGGGCGTATAAATAAGATCACACCGCCAACTCATTTGGTATGCACACTTGCCATCTGCTTCGGTCCACTAAATTTTTAGCTCTTGTGCATTAAGATTGGTGACCTTTTTGATTTCGAAGCTTCGGCCCTGAAAACAGTTTTTTAGCCTTTCCGAAGATGTCTGAAGGTAAAAAGATCCCTGCTGAGACGAAGCTGAGTCTCGAGGAAGAGAAGAATTTGGGGTTCCTGATAGCGATGGCGGAGACTAATACGGAGAAAATCACCAAAGAGATTCTTGAAGGTTTGTCCGAAGATACTGGTGACAGCGACAGCTATGATGTAGAAAGTGGTGGGGAAGAGGCCGAAGATCGACCATGGCGGCCAAGTCACACGGTTTTCGGGAAAACCACTATCAAGCAGAGTCATATTGATAATATGAGGGGGCGGTATTTTCGAGATATATCTATTGTGAGGGCTGACGCTGGAGAAAAGACTTCTCCCACCCCAGAAGAAGATGAAGTTGTAATCTTCCGAAGCTTTCTGAAGGCTGGGCTTCGATTCCCCCTAAGCAAGTTTGTTGTTGAAGTCCTGAAAACATTTCAAGTCTACCTTCACCAAATTACCCCCGAAGCCATCATAAGAATGGGGGTGTTTGTCTGGGCTGTGAGAAGCCAAGGTTTGGAACCAAACGCTAAAAGCTTCTGTAACATTCATGAGTTATTATACGAGACGAAGCCCTGGGGAAAAGAACAATATCACAACAATTTTGGGTGTTATAGCTTCGGTGCCCGCTCCGGGTCAAGCTGCCCTGTGCCGACCTTTCGGAAGAGGTGGCCCGGAGCCTGGATGACAGAGTGGTTCTATGTGAAGAATGACTTAACAGCGCAAGAAGATGTCAAGAGTATCATTATGCGCCCCATCTGGCAACGCTTCGGACTTCGAAGGCCGAAGATTGAAATGGATGAAGCAGCCGAAGAATGCCAAAGAGCCTTCGGCGTAATCTGCTCTTTCATTGGGACAAGGGACTTAGTCCAAGAGCACATTGCCTTCAGGGTATGGCCACTTGCAGAAAAGTGGGAAATGCCGAAGGAGACCATTAAAGAGTCCGACGAAGGCGGACTGGTCAGACTGAAATACACATTCAAATATGCAGATAAATTTGTTGAACCTGATGATGACTGGTTGAAAAGCATTGAAACATTAAGTGACGAACTTCTTGGGGCATATTCGAAGGCCGAGAACACTGCATTATCAGCAGCCTTCGGAGGCCGAAAGAAGAAAAGGCTCAACCGTGTGTTTGACGCAGTCGGGTTTATCTACCCTGACTATCACTATCCGGTATTGGGTCGCAAAAGGAAAAATGCTTCTCCTGCGACAGAAGCTACCACGAGTGCCACTAGTGAGCCAGCGCCTCAAAGGAAAAAGATTAAGGTGCTCACCCATCGAACGCGTTTTATTGAGCCGGCCACAGTGCCAGAATTTATTGGTGAAGTTGCTTTGGCCCCTGAAGCTACAGAACCAGCTCCGGTGCCGAAGATAAAAGAGAAAACTGAAGCGCCTTCAGCAATAGAAAAACCGAAGATTGAAGGGCCAAAAACATCAGAAATTTTAAGTCCTTCAGTAAATGTCGAAACAAAAAATCAAAAGGGTCCATTGGTGACCCCAAGAAGAAAAAGAATGGTGAACGTACTGGATGTCTTGGAGACAATTAAGTCTTCAAGCACAACCGCAAAGGAGTCTGTTGAACTCGCTGAAGCATCCACTGAAGCTTCGAAACAACAAGCTGAAGTTGAAGCTAGGCCTTCAGAGCCCGCCAAGGAACAATCCAAGAAAATATCAGAACCAGCTTTGGTTGAAGAAATTGACACTGCCGCCCCCGAAGCTCCCTCCAGCATACGCGATTACATCGTGCGACATGCTTCGGGGAAGAAACTGTCTGAAGAAGAGATCTATGAAGCGAATCACTATGCTAGAGAGTTGAAGTATCCGAAGGGGGCAGTAGTATTCAATGGGACAAACGAAGATGATTTCCTGTACTGCCTCCCAGACAATAAAGAATTATCCGTGTGCCGGGAAATGGCTAGAAGTATGGGATTCCCGAAGCTCGAAGCTGGGTTATGCGCCATGACGAAGGAAGATCTCGCGGATAGTCTTGCATATAATAGCCTGAAGGTTTGGGAATTAGACTTTTGAAAAAATTTTACAATACGTAATTCATTCCTTTATTCTTATATGGATTCTTTCTTTTATAGGGTTTAATCCTGAGCAACGCACTGAGAGCACAAAAGAGTGCCGAAGATGAGAGTTATGAGATTGCATTCAACAATCTACGATCAGAAGTGATAAAATTGAGAAACGAAGCTCTAGAAAAAGACAAAATTCTAGTTACACTAGTAGACAAGATAAAAAAGGACGAAGCTGCTGCAAAGATCCAGGCCGAAGCCCAAAAACGTGAAATTAAGGATCTTCAGAAACAGCTAGCTAGAGCTAAAGAGGAACGCGTGCTTGAGGAGACAAAACGAGAACTTAGTGATCATATGGTCAATAAATTGGAGCTAAGTGTTAAGGAGCTTCGTGCATCTCAGAGGAAATGCTATGTTAAATCTGTAGAATGCGTTGAAAAGATAAAGTCCAGCTTCGCCAGCGTTGGCGCCTTTTCTAGTGAAGAGGACTTTTCAAGAGGGAATCCTGAAGGTCCACTGGACTGGATTAATCACGAAGCAGAAGCCTTCGAGGAAATCCTGAGCAGCCGTGGTGACATCTGCGCTTTTTCAGGCGCCAGAGGAATTGCTGCTGTTTTGGAGAAAAAAGGTTGTGAACATATAAAATCCTTAGCTCAGTCCGAAGCTGCCCTATCCTCTGAAGATATCAAAGATCCCTCGACCGAAGCCAGCATGGTTGGTGGTAAATTCTTCACTGATATCTGGGACAATGGCGGCCGAGAAATGGCGCAAGAAATAATTCAAAGAAGTGAAAAAGGCATCCATGATGCTAGGAAAGTGGCAGAAGCTGCCGAAAGAAGTACAGAGCCCGAAAGGCAATTAGGTATTAATTAGTCGTTCTTATTGTGTTGTAATTTTTATTTCAAACTTTGCTCGCGATTTGTAATAGTAATAAAGAAATGTTCTCTTCCCTCAGAAGCTGTTGGATCGACTGCCGACCCCCACACAAAAGGGGATGACGAAATTAAACAAATGGTCGAAGCTATCATGGATAAAGTTGTTGATCAACTTCTAAATGAAGCCGCCGAAGCAGTATTAAGAGAAGACTAGATGCTATTTAGAAAAAACATTTAAAGTGTGATCTATGTAACATTTTGTACATTTGAATGTAATATACAAGTCTCTTTTCATTATTCAATTCTTTACGATGCATGAAACTCTACATACATACCATTTTTGAGCCTTCGGCGAAAAAAACACCTTCCCTTCTTTTCATGCTTCGTGAAGAAGACATTCTCCGAAGCTATTCAATTTCGATATTGCTCTGATGAAGCTCGTCCACGCTTCGTAAAAATATTCTTCGAAGCTGTATTTCGAAGATTATCATTGTATTCCCTCGTGACTTTACACAATTTTCACTTTCTCAAAGCGTCCTTTCGAAGGTTGATAATGTGTCCCCTTCTTTTGCCAAATGCAACATGATGTATGATGCTTATGTTATGCAAAATGATGTGATGATGTTATGTTATGCAAATGACATTTGTTCCGAAGATACACACAAAATATATTCGTAAGCTCTGCATTCCCTTAGGAACGTCTTTGGAGCTTCTTCGCCTTTTACTTAGACGATATAAGCTCTGCATTCCCTTAGGAACGTCTTTGGAGCTTCTTCGCCTTTTACTTAGGCGGTATCAGCGTTGACTTTTCGCTGCATGCTCTGCATTCCCTTAGGAACGTCTTTGGAGCAAAAAACTTACACTGCGCTCCCTTTGGAACGGCTTTTTGTAACTTCGGCAACTTACTCTGCGCTCCTTAGAACGACTTTTTGTTGCTTCGAAGGATTTTTAATAATCCGAAGGTCCTCCTTGTTACCGCAAATTTTTAAGCTTCAGCAACTTAAGCCTGTAGAGAAGATAGGTTTTTCTGATAACCAACCACGAAACTACTATATGAAAACTGAAGTGTTTTTATTACACAGAAAACAGAACTTAAACGGAAAAGACTGCTATCAAAGTAGGATATTTGTCAATAAATGTGCTTCGACTCTGGCACAGTACTATTGACTGTACGGGCTTCAGATTGCTCTCTGAGATCCCTTTGGTGCGGAACATACTGGCTCCCTTCTGGCTGTTGGCCTTGTTGCAGCGGAGGCGGAGGCGGGGGCTGTTGCCATGAAGCTTGAGGTTGACTTGCCGAAGCTACGGAAACTGCAGGGTGGTTGCCCACGTACTCCGGGATGTAAGGCTGATGGTACGAAGCAGTATGCATGACCTGCTTCGGCTGTCCCTGTTGCGCTGCAGCTTCTGCTAGCTCCTTTTGTTTCTGGATGGTGACATGGCACATCCTGGTGGTATGGCCCTTGTTCTCACCGCAGAATAAGCAAAATGTCCTCCTTGGTTGATCTCCGAATCTCCCGCCGAAGCCCCTGGCGCCTCTGCCTCTTGGAGCTGGTGGCCGAAAGAAAGTTTGCTGTTGCCCCGAAGCCTGTGAGGAGCACTGCGGCCTGTTCTGCTGACTCCCTTTGTCATCATTTTGAGTGTTGTGGATGGACCTGACATGCCTCGGATAGAATCGTCCCCCGAAGCCCCTGGTCATCTCAGAAAACCTGAAGGCCTCCTCCCTTCTTTGGCGAAAGTCATTATCAGCACGAATGTACTCGTCCATCTTTTGGAGTAGCTTCTCCAGAGTCTGAGGAGGCTTCCTAGCAAAGTATTGGGCTGCCGGTCCAGGACGAAGCCCCTTGATCATGGCTTCGATAACAATTTCATTGGGCACCGTTGGTGCCTGTGCCCTCAAACGCAAGAACCTTCTGACATACGCCTGAAGGTATTCTTCATGATCCTGAGTGCACTGAAACAAGGCTTGAGCAGTGACCGACTTCGTCTGAAATCCTTGAAAGCTGGTTAACAACATATCCTTCAGCTTCTGCCATGAGGTGATCGTTCCTGGTCGAAGGGAGGAATACCAGGTCTGAGCAACATTCCTAACGGCCATAACGAAAGACTTCGCCATGACTGCAGCGTTGCCCCCATACGAAGACACTGTTGCTTCGTAGCTCATTAAGAACTGCTTCGGGTCTGAGTGGCCGTCGAACATGGGAAGCTGGGGTGGCTTATAGGATGGAGGCCAAGGTGTAGCCTGCAGCTCAGCGGACAAAGGAGAAGCATCATCGAAAACAAAATTTCCCTGATGGAAATTGTGATACCAGTCATCTTCGTTGACGAAGCCCTCCTGATGAAGGTCTTTCTGCTGAGGCCTTCTGTTTTGCTCATCGTGAGTAAGATGACGAACTTCCTCAGAGGCTTCGTCTATCTGCCGTTGCAACTCAGCTAGCCGGGCCATCTTCTCCTTCTTCCTCTGCACCTGTTGATGTAGCATCTCCATATCCCCGATTTCTTGGTCTAGCTCTTCCTCCTGAAGCGTTGGGCTGACGGCCCTTCTCTTCTGGCTTCGGGCCTCCCGAAGAGAGACGGTCTCCTGGTTGTGGTCCAGCGGTTGCAGTGCTGCAGCCCCAGCCGCTGAAGCTTTCTTCGGTGCCATAGCGAAGGTCTACAGCTTCCGAAGGTGTTCAAAAAACTCGAAGTGGAAGTGAGTTCACCGGAGGTGGGCGCCAATGTTGGGGACTTGTTCTCAAAAGCTAAGAGTTAAGAACAAGGCAACATAAAAAATGTTAAGTGTAAAAGTCCTTCGTCCTTCGGAACATTATGTCCCTTCGGGAGATAATGTATTTCGGCCGAAGGTCACAAGAGACATACCTTCGTAAACATAACAAGTAATGACGAAGGATTCATATAGGGCATGAAATATAATATAAACACCATCATAGAATCATTTCTATTTTATTAACATGGCAAAATAGAAATGATTTCAAATTACAAATGTACCTTCGGTCCTGAGAGAAGGTAAAAAGTACAAGCGTGACGCAAAAGCAGATGCCAAGTCAGCGTGAACAGTACGGGAGTACTGTTCATCTATTTATAGACGCGGGACGCAGCCCACGTAAAATTACATCCATGTCCATTACATTTGTCAATGACTTATGGAAATCTATCAAGGCCCATGTAGTCTTTTCATCTTTAAGTCGGTTCCCCTTTCCGCTATCGCGGCGAAGCTTCCCTGCGCACAGCTTCGGCTGTGCACCATCCTTCGTAGAGCTTGGTAATCAGCTCGTCCTTCGTCTGGTTCAGGCTTCGTCCTGATCGTGCTTTATGTTCATAATCCTGAGTCCGAAGATACCTGTTCACATAATCCACTTGGAAAATATTGTCAAATCATGTTTTTGAGGACCTTCGGAGGACGAAGGCCCCCAACAGTCTAGCTAGCCACTGTGTGCTTCTTCACTCGCCTTTGCTTCCACTTCCTTGCAAGCCCTTCTTTCCCCAGAGAACACCAATAGTCGGAGGTAGGAGTGCCAAGGGAAATGGCAGGAAGGGTGGCAAGGGCAAGGGCACCAAGAGGAAGCGCACTCCAACCCCGTCGTCGGAGTCCTTTAGCAACTCAGAGTACTTCAAGGAGTGATCCGGGTCCAGCGGCGATGAAAGGGAAATGGCCTCAAACATTTTCTATAATCGATTTTGGTGTTTGACGACCACCACAAACCTAATGGACTAACTAGTTTGCCTAGTTAATCTTTTCTCAAGTGCATAAAGTTCACAAATACACATAAGGAAAATGACCCATGGGGCAATTCTCTAAGTATGGAGCAAAACATATTTGCACCAACTTACGACACACCGGACTGTCCGGTGCCCAGGCTGGCGCATCCAGCGAACTGGCCTCTCTTAGGAAAACACAGCGCTCGGCTAAAATTCACTGGACTGTCTGGTGTGTCATCGGACTGTACGGTGAGCCCACGAGCAATGGTCGACTTCGCCAACGGTCGACTACCGCCGCAGTCTGAAGCGCAGAAGTCAGAAGACAGTCTGCGATGTAAGGTCACACCGGACTGTCCAGTGCATCACAAGGACAGACGAAGTCAATAGTCGACTGGTCCAAACCCCAATGGTCGGCTAACGTGGCGAGCACCGAATAATGAATAGTGCAGTGTCTGGTGCGTAACAGACTGTCCGATGTGCCCGTCGATAGAGAACTTAGCCAACGGCTAAAATAGTGGTTGGGGCTATAAATACCCCCCAACCACATCCATCCAAGCTTTCCACTCTCAACATTCAATACAAGAGCAAAGAATACACTCCAAAGACACATTCAAAGCCTCCAATCCTCTCCATGTGCCATAATCAAGTCAAGTGATCAAAAGTATTTAGTGACTTGAGAGAGGGTGATTTGTGTTCCATTTGTTGCTCTTGTTGCTTGGTTGCTTTCTTCGTTTCTCTCTAAACTTTCTAAGTGATTTGTAAAGCTAGCAAGAGACACCTAATTGCGTGGTTATCCTTGCGGGGTCTTTATGACCCGTGAGATTAAGAAGAAGCACTCAACTGGTCTGGTGACCAATTGAGACAGGGAAATGGTTGAAATAGATTCGGCCTTTGTGGCCTCCTCAACGGGGAGTAGGTTCATTAGAACCGAATCTCGGGAAACAAATCGTCGTGTTCACTTGGGTTGATCTTCACCATTCGATTTGTTTCTTCCCCCTCCCCTCTCACTAAAAGTTCTCTTGCTCACATTGTTTTGAGTTAGCTCCCAAAGTTATCGTCGTTGATTGAGCGACTCATAGCAAGAAGAACTATCTTCTGCACTCCGAATTCACCACTATTTATTTCTAACTCAAACCCAGGGTAAAGTGCGTGTTCAAAGTTTATAAATTTCAGGTTTCACCTATTCACCCTCCCCCCTTTAGGCGACTTTCAGGTGGGAACTCTCTGCCTCCTCTTCCCTAGCTGATGACCAACTCTGATGACTCCCTGGGGCTTACCCTAGCAGAGCGGTCCTTCATTCGTGCGGTGGAGTGCCCTGGCCTCGCCGGCTCAGATGAATCAGACAAGAGCAAGGAGGAAGACTCTAAGGAGGAGGATGAAGAGGAGGACGAGGACAGTGACAATAATAGAGGCAACAACAGCTCTAGCAACAGCAATAAGGAAGCAAAGGCAAGGGCGGCGGTGGCGACGACGGTGGCAACGGTGTCGGCGACAGCGACGATGGCGATAGCAACGACAGCGGTGGTGGCGGTGGCAACAACGTGGGCGGTCGTGCTGATGGCAAGGTGCCACCAGCCTCGATAGTATAGTATGGTAGTAGTAGTTGTAATGAATGGTATTGTAGTAGTAGTAGTATCGTAAGGGTGATGCAGATCTTTTGCTAGGGTGAGTTCATAATAAATTAATCCTTGGTATATATATTATGACCTTTGTCTAATTGTCTTCTGTGTCATGCATGAGCTTGGCGAGGTTTAGAGGTCAACCCTTTCTGTGTTATGTAGGAGTGATGTTGACTTAAGTCGGACCCCGACTTAAGCTGATTGCCCCGCTAGCTAGGTTTAGTGATCACCATTTTTTTGTAGAGCATGTAACACTGTCTTAGGCCGATTGCTTCATCATGTAACACTGTCCTACGCTGATTGCTTCGTTGGTAGGGCTTAGTGACATTTTTATGTATGCATGAGCATGTAACACCAACTTTGAATGGAAACTCAAATCTTCATGGCCACATACACGATTTATTGACCATGGCCTAATAGGAGAATATAAGGGAGTTATATGGGTGGAATGTGCCACGTCTCTGACCATGGCGAGGGAGCAAAGGAGTGGAGTTGTTTGGTCCTTTTTCACATGTGTACCCATTGTTTGTTCGATAAAATATTTAGGATGGGTAAACTTACCAACATAAAGAAGAGGTGGTCCTATGTAGAATAAAATAGACAACTTAATACGTTATTTGCTAGCCAACAACTAGAAATTAATTTTGTAAAAACAAAATAAAATTGTTTAGGTCGGATTTGGTTTCCTGACTAAATTTTAGTCTATATCACATGAATGTTTGGATGCTAGTAATAAGTATTAAATATAGTCCCATTACAAACTAATTACACAAATGATGTCTAAATGGTAAGACGAACCTATTAAACCTAATTAGTCTACGATTCGCTCATATGATACTATTGTAAGCATTTACTAATCATTGATTAATTAGTCTTAATAAATTTATCTCGCCATTTAGTCTTCAAATGTGTAATTATTTTTATGATTAGACTATGGGCCAGTTTGGTTCCATTAGACCTTAGACTAAACTTTAGTCGAGGGACTAAACTTTAGTCCTGTCGTGTACCTAGGAACAGGGTACCCAAAATAAGGCTTGTAAACCTTCTTGCCGACCAAAGTCACCCTACCAAGCATGTTCGGGAGGCGGAGCAACTGACCAGGTCTCTACCAAGCAAGTTCGCGAGGCGGAGTGGCCGACCAGGTCCTGCCGAGGTAGCCCACAAGTCGAAGCAACCAACTAGGTCCCTGCCTAGCAAGTCCACGAGGTAGAGCGGCCGACCAGTTCCCTGCTGGGCAAGTCCGTGAGGCAGGATGACCACCTAGGTCCCAACCATGAAAGAGAAGCAAGGCAGAAAGCCAAGTCAAATGTCGCGAAGTCCACACTGACTAAAGACAAGACATGACACCCAAGGTTATGGCCAGTCACCCGATCGGTAGGGTGAGGGCACGCTGAGTGGTCGCTATCGACATGACTGCACCTCCCAAAGTACAGCCTAAGATGCACTCCCACAGCCTCGAGGGACCAGACGACCCTATTCATAAAGTACCTCAGCATCGGAGCTTCTACAGTGGCCTGAATACCGGGTAGTGCTTAGCAGATACATCATACCAGGTGTACGCCTACGCACGCCAACGAGTGACGTGGGCTCATGATGATAGGCAACACCGCACGACGCACGACTGCTCCATATGACTGACCTACAGGACCCCCCTGCGCACTACCACGAGAATGTGAGTAGAAGACTAGCTTAAGGGACCCGTAAGACGAGCGGTAGAGATAGTACACCATGACGGGAGTATGGCTACACACGACCCTATGAATAGCATTAGAAGAACCACACTACCAAAGGGCCACTGGCCGAGCCCCTCTAGCAGAATACAAGTCCCCATTGTAAAGTTCAATCCTTGAACTATAAAAGGGAAGGACCCCTCTTTTCTGAACACACGAGCACACCAGCTGTAACATGCTCTAGAGCAATACTACGATCAACACTACACTGGACTAGGGCGTAAGCCTGAACTAGTATAAACCCAATGACTCAAATCCATTGCTCGAGTCCTGGAGGCTCACCATTTGGAGTGAGTCCACGCTAATTTCCCCACCAAACACATTCTTAAAGCATCTAGTTTCCAAAACCATGACATTTGGCACGCTATGTAGGGGAACTCTTAGCGTGCCAGTAGACACTCATCACGCCAATGGCCCACTCATCGACATTCCCTTGCGGTGAAACTTTTGCACCGGGGAACCACATCATGTTCAGCACCCTTGACTTCCTCACCACTGCCACCAGTGATCTCCACCTCACCACCCTCGACGCACCTGTCACCTTGGGCACAATGAGCAAGGTGGAGAAGCGACGCCTAAAGAGGTAGGCTGTCACCTTGAAGCGCTGCCTCAACAGGCACACTAACGTCGTCAAGAATAAGGCGACAGGAGCCTCGTCGTCAACTCTGGTGGTCGTCATCGGTCACCAGCCAACATTCGTGCTCGACTTGCTTAAGGACGATTCGAGCCACGGCTCAACCAGGGCCAACTCGATCCAACACCGACGAAGCGTCGGAGAGGGCTTACTTTGTGACAACACCGCCACGAAACCACAATGACAATGACAGGGGGGACAATGAGTCTCTCATCCAGGAGGAGTATCAGTGCCAGCGCTAGGAACACATCCTCGCTCACGACAACACACTCCAGCAGCAGCAAGAAGAGCTTGACGATCTCATGCGTAAGCTCAATCGAGTTTACGGTGACATCAAGCAAAAACACCTCGAGGATGAACGATCTTGAGTGAATAAAGTTTACGACCAACTTGTCGAGTGCAGTGATAGGGCGCAATACTTCCTCAACCGCAGATAGAACATGGTAGCGTCAGCCATGATGCTCTAGTCCATCCCCGAGCCATAAGCGAGGGCGATGTACCAAAACCTCCACAACCTAGTGGACAAGGTTGTGGTACAGCAGGCCGAGATTGATCGATAGGCTCCCACCGACGTGAATAGCTATGAAACAAGCATGCCCTCATCCTAGAGCAGGGAGACATAGCCCTCCCAATCTGTGAGAGACCGCATCCCCACAAAGAATCATATCAGGGAGATCTGAGATGCTCGACACCTCCTCAATAACCAGCTCCAGGAGCAGGAGGAGGTTGAACAACTATGTGAGCAGAGGCAAGCGAAGTCCCAGCCCGCCTGGGCCAGGGCCACGTGCCTTCGAGTGCGCCATCCGCAAGGCACAATTGCTTGTGAAGGTAGGAGCGCCAGCAAATATCTCCAAGTATGATGGATCCTCGAATCTGGGTGTATGCATGGAAGACTACCGCCTTGCATGCTACATGGCGAGGATCAAGGATGACCATCCCATCATCTAGTTCCTCCCCATCCACCTCGCGGAAGGAGCCAGGGCCTGGCTAGAACACCTACCGGCCAGGACCATCCACGACTGGGTCAACCTTTGAAAGGCCTTCATCAGGAACTTACAGGGCACCTAAAAGTGCCCCAGGAGCTCTTGGGACCTCAAGAGGTGCACCTAGAGAAGTGGGGAAAGCCTCCATGATTACTTCCGAAGGTTTTCCTAGAAAAGCAATAAACTCCCCGACGCCATCGACGCCGACGTAGTAAGTGCCTTCACCTATGGCACAACCAACAAGGCACTCGTTCCCTGAACTTGGGTAGGGGAGACCAAAAACAATTGCTAACCTCTTCCACATAGCAATCAAGTTCAATGATGGGGAGGACACAGTAGGGGCAATTTTATGCAAGGAAAAGAGTCCGTGCGACATCGGCGAACCAAGAAGCGAGAAGAGGGAGCGTCGAGGGCACCCCAACAGGCGCCGGAGGAACCAGCACCCCTGGCGTGGCAAAGAAGAAGTCACCACCATAGATTGGTCACCTAGGCCACCAGCGAAGAATGGTGGCGACCACTTCCAAAAGCCGGTGGAATCGTCGTGCCAAAACCACGACTTCCCTATCCATCACAAGCTCCGGGAGTGCGAGCTCCTGAAGCGCTTCATCTCCAAGCCTCTTGCCGAGAAATCTAAGCCGGAGGAACCGGCCAAGCCAACGAAACAAGAGGCTCCCACCGAGGATTTCCCTGAGCCAACAAGGTGTCTCATTATATTTAGTGGGGCCAAAGCATATGGCGATAAGCGCTGCCTCAAGGCAGCCTACTGTGATGTGCACATAGAGAAGCATGTCGCCCCATGTTATCTGTGATGGTTAGAGTTTCCCATCGTATTCAACCATCGCGAGCACCTAGACAAGATCCCACAACCAAGGGGCCTACCCCCTCATCATTGAGCCCATCGTGGGCTCAAAGCACCTCTCCAAGGTGTTGATGGATAGAGGGAGCGACCTCACTATCATGTATATTGAGACCTTCGAAGACCTATGAATCACATGCTCCGTGTTGCGACCTAGCTCATTGTCATTTCACAGCGTCATCCTCGGCCACCTAGCCTACCCGCTCAGGTAGATCTCCCAGCCCGTCACGTTTAGCAACCCCTCCAACATTCGCATCGAGCTACTATAGTTCAAGGTGGTGGACTTCCCGATGTCCTACAATGCTATACTCGAAAGGCCATGTTACGTTAAGTTCATGGCCATACCGAACTACACATACTTGAAGCTAAAGATGCCTGGGCCACGCGGGATCGTCACGACTTCTGCTTCATTCAAGGTTGCGTACACCTATGAGTGAGCTAACTACGAGCTCGTCTCGGCACTGGCCGATCACCAGGAAGCCGCCCCTAGAACATTGATGGTGTGTGTGACCCCCCGACCGACACCACAGACGACCCCAAGTGAGCATGGATTGATGCGTAGCCGAGTGCGAGGGCCATAGAGGTGAAGTCGTGCAAAAAATAGGGTTTGTAAGAAAACGACTCCACCTAGTGAAAGTCATGAGTCATGTGTTCGCTACCTAAAATTGATGAAGAATCAAGGAATGTGCGACAACTGTTTCACTTAATATGGCTCCACTAGTTGGACCACAACTTATTCCAGTCCATGTACCTTTCCCCTAGCTCCACTCTTCGGTAACAGAGCTACCGACCAAACCGCCGAGGTAACCTAGTCGCCACGCTCTACCGAAAGGGTAGGGAATAGGCAGCACTTCCTAAAGAAAAGCACATGCCATACGATAGAAGGCCTCAAGTGACATCGACAAAACTGGGACAAACCAGCTGCGAGGACCAGAACTTA
Organism: Zea luxurians; assembly: GCA_029449295.1. Lineage (NCBI taxonomy): Eukaryota > Viridiplantae > Streptophyta > Magnoliopsida > Poales > Poaceae > Zea > Zea luxurians. The sequence continues at coordinate 38,779,859 of JAOPSE010000026.1, forward strand.
AGGAGAGAAGGATAAGAAATTTGAGACATAAGCAATATTCACACAATGGTTCCATACAATTGTTTGAAGGAATTATTACAATACATCTAAGTAGACGACCGTTTAAGCATTGGCAGGCAAATCACTGGCAAACAACGCAAGGCTCCAAGAACCAGTTAGAAGGGCCTTCACATAAACCCGTCCCACACAAGTGACCAAGTGTGGGGACAGACCTGATCTTCAATACTATCCAACTCCTTGCCACTTCGGCCGGCGGTAAAGCCTTCCGCAATCACGGCAGCATCGATCTCGTCGAAATGAGGGATCATTTTCCCTAGAGCCATGCTACTCCCGTGGAAGGAACCTTTAGCAATGATGCACTCTACATGGCTAGGTAATGCCCACAGTCGATACTCCATCGGGGGCGAGGGCGAGAGATGGGTGCACACCCTGCCGATGACCAGGCGAAAGTTCTAAAGCTCAGTGCTCTGTTCCAAGAGAGTGGCCATTGCTTGGGCCACCACAACAGTGGCATCGTCATAAGCTTGTGAAAGCTCTCGCATCTTGGCCTCCACCACTGCCTTCTCCTCCTCCATTGTTTTTGTGACCTCCTAGCTCTAGAAAAGGAAAAGGACTAAACAACCACGATAAGCAGATAATAAAGATATAGGGGCAAGGAAAGGGACCGACCCTCGGCTGCGTTGAGTTCTTTCAATAGCTCTGTGCTTGCCTTCTCCAGGAGAACTTTAGCCTCCTCAAGAGACGACTTGGCCACCTCAGCCCACAAACTCGTCTCGCGAAGGGTCCCTTGTAGTCGGTACCCCTCTTCCCAGAGGCGGACGACATTGCTCCAGGAATCATCGCACTCTGAACGCAAGCGAGTTGCCTCATCCTCGAGCCACTCATCCTTGGAACAAAGCTCAACAAGCTCATGCTCCTTTGCCTCAAAACTGGCGGTGCCCACGCATAGCTACTCCGCCTCCCGCTGGGTGGACAACAACGCCTCCACCCTAGCTGCTGACCACATGAAAATACGCTGCAAAGGGAAAACCTAGCGATCAGCAAAACATTGGTCGGAAGGTAGGAGGAGGAACAACCAGAAAAGAACAATCACATGGCCATAGGGGGTAAAATCCCACGTCATCGACGCTTGGGCGATTGAAACTGCCTCCCCAAAGCTACCAAGCATACGCTCGATAATCTCCAAGCTCATATCGGCCTTATGTAGCATCCCAAAAATTCAAATCTTGGAATTTTCTCAAACTCGCTCTAAATTCAAAATGAATTTCAAATTTCATTTCAAAATGTTTGTTTGCAAGTTGATATCAGCAAATAAATTATAGTGGTCTATATTCTCTCCAAAATCCTCCTCAAAATATCCTACAAATATTTCCTCAGTGACCCCCTCAAATTCGTTCCAGAAATACTGCCCAGATATTTCCCCAGTAATCCCCCTCAAGTTCTTTCCAAAAATATTGCCCAGATATTCCACCGATATATCTCCAAGTATTTTCCTCTTGAGAAATACCTTCAGAATCATTTTTCAAGTCCCTATAAATATTTTCTTTATAACTTTCCTCATGCTCATACGTATACGTATGCCTCCATTGTCATACGGTGAGCTCTACAAGCTAATCTCACTTATACAAGACAAATCCATGCTAATCTCCCACTAATCCTCTCATCCTCCCACTAATCCTCTCATCCCTCCCCCTAATCCCCCCCACCATGGCTATAAATAGAGGGGCAAGGGCCTCCTCTCATCCCACCCCAAGCCATTTCATGGCAACTCTCTTTCCCCCCACACACACCCACTCCATGTTCCACACAAGCACACACTAGCACAAGGATCGTTCGATCGTTCTTCGATCGTTCGTCCCCTGTTCTTAGTTTGTTCGTTCGTTCGTCCGATCGTTCGATTGTTCGTCCGATCGTTCATGGTTCGTTCGTCCGTTCGTCCGATCGTTCGATCGTTCGTCCGTTCGTTCATCCAAATAACCTTTTTCCTACCGTTATGCTGCCGAAATTCCGATCGTTCGTTCGTTCGATCATTCGATCGTTCATCGTTCGTTCATAGTTCCTATTCATCATTCATCGTTCGTTCATAGTCCCTATTCATCATTCTTCCAGATAATCTTTGTCCTGTCGTTATGCTGCCGAAATTCCGATTGTTCGTTCGTCCGATCATTCGATCGTTCGTCCGTTCGTTCATCCAAATAATCTTTTTCCTGTCGTTATGCTGCCGAAATTCCGATCGTTCGTTCGTTCGATCATTCGATCGTTCATCGTTCGTTCATAGTTCCTATTCATCGTTCATCGTTCGTTCATAGTCCCTATTCATCGTTCTTCCAGATAATCTTTGTCCTGCCGTTATGCTACCGAAATTCCGATCGTTTGTTCGTCTGATCATTCGATCGTTCGTTCGTTCGTTCATAGTTCCTATTCATCGTTCATCGTTCGTTCATAGTTCCTATTCATCGTTCATCGTTCGTTCATACGACTATTCACCATCACTATTTACCATTACTATTCATCATTACTATTCACTGACACTATTCACCATCGTTACTATTCAGTGTTACTATTCATCATCGTTACTACTCATCGATGATATCTATGTAACTTTTTTGTCGTCACTATTCATCGTTACTATTCATCGATTAGCCGATCACCCCAAATTTCAACTACTCATACATCATGTTGTCCAGTCCACCTAAGACCAGCCAGACCCATATTCTAGTCATACGAACTCCGGTGACTGTGATTTTCCTTCCAGTGGGAACTTCCCATCTGGTCACCCATCCTAGGTTTCTCCAAGTTGAGCATGCTTAACTTTGAGATTCCTTTGAACCAGGCTTCCAAACTCAGATTCCAATAATTCTTGTTTCTAAATTCTTATAGAATTATTCCCTATCCAACCATGTCGTCCCTTAAGCATGGTTCATATTCCAGAAAACTCCCAAAATACTCTTGTCCCATGTTCTGCCTATAACTCTCCTGTTCATACTAAGTCAGACGATTCATTCGTCACTATTCTCACCAACAGTGAACTTCACTGTGCTACACCATAGACACCCAGCTATAAATACACCCAGCTACCCTCTCCCTCTCCACACACACTCAACAGTCAACACCCTCAGCCAAGGCAAACACCCCACCCACTCAGTTACTCCGCTCTGCCGGCTACACGCATAGTGTTGTTTCGCCTCCAGTCCACCCTCCTGGTAAGCACCTCCACTCCACCATCAGTAATATCACAACACCACATGACACAGATTCTACTCAAGACTCTACCCATCCATATATCACTATTTTGACCACTATACTAAATATTTGTTGGTATACTTGTTGGTTTGTATGTTTGCTTGTTCATGTTGCATAGTTATCGGAGCGTTCGTGCCGTCTCGTGGAGGCCAGATCTGCAAGTCTACGCCAGGCAGTGGAGCCAGAAGCCAGTTCCGCGAGCTCTCCTTCCCCCTTCGCCAAATAAGCACGGCAAGCTCACTGGATCCCTTTGATGCATAAATTACCTATGTTTTACAACCACAACCCTCAGCCTGTTATTTTATGCATAATATGATTTTAAGACAAGTTATTATGGCCACCCAGCCACTTGCCGCAATCAATCCCTGATATAATTGTTACAAATGATTTGAGAAAAGGTGTGAGTTTTCAAAAGAAAATGCTTTTCAAAATGAGTTTGATGAAGGGTTTTCACCCTTATCACCTTTGAGTAGGGATGATCAAGGACTCCCTGGTTTAGGGGAGGGCCTAAGGTGATGGCTCAGCTGGTTTAGGCATGAGCAGAAGGATTGTCCCCTCTTATAAGGACCGGTATGTCATCTTTCACTACCTGTACTCATGATAAGTACAACCACTCGAGACTGTGTGGGCAGTCACTCAATCTGAACTCGTACGGTCCAACCCTAGGGTTATGAAGGCTGGGGAGCACCGGGAGGATAAGGAGGGGGAATGTTTTGTCCGGTTTGGACATGGCGGTGGCCTGACTCCTTCTGGTATAACCGTTAAGGTTAGGACGTGCGAGGAAAGAAAGAGATTCGGATTCGGATCTCATTGATCATGAGATCGCAGAGCCGGACTAGTGGGTAAAGTGTACACCTCTGCGCAGAGTTTGAAAACCTATTCGAATAGTCTGTGTCCACAGGAATGGACGAGTCTGGTGTGGTATGGCAATTAGTGTTTTGTTTCAAAAAAAGGTGCGTTTAAGAAAAGTGGTTTTTATAAGGACCGGCGGTTGAGCCGTGAGCTATGGTGGACGGGAAGTCCAGTAGCTGTTTTTGAAAATGAAAACCAGTGGGAAACTGCTGAGATACCTGGATGGTTTAGTCCAGGGGATTTTGTTCTAATATTGAAAAACTTCCTGCTCCTTTTGGAGAGGATGCGCTTTGCAAAATACAAAATGTTTTTCAAAACAACCCTGCATAAAATATTGTTGTTTCTGCAAATATCCTGAGCTCTACATATTCCATGCATTATATCTGATTTCCCCATTCCGCGGGTGAAGGTGGGCTGCTGAGTACGTTTGTACTCACCCTTGCTTATTTGTTGTTTTTCAGAAAAAGGAGATCAGGTAAGAGTTACGACTGTTCCCAACCTTGCCTGTGGCTGTTGGACCGCTGATTTGCTTCACTGCGTATATCGGGCTGCTTCAGCCCCACTCTGATGATATGTCTCGAGTTGTGGACCAACTCTTAAAGTTGTTCGCCACCTTTGTAGGTTTGTCTCGTTTAAGCAGATTTGGTATCATCTGATGTATAAATGTGTTTACTAGCCTCCTGGGACTAGTAATTGTATCACATTTGAGTCCCAGAGGATTGGGGCGCTTCAGGTGGTATCAGAGCTGTTAGGTTGGCCGCAGGACGTAACCCTTAGCTTGATCCAAAAGTTTTTGAGTCAAAACTATTTTCTTAAAAAAATTCTTGCTCTTATCCCTTCATTTCAAAAATGTTTTCACCTTTCCTTCTCTCAGAAGTCAGATGGAGGTTCGTTGCCAAACCAGCTTTTGCCAGAATGAAGATGGTCTCCCCAAGTTGCTGAGAGCATGCACAGTTCGCCTCGGAATCAGGAGCCAGCCAGAGTATGATGGTCGTGAATTCGTCGAGCATGGCACAGAGAAGTGTGTCGTGACTGTATACATTGGATCCAGTCCGCGCCATGTGGAATGGAGTGTCACTGCTGCTGGGCACAGATTCAGAGACATCTGCCAAGTCGTCGCTCGCAAGGCATTGAGGGCCCTGTGTCAGATCTATGAAGAAGAAGTGGCCGACACCCCGCTCAGATTCTTTCCGCCCTTTCAGAGAAACCGTCCAGTTTGGATGGCCAGGATGCGTGCATTGGAAGGTCAGCAGCTGCTTGAGGATGACCCCTTAGTCATGTACCTCACTGCATACCTGCTCACCCTGGATGCACAGTATGATTTCTTGGCTCGGCACCACCGTCAGATGATTGCCCGAGCTGAAGATGCAGAGAAGCGCAACCGTCAGCTCCATGTGGATCTCACCTCAGCTCAAGCCCGTGTAGCTGCCTTGGAAAGTCGTGAAGCCATTGCTGTTGAAGCCCTGAAGCAAGCCAAGGATGAGCATGTCCAGAAGTTGATGGATGCCTACTTGGTAACCCATAACCAACGTAGAGCCCTACGGATCCAAGAGCCTGCTCCATCCAACCCAGTTCAACCCATGAAAGCTGAAGATCCCTAGATTCTTGAAGGTCACCCGGTCTCTGCCAGCGAAGAAAAGAAGGCTTGGGAACTCCCGGAAGGAGCCATAGTCTTGGAAGGAATTCTAGTCTTCCCTCAGGCTATGGATAAGCAAGAGCACCCTGAATCCTCCCAAGATCCCCCGCCAGAGTTGTTTGAGCCCTTCACCTTGAAGAAGATTCCAGCACCGTCCCGTGAGGTCAAGGAAGAAGCTGCAAGCACCCCGCCAGCACCACCGCCCTCTGAGGAGCTACAAGAGCCAGTCCAGCTTGAAGAAGAGTTCGACCGCGTCTTGCCATCTCAGTCGCCGCCAGAAGAAGTCATCAACATCAGCTCCCTCTTGACCCATCCAGGAGATGTCTCAGATTGAAGTTGTGCGCCAGCCTTGCCAGAAGAGAAGCTGCCAGATCTGAGTTAGTTATGCCTAGTCCTCTGCATGCATTGGGTAGCGAAGTTTTTCTTCACTTTGGCTAGAGCCCTGCATGTATGAGAGGTAATCGTGTAGACTCGTGTTTTGCAAAACTCTAATTGTGTGGCCCCCTAGGGCATTTCAAAATGAATTTCGCTTGATGTTTTCTCCCATTTTGAGTGCATATGTGATGCTTTAACGTTAGTGCTCATGAGTTGCATTTAGCATAGTTCTCAATTCAGGAGCCAAGCAATGGTAGTTATGCTTAGCCCCCGAATCTGAGTAGTCCATGCTTTGAAAAAACTCTATTCTTCCCTTATTCAAAACATTTGATTTGTTTGTGCTTATCATTGCTGAGCTTGTGTGTTTTATTTCTTTCTAAGAAAGGTTTTCTCTAAAAACATAGATCACAAATTAGAGCTAATCCTCACCTTATGCTTCCATTCTCATCTTAACCCATCTCAAGAGAAAAGTATCTTACCCAAGAAGATACCGGGAAGCTTACCCTTGAAGCCTAGAACAAGCTACAGAAGGAACCTGTCCAGCTGCTCAGTCAAAAGGACCGATCATGAGAATCAAAGCACTGCCCCTGAGTCAAAGTAAACAGGAAAAGAGGACAGAAGGAGTTATTGCCATACAGAGAGGCAAAAATTCTTGGAACCAAAGTCCACAAACATCAGGGTCATCGACCCCACCACTCACCTGTGCCCCTCGCACGCGTGCCCGCCTCCATGCGCACTACCACCGCCCCATGCCCCCTTTACAGCGCACTACCGCCACCCACGCCCCCTTTTGCAGCGCACCCACCGCCATTACCGCCAGCAACACAATCCCCCCTCCCATGTCGCCTCTGCTACCGCGTGTCACCTGCTCCATCACCACCACTCCTCACCCGAGCACCACCTCGCATACCGCTCGCCTATAAAACCCCCCACCAGCTCCCTCAGTTCCCATCCCAAGCAAAACACTCCAGATAAATCCCCCTCTACCAAATCGCAAGCAACTCCATTTTCCACTCCCTCGCCCCTAAGATCACAATGCTTGGTAATTCTTGGGTTGAAGACTGTTGTTTATGGTTCAACATCTTTGGTTTCCTCCTCTGTGTGATGGTAATACTCTTTGATAGAATCCTCCAATGGGAAGAGCAAAGAGAAAGAAAGGGTCAGTGAAGAGAAGATAGTGAAGAGAAGATGAGAAGAAGGTTCTCCCAGAATCAACCCTGTGTCAGTCATCACTCCGCAGCCTGGTCAAGCAGCAACAGCAGCAGAAGGACCCGTAACACCCTTGTTATGTGGTACTTCAAGGAGTTCAAATCCCCAAGATTCAAAAGTCCTACCCTCATTCTTTTTAAGTGGGGTAGTGTTCCAGTAAAGGTTCCTGCCATGGAGAAAAAGAAGAAGGCCTGAAGCAAGCTTGTCGAGGACCAGATCATCAAAGCATATAAGTTTCTGGATGAGAAGTGGTTACCCAAGTTCCGTTGATGAAGCATCAGAAGACCAATCAAGGAAGGAATCCATGTGGGAGTTTGCAAGAGAAAGGTTTGCGTGTTGGCATCAATGCTTCCTCAATACGCTAGCTGCCAAGCGAAAGCTAGAAGCCTGAAGATGATCTTTGAGTAGCCAGAATCAGCGTTGCAATCGGCAACCAGATGCTCCTCCAAGGCCAGATTTTGTTGAAGTTCTATCTCCTCGAAGAGTCTGCAAAGTGAAGATATGTAGCTGAAGTAAAGCTATACCCATAACCCTTCTAAGCCGAATCTCGAGGACGAGATTCCTTTTAAGTGGGGTAGATTTGTAGCATCCCAAAAATTCAAATCTTGGAATTTTCTCAAACTCACTCTAAATTCAAAATGAATTTCAAATTTCATTTCAAAATGTTTGTTTGCAAGTTGATATCAGCAAATAAATTATAGTGGTCTATATTCTCTCCAAAATCCTCCTCAAAATATCCTACAAATATTTCCTCAGTGACCCCCCTCAAATTCATTCCAGAAATACTGCCCAGATATTTCCCCAGTAATCCCCCTCAAGTTCTTTCCAAAAATATTGCCCAGATATTCCACCGATATATCTCCAAGTATTTTCCTCTTGAGAAATACCTTCAGAATCATTTTTCAAGTCCCTATAAATATTTTCTTTATAACTTTCCTCATGCTCATACGTATACGTATGCCTCCAGTGTCATACGGTGAGCTCTACAAGCTAATCTCACTTATACAAGACAAATCCATGCTAATCTCCCACTAATCCTCTCATCCCTCCCCCTAATCCCCCCCACCATGGCTATAAATAGAGGGGCAAGGGCCTCCTCTCATCCCACCCCAAGCCATTTCATGGCAACTCTCTTCCCCCCCACACACACCCACTCCATGTTCCACACAAGCACACACTAGCACAAGGATCGTTCGATCGTTCTTCGATCGTTCGTCCCCTGTTCTTAGTTTGTTCGTTCGTTCGTCCGATCATTCGATCGTTCGTCCGATCGTTCATGGTTCGTTCGTCCGTTCATCCGATCGTTCGATCGTTCGTCCGTTCGTTCGTCCAAATAACCTTTTTCCTACCGTTATGCTGCCGAAATTCTGATCGTTCGTTCGTTCGATCATTCGATCGTTCATCGTTCGTTCATAGTTCCTATTCATCGTTCATCGTTCGTTCATAGTCCCTATTCATCATTCTTCCAGATAATCTTTGTCCTGTCGTTATGCTGCCGAAATTCCGATTGTTCGTTCGTCCGATCATTCGATCGTTCGTCCGTTCGTTCATCCAAATAATCTTTTTCCTGCCGTTATGCTGCCGAAATTCCGATCTTTCGTTCGTTCGATCATTCGATCGTTCATCGTTCGTTCATAGTTCCTATTCATCGTTCATCGTTCGTTCATAGTCCCTATTCATCGTTCTTCCAGATAATCTTTGTCCTGCCGTTATGCTGCCGAAATTCCGATCGTTCGTTCGTCCGATCATTCGATCGTTCGTTCGTTCGTTCATAGTTCCTATTCATCGTTCATCGTTCGTTTATAGTTCCTATTCATCGTTCATCGTTCGTTCATACGAACTATTCACCATCACTATTTACCATTACTATTCATCATTACTATTCACTGACACTATTCACCATCGTTACTATTCAGTGTTACTATTCCTCATTGTTACTATTCATCATCGTTACTGCTCATCGATGATATCTATGTAACTTTTTTGTCGTCACTATTCATTGTTACTATTCATCGATTAGCCGATCACCCCAAATTTCAACTACTCATACATCATGTTGTCTAGTCCACCTAAGACCAGCCAGACCCATATTCTAGTCATACGAACTCCGGTGACTGTGATTTTCCTTCCAGTGAGAACTTCCCATCTGGTCACCCATCCTAGGTTTCTCCAAGTTGAGCATGCTTAACTTTGAGATTCCTTTGAACCAGGCTTCCAAACTCAGATTCCAATAATTCTTGTTTCTAAATTCTTATCGAATTATTCCCTATCCAACCATGTCATCCCTTAAGCATGGTTCATATTACAGAAAACTCCCAAAATACTCTTGTCCCATGTTCTGCCTATAACTCTCCTGTTCATACTAAGTCAGACGATTCATTCATCACTATTCTCACCAACAGTGAACTTCACTGTGCTACACCACAGACACCCAGCTATAAATACACCCAGCTACCCTCTCCCTCTCCACACACACTCAACAGTCAACACCCTCAGCCAAGGCAAACACCCCACCCACTCAGTTACTCCGCTCTGCCGGCTACATGCATAGTGTCGTTTCGCCTCCAGTCCACCCTCCTGGTAAGCACCTCCACTCCACCATCAGTAATATCACAACACCACATGACACAGATTCTACTCAACACTCTACCCATCCATATATCACTATTTTGACCACTATACTAAATATTTGTTGGTATACTTGTTGGTTTGTATGTTTGCTTGTTCATGTTGCATAGTTATCGGAGCGTTCGTGCCGTCTCGTGGAGGCCAGATCTGCAAGTCTACGCCAGGCAGTGGAGCCAGAAGCCAGTTCCGCGAGCTCTCCTTCCCCCTTCGCCAAATAAGCACGGCAAGCTCACTGGATCCCTTTGATGCATAAATTACCTATGTTTTACAACCACAACCCTCAGCCTGTTATTTTATGCATAATATGATTTTAAGACAAGTTATTATGGCCACCCAGCCGCTTGCCGCAATCAATCCCTGATATAATTGTTACAAATGATTTGAGAAAAGGTGTGAGTTTTCAAAAGAAAATGCTTTTCAAAATGAGTTTGATGAAGGGTTTTCACCCTTATCACCTTTGAGTAGGGATGATCAAGGACTCCCTGGTTTAGGGGAGGGCCTAAGGTGATGGCTCAGCTGGTTTAGGCATGAGCAGAAGGATTGTCCCCTCTTATAAGGACCGGTTTGTCATCTTTCACTACCTGTACTCATGATAAGTACAACCACTCGAGACTGTGTGGGCAGTCACTCAATCTGAACTCGTACGGTCCAACCCCAGGGTTATGAAGGCTGGGGAGCACCGGGAGGATAAGGAGAGGGAATGTTTTGTCCGGTTTGGACATGGCAGTGGCCTGACTCCTTCCGGTATAACCGTTAAGGTTAGGACGTGCGAGGAAAGAAAGAGATTCGGATTCGGATCTCATTGATCATGAGATCGCAGACCCGGACTAGTGGGTAAAGTGTACACCTCTGCGCAGAGTTTGAAAACCTATTCGAAAGTCTGTGTCCACAGGAATGGACGAGTCTGGTGTGGTATGGCAATTAGTGTTTTGTTTCAAAAAAAAGGTGCGTTTGAGAAAAGTGGTTTTTATAAGGACCGGCGGTTGAGCCGTGAGCTATGGTGGACGGGAAGTCCAGTAGCTGTTTTTGAAAATGAAAACCAGTGGGAAACTGCTGAGATACCTGGATGGTTTAGTCCAGGGGATTTTGTTCTAATATTGAAAAACTTCCTGCTCCTTTTGGAGAGGATGCGCTTTGCAAAATACAAAATGTTTTTCAAAACAACCCTGCATAAAATATTGTTGTTTCTGCAAATATCCTGAGCTCTACATATTCCATGCATTATATCTGATTTCCCCATTCCGCGGGTGAAGGTGGGCTGCTGAGTACGTTTGTACTCACCCTTGCTTATTTGTTGTTTTTCAGAAAAAGGAGATCAGGTAAGAGTTACGACTGTTCCCAACCTTGCCTGTGGCTGTTGGACCGCTGATTTGCTTCACTGCGTATATCGGGCTGCTTCAGCCCCACTCTGATGATATGTCTCGAGTTGTGGACCAACTCTTAAAGTTGTTCGCCACCTTTGTAGGTTTGTCTCGTTTAAGCAGATTTGGTATCATCTGATGTATAAATGTGTTTACTAGCCTCCTAGGACTAGTAATTGTATCACATTTGAGTCCTAGAGGATTGGGGCGCTTCACCTTAGAAGAGGCTGACTCAATACACTCCCACTCCTCCGCATCCACCCTCGACACTTCTATGGGGAAGAGGGATGATCCCCATGCCTCCCCCCCACAGCTTGGGCAGCATGCCCCTTGCAGAAGCGGAGGCAACAATGGCTGGCAGTGATTGCGCTAAGGACTCGGCTGCCTCTAGAGGCAGTGTCACCTCGGGCTGACCATTCGCCCATGTGGCGCTCAGGTGCAAGAGGGGTGGCGGCGATAGAGCTAGAACCACCGCCTCCGCATATGAGGTCCTACCAAGGCTGACCACCCTAGCCGTCGAGGCCTCCCTGGGGACGGCCAAGTGGGTCAACAACTCAAGGAGGGCCATGTTAGGAGCCAATGCTCCTGGCACCTCCGGGGCGACCAAGGAGATCGGCGCAGGATGGCCGGATGCAACATCGACTGGCAGAACGGCCACGATGCCTGAAGGAGCCGTTCCGCCCAGTAACTGAGGCATGAGGGCCAAAGGAGTCGTAAGGCCCCCCTCGCCGCAGAAGCCGCGTCCTTCACCAACTTGTGCGACACATACAGTTGACTATGAAGATCAAAGGAAAAATATCGAACAAAGACCGAAACAAAGACACAAGGAGCAAGATAACCTGACGTACCACGAGGAGCACTTTTGGGTGGTCACCTTCATTCGAGCAACCACCGAAGGCGTCGAGGGCAGCGGTGTCACCTGAAGCGCTGCCTAAGACACCACTTCCGCCGTGGAGGACGGAGTCCTCATGGGCTCTTTCCCCGTGCAGTGTCTTGGCGGCACCAATGACACCAGAGAGCACGACACCACCTGCACTGCTTCTCCCTCGCTGCCCCTAGGGCTAGTGGACTCCACATGACGCTCTGAGGAAACCACAAGCATGTCGGGTCGTCAATAGCTCGTCCCTATGGTCGCGGATGTTGGAGCTGGCCTGAGCATCACCGTAGTGATATGGGCCACCGACTGCCACCATGACCTCCATTCCCCTGAGGCGATGGAGGTCATGTCCTCTGAATCAGAGGAAAGAGGCACACTCCCTCCTAGCTCTGTGCGAGCAGGGCTGGTGGCCCTCTTCTTTTTCTTTGCTTATAGGCACTTCGAGCATGCCGCCAAGGTCTCCTACCCCTGCGTCCCTCTTCCGCTTTACCTTGACGGTGACGCCCTTAGGGAGGGGTGGAATACTAGGTGCCAGGGGGCCGATCCCCTACAGAGCCCGCATCAGATGCAAAAAATAGAGAAAGACAAAGAAATAGAAACGCCCCAAAGAAAAAAACTCACTAGGGTGCTCACGACATCCTTAAAGAGTGGAAGAGGCAAGTCCTCATCCATAAAGGATCCTGATGACAATGTCATGACAACCTTGACCCTATCCTCGATCTCGGTCAGCGCGAGTGGCACAAAGGAATGGTGGTGTACTGTTTCATAAAGGTGTGCACCAACCGCGTGTTGGTGAGACCTCGTTGCGTCAACGTCTAGATCGCCATCAGAAGATGCTCCACCTCGCTCTTAAGGCCCACCTTCGCCCTGTGGTGACACTCCTCCATCGACACCAGCTCCCGACTAGTAAACAGTGGGGCACTGCCAGCCACATCCTTGACAAAAAACCACTCCCCTTCATACCGCATGGAGGAAGGAAGAGGGATCTTGAAGTACTTTGTTTTCCTGTCAGAACGGAGTTGAATATTAGCCAAGCAAACATATAGCTGACTGTCGCGCCCCGAGGCCATCCACATGCTGAAGAAGTATTGCCATAACTTCCAGTGAGGGTTGATCCCCATGAATGCCTCACACAGCGTGATGAAGCATGCTATATGAAGGATAGCGCTGGGATGAAGGTTCTGAACCTCCAACTTATAGTAGTCGAGGAGCCCGCGAACAAAGGGATGAAGGGGTAGGTCGAACACGCGCTCATAGAAGGACGCAAGCATGACCATCTCGTCATCCCCGGGATGAGGCACCTCATCTTCACTTTCCAACATCTAGCCTGACGCCTCTCTCGAGGGGATGAACCCCTTCTTCTCCAAACCAAGGTGACGACTCTCCCAGATCAAGGAATGGGGGACAATTCCATGAGTAAAGTGGACGAGCTGGACGGTACAAGGAAGCAAGGAGGCACAACGAGAAGGCACAACAGCCAGAGAGATTCTACGGGAGAAAGGAAGCAAGGGATCAAGCGCAAGAGTACGGTAAGCGAAATCAACCCCGAGCACTCCCCTCCCTACTTATGTAGAAGTGCAGGGGCAAGGATGACGTCTGAAAGGTGCCCCCCCCCAAACGGCCCCGAAGGATCTACCCTTTCGACCAAGGGCCACCTTAGGTATTGGACAGAAAAGACTATGCACTTTGCAGGTTCTCAGCTCCTAGGACAGAGCGCCAAAGGGGCACGCCGCAGAAGATGCCCCAACAATGGGTGAGGTGGTTAACCAAGACACCATGCACCCCAGCGTGGATGGGTAGGTAGGTCGTTTCGTGTCCCATCAAGTCGCTCACGCCGAGCGGTGTAATGATGACCACCCCTTTACCATGCTGCAGCGGTAACTGCATCATACCAACCAGGTAAAAAACTTTAACTCACCTTAAATTCCCACGCAGAGGGAAGGGTGGACCGTGCAAGCTCCTAGTAAGCCACAACCTAGGTGATCGGCACATAGGTCATTTGCTCGCATCCACATCCAAGGTCGAACCTCACATTCTCCTATGGAAACCCGACTGATAGGGTGGCCACAAGGCCCCACTTTGGATGGCTAGGCCGACCAAAGGGCCAGAACGAGATTGAGTAAGGAAGGACTAAATGAGATGCCCCCAGTGGGGTGAGCCCTCAAGTGGGACCACTCGCCAAAACCGATCCCCACCAAAGGGTGGTCGGATCTCAGTTGGATAACCCACTTGGAGCTTGACGACCACTTTCCCCGCACCGACTAGGTCGATGGAGGGCAGCACTCCTATCGGAAAGAACCTCATGAGAGCTTTCGACGGGAGAAGCGTGCTGATCTAGGATGAATACTCATGGAACAATCGACCCAAAAGGTCATCGCCCAAGGATTGCACCCGTTTCTAACGCACCATGGACCCACGCTCACTGCGTGATGACCACCATAGGCAGGGTCTGTCCCTAAACTACACAATAAACCCCAAGCAATTCACATGAATTGCTTGGGGGCTCAGGGGCAACATCTAGCAGATGTGCTCGCGCGCACCCAATATTTCGATTGTCGATAATAACTAAGCAAAAGTGGACCCACAGTCAGTGCATGACGACCATCGTAGGAAGGGTCTGTCCCTAAAATGTGCAATAAACCCATAAGTAATTCACACGAATTGCTCAGGGGCTTGAGGCTACTGTCGGGTACTGAAAGTCGCCTAGAGGGGGGGTGAATAGGTGGAATCTGAAAATTATAAACTTAAACACAACTACAAGCCGGGGTTAGCGTTAGAAATATAAACGAGTCCGAAAGAGATGGCAAAAACAAATCACAAGCAAATAAGAATGGATGACACGGTGATTTGTTTTACTGAGGTTTGGTTCTTGCAAACCTACTCCCCGTTGAGGTGGTCACAAAGACCGGGTCTCTTTCAACCCTTTCTCTCTCTCAAACGGTCACTTAGACCGAGTGAGCTTCTCTTCTCAATCAAATGGGACACTAAGTCCACTACAAGGACCACCACACAATTGGTGTCTCTTGTTTTGATTACAAGTGTTGTGGAAACAAGAATGAGTAAGAAGAAAAGCAATCCAAGCGCAAGAGCTCAAAAGAACATAAATGTCTCTCTCTCTAGTCACTAATTTGTTTGGAGTGATTCCGGACTTGGGAGAGGAGTTGATCTCTTTGTTTGTGTCTTGTATTGAATGTTATAGCTCTTGTATGAGGTGTGAATGCTGAAAACTTGGATGCCATGAATGTGGGGTGGTTGGGGGTATTTATAGCCCCAACCACCAAAATTGCCGTTGGGGATGGCTTCTGTCGACGGGCGCACCGGACAGTCCGGTGCGCCACCGGACACTGTCCGATGCGCCAGCCACGTCATCCAACCGTTAGGGTTCGATCGTTAGAGTTATGACTTGTGGGGCCACTGGACAGTCTGGTGGTGCACCGGACAGGTCCTGTGGACTGTCTGGTGCGCCTTCTAGCGCCTGCTTTGACTTCTGCGCGCGCAGGCGCGCACTGTAGCGCATTTAATGCCTTTGCAGACGACCGTTGGCGCGAAGTAGTCGTTGCTCCGCTGGCACACCGGACAGTCCGGTGAATTATAGCGGAGCGGCCTCCCAAATTCCCGAGATTGGCAAGTTTGATTTAATTCTCCCTGGTATAGATGTCCAATAAGCACGAGGCCCGCGAGCCCGGCACGAAGCCCGTTGTTTGGGCCCGGTCCGAGCCCAGCATGGCCCGGTTATATGCGGGCCCGGGCCGGCCCGGCACAAATAAGCGGGCCGGGCTCGGACAGGAAATTAGGCACGGTGGGCTAGCCCGGCATGGCCCGTTTAGCTCTAAGCCCGTTAAGCCCGCTTTTTTTACACTAAAACGTGCTTTTCGGCCCACATAGCCCGCTTTTTGGCCCGCTTTTTTCGTGCTAAACGGGCCGTCCCGGCCTGTTTAGGCCCGTTGCGTGCCGGGCTCGGACAAGAAATTGAGCCCGCGTGCTTAGCCGGTCCAGCCCGGTTTTCTAATCGTGCCTGACGGGCCGGGCCCAAAACGGGCCGGGCTTCACCGGGCCCGGGCCGGACCGGGCCGGGCGGCACGTTTGGACATCTCTACTCCCTGGTGCACCGGACACTGTCCGGTGGTGCACCGGACACTGTCCGGTGGCACACCGGACAGTCCGGTGCGCCAGACCAGGGCTGCCTTCGGTATACTTTTGCTCCTTAGTTTTGAACCCTTTCTTTTGACTTGTATTGGTTTGCTGTGAACCTTTGGCACCTGTAGAACTCATAATCTAGAGCAAACTAGTTAGTCCAATAATTTGTGTTGGGCAATTCAACCACCAAAATTCATATGGAAAAGGTTTGACCCTATTTCCCTTTCAATCTCCCCCTTTTTGGTGATTGATGCCAACACAAACCAAAGCAAATAAAGAAGTGCAGAATTGAACTAGTTTGCATAATGTAAGTGCAAAGGTTGCTTGGAATTGAAACCAATATACTTATTTCAATAGATATGCATGGAACGTTTTTCTTCTTATTTAAAATTTTGGACCACATTTGCACCACGGGTTTTGTTTTGCAAATTCTTTGTAAAATTCTTTTCAAAAACCTTTTGCAAATAGTCAAAGGTACATGAATAAAATTGAAGAAAGCATTTTCAAGATTTGAAATTTTCTCCCCCTGTCTCAAATGCTTTTCCTTTGACTAAAACAAAACTTCCCCTAAATAAAATTCTCCTCTTAGTGTTCAAGAGGGTTTTATAAGTTTTGAAGATACTACTTTCTCCCCCTTTTGAACACAATAAGATATCAATTTAAAAAACTTCATTTTTAAAATTCGGTGGTGGTGCGGTCCATTTGCTTTAGGCTCATACTTTCTCCCCCTTCGGCATGAATCGCCAAAAACGGATACTTGTGAGTGAGATATAAGCCCTTTCAAACTTTCTCCCCCTTTGGTAAACAAAAATATGAGTGAAGATTATACCACAGTGGAGAATAATGCGGAATATCGGCAAATATCAATGGAGTTGAGTGGAAGCGCCTTCTTTGCTGAATACTCCATTTCCCTTTCAATATCTATGACTAAGCATAATAATACACTTGAAAACACATTAGTTATAGACATAAAAGAGATATGGGGTATATAAGTGAGCAATGTGTGCAAAGAATCAATCAAAATTCCTGGAATCAAGAATGTTTAGCTCATGCCTAAGTTTGGTAAAAGTTTGCTCATCTAGTGGTTTGGTAAAGATATCGGCTAATTGTTCTTTGGTGCTCACATAAGAAATCTCGATATCCCCCTTTTGTTGGTGATCCCTCAAAAAGTGATACCGAATGGCTATGTGCTTAGTGCGGCTGTGCTCAACGGGATTTTCCGCCATGCGGATTGCACTCTCATTATCACATAGGAGAGGGACTTTGCTAAATTTGTAGCCATAGTCCCTAAGGGTTTGCCTCATCCAAAGTAATTGCGCGCAACAATGGCCTGCGGCAATATACTCGGCTTCGGTGGTAGAAAGAGCTACAGAATTTTGCTTCTTTGAAGCCCAAGACACCAGAGATCTTCCTAAGAACTAACAAGTCCCTCATGTGCTCTTCCTATCAAGTTTACACCCTGCCCAATCAGCATCCGATTACCCAATTAAATCAAATGTGGATTCCTTGGGGTACCAAAGGCCAAACTTAGGAGTATAAACTAAATATCTCATGATTCGCTTTACGACCCTAAGGTGAACTTCCTTAGGGTCGGCTTGGAACCTTGCACACATGCATACAGAAAGCATAATGTCCGGTCGAGATGCACATAAATAGAGTAAAGAACCTGTCAACGACCGGTATACCTTTTGACCTACGGATTTACCTCCCGTGTCGAGGTCGAGATGCCCATTGGTTCCCATGGGTGTCTTGATGGGCTTGGCATCCTTCATTCCAAACTTGGTGAGATTATCTTGAATATACTTTGTTTGGCTAATGAAGGTGCCCTCTTGGAGTTGCTTGACTTGAAATCCTAAGAAATACTTCAACTCCCCCATCATAGATATCTTGAATTTTTGAATCATGATCCTACTAAACTCTTCACATATAGATTTGTTAGTAGACCCAAATATGATATCATCAACATAAATTTGGCATACAAACAAATCATTTGTGATATCATCAACATAAAGTAGGATCGGCTTTACCGACTTTGAATCCATTAGTGATAAGAAAATCTCTTAGGCATTCATATCATGCTCTTGGGGCTTGCTTGAGCCCATAAAGCGCCTTAGAGAGTTTATACACGTGGTTAGGATACTCACTATCTTCAAAGCCGGGAGGTTGCTCAACATAGACCTCTTCCTTGATAGGTCCATTGGGGAAAGCACTCTTTACGTCCATTTGGTAAAGCTTAAAGCCATGGTGAGTAGCATAGGCAAGTAATATTCGAATTGACTCAAGCCTAGCTATGGGTGCATAGGTTTCTCCAAAATCCAAACCTTCGACTTGTGAATACCCTTTGGCCACAAGTCGTGCCTTGTTCCTTGTCACCACACCATGCTCATCTTGCTTGTTGCGGAAGACCCACTTGGTTCCTACAACATTTTGGTTAGGACGTGGAACTAAATGCCATACCTCATTCCTTGTGAAATTGTTGAGCTCCTCTTGCATCACCAGCACCCAATCCGAATCTTGAAGTGCTTCCTCTACCCTGTGTGGCTCAATAGACGAAACAAAAGAGTAGTGTTCACAAAAGTGAGCAACACGATATCGAGTCGTTACCCCCTTATGAATATCGCCGAGGATGGTGTTCACGGGGTGATCTCGTTGGATTGCTTGGTGGACTCTTGGGTGTGGCGGCCTTGGATTTTGTTCATCCTCCTTGTCTTGATCATTTGCATCTCCCCCTTGATTATTGTCGTCTTCTTGAGGTGGCTCATCTCCTTGATCTTCTCCTTCATCATCTTGAGCCTCATCCTCATCTTGAGTTGGTGGAGATGCTTACATGGAGGAGGATGGTTGATCTTGTGCTTGTGGAGGCTCTTCAAGTTCCTTAGGACACACATCCCCAATGGACATGTTTCTTAGCGCGATGCACGGAGCCTCTTCATCATCTAATTCATCAAGATCAACTTGCTCCACTTGGGAGCCGTTAGTCTCATCAAACACAATGTCACAAGAAACTTCAACTAGTCCAGTGGACTTGTTAAAGACTCTATATGCCCTTGTGTTTGAATCATACCCTAGTAAAAAGCCTTCTACAGCCTTAGGAGCAAATTTAGATTTTCTACCTCTTTTAACAAGAATAAAGCATTTGCTACCAAAGACTCTAAAATATGAAACATTGGGCTTTTTACCGGTGAGGAGTTCGTATGATGTCTTCTTGAGGATTCGGTGTAGATATAACCGGTTGATGGCGTAGCAGGCGGTGTTGACCGCCTCAGCCCAAAACCGATCCGAAGTCTTGTACTCATCAAGCATGGTTCTAGCCATGTCTAATAGAGTTCTATTCTTTCTCTCCACTACACCATTTTGTTGTGGCGTGTAGGGAGAAGAGAACTCATGCTTGATGCCTTCCTCCTCAAGAAAACCTTCTATTTGAGAGTTCTTGAACTCCGTCCCGTTGTCGCTTCTTATCTTCTTAATCCTCAAGCCGAACTCATTTTGAGCCCGTCTCAAGAATCCCTTCAAGGTCTCTTGGGTTTCAGATTTATCCTGTAAAAAGAATACCCAAGTGAAGCGAGAATAGTCATCCATAATAACTAGACAGTACTTACTCCCGCCAATGCTTATGTAAGCTATCGGGCCGAATAGGTCCATGTGGAGGAGCTCAAGTGGCCTGTCAGTTGTCATGATGTTCTTGTGTGGATGATGAACACCAACTTGCTTCCCTACTTGGCATGCGCTACAAATCCTATCTTTCTCAAAATGAACATTTGTTAGTCCCAAAATGTGTTCTCCCTTTAGAAGCTTGTGAAGATTCTTCATCCCAACATGGGCTAGTCGACGGTGCCAGAGCCAACCCATGTTAGTCTTAGCAATTAAGCAAGTATCGAGTTCAGCTCTATTGAAATCAACTAAGTATAGCTGACCCTCTAATACTCCCTTAAAAGCTACTGAATCATCACTTCTTTTAAAGACAGTAACACCTGTATCTATAAAAAGACAGTTGTAACCCATTTTGCATAATTGAGAAACAGAAAGCAAGTTGTAATCTAAGGAATCTACAAGAAAAACATTGGAAATAGAATGGTCAGGTGATATAGCAATTTTACCCAACCCTTTGACCAAACCTTGATTTCCATCCCCGAATGTGATAGCTCGTTGGGGATCTTGGTTTTTCTCGTACGAGGAGAACATTCTTTTCTCCCCAGTCATATGGTTTGTGCACCCGCTATCGATAATCCAACTTGAGCCCCCGGATGCATAAACCTACAAAACAAATTTAGTTCTTGATTTTAGGTACCCAAACACTTTTGGGTCCTTTGACATTAGATACAAGAACTTTGGGTACCCAAACACAAGTTTTTTATCCCTTGTGTTTGCCCCCAATATACTTGGCAACTACCTTGCCTGATTTGTTAGTTAGCACATAAGATGCATCAAAAGTTTTGAATGGAACATTATGATCATTTGATGCTTTAGGAGTTTTCTTCTTATGCAATTTAGCATGGGTTGATTGCCTAGAACTAGATGCCTCACTCTTATACATAAAAGCATGATTAGGGCCAGAGTGAGACTTCCTAGAGTGAATTCTCCTAATTTTGTGTTCGGGATAACCGGTAGGGTATAAAATGTAACCCTCGTTATCTTGAACCATGGGAGCCTTGCCCTTAACAAAATTAGACAATCTTTTAGGCGGGGCATTAAGCTTGACATTGTCTCCCTGTTGGAAGCCAATGCCATCCTTAATACCAGGGCGTCTCCCACTATAGAGCATGCTTCTAGCAAATTTAAATTTCTCATTTTCTAAGTCATGCTCATTAATTTTGGCACTAAGTTGAGCTATGTGATTATTTTGTTGTTTAATTAAAGCTAAGTGATCATGAATAGCATCAACATTAACATCTCTACATCTAGTGCAAATAGTAACATGCTCAACGGAAGATGTAGAGGGTTTGCAAGTATTTAATTCGACAATCTTAGCATGCAAAATATCATTCTCATCTCTAAGATTGAAAATAGAAGCATTGCAAACATCTAGTTCCTTAGCCTTAGCAATCAATTTTTCATTCTCATTTCTAAGGCTAGCAAGAGAGGTATTCAATTGATCAATCTTAGCAATTAAATTGGCATTATCATTTCTAAGACTAACAATTGAATCATCACAAACATCAACCTTTTCAACCTTAGCAATTAATTTTGCTTTTTAATTTCTAAGGTTGGAAACAATGTCATGGCAAGTACTTAGCTCACTAGTTAATTTTTCATTTTTCTCTACCTCCTGAGCATAAGCATTTTTAACTTTAACATGCTTTTTGTTTTCTTTAATTAAGAAATCCTCTTGGTTATCCAAGAGTTCATCCTTCTCATGAATAGCACCAATCAATTCATTTAGTTTTTCCTTTTGTTGCATGTTTAAGTTGGCAAAGAGAGTAAACAAATCATCCTCATCATCATTAGAATTAGCCTTATCGCTAGAATTTGCATATTTAGTTGAGGATTTTGATTTTACCTTCTTCTTCTTGTCGTCCTTTGCCATGAGACATTTGTGGCCGACGTTGGGGAAGAGGATCCCTTTGTTGACGGCGATGTTGGCGGCGTCCTCGTCGGAGGAGGAGTCGTGGAGCTCTCGTCGGAGTCCCACTCCCGGCAAACATGGGCATCGCCACCCTTCTTCTTGTAGTATCTCTTCTTTTCTCTCCTCTTTCCCTTCTTGTCATCGCCCCTGTCACTATCACTAGATGATGGACATTTTGCAATAAAATGACCGGGCTTACCATATTTGTACCAAACCTTCTTGGAATGGGGCTTATAATCTTTCCCCTTCCTTTGTTTGAGGATTTGACGGAAGCTCTTGATGATGAGCGTCATCTCCTCATTGTCGAGCTTGGAGGCGTCGATAGGGACTCCACTCGGTGTAGAGTCTTCTTTCTTCTCCTCCGTTGCCTTGAATGCAACGGGTTGTGCTTCGGGTACGGAGGAGGATGCGCCTTGCTCGATGATCTTTTTGGAGCCTTTGATCATTAGTTCAAAGCTCACAAATTTACCTATCACTTCCTCGGGAGACATTAGTTTATATCTTGGATCACCATGAATTAATTGAACTTGAGTGGGGTTAAGAAATACGAGTGATCTAAGAATAACCTTGACCATTTCATGGTCATCCCACTTGGTGCTCCCGAGGTTGCACACTTGGTTCACCAAGGTTTTTAGCCGATTGTACATGGCTTGTGGGTCTTCTCCTTGGTTGAGCATGAAGCGACCGAGCTCCCCCTCGATCGTTTCCCTCTTGGTGATCTTCGTCACCTCGTCTCCTTCGTGCGCCGTTTTGAGCACGTCCTAAATCTCTTTGGCGCTCTTCAATCCTTGCACCTTGTTATACTCCTCTCGACTTAGAGAGGCAAGGAGTACTGTGGTGGCTTGTGAGTTGAAGTGCCGGATTTGGGCAACTTCGTCCGAATCATAGTCCTCATCCCCTACGGATGGTACCTGTACACCAAACTCAACAACGTTCCAAATACTAATGTGGAGTGAGGTTAGGTGATGCCTCATTTTATCACTCCACATGTTATAATCTTTACCGTCAAAAACCGGTGGTTTGCCTAATGGAACGGAAAGCAATGGAGTACGTTTAGAAATGCGAGGGTAGTGTAGGGGAATCTTACTAAACTTCTTGCGCTCATGGCGCTTAGAAGTTATGGACGATGCGTCGGAGCCAGAGGTGGATGGCGATGAAGAGTTGGTCTCGTAGTAGACCACCTTCCTCATCTTCTTTTTCTTTTCGCCACTCCGATGTGACTTGTGTGAAGGGGATTCCTTCTCCTTCCCCTTGTTGCGGGACTCTCCCAATGGAGCCTTCCCGTGGCTTGTAACGGGCTTGTCGCCGGTCACCATCTCCTTCTTGGCGTGTTCTCCCGACATCACTTCGAGCGGTTAGGCTCTAATGAAGCACTGGGCTTTGATACCAATTGAAAGTCGCCTAGAGGGGGGGTGAATAGGCGGAATCTGAAAATTATAAACTTAAGCACAACTACAAGCCGGGGTTAGCATTAGAAATATAAACGAGTCTGAAAGAGAGGGCGAAAACAAATCACAAGCAAATAAGAATGGATGGCACGGTGACTTGTTTTACCGAGGTTTGGTTCTTGCAAACCTACTCCCCGTTGAGGTGGTCACAAAGACCGGGTCTCTTTCAACCCTTTCCCTCTCTCAAACGGTCACTTAGACCGAGTGAGCTTCTCTTCTCAATCAAATGGGACACTAAGTCCACTACAAGGACCACCACACAATTGGTGTCTCTTGTTTTGATTACAAGTGTTGTAGAAACAATAATGAGGAAGAAGAAAAGCAATCCAAGCGCAAGAGCTCAAAAGAACACAAATGTCTCTCTCTCTCTAGTCACTAATTTGTTTGGAGTGATTCTGGACTTGGGAGAGGAGTTGATCTCTTTGTTTGTGTCTTGTATTGAATGCTATAGCTCTTGTATGAGGTGTGAATGTTGAAAACTTGGATGCCATGAATGTGGGGTGGTTGGGGGTATTTATAGCCCCAACCACCAAAATGGCCGTTGGGGATGGCTTCTATCGACGGGCGCACCAGACAGTCCGGTGCACCACCGGACACTGTCCGGTGCGCCAGCCACATCACCCAACCGTTAGGGTTCAACCGTTGGAGCTCTGACTTATGGGGCCACTGGACAGCCCGGTGGTGCACCAGACAGGTCCTGTAGACTGTCTGGTGCGCCTTTTGGCGCCTGCTCTGACTTCTGCGCGCGCAGGCGCGCACTGTAGCGCATTTAATGCCTTCGCAGACGACCGTTGGCGTGAAGTAGCCGTTGCTCCGCTAGCACACCGGACAGTCCGGTGAATTATAGCGGAGCGGCCTCCCAAATTCCTGAGGCTGGCAAGTTTGATTTAATTCTCCCTGGTGCACCGGACACTGTCCGGTGGCACACCGGACAGTCCGGTGCGCCAGACCAGGGCTGCCTTCGGTATACTTTTGCTCCTTAGTTTTGAACCCTTTCTTTTGACTTATATTGGTTTGTTGTGAACCTTTGGCACCTGTAGAATTCATAATCTAGAGCAAACTAGTTAGTCCAATAATTTGTGTTGGGTAATTCAACCACCAAAATTCATATGGTAAAGTTTGACCCTATTTCCCTTTCAGGTACCTAGGAATAGGATACCCAAAATACGGCATGTAAACCTTCTTGTCGACCGAAGTCTCCATACCGAGCAAGTCCGTGAGGCGTAGCAGCCTACCAGGTCCCTGCCTTGGAAGTCCACGAGGTGGAGCAATCGACCAGGTCCCTACCGAGCAAATCCGTGAGGCGTAGCAACCGACCAGATCCCTATCGATCAAGTTGGCGAGGTAGAGCAGCCGACCGAATCCCTATCGAGCAAGTCCGCGAGACGGAGCCACCGACCATGTCCTTGCCGAGCAAGTCCGCGAGGCGGAGCGGCCGACCGGGTCCCAGTCGAGCAAGTTCGTGAGGCAGAATGACCACCCAAGTCCCAACCAAGAAAGAGAAGAAAGACGGAAACCCAAGTTAAATGTTGCGAAGTCCACACCGATTAAGACAAGACATGACACCCTAGGATATGGCTAGTCACCTGAACGGTAGGCCAAGGGCACGCTTAGTGGCCGCTATCGACATGACTGCACCTCCCAAGTATGGCCCCAGACGCACTCCCACAACCTCGAGGGGCTAGATGACCCTATTCATAAAGTACCTCAGCATCAGAGCTTCTACATTGACCTGAATACCGGGTAGTGCACAGCAGATACGCCAATATCGGGTGTACACCTATGCACACTGACAAGTGACACAGGCTCATGATGACAGACAAGACCGCTTGACACACGGCTGCTCCATATGGACCCCCCGCACATTACCACGAGGATGTCAGCAGAAGACCAGCTAAAGGGGCTTGTACGATGAGTGGACGGGACAGTGCGCCATGATAGGAGTACGGCTATGCATGACCCTACGGACAGCATCAGAGGACCTACGCTACCCAAGGGCCTCTAGCCGAGGCCCCCTCGAGTAGAATACATGTCCCCATTGTAAAGTCCAACCCTTAAACTATAAAAGAGAAGGACCCCCTCTTTTCTGAACACACAAGCACACCAGCTGTAACACGTTCCGGAGCAATACTACAATCAACACTACACTGGACTAGGGCGCAAGCCTAATCCATTGCTCGAGTTCCAGAGGCTCACCATTCGAAGTGAGCCCACACTAATTTCCCCACCGAACACAAATCTTACTGCACCATGGTTTCCTAAACCACGACAAATCCTCATATTGTTTAACAAAAGGGGACTAAAGACCATTAATACATATGAATAAAGACCAAAATATCCCTTGCTGCAAGCAATTTATGAGAGGCATGTACAATTAATAAGGGGTCTGGACTATCCAGAATAGGCTTTATTCCCCTTTAGTCACCCTTAAGGAAATAGAGACTAAAAGAGTTTAGCCCTTCATTTCGTCTATGTGTTTAGGAGTTTAGTCCCTAAAAGAGACTAAAAGAAATAGACTAAAGTTTAGTCTCACATTTAAACATTCAATGTGACATAAGGGATATTTGGTTTTTAGGGACTAAATTTCAATTTCTATATGGACTAAATCTCTCTTTTAGTGGTGTTTGATTTGTATGGACTAATTTTTAGTCTATCTATTTTATTCCTATTTTAGTCCCTAAATTATTAAATTAAAAAATAAAATTATATTTTAGTTTCCATATTTAACAATTTAGTGACTAAAATAAAATAAAGTGCGGGGTCTAATTTTTAGTCTATAGATACAATACACTTCCTTAATCTATGTGTTTAGTAATTTAAAGACTAAATTAGAGATTAAAATTAGAACTTAGAAACCAAACACACACTCGTAATCGTGATGATCCAGTACGAGTATCATTTTCGTTTCAGAAGACGTGTCCAGCAGACCAGCCCCACTTGCCTTGCGCCTGCGGCGTCACATCACATGACATCCGGCCACCTCTCGTCCAGGTCCAATCCGAGCGCACGCTCGCGCGACGGCGCAGCGTCTCCCGGCTCCCGCGATCCAGCTGGTCCCCACCCGTCGCCCGCGGGTTGGCCAAAAGCGGGAGAGCACCGGCAATAAAATACGCTCGGGAAGCTGAACGGGGGATGGGCGGACGCTTCCAGAACTCTCGCCCGCGCCTTCGCGAACGTTCGTCGCCACGTCACCTTACCCGCTCACGGATTAAACAACGCCCCCAAACGAAGGCGTCGCGGCCATCCCTTCCAGAACCGTCTGGAATGTTCGGCGCCGACGCCGGGTGCCCGGCGTACCGTGGGGGCCTCGCGCCGGGCCGTATAAAGTCGTCGTCGTGGCGGCCCGCGTGTACTTGCCTACTGGTAAAGGTCCCGACGACGCGGTATCGCCGTATACCCGCCTCAAGTACAAAGGGAAAGCTGCGACTCGCTCGGAAGTGGGGTACTGTACTTCCCGGTCGCTCGCTCTCTGCTCCGGTCCTTCACGCTCTGTACGTTCATGCAGTGTTGCTCTCACTCGCTTTCTTCTTCCTCCCCTCGGGCCTCGTCTGCCCCTCCTCTGCTCTGTGCCAAG
The DNA here is from genome assembly GCA_029449295.1 of Zea luxurians. Classification (NCBI taxonomy): domain Eukaryota; kingdom Viridiplantae; phylum Streptophyta; class Magnoliopsida; order Poales; family Poaceae; genus Zea; species Zea luxurians. Next base: position 38,806,762 of record JAOPSE010000026.1, read on the forward strand.
TTCTGCGTCTCGTCGGCGCAGTTTCAGTACTCATTTCTTCCCTTTTCTTTCCAATTTGCAGAACCTTCAGTTGAGGTTCTCTAATCGGGCCCGCTAAAGTCGATAGACAGGTTTTTGCGAACATTTGCATCTAGCCATCTCTACTCAACTGAATTCTTGTACTCTTGTAGCATTCAGAAAGTCCATTTTCAGACTGAGCTAGTTCAGCTGTCATTTTTTTTTTCAGCCAAAGGTCGCGTTCTTTTGGACCTGCTCTTGATTCGTTCGTTCGTTCGTTTGGATTGATTGATTGATTGATTGATTCCTTTCGACTTCCCTTCACCACCCCCCCTGCTCCGTCAAGCGTGCCTCTGTTCTTCTGCCATTGCTGGATCGCGTTTGTCTGTTTGTTGGGTTGCTGGCGCTGCGGCCATGGATCCCTTCCACGGCATTGTGAAGGAGGAGTTCGACTTGGACTTCGACTTCACCTGCGCGTCTGCGGCCGCGGCGGCGGCCTCGTGGGCCGTCGCCTTGCCGGAGCTGCCCCGGCCGATGGAAGGACTCGGCGAGGTGGGACCCACTCCGTTCCTGACCAAGACCTACGACGTCGTGGACGACCCCAACACCGACACCATCGTCTCTTGGGGGTTCGCCGGCACCAGCTTCGTCGTATGGGACGCCAACGCCTTCGCCTTGGTGATCCTCCCACGCTACTTCAAGCATAGCAACTTCTCCAGCTTCGTCCGCCAGCTCAACACCTACGTGAGTCAAGTTCACTCCCTGTTCTTGGCTTTCAACTCCGTTGTTCATGCTTGAGTTGTTGAGCCGTGGATGGCGGTCGATCGCCGGCATGTGACGCAGGACTCGTTCGTTGCAGGGGTTCAGGAAGGTTGACCCGGACAGGTGGGAGTTCGCGAACGAGGGGTTCCAGCGTGGCCAGAGGGAGCTCCTCAGGACGATCAAGCGCCGGCGCCCGCCGTCGAGCCCGTCGGCGCAGCAGGGGCAGGCGTCGTCGGCCTGCCTGGAGGTGGGGCAGTTCGGGCTCGACGGCGAGGTGCACCGGCTGCAGCGCGACAGGGGGATCCTGCTCGCGGAGGTGGTGAAGCTGCGGCAGGAGCAGCAGGCGACGCGCGCGCAGATGCAGGCCATGGAGGAGCGCATCACCACGGCGGAGCAGAAGCAGCAGCAGATGACGGTGTTCCTCGCGCGCGCCATGAAGAACCCGAGCTTCATCCGGATGCTGGTCGACCGGGAGGGCCTTGGCGGCTGCCGCAGGGAGCTCGAGGACGCGCTCTCCAAAAAGCGCCGCCGCCCCATCGAGTACCTCCCCCGCGACGGCGAGAGAAGCGGCACTGCCACGGAGTCGGCGGTGAGCGACTACATTTCCGGACTTCCGGTCGGCGTCAACGGCGTGGCGGAGGCGGACGACGACGAGAGACGGTGGGAGAGAAGGGCCGGCGGCGGCGGCGAGGACACGGAGAGCTTCTGGGCGAAGTTGCTCAACCTCGGCCTGGAGGAGAAGCACAGGGAGGGCAGATGCGGCGGCGAGGAGGGGAACGGAGCTGACGTGGACAACGACGTGGACGACGACGTGGATGTGCTGGTGCAGAGCATCTACCACTTGAACCCGAACCCGGGTAGCCCCGGTGGCAAGTGAAAGTTCCAGAACGTTCCACATTCCAGAACCCACTATGGTCTATGGAAGTGGAAGCTCCCAGTGGGCATCGCAAGTAGTCGTAGGCGATAGTTTTTTATCCGGCGCCTGACTTCTTGTCGCGGGGCTATGCAAGTTGCAAAAGTGCTTGCGTTTGGCCGGTTGCCAAGGAATGTTCAGGATGCTCGTCGAACTACGAAGCTTCTAGAAGATGGAGCAGCGAGGCTGCAGCCTACTCGTATATCACTCACTATCAGGGAGCAGCAAGGCTGCAGCCTACTCGTATATTACTATCGATGGCGCGGGCTTGTTCGCTGCCGCTTTAGTCCGGCTACGGGGTTTGCAGCTACAGCAGTCCGTTACAATCAGGATGAAGCAAAGGCACTTCCCAAATAAATGTGTACCTGACGTGTCATTCTTATTCTTCTGGACCAAGAAGGTAGACAAAAAACAGCTCTAGCTTTGTCTTTTCCTGCAAACCAACTTTTTTGGTAAAGCTAAAATCATTTCAAGAATCGTTTGAAAACTATGGCTTATCCTAAAAAGTCATGATCATTTTCATGTATTAAAGTGTCTGAGTCAAAGCTAGTGAAGCTACTATTTATGACTTCTTTTCTCCGTAGTAAAAAAACGACTCAACTTTTACATACTGTTGAGCATCAAAATGGGCACCGGAGGATCCACGCGTGGCAACACGAACGGTCCACATGTGAACAAAATCAGTTATGTTTCCTAATTTCTTGCGAGATTTGTTAGCAAACTTCGCGGGATTTATTTCAGAATCGACCGGGTCTAGACCTCTCCCCTTATATAAACGAAGGGGTACGGCCGATTGACGCCCCCACAATCGATCCAATCAAATTTATTTACCAAATTTACCTTATTTACATTGTTCTTTCTCATTCATTAGGAGTAGGAATTTTAGTTTAGTTCTAGTATTAGTCTTCCACGACCTATTACTTCATTTCTAGACAACTCTATGCCACCTAAGGATGTCCCAGGTGGCCTGCCGACCCCGGAGCACCCTCTGGAACTCTCGTCCCCGACGAGATCCCTCTCGGGAGGCGAGTTATAGGGTTATTCGCAAAGAAGACCCTCTGCACACGTGCGAATCATTTGGTCTAGAGCACAGACTGTCCAACACGCGAGCAAAAGAGATTCGCTCCTGCAGTGAGGTCGCGAGCCGTTGGCCCTAGGTCATAGACCGTTCGCACTCCCGAGAGAGCACCGTCTGGTGGTTCATCCCAATGTTTGGTACCAGATCGGTACTAATACACTTTTTGGCGACTCCGCTAGGACAAGTGTAACACCCTGAATTTGGGGGTATAAAATTTCTTTGCTCATATTCACAAATTCAGGTGTTACTTCCCTTTTCTCATCCTTCCCCAATCTTCTCTTTCTCATTTCTATAGGAGAAAAGTGGTTATTTTATTTGTAACTATAGTCTATTAGCTCAAACTCCAAGGGAGTATGAATTGTTGCATCATGTTGAACCCTAGATTTCACTTTTGTTTGGTGCATAATTCTTAGAAAGTCTAATTTGAATTTGTGGCTTATTTGAATTTGAATCAAATAGAGAAAATAAAAAGAAAAGGGAAAACAATTGCTGGAATAAAAGAAAAAGGGAAAAAGCCCATACCCCCGCCCCCCCTCGGCCTTTCGGCCCAATCGGCCCATCCCGCGCGCGCGTCTTCTCCCCCCCCCTCCTCTCTCTGCCCTGGCGGGCCCACCCGTCAGCGCAGCCGCTTTCCCCATCCCGCGCGCGCCCGCTTCCCCCGCTCTCTCTGCCCTGGCGGGCCCGCCCGTCAGCGCAACCGTTCTCCGCGCCCGCGCCCGCTTTCCTCTCTCTCTCTGCTCGCGGGCCCGGGCTGTCAGCCCCGTCGTCCCCGCGTAACCGCCGTCCCGAGCCGCGCGTGCCGCGGGCTCCGCGCTCACGTCGCGCGTGGAGCTCGCCACCACCTCGCCTCGGCCACTAGAGCCCAGAGCCCCACTCGCCCTCTCCCCCTCCCTCATTTGCGCACCTGCAGGCCTCTCTCTCACCTCCCCCTCGCTGCGCGCACGCCAAAGCGCCGCCGCCATTAAACCACCGCCGCCCGAGCTCGTTCCTCCATCGCCGTTGAAGCCCCGCCGTGCCCTCTGCCACGGTGAGCTCCGCCCCGACGTCCACAACCTGGGACGCGCTCCAATTTCCCCTTCCCCTCCCTATTTCCCTCTGCCCGCGCTCACCCACCGTCCACCGTGCAGCCGCGGAGGTCCGCCACCGCCGACCCGGGCCGTCGTCGCGCCATTGTCGCCATCAAGGAGTCCCCGGAGTTCGCCTTGAGGTAAGGAACCTCCCATGCCCCCTCTCTTCCCCTCTATTGCACTCTATCGCGTTTAATTGCTCGCCGGAGTCCCATAGCGCCGCCGCCGAGCCGCCGAGCCGTGGACCGCCCCCCTCCGGTGCCCCTGCCCCGACCTAGCCCCCACCAAAAGGTTCCCCGCGCCCTCCCCAACCTCCCCGGCCGCCCAGGTCGCCCCTGGGACCCGCAGAGCCCCTGCGCCCCTCGTCTCCGGCGAGTTCCCCGCCGCGGGACGGGCGCCGTCGCCTCTGCTAGCCGGAGGAGAAGATAGAAGCCAGCCGCCAGATCTCCGCCGTCCATCTTAGATCGGACGGCCCTGTTTCAAATAGCCCGAACCCAACCTCAGCCGTCCGCCTGAGATCCGACGGCCCAGGGCCGTTTCCCCCCCCCCCCCCCCCCCCCCCGCCTTCCTGTCAATCGGGCCCCGCCTGTCAGTCGCCCGCGCCCGCGCTCGCTCTACCCGCCCGGCCCCGCCTGTCAGTCGCCGGCGCCCGCGCTGCCCGCCCGGCCCCGCCTGTCAGCTGCCCGCCCGGCCCCGCCTGTCAGCCGCTCACGCCGCCGCGCGCTCGCGCGCCCGCCCGCGATCTAATCTCGGGTGTTGATCCGAGATCCAACGGCCGTAGAAGCCCGATACCCCTTCGCCCGCGCAAATTCTTAAAGAGACCCCCGGTTTTCTGTAAATTGACCCGCCGTCCCTGGATCTTCGCAGTTAGGTCCTCGGACCTTTTATTTAATTCAAAATGAGTATTTAGGGTATATTTTTAATCCCTAAACTTGTAAAATTCATAACTTTGTCATATGAACTCCAAATTAGGTGCTTCAAATTGCAAAATGTTCATAATATTATTATCTATCTGTTTAAGCAATGTTTCCCTGCTGTTTCTATGTCCCAATTAATAGTTGATCATTAGGGTAAAATTAATGTTATGAGAACCCTATTTGAGATAAATAAAAGATAGTAGACTTTAATAAAAGTTGGAGCACTTAAGTTTATGGACTTAACACTATGTAATGATTTAACCCCCACCACTGACTTAAACCTGAGTAGTGGATAATGAATCCTTTTGTATAGTCCTCTACCCTAGACCTAGAGAATACCAGAGTGCCTATCCCTTTTCTATTATGAACTTGTGATCTCTCTGCTGCATATGTTTGGTATATTGTTTTTGTTTGTTATTTCCCAAGTGCATAGTGTGAATGATTACTTTACGTAGATAACGAGCAGTCTGTGTTTCCCGAGGAAGTTGCAGAGGAAGTCCCTGATCAGCAGTTTGGTGAAGGCAAGTGTCCTCTGACCCATTATGTCCTATTCATTTATAACTTACTACCCCGCATTACTTACTTGAAACCTAAGGATTGACTAGCTTTACACTTTACTTTATCCTTGATGACCTTATGGGCTATTATGGTTAGCATTCTGCTACTGCCTTAACTTAATCAATGAACATGATGTGAATATTTATGATACTGTTATCCTGATGATGTTGATGATCTTGTGATACTCTAGGGGGCTCAGGCTGTTTCCTGAGTACCTCTCCGTAAGGACCTGTTCGTTGAGAGACCACCCGAGATAACAGTGCAACCATGAGGGTGAAATGGGGTGCCCTTAGCTAATTAATTAGAGGAACTAGAGGTGTAGTTGCTTCGCCGTCGTGCCGTCAATGGGGTCCAGGCACAGTGCTTGCTCTGCCGAGGCTGAGTGCCGAGGTTCTTTCGTTTTGCTTTTTGTTAGTCACTCTCCTGCGGGGAGGGGTACTGTGTTTATCAAACTGGAGAAACCTAACGGGCAGCTATGATCTCTAGGGAATCTTTGTAAAAGCTACGTAGTGATACCCTGCCGGATCACCTAGGTAGTGGTCAATGGGGATTAGCTCTCCCCGGGCAGAAAGGGAATCATGACTCATGGGTAAAGTGTGCGACCTCTGCAGAGGGTAGTGAAACTGATATATCAGCCGTGCTCACGGTCAAGAGCAGCCTTGGGATCCTCTTTGATTAGAGATACAGATGGTTCGAGATATAAGGATTATGTTATGGTTTTGGTTCGAATATGATGATGTTGTTCCTCGATGAGGAAATGGTTCATGGGTTGGTTAATGATAAAATCTGGCTTCTACTAATGATAAATACCTGACCAACTAAAAGCAACTGCTTGAGCCTAACCCCACATAAAGCTAGTCCACTTCAGCCAAACGGGACATTTGCTGAGTACGTTGATGTGTACTCATCCTTGCTTTACCACAAAACACCAGGTTGTCCGCATTGTAACCACTGCTCAGGAGAAGGCGAAGCCGTGGAAGGAGACTTCCAGGAGTTCCAAGACTACGACGAGTTTTAGGTGTGGGTTGGCGGCAACCCCCAGTCAGCTGCCTGTGAAGGCCTTATCTTTATTGCGTCTCGCTTAGCACTTTGATTTACCAGTTAAGTTGATGACTATGTGAATGTCTCTGACTCTGTGATGTAATAAGTTAATACTCTTTTAAGTTATTATTCGAGCAATGTGCATTGATGTTCATTTATGTAATCGCTGTGTACGTGAGTTCTGATCCTGGCACGTACATAGTTCGCACTTGGTTTGCCTTCCAAAACCGGGTGTGACATAAGTGGTATCAAAGCCGTGCTGACTGTAGGACCGTTGACCTAGAGTAGCACTGGTCGTACTAAGGACTATCGACCTTCCCTCTCACCTTGACCTCTGATGTTACTTCAAAAGTCGGTCACCTCGACCAACCCTATGTTTTACTACATATATATATACTATATTATACCTTGTTAAAATTTTTATCTTATTCTGTCTATGGTTTATTCACTTGTCATATTAGTTCTGCTCTTACTCTTATGCTTACGGTGTCTTTTGTAGATGGCTCGTCTTAGACACACTGCACGTAAGTCGGTGATTCCTTTCCTGCCGTCTCGACTTGCGGAGCGTCCTCTGCACCGCACCGTGTCCGGTCAGTCGAGTCACCTGGAGAGACTGCACCACCGCCTGCGTGAGGAGCAGGAACGCCGGCGCCAGCACAGAGAGCAGCAGGGCTCTTCCTCCCCACCCCAGCAAGAGGTGGAGTCCGTGAGACCCTGTTCCTCTGTTGCCCAGCTGGAGGCGCCCCCTGCACCACCGCGGGACGCCCTGGCTGTTGGAGGAGCTACTGGAGGAGGTCTTGGAGGAGACCCCGACGACGACGACTCAGACCACAGCACGGAGTCCTCTGAGCCGCAGGAGGCGGAAGGATGGGTCGCCCGACCCATCACCCGTGACGCCGCTCGCGGTTGTCACTTCCACGACGCACTCGACACCTTGCTGCGCCAGGCTTTCGACCGGCACACCTGGTCGATCGAGTATCGTTGTGTAGTCTACCAGCACAGTCGCGGGAGGTACCCGGACCGCTGGGAGGCTACCTGCCTAGTTCGCCGTCCGGAGGATGACCTCCGGGGTGCGGAGGCCGTTTCGGAGCACTATTCCATCTCCGAGAGGGACACTGCAGAGGCGGCTATGCAGGATGCAGCACGACGTGCACTCTCCCAGTACTGTTCTTTGTTCGGTGGCGTGGCCGACGGTCTTAACCTTCGGTACTACCCCCGCCGCCCTACTGGCAGCACAGAGAGTGTGGTTGTCTCCCCTGTTGGTGAGGCTAACCCTAGGTTGAGCAGCACAGTCAACCTAGTCGCAGTGCTTAACACTGAGCTGGATCACTCTCTGGACGAGCTGAGCGGGGCTCGAACGGAGATTGCGGAGTTGCGTGCTGAGCTGGCAGAGCGCCATCACCAGGAGGGTGGTTCTCCCGCTCCTGTTAGGACTCAGCACCCATACCGCTCGCCGCCACGTGGTCACCACACTTATGGTTCCCCTGCCTGTAAGACCAGGATAGATCTGGATCCTTAGATCGTTAGCGTCGAAGTTTGTAATAATTCTTAAGTCAGATGTCTCAGTCTTAAAATAGTTAGTTTAATTTGCTTATCAGTTGCTTCCAATTAGCTTAGTTTGCTTATCAGTTGCTTGCATGCTTGTTATGATGAGCTTGTGCTGGATTTGAATCTTTGTAATGACTGTTGCAACCTGTGGGTTTCTCCTGCAGTTTGGCCTAGCTATAATGTTAGTAAAGTCAGTTATTTAGTTGGGAAGCCATTTACTTCTACTTTCCTTTCTATCTGAGAAGCTGTGTTGAATCATAATGAGGATCAGTGAAGCTCTTTGTTCACTCAGTGTCATGAAGAATTCTGAATTCCCTTTTCTTATGCTGGAGGGTTGTAAGATCAATGCTGATGTATGAATGTCTTCCACAGATGTCTGACAACAGGCGCCGATGCAACAGGCGTGCTCAGCAAGAGCAGCATGACCAGCAGGAGGAACAACAGAGGCAGCCTCCCCCGCCACCCCCGATGTCAGTGGAGCAGATGTTCTTGATGCAGACTCAGGCAGTGCAGGCCATTGGGCAGACTCTGGCAGCCATGCAGCAGGCTCAACAGCAACCCCAACCCCAGTTGCAAGTGCAGATGCCCCAGATGCCACGGGATAAGCGTGGTGAGTTCATGAGAGGGCACCCTCCTACCTTCGCCCATTCTGCCGACCCCATGGATGCAGAAGACTGGCTGCGCGCAGTGGAAAGAGAACTGCGCACCGCCCAATGTGACGACAGGGAGAAGGTTCTGTATGGTCCCCGTCAGCTAAGGGGAGCAGCCCAGTCCTGGTGGGAGTCCTACCTCGCCACACATGCTGACCCCGAAGCCATCACCTGGGAAGAATTCAGCGAGAGTTTCCGCAGGTACCATGTGCCGGAGGGACTGATGATCGTGAAGAAGGAGGAGTTTCTGGCTCTGAAGCAGGGACCCCTGTCTGTTAGTGAATACAGAGACAAGTTTCTGCAGCTATCTCGTTATGCACCTGAGGATGTCAACACTGATGCTAAAAGGCAGTACAGGTTCATGAGGGGTTTGGTGGATCCCCTGCATTACCAGCTGATGAATCACACCTTCCCCACCTTCCAGCACCTGATCGATAGGGCAGTTATGACTGAGAAGAAGCGTAAGGATATGGAAGATCGGAAGCGCAAGATGAGTGGACCCCAGACCGGAGGCATCAGCCGTCCACGTTTCTCAGGCAGTTCATCTCAGCAAGGCAGGCCCGGTCACCCACGGGGATATCAGAATCAGAATCAGCGTCCGCATCAGCAGCAGTTTCAGAGACAGTACCCACAGCAGCAGCAGCAGTATCGTCAACACAGCCAGCATGGAGGTAATCAGTATCAGAAGCAGAACAACCAGGCACCTCGCCTTCCTGCCCCAGCAGCAAACCAGAGCAACCAAGCAGCCCCAGCACAAGGAGGAGGCAGAGGATGTTTCCACTGTGGAGAACAAGGCCACTGGGCGATGCAATGCCCGAAGAAGGCGGCGCAGCAGCAGACCAACCCCAATGCTCCAACAAGGCAAGGTGTATTGCAGCCGACAGCCGGCAATCGTAACCAAGCGTACAACCGTGGAAAGGTGAACCACTTGGAGGCCGAAGCGATCCAGGATGCACCAGATGTGGCAGTAGGTATGTTCTCAGTCGAATCTCATCCCACGAAAGTGCTATTTGATACTGGTGCAACTCATTCATTTGTCACTGCAACCTGGGTAGAATTGCATAACATCTCAGTAGAGGCAATGATGCCGCCCATGAGGATTAATTCGGTTGGTGGCAAGGTGCAAACAGATAAAATATGCTCAAATATAAGGGTGGAAATAAGGGGGATAGGGTTCCCCAGTGACTTAATAGTAATAGACACCCCTGGGATAGATGTTATTCTAGGGATGAATTGGTTAATGAAGTATGAGGCGAGTGTTAGCTGTGACAAGAGGACCGTAACATTGAAGTCCCCGTCAGGAGAAGAGGTAGTGGCCGAGCTAAGGATGCCTAAATCAGCGGAGGGTGTCTGTCACCAGATTTCAGTTGATAGTAAGGAGCCCAACCCGCTCGAGGCTATCAAGGTTGTGTCAGACTTTCCGGACGTATTTCCCGAGGAGCTAACGGGCATGCCACCCGAGAGAAAAGTCGAATTTGCCATAGAGCTTATCCCTGGTACCGCCCCCATTTCCAAAAGAGCCTACCGAGTGTCTGGACTAGAATTGGTGGAACTCAAGAAGCAGATAGATGAGATGTTAGAGAAGGGTTACATCAGACCAAGTACCTCGCCTTGGGCCGCTCCGGTGTTGTTTGTAGAGAAGAAAGATGGTACCAAAAGGATGTGCATAGACTACAGAGCCTTGAATGAAGTCACTGTCAAGAACAAGTACCCCCTGCCAAGGATAGAAGATTTGTTCGACCAGCTCAGAGGTGCCAGCGTATTCTCGAAGATAGATCTGAGGTCAGGCTACCATCAACTCAGAATCTGACCCTCGGACATACCGAAGACGGCATTCATCACCAAGTACGGGTTATATGAATTCACAGTTATGTCCTTTGGTTTGACAAATGCGCCAGCCTTCTTTATGTACCTGATGAACAGTGTGTTCATGGATTATCTGGACAAGTTTGTGGTAGTGTTTATCGATGATATTCTCATATACTCTCGAAGTGAGGAAGATCATGTAGAGCATTTGAAGATGGTATTGCAAAGACTTCGAGAGCATCAGTTGTATGCCAAGCTGGGCAAATGCGAGTTCTGGATTCATGAAGTCCTGTTTCTGGGTCACATCATAAATCAAGATGGGTTGGCAGTGGATCCAAAGAAAGTAGCAGATATCCTAAACTGGAAAGCACCAAAGGATGTTCGTGGGATCAAGAGCTTCATTGGAATGGCTGGGTATTACAGGCGTTTCATCGAAGGCTTCTCAAAGATTGCTAGACCAATGACAGCGTTACTAGCGAAGAAAGTTGAGTTCAAGTGGACCCAAAAGTGTCAGGAAGCATTTGAAGAACTAAAAAATAGGTTGACTACAGCTCCGGTGTTAGTCCTGCCTGATGTTCACAAGCCATTCTCAGTGTATTGCGATGCTTCACCGGATTGGGATGTGTGCTAATGCAAGAAGGAAGAGTTGTAGCATATTCATCTCGGCAGCTGAAGATTCATGAGAAAAATTACCCCACACATGACCTGGAGTTGGCAGCAGTAGTTCATGCTTTGAAGACCTGGAGACATTACCTGTATGGGCAGAAGTGCGACATTTACACAGATCATAAAAGTCTGAAGTACATATTCACACAGTCAGAGTTAAACATGAGACAGCGAAGATGGTTGGAATTGATCAAAGACTATGAGTTGGAGATACATTACCATCCAGGCAAAGCCAATGTGGTTGCAGATGCTCTGAGCAGGAAGAGTCAAGTCAATATGTTGGCCACGTACCCAATGCCATATGAGTTAGCCAAGGAGTTCGACAGACTGAGTCTTGGTTTCCTGAACAGTACGCAAGGAGTAACAGTGGAATTAGAGCCCACCCTAGAGCGGGAGATCAAAGAAGGGCAGAAGAATGATGAAAGCACCAACAAGATCCGGCAGCTAATCTTAGAAGGAAGAGGCAAAGACTTTCGAGAGGATGAAGAGGGGGTAATATGGTTCAAGGACCGATTGTGTGTCCCCGACCTCAAACCTATTCGGGAGCTGATCCTAAAGGAAGCTCATGAGACAGCCTACTCCATACACCCGGGAAGTGAAAAGATGTACCAGGATTTAAAAAGGAGGTTTTGGTGGTATGGCATGAAAAGAGAAATCGCAGAATATGTCGCCATCTGTGATAGCTGTCAAAGAACCAAAGCAGAGCATCAAAGGCCCGCCGGATTGTTGCAGCCATTGCGGATTCCTCAGTGGAAGTGGGATGAGATCGGGATGGATTTTATAGTTGGCCTACCTCGTACCCGGGCCGGTTATGATTCCATCTGGGTGGTTGTGGACCGCTTAACAAAGGTGGCCCATTTCATACCTGTGAAGACCACATACACCGGAGCAACGTTAGCTGAGTTATACATGTCACGGATAGTCTGCCTTCATGGTGTGCCGAAGAAGATAGTGTCAGATCGAGGAACGCAGTTCACCTCTCATTTTTGGCAGCAGCTACAAGAAGCTTTGGGCACCCATTTAAACTTCAGCTCGGCTTATCATCCGCAGACAGACGGTCAGACTGAAAGAACTAACCAGATCCTAGAAGATATGCTGAGAGCCTATGCGTTGCAAGACAAGTCAGGATGGGACAAAAGGTTACCTTATGCAGAATTCTCCTACAACAATAGCTACCAGGCCAGCTTGAAGATGTCACCGTTTCAGGCACTCTATGGACGGAGTTGTAGGACTCCGCTGCATTGGGACCAGCCTGGAGAGAGACAGGTGTTTGGCCCCGACATTTTGCTTGAAGCCGAAGAGAATATCAAAATGGTTCGGGAGAATCTGAAGATAGCCCAGTCAAGACAGCGAAGCTATGCGGACCGAAGGAGAAGAGAACTGAGTTTCGAAATGGGGGATTTCGTCTATCTGAAGGTGTCACCTATCAGGGGAGTCAGAAGGTTCGGAGTTAAAGGCAAGTTAGCACCCCGGTACGTTGGACCATATCAGATTCAGGCAAAGCGTGGAGAAGTGGCTTACCAACTCAACCTACCAGAAAGTTTGTCGGCAGTGCACAATGTGTTCCACGTGTCACAATTGAAGAAGTGTCTGCGAGTACCAGAAGAACAGTTGCCAGTGGAGGGTTTGGAAGTCCAGGAGGATCTGACATACATAGAGAAGCCAACGCAGATTCTGGAGTTCGCAGACAGAGTCACCCGAAGGAATACCATCAGAATGTGCAAAGTCAGATGGGGTCACCACTCGGAGGAAGAAGCAACCTGGGAACGAGAAGATGATCTGAAAGCCAAATACCCTGAACTCTTTGCTGACCAACCCTGAATCTCGGGGCGAGATTCTTTTAAGGGGGATAGGTTTGTAACACCCTGAATTTGGGGGTATAAAATTTCTTTGCTCATATTCACAAATTCAGGTGTTACTTCCCTTTTCTCATCCTTCCCCAATCTTCTCTTTCTCATTTCTATAGGAGAAAAGTGGTTATTTTATTTGTAACTATAGTCTATTAGCTCAAACTCCAAGGGAGTATGAATTGTTGCATCATGTTGAACTCTAGATTTCACTTTTGTTTGGTGCATAATTCTTAGAAAGTCTAATTTGAATTTGTGGCTTATTTGAATTTGAATCAAATAGAGAAAATAAAAAGAAAAGGGAAAACAATTGCTGGAATAAAAGAAAAAGGGAAAAGCCCATACCCCCGCCCCCCCTCGGCCTTTCGACCCAATCGGCCCATCCCGCGCGCGCGTCTTCTCCCCCCCCCCTCCTCTCTCTGCCCTGGCGGGCCCACCCGTCAGCGCAGCCGCTTTCCCCATCCCGCGCGCGCCCGCTTCCCCCGCTCTCTCTGCCCTGGCGGGCCCGCCCGTCAGCGCAACCGTTCTCCGCGCCCGCGCCCGCTTTCCTCTCTCTCTCTGCTCGCGGGCCCGGGCTGTCAGCCCCGTCGTCCCCGCGTAACCGCCGTCCCGAGCCGCGCGTGCCGCGGGCTCCGCGCTCACGTCGCGCGTGGAGCTCGCCACCACCTCGCCTCGGCCACTAGAGCCCAGAGCCCCACTCGCCCTCTCCCCCTCCCTCATTTGCGCACCTGCAGGCCTCTCTCTCACCTCCCCCTCGCTGCGCGCACGCCAAAGCGCCGCCGCCATTAAACCACCACCGCCCGAGCTCGTTCCTCCGTCGCCGTTGGAGCCCCGCCGTGCCCTCTGCCACGGTGAGCTCCGCCCCGACGTCCACAACCCGGGACGCGCTCCAATTTCCCCTTCCCCTCCCTATTTCCCTCCGCCCGCGCTCACCCGCCGTCCACCGTGCAGCCGCGGAGGTCCGCCACCGCCGACCCGGGCCGTCGTTGCGCCATTGTCGCCATCAAGGAGTCCCCGGAGTTCGCCTTGAGGTAAGGAACCTCCCATGCCCCCTCTCTTCCCCTCTATTGCACTCTATCGCGTTTAATTGCTCGTCGGAGTCCCATAGCGCCGCCGCCGAGCCGCTTCGCCGTGGACCGCCCCCCTCCAGTGCCCCTGCCCCGACCTAGCCCCCACCAAAAGGTTCCCCGCGCCCTCCCCAACCTCCCCAGCCGCCCAGGTCGCCCCTGGGACCCGCAGAGCCCCTGCGCCCCTCGTCTCCGGCGATTTCCCCGCCGCGGGACGGGCGCCGTCGCCTCTGCTGGCCGGAGAAGAAGATAGAAGCCAGCCGCCAGATCTCCGCCGTCCATCTTAGATCGGACGGCCCTGTTTCAAATAGCCCGAACCCAACCTCAGCCGTCCGCCTGAGATCCGACGGCCCAGGGCCGTTCCCCCCCCCCCCCCCCCCCCCCGCCTTCCTGTCAATCGGGCCCCGCCTGTCAGTCGCCCGCGCCCGCGCTCGCTCTGCCCGCCCGGCCCCGCCTGTCAGTCGCCCGCGCCCGCGCTCGCTCTGCTCGCCCGGCCCCGCCTGTCAGTCGCCCGCGCCCGCGCTGCCCGCCCGGCCCCGCCTGTCAGCCGCCCGCGCCCGCGCTGCCCGCCCGGCCCCGCCTGTCAGCCGCTCACGCCGCCGCGCGCCCGCCCGCCCGCCCGCGATATAATCTCGGGCGTTGATCCGAGATCCAACGGCCGTAGAAGCCCGATACCCCTTCGCCCGCGCAAATTCTTAAAGAGACCCCCGGTTTTCTGTAAATTGACCCGCCGTCCCTGGATCTTCGCAGTTAGGTCCTCGGACCTTTTATTTAATTCAAAATGAGTATTTAGGGTATATTTTTAATCCCTAAACTTGTAAAATTCATAACTTTGTCATATGAACTCCAAATTAGGTGCTTCAAATTGCAAAATGTTCATAATATTATTATCTATCTGTTTAAGCAATGTTTCCCTGCTGTTTCTATGTCCCAATTAATAGTTGATCATTAGGGTAAAATTAATGTTATGGGAACCCTATTTGAGATAAATAAAAGATAGTAGACTTTAATAAAAGTTGGAGCACTTAAGTTTATGGACTTAACACTATGTAATGATTTAACCCCCACCACTGACTTAAACCTGAGTAGTGGATAATGAATCCTTTTGTATAGTCCTCTACCCTAGACCTAGAGAATACCAGAGTGCCTATCCCTTTTCTATTATGAACTTGTGATCTCTCTGCTGCATATGTTTGGTATATTGTTTTTGTTTGTTATTTCCCAAGTGCATAGTGTGAATGATTACTTTACGTAGACAACGAGTAGTCTGTGTTTCCCGAGGAAGTTGCAGAGGAAGTCCCTGATCAGCAGTTTGGTGAAGGCAAGTGTCCTCTGACCCATTATGTCCTATTCATTTATAACTTACTACCCCGCATTACTTACTTGAAACCTAAGGATTGACTAGCTTTACACTTTACTTTATCCTTGATGACCTTATGGGCTATTATGGTTAGCATTCTGCTACTGCCTTAACTTAATCAATGAACATGATGTGAATATTTATGATACTGTTATCCTGATGATGTTGATGATCTTGTGATACTCTAGGGGGCTCAGGCTGTTTCCTGAGTACCTCTCCGTAAGGACCTGTTCGTTGAGAGACCACCCGGGATAACAGTGCAACCATGAGGGTGAAATGGGGTGCCCTTAGCTAATTAATTAGAGGAACTAGAGGTGTAGTTGCTTCGCCGTCGTGCCGTCAATGGGGTCCAGGCACAGTGCTTGCTCTGCCGAGGCTGAGTGCCGAGGTTCTTTCGTTTTGCTTTTTGTTAGTCACTCTCCTGCGGGGAGGGGTACTGTGTTTATCAAACTGGAGAAACCTAACGGGCAGCTATGATCTCTAGGGAATCTTTGTAAAAGCTACGTATTGATACCCTGCCGGATCACCTAGGTAGTGGTCAATGGGGATTAGCTCTCCCCGGGCAGAAAGGGAATCATGACTCATGGGTAAAGTGTGCGACCTCTGCAGAGGGTAGTGAAACTGATATATCAGCCGTGCTCACGGTCAAGAGCAGCCTTGGGATCCTCTTTGATTAGAGATACAGATGGTTCGAGATATAAGGATTATGTTATGGTTTTGGTTCGAATATGATGATGTTGTTCCTCGATGAGGAAATGGTTCATGGGTTGGTTAATGATAAAATCTGGCTTCTACTAATGATAAATACCTGACCAACTAAAAGCAACTGCTTGAGCCTAACCCCACATAAAGCTAGTCCACTTCAGCCAAACGGGACATTTGCTGAGTACGTTGATGTGTACTCATCCTTGCTTTACCACAAAACACCAGGTTGTCCGCATTGTAACCACTGCTCAGGAGAAGGCGAAGCCGTGGAAGGAGACTTCCAGGAGTTCCAAGACTACGACGAGTTTTAGGTGTGGGTTGGCGGCAACCCCCAGTCAGCTGCCTGTGAAGGCCTTATCTTTACTGCGTCTCGCTTAGCACTTTGATTTACCAGTTAAGTTGATGACTATGTGAATGTCTCTGACTCTGTGATGTAATAAGTTAATACTCTTTTAAGTTATTATTCGAGCAATGTGCATTGATGTTCATTTATGTAATCGCTGTGTACGTGAGTTCTGATCCTGGCACGTACATAGTTCGCACTTGGTTTGCCTTCCAAAACCGGGTGTGACAACAAGTGTGTTTAGGTCTACTAAAAATTAGCCTCTAGATGACCAGTTCTAAAGATCACACTGACGTCTCCGCCACCAACATCATTAAACCAACCTTGGAGGCTACTCCCATCTAATGATCAACAACACTTTGATGACCGCATGAGGCGCGAGGAGGAAGAAATGATGTGACAATTCGCCGAACGGCGGGAGAAGGCGAAGGAAAGGTACCTATCATACTTCACGGTAGATCGCTACCAGAAGATCATCCGCCAAGGAGAGATCGATATGGAATCTCTCCTACTTCGCCTCAGGCTCCCACTGTAAGTATTACAGATCAATCTTTCAAGGCTTTCATAGAACAACGGGGATCATTTAAAACAATTTATAGATGAATATGTTAAAGGATGGGCGCGTTCATATGAAAAATCTACTGTCCCTAGTTTTCCCTCGCTTGAACACATCGGTTGCAAATGGGTCGTCCTATATCAAGCTGTTGTATGGTATACCAATGAATATGTTCATAGCACCACCACAGCCACCACCGCATGGCACACAACTGTCTCTAGACACAGTCGGACCGTCCAAGAGTCATCTCGGACCGTCCGGCTACGTCACGGACCGACCAACATATTTTGTTAGACCGTCCAACCCTACACAGGCCTGTGCGCAGAGCACCCAGGTAGAGCCATATACGACTGGACCGTCCGAGTATAACCCTGGACCGTTTGGCCCAGTCGCGTACCGTTCGGTCCCTTACACCAGACCGTCCAGGTATGCATACACAAAACAAGGAGCCGCATAATATGCACAATTTATGCACCCATCACAGCAGCACTACATTATCCCATCGTCAACATATTATAACCATGTCATGCCACCTCATGTGCATAGGACCGAATATTCTTTGACCACTAGAGAGCCCGAGAGATATAGGGCAAGAGGGGGTGGCACTAATAGGACACCGAACACACATTTTAAACATCCCTAGGAGGAAAGGCGACAAAATAATGTCGGGCAACCTAAGGTTTTCACCCCCTAAACTTAATGAATGGTCATCGGATGTGTTGGAAAAAAAATAGGAACGGGGTAGTCGGGTTGTTTAGAGACAATATCGGTGTTAGTGTGTTAGGCACGAGGCAGTCATATTGGAAACCTTATAATCACTAATTTGATGCCATGCCATATCTGCAAGAAAGAAGGATACCTGATTTATCTAAATTTTCTGATGAAGGTGGGAAAAGCACACACGAGCACGTAAGACAGTTCTTAGCACACCTAGGAAAATTGGCATCTAGGGAAGCATATTGTGTCCGTTTATTCTCGTTGTCCCTTACTAGTACCGCATTCGCATGGTATGCAACCCTGTCACCTAACTCTATTAACTCTTGGGATTAGAGTAGAAATTTAATGAACACTTTTTCTCAGGAAAGCATGAGCTAGAATTAGCTGATTTAGGTTTAGTCCGACAGGGGCACGGAGAATCGATTAATGACTACATCCAGAGGTTCCGGGACACTAGAAACCAATACTTCCAAATTCATGTCGCGGACAAACAACTAGCAAGGCTAGCTTTTAGTGGGTTGCGATCTTACTTAAAAGAAAATTTAGATGACACTCGGTTCTTTTCATTAGTACAACTGCACCAGCGAGCTTTGACCTATGAAAGTCGAAGTAAAGAAGCATCAAAATCGGCTAACCATAATGTGCATCTAGTGGAGCGTGATCCGAGTAGTTCATATGACGAATCCACATATGTATATATTGCTAAACTTGTTTGGCCAACAAAGGCCAAACCTTCAGCATGCTCTTCTTTATATCCGGTTGAAAAGAATCAGCAAGAAGATGTTAGATTTACTTTTAATGTTGCCAAGTGTGACAAAGTACTTGATGAGCTAGCAAAAAGTAGCAACATTAAAGTGACTCATAATATTACTCCTCTAGATGAGCTAAAGAGACGTGCTTAGTGCAAGTGGGATATTCTTTTTCTCATGCCACCAATAATTGTAATGTTTTCTGTCGACAGATACAATCGACTATAAATGAGGGCCAGTTGAGTTTCCAGAAGATGCAATTTGACAAGCAAACACTTCCTATCAATGTGATAGAGCTTACGGATAAAAAAGTCTTGGTTTGGCTAGATTGTTGCTCGCCATCCGGAGCTTGGATGATCTCATCACGGAATGTGCAAACCCCTACCTAGTGCGCCAACTATCGTTGTTTCGTACCTCGCTCCGACAAGTAAATTTAATGTGCGTGTTCTAGGCTCCAGAGGGTGTGTGCCGAGGGCACAAGATCTATACTGGTTTGGGCAGAATATCCCTACTTTCAGTCATCAGTGGTTTGCCCTACCGGCACCATTGATGATCAAACTCGTAGTAGGAGTTACAAGCAGTCGAGAGAGGGAGGAGACGCTCCCAGATCTCTTATTGGGGTGGAAGTGGAGCTTAGAATTTGCAAGGTGGAGTCCTAGCTAAGTCTTGGATTAGCGAAGCTCCAGCCTCCTAGTCCTCGTCGGCGCTCCTCCTTCTGTTCGTCCTTATGGGTTCGTCTCCATTTGAAGGCGTCCGGTTGTCTCCATGTGCCCCTTTTATAGGTTGGGAGAGGGGTCGGCCAGCGGTGGCTTCTCTAGGAAGGAGCCATAAGCGAGGGGGTAAAAACTAGCGTTTTACCCTGGGTGAAATCATGCATAATCGCGGGGCCTAGGGATGCCTGGCTGTCGTGTATTTATCGTGGTGGATGACGTGGGGGTGGTGATGGTCTGGGGCACCATCATTCGAGCTATGTAGTCCTTTAGCTTCTGTAGACTAGGGCTCGGTGCGACCCGTTATGTAGTGCCCTACGGGAGGGTTGTGCCCTCAGGCCTAGTCCGATAGGCCATAAGTGTGCCGCAGATCGAGGGGCGCGTGGGCCATTAATGCGCTGCAGTCCAGGGGCACATAGGTTATGAGCACTATGCGGCCCAAGGGGTCCGTAGGTCATGAGTGGGAAGCGAACCGGCGCCCACGCTGTGGCTCGGTGCCAAGTGTGATTAATGCAGTCATTTATTTATGGCGAGTCAGCCAAGGCCAGGCGCAGGATCCACTCAAGTGGTTCCCTTCCGACACGCCCAGCCTCCCTTGTTAGGTTCTGCCACGCCAGACACCGGGCTCGGTGCCATGGGGCTCGACCGGGGGTGGGTCCTTTTAGGTTTGACGTATCTGCCTCTTCCATCTAACTAACAGGCCCAGTGATCAGGGGCTCTTTCTCAGCGCGCTCACTGATCAGTGGGTCCTAGGGTCCGGGGGTCATTCCCCCGACACATATATTGTTGCACACATATCACACTACCACTTAGAGCATCTTTACACTATGATTATTCCCCCCGACACATATATTGTTGCACACATATCACACTACCACTTAGAGCATCTTTACACTATGATTATAATACTATTGAAACTCTTGCATTTTCTGCACCTCTTTCTACCACCATGCATTTACACTATGATTAAAATTTTATGTTTCCATGCGATGTTTGTTGAGTGCACTTACCAATAAGGGGGAGAATTTTACACTTACACACAAATCTTGATACCAAGGGGGATAATTTTACACTCACTCACAAATCTTGTTGACGATGTATTATTTTTTGAGCTATTTGCCTTTGAGTACTTCTTCATGGGGAGTTAATTTTGTCAGGGTGAGTTTTTGAGAGATGTGTCTTGCTAGGTTTGTTGAGTCATTTGCCTCTTTCTAGAGGGACTAGCTTTGCTTTCAACTCCATTAATGTCTTTTGCTTTGATTTGGATCTGATTTCTAGCCAGTGGTGTTGATCCCATTTCTACTTCTTCTTGAGTGCTAGCCATATTTACTTGGTTGTGTTGAGCCATTGCCCATATCTTTGGGGACCAAGCTTTGTTCATTTTCAATGTGTTGCTTTTGGCCTTTTGTCTGAATTTTTGTCATTTGAGTGAGTCTCTCTTCTTTTTTACCTTTCTTCTGGTGATTGTTGTGTTTGTGCGGTGATGTTAACAATACACACATAGAGGGGACATTGCGAACACAAGGTTCACATGTGCCCTTGTTGTCCTGGTTGTGATGAGTGATTGTCACAAGTATCATCTTGGGTTGAGTAATGTGGACTAATCAGGACATGAGTGTGTATATAACCACGTCTCTTGGCTTTATGGTGTGTAGGTGTGGAGTAAGGAGACGGTGGTCGACAGCGAAGGTGGAGGTCATGCGGGTTCATGCCAATGGATTGGGAGCGACGAAGGACGAGAACTGAGTCTTGACTCAGGGACTAGATAAGCTGGATGACTAGCTGTGGTGGCTGATACCTAGGGGCACTAACAGGTGTGAGGACGTGGAGAAGCGGATCGTGACGATGACGAGGTTACAGACGGCGTGACACATGTCTAGGACATGGGGACGCTTATGGGGTACGCTACCCATGGAGGTTTCGATGGTTGAGCCTCAAAACCACCCTGTACTATAGTTCGTGGTTTGGCTGGGTTTGGGCCTCAAAACCTGGTGGTTTGGTTACGACAGAAATCAAAGGCGGCACGTGGTGTTGTCGTGAAGGGTGTGTCAAGGTGAAGCAACTTCGTGAAGAGCGAGTGGCCATTAGATCGATATTCCATGAGTTGATCCATTTTTTCCATGGCTAAGTGGATAAGATCTATGTATCTAGGGGTGGATTAGGAAAGTAGAATAACCCTCTATAAATAGGAGGGGTGGTTGGTTGTTTAAGCGATCTCTTTTTCACTCTCATTTGCCTAGACTCTTTCTTGTAATCTCTCTAGTTTCTAGGTTAGAGATCCTTGTGCGTTTTTTGAACTGTGTCATCTATGACTATGGATTTTTGAGGAAGTGTGGTAGTAACCACACTTAGCCCTCATGGTTTTACTCCTTGTGTCAAATCTGATGGAGATGAGTTCTTGTTTCATTTCTTCACTTCTCAATCCCTCCATTTGATTTTATGTTGATCTTTGATTTCTACTGTTTGGGAGTTGTGTTGGGATACTCTCTGAGTTAGAATCATTCCTCGAATCATAGCAAATCTCTAGTATGAACTGATCACATTCGTGGACTGGTTCTAAAAGTTTTGGTCAAAATTTCAAAACCACAACAAAACCACATTCACAATTAAGTTTTTTATTTGTTTTGGAAGTTTTGATCTTTTCGTGCTCATACTCCATAATTCACTTATTTTCCTGCTGCACTTGTTGTCTTCAAAATTTGGAAGTCTTTCTGACAAGATTTTGACATGCGGCGTTGTCGCTCTGTATCGTGGTACTGTCGCTGCCCGGCACTATCGGACGTGTGCGCGGCACCTTTGAGACCGGACAGTCCGCAGCCACATAGAAACCGCCTAATTCCTCTAAGGGAGGCATAATACAGGAATTCATGGATCTTAACAAGTTAGTACAGGGGTTTACATCGATCGATCCTTTGGAAGAGATTGATATAGGAGATGGTAAAACTACAAGGCCGACTTTTGTAAACAAGACCCTGGAGACTGATCCTAGAGATGAAATGATCGATTTCTTAAAAGAATATTCTGATTGCTTTGCTTGGAATTACACTGAGATGCCTGGATTAAGCTGAGAGATAGTAGAACATCGGCTGCATATTAAATCCGGTTTTAGACCTTTCAAGCAGAAACCGAGTTCATTTCGTCTAGACTTACTCCCACGGATAAAGGACGAAATCCATTGGCTATTAAAAGCTAATTTTATTAGACCTTGCAGATATGCAGAATGGGTCTCCAATATTGTGCCAGTGGAGAAGAAAGAATTAGGTAAGCTCAGAGTGTGCATTGATTTCCGCAATTTGAATAGAGCAACTCCTAAAGATGAATATCCTATGCCTATAGCCGACACATTGATTAATAATGCGTCAAGAAATAGAATTATTAGCTTTCTTGATGGTAATGCCGGATATAATCAGATTTTCATGGCCGAAGAAGATACAAATAAAATGACCTTTATATGTGCAGGCTTCATTGGTTTATTTGAGTGGATTGACATGACATTTGGTCTGAAAAATGTTGGGGCTACTTATCAGAGGGCTATGAATTTGATCTTTCACGAGCTGTTGGGAAACACTATGGAAGTTTACATTGATGATATTGTAGTCAAATATGCTAAGTTTAGTTCTCATATAGCTGATTTACGCAAAGCCTTTGATAAAATACGTTAGTACGGTCTAAAAATGAACCCACGTAAATGTGCTTTTAGAGTGTCGGCTGGTAAGTTCTTAGGATTTATCATTCATGAACATGGTATAGAGATAGACCCTGACTGAATCAAATCCATTTGGAATGTGGGACCTCCAACCTGTAAGCTTGAAGTGTAGAAGTTCCTCGCAAGGTAAATTATTTATGAAGGTTTATTTCTAATCTAGCCGGGAAGATCGATGCCTTCACTCCTATCCTTTGGCTTAAAAATTATGTGGGATTCACCTAGGGGTCGAACACAAGAAGCATTTGACCTTATTAGAAGATATTTGTCTTGTGCTCCCATATTAAAAGCGCCACAGGTAGGAGTGTCGTTCAAATTATACATTGCAGCCGAAGATAAAGTTATTGGATCTGTTCTGACACAAGAGACCGAAGGGAAGGAGCATGTGGTAACCTACCTAAGTCGGAGGCTGGTGGACGCTGAAACAAGGTACACTTTCATTGAGAAGTTATGTCTATGCATGTTTTATGCATGCACCAAATGTAGGTGTTATTTATTATCTAGTCATTGCATTGTTTCTGGTCAAACCAATGTCATCAAATACATGTTGCAAAACCCGATCATGAGTGGTAGGATTGACAAATGGGCTTATGCACTTATAGAGTATGACTTGGCATACGAACCATTAAAAGCTATGAAAGGCCAGGTCGTAGCAGATTTTATTGTAGAACATCAGATTGATGATACTTATAAACTAGATATATCGTACCTCACTGTTACTCCCTGGACTCTATACTTTGATGGATCGGTTTGCAATGAAGGACAAGGGATTGACATCGTGCTTGTTTCACCAAGTAACGCCACTTGAAAGGGAAATGTGCCTTTGGGCCATTTCTATAATGTTTTGGTGATTAAGTGTCCAACACATATTAAGTGAGTTGATTATGTACCAAACTAGCAAGAAGTGCAAATCATGTAACAAGGTATGTTTCTAGACTTAGTACATTGTTTTGAGTACTAACATATATTATCTAAGTGCTAGAAATAGAGAAAAGAAGAGAAGAAAAGAAATTCAAAAGACTTGGCTTGGTACAGCCATAGTCCAGCTCGGCTTGGCACACCGGACTGTCCGGTGGTGCACCGGACAGTGTCCGGTGCGCTAGGCCAGCCTCCGGTGAACAGGCCACTCTCAGGAAAAATCGGCGGCGTACGACTATAATTCACCGGACTGTCCGGTGAGCCAACGGCCGCCAGCGTAACGGTCGGCCGCGCAATCCACGGGCTACGCATGGCCCGCACCAACGGTCGGCAGGGGCACCGGACTGTCCGGTGTACACCGGACAGTGCCTGGTGCACCGACTGCCACGAATCTACAACGGTCGTCTGCGCCAGAATAGGAAAGAGATCGGCACCGGACCGTCTACAGTGACTGTCTGGTGGCGCACCGGACTGTCCGGTGCACCACTCGACAGAAGGCAAGGATAGCCTTTCTTGTTGGTCTCCAACGGCTCCTAGCTGCCTTGGGGCTATAAAAGGGACCCCTAGGCACATGGAGGAGTCACCCAAGCATTCAAGAAACATTCTAAGACATCTAGACTCCAACTTCGCGCATTTGATTCTTTGAGATAGTGACTTGAGCTCCATTTGAGTTGTGAACTCCGTGGGTTGCGTTTTGAGCTCAAGTTGTGACTTGTGTGCGTGATTGTGCTGTGATTTGAGTCTTGTGTGTGTTGCTCTCCCCTCTCTTACTTTTGTGCTTCTTTTGTGATCATCATTGTAAGGGCGAGAGGCTCTAAGTTGTGGAGATTCCTCACAAACGGGAGAAAGACAAAGAAAGGAAAAACCGTGGTATTCAAGTTGATCATTGGATCACTTGAAAGGGGTTGAGTGCAACCCTCGTCCATTGGGACGCCACAACGTGGAAGTAGGCAAGTATTACTTGGCCGAACCACGGGATAAAAATCGCATGTCTCTTGTATGCTTTACCTTTGATTATCTGTGGTCACAAGAACTCGCTTCAAGCTACTTAGCTGTTCTAACTTACATAACAAAGTTTTGTGGCTATTAGTGTTGAATTTTACAGGATCACCTATTCACCCCCCTCTAGGTGCTCTCAATTGGTATCAGAGTCGTTCTCTTCATACGGGACTAATCGCCCGAAGAGATGGATCCTAAGGGAAAGGGGATGGTGGTCAACGACAAGGAGAAGGAGTCCATCTTCAACGAGCCAAGAGATGACAAGCCCACTGACTCTGGCTCGAGTCACAAGAAGAATGACGGGAAGAAGAAGAGGCGCATCAAGAAGATCGTCTACTACGACAGCGATGAATCTTCTTCTTCACTAAGAGACGACGACGACGATGACTCGTATAAAAGGAAACCGGTTAATCAAAAATTTTCATTTGATTATTCTCGCATTCCATTCAACTCTAATGCTCATTTGCTATCAATTCCACTTGGAAAACCTCCACACTTTGATGGAGAAGACTACTCTTTTTGGAGTCACAAAATGCGTAGTCACCTATTTTCTCTCCATCCTAGTATTTGGGAGATAGTTTAAAATGGAATGCAATTCGATAGTACGGATAACCCTGTGTTTATTAATGAGCAAATTCATAAGAATGCACAAGCTACCACCGTTTTGCTAGCATCCTTGTGCAGGGACGAATACAACAAGGTGAGCGGCTTGGACAACGCCAAGCAAATTTGGGATACCCTCAAGATATTGCATGAGGGAAATGACGCCACCATGATCACCAAAATGGAGTTGGTGGAAGGCAAGCTGGGAAGGTTCATGACGATCAGGGGAGAGTAGCCAACACAAATATACAACAGGCTCAAGACCCTAGTCAACAAGATTAGGAGCTATGGAAGTACAAGATGGACAGACCACGACGTCATCCGACTTATGCTAAGATCATTCACAGTAATTGACCCCCATCTTGTAAATCTCATTCGTGAAAATCCCAGGTACACCAAAATGACGCCCAAGGAGATACTCGGCAAGTTCGTGATCAGGCGCATGATGGTGAAAGAACCACGGTACGTAGACGACGCACTTAATGGTCCACTACCCGTCTACGAGCCACAATCCGTTGCTCTCAAAGCAACAAGCAGCAGGGAGGTGCTACCAAGCAAGGTGGCACAAGTTGAAGCTGCAGGGCTAAACGAAGATGAGATGGCACTAATCATCAAACGCTTCAAGACCTCTCTAAAAGGACGCAAGGAGCACCCCAACAAGAACAAAGCAAAGGGGAAGCGCTCCTGCTTCAAATGCGGTAAGACTGGTCATTTTATAGCACAATGCCCCGATAATGAAAATGACCAGGAACAAGAAAAGCATGGGAAGAGGGAGAAGAAGAAAGTTTACAAGAAGGCGAAGGGCGAGGCGCATCTTGGCAAAGAATGGGACTCAGACTGCTCTTCATTCGACTCCGACGATGAAGGACTGGCAGCCTCGACCTTCAACAAGTCTTCTCTCTTCCCCAATGAATGCCACACTTGCCTCATGGCTAAGGAAAAGAAGGTAAGTGTTCAAGAAATCCCTAAGTATACTACTTCAAGTGATGATGATTCTAGTGATGATGAAGTAGATTATACTGATTTATTTAAGGGTTTATATAGAGCAAAAGTAGATAAAATTAATGAGTTAATTGATGCTCTAAATGAAAAAAGATAGATTACTAGAGAAGCAAGAGGGCATTTTATATGAAGAACATGACAAATTTGTTAGTGTACAAAAGTCTCTTGCTTTAAAAACTAAAAGAAATGAAATGTTATCCTCTGAATTGTCTGTGTGTCATGAATCTATCTCTAGTTTAAAGATTTTGAATGATGATTTAAATGCTAAGCTAGAAGTAGCTAATAAATCTAGTTCATGTGTAGAACATGTTGTAATTTGTAACAGATGCAAGGATTTTGATATTAATACTTGTAATGAACATCTTGCGTCTATTACCAAATTGAATGATAAAGTGGCAAGTCTTAATGTTCAACTTAAGACTTGCAAAATTGATTATGATAAATTAAAATTTGCTAGGGATGCCTACACAATTGGTAGACACCCCTCTATTAAGGATGGACTTGGTTTTCGAAAGGAAACCAAGAACTTAACAAGCCAAAAGGCTCCCATTCTCGCCAAGGAGAAAGGGAAGGCTCCTATGGCTAGTAGCATTCAAAGGAATCATGCTTTCATTTATAATGATAGAAAATTTTCTAGGAATGCTCATTATAGTAGGAGTTATGATCATGATGCCTTTAATTCACATGCTATGATTGCCTCTAGCTCTACTTTTGTGCATGGTAGGCCTAGGAAAAGTAATGTTGTGCATCATGTGCCTAGGAGAGTATGTAATGAACCTTCTACCATTTACCATGCTTGCAATACTTCATTTGCCCTCTTATGTAAAAATGAAAAAGTAGTGGCTAGAAAGTTGGGATCCAAATGCAAGGGAGACAAGACTTGTATTTGGGTTCCAAAGGCTATTGTGACTAACCTTGTAGGACCCAACAAGAGTTGGGTACCTAAAACCCAAGTGTAAATTGCCTTGCAGGTTTATGCATCCGGGGGCTCAAGCTGGATTATCGACAGCGGATGCACAAACCACATGACGGGGGAGAAAAAGATGTTCACCTCCTACGTCAAGAACAAGGATTCCCAGGTTACGATCATCTTTAGAGATGGGAACCAGGGCAAGGTCAAAGGCTTGGGCAAGATAGCCATCACCAACGAGCACTCCATTTCAAACGTATTTCTAGTAGAGTTGCTTGGTTACAATCTCCTGTCTGTAATAAGTCAATTGTGCCACATGGGTTACAATTGTTTGTTTACAAATGTTGATGTTTCTGTCTTTATAAGGAGTGATGGTTCATTAGCGTTTAAGGGTGTATTAGACGGTAAACTCTACTTAGTTGATTTTTCGAAAGAGGAGGCCGATCTAGATGCATGCTTAATAGCTAAGACTAGCATGGGCTAGCTGTGGCATCGCCGTCTAACACATGTTGGGATGAAGAACCTTCATAAACTTCTAAAGGGAGAACTTGTGTTAGGACAAACCAATGTTTGCTTCGAAAAAGATAGACCTTGTGCACCTTGTCAGGCAGGGAAACAGGTGGGAAGCACTCATCACAACAAGAATGTGATGACAACATCAAGACCACTGGAGCTACTACATATGGACCTCTTCGGACCCGTTGCCTACCTTAGCATCAGGGGAAGTAAGTATGGTCTTGTTATTGTTGATGATTTTTCCCGCTTCACTTGGGTGTTCTTTTTGCAGGATAAATCAGAAACCCAAGGGACCCTTAAGTGCTTTCTAAGGCGGGCTCAAAACAAATTTGAGCTCAAGGTGAAAAAGATAAGAAGCGACAACGGGTCCGAGTTCAAGAATACACAAGTGGAGGAGTACCTTGAGGAAGAAGGCGTCAAGCACGAGTTCTCCGCTCCCTACACACCACAGCAAAATGGTGTGGTAGAGAGGAAGAACATGACGCTTATCGACATGGCGAGAATGATGCTTGGAGAATTCAAGACGCCCGAGCGGTTCTGGTCGGAAGCTATGAACACAGCTTGCCATGCCATAAACCGGCTCCACCTACATCGCCTCCTCAAGAAGACCTCGTACGAACTTCTTACCGGTAACAAACCCAACGTCTCATACTTTCGTGTATTTGGGAGCAAATGTTACATTCTAGTTAAGAAAGGTAAAAATTCTAAATTTGCTCCCAAGGTAGTAGAAGGGTTTTTACTAGGGTATGACTCAAATACAAGGGTGTATAGAGTCTTCAACAAATCATCGGGTTTGGTTGAAGTCTCTAGCGATGTTGTATTTGATGAGACTAATGGCCCTCCAAGAGAGCAAGTTGATCTTGATGATGTAGATGAAGATGATGTTCCAACGGCCGCAATACGCACGATGGCGATAGGTGATGTGCGACCACAGGAACAACAAGAGCAAGATCAACCTTCTTCCTCAATAATGGTGCATCCCCCAACTCAAGATGATGAATAGGTCCCTCAAGAAGAGGCGCGTGATCAAGGGGGCACAAGAAGAACTAGTTATGGAGGAAGAAGCACCACTGGCCCCTCCAACTCAAGTCCGAGCGACGATTCAAAGGAATCACCCCGTTGACCAGATTCTGGGTGACATAAGCAAGGGAGTAACTACTCGCTCAA
Organism: Zea luxurians; assembly: GCA_029449295.1. Classification (NCBI taxonomy): domain Eukaryota; kingdom Viridiplantae; phylum Streptophyta; class Magnoliopsida; order Poales; family Poaceae; genus Zea; species Zea luxurians. The sequence continues at coordinate 38,835,637 of JAOPSE010000026.1, forward strand.
GATTAGCTAATTTTTGTGAGCATTACTCGTTTGTCTCTTCTATTGAGCCTTTCAGAGTAGAAGAGGCCTTGCTAGATCCGGACTGGGTGTTGGCCATGCAGGAAGAGCTCAACAACTTCAAGAGGAATGAAGTTTGGAGCCTGGTGCCACGTCCAAAGCAAAATGTTGTGGGAACCAAGTGGGTGTTCCGCAACAAACAAGACAAGCACGGGGTGGTGACAAGGAACAAGGCTCGACTTATGGCAAAAGGTTATGCCCAAGTCACAGGTTTGGATTTCGAGGAGACTTTTGCTCCTGTGGCTAGGCTAGAGTCTATTCGAATATTGTTAGCCTATGCCGCTCACCACTCTTTCAGGTTGTTTCAAATGGATGTGAAGAGCGCTTTCCTCAACGGGCCAATCAAGGAGGAGGTATACATGGAACAACCCCCTGGCTTTGAGGATGACAGGTATCCCGACCACGTCTTTAAGCTCTCTAAGGCGCTCTATGGACTTAAGCAAGCCCCAAGAGCATGGTATGAATGCCTTAGAGATTTCTTAATTGCTAATGCTTTCAAGGTTGGGAAAGCCGATCCTACTCTTTTCACTAAGACTTGTGATGGTGATCTTTTTGTGTGCCAAATTTATGTCGATGACATAATATTTGGTTCTACTAACCAAAAGTCTTGTGAGGAGTTTAGCAGGGTGATGACTCAAAAGTTTGAGATGTCGATGATGGGCGAGTTGAACTACTTCCTTGGGTTCCAAGTGAAGCAACTCAAGGATGGCACCTTCATCTCCCAAACGAAGTACACTCAAGATCTTCTCAAGCGGTTTGGGATGAAGGACGCCAAGCCCGTGAAGACACCAATGGGAACCGACGGACATGTCGACCTCAACAAAGGAGGTAAGTCCATTGATCAAAAGGCATACTGGTCTATGATAGGGTCATTACTTTATTTATGTGCTAGTAGACCTGATATTATGCTTAGCGTATGCATGTGTGCTAGATTTCAATCCGACCCAAGGGAATGTCACCTTGTGGCCGTTAAGCGGATTCTTAGATATTTAGTTGCTACGCCTTGCTTCGGGATCTGGTATCCAAAGGGGTCTACCTTTGACTTAATTGGATATTCAGACTTCGATTATGCTGGATGCAAGGTTGATAGGAAGAGTACATCAGGGACGTGACAATTCCTAGGAAGGTCTCTGGTGTCTTGGAGTTCAAAGAAACAAACCTCTGTTGCCCTATCCACCGCTGAGGCCGAGTATGTTGCCGCAGGACAGTGTTGCGCGCAACTACTTTGGATGGGGCAAACCCTCCAAGACTTTGGCTACAATCTGAGCAAAGTCCCACTCCTATGTGACAATGAAAGTGCAATCCGTATGGCGGATAATCCTGTTGAACACATCCGCACTAAGCACATAGACATCCGGCATCACTTTCTGAGAGACCACCAGCAAAAGGAAGATATCGAGGTGTTCCATATTAGCACCAAGAACCAGCTAGCCAATATCTTTACCAAGCCATTAGATGAGAAAACCTTTTGCAGGCTGCGTAGTGAGCTAAATGTCTTAGATTCGCGTAACTTGGATTGATCTATAACATACATGTGTTTTATGCCTTTGATCATGTTACTTATACATTTATGCAATTTGTTGCTTATTTATGGTGCTCAAGTTGTGCAAGGGATCCCCGGACCTCACAAGTCCATGTGTGAATGATGCACATATTTAGGGGGGAGAAGTGCTACAACTTGACCCTTTGAGACTAATCCTTGTGTTTGAGTTACTTGATGTAGTCTTAAAGGTGCATTGAAAGGGAAAGGTGAACTTGGACCATGCAAAGTCTTTCACTGTACTCTGGTATTAGTGTACTCATACCTCCAAGTTCATTCTTATGCTCTTATTGCCTTTTGCTCTTAATTGACAATTTTTGGTGAGGCAATGGAGTTAATGGGCCAAAAATGATCCCGTTTTGGTGCTTAATGCCAAAGGGGGAGAAATTAAGGCCAAAGCAAATGGATCAGCTACCACTTGAGAATTTTGAAAATAGTAGAGTTAGAATTTTTTTATTTGTCCAAAATACTTTTATTGCAAAATTTGGTCTCTTGTGGGGGAGAATTTATGATTATGGGAAAAAGGGGGAGTTTTTGGCTCTTGATAAATTTTTCCATTGGAATATCTCTCTTTGTGTCCAAACAAGTGAGTTTGACTTAGAGATAGGAAAATGAATTTGATTTGCACAAACAAACCAAGTGGTGGCAAAGAATGATCCAAATATGCCAAATCAGAGTCAAAAACAATTTGGTCCTTATTTGCATCGATGTTGCACTTATTTGTGTTGCTTTTTGATGTGTTGGCATAAATCACCAAAAAGGGGGAGATTGAAAGGAAAATGTGCCTTTGGGCCATTTCTATAATGTTTTGGTGATTAAGTGTCCAACACATATTAAGTGAGTTGATTATGTACCAAACTAGCAAGAAGTGCAAATCATGTAACAAGGTATGTTTCTAGACTTAGTACATTGTTTTGAGTACTAACATATATTATCTAAGTGCTAGAAAGAGAGAAAAGAAGAGAAGAAAAGAAATTCAAAAGACTTGGCTTGGTACAGCCAAAGTCCAGCTCGGCTTGGCACACAAGACTGTCTGGTGGTGCACCGGACTGTGTCCAGTGGTGCACCGGACAGTGTCCAGTGCGCTAGGCCAGCCTCCGGTGAACAGGCCACTCTCGAGAAAAATCAGCGGCGTATGGCTATAATTCACCGGACTATCTGGTGGTGCACCGGACTGTCCGGTGAGCCAATGGCCGCCAGCGCAACAGTCGGCCGCGCAATCCGCGGGCGACGCATGGCCCGCGCCAACGGTCGGCAGGGGGCACCGGACTGTCCGGTGTGCACCGGACAGTGTCCGGTGCGCCGACTGCCACGAATCTACAACGGTCGTCTGCGCCAGAATAGGAAAGAGATTGGCACCGGACCGTCTACAGTGACTATCTGGTGGCGCACTGGACTGTCCGGTGCACCATCCGACAGAAGGCAAGGATAGCCTTTCTTGTTGGTCTCCAACGGCTCCTAGCTGCCTTGGGGCTATAAAAGGGACCCCTAGGCGCATGGAGGAGTCACCCAAGCATTCAAGAAACATTCTAAGACATCTAGACTCCAACTTCGCGCATTTGATTCTTTGAGATAGTGACTTGAGCTCCATTTGAGTTGTGAACTCCGTGGGTTGCGTTTTGAGCTCAAGTTGTGACTTGTGTGCGTGATTGTGCTGTGATTTGAGTCTTGTGTGTGTTGCTCTTCCCTCTCTTACTTTTGTGCTTCTTTTGTGATCATCATTGTAAGGGCGAGAGGCTCCAAGTTGTGGAGATTCCTCACAAACGGGAGAAAGACAAAGAAAGGAAAAACCGTGGTATTCAAGTTGATCATTGGATCACTTGAAAGGGGTTGAGTGCAACCCTCGTCCATTGGGACGCCACAACATGGAAGTAGGCAAGTATTACTTGGCTGAACCACGGGATAAAAATTGCGTGTCTCTTGTATGGTTTACCTTTGATTATCTATGGTCACAAGAACTTGCTTCAAGCTACTTAGCCGTTCTAACTTACATAACAAAGTTTTGTGGCTATTAGTGTTGAATTTTACAGGATCACCTATTCACCCCCCCCCTCCAGGTGCTCTCACTACTTTGACTTTGCTAGCCGATTAAAAACTTATTGCACTAACAAACAAGCCGAATATGAGACCCTCTTATTCGGCTTGGAGCTTTTAGATTGTATGGGAGTAAAACATGTGAAGGCATTTGGTGATTCTCAATTGGTTGTCCAACAGGTATTGGATGAGTATCAATGTTTAAATGGTACTCTAAATAGTTACTTTGAAAAATGTTGGGGCATAATTCATTCTTTTGACGATTTCAGCATTCGACAAATATACAGGGTTGAGATTATAGAGCTAACAATTTTGCATAGGATGCATTAGGTTATCGAATAAAGCGAGGGAGATTTCACAACACCAAAAATCTGATAACCGGTGTCGCGCCAGATTCCCAGGTCTTGGATCGTCCAGATGTGGGAGTCGGACCGTCCGACGTTGCCAGGAGAGTTCTCCTGATTGATTAGACTGATAACAAAGCCAATGCAATTGATTGGAGGAAACCCATAATTAATTACCTACAAAATCCTAGTGTTAGGACGGATAGGAACGTTCGGCGTACAACTATCAATTATGTTTTAATGAGTGATAAACTCTACCGCCGAACGGTCAACGATGTCCTACTTAAATGCTTGGGCCCAGGTGATGCTATATTAGTCATGGCTGAAGTACATGAGGGGATTTGTGGTACCCATCAATCGGCTCTAAAGATGAAGTGATTATTGCGAAGATCTTGCTTCTATTGGCCTAACATGATAGATGATTGTTTCAATTACTACAAAGGATGCCAAGTATGTCAGAAATTCGGCGACTTACAGTTGGTCCCCGCAGCCTAATTACATCCTACCATTAAACCTTGGCCTTTTATAGGATGAGGATTGTACTTTATAGGAGAGATTCATCATTCATCATCAAAAGGGCATCGGTTCGTGTTAGTTGCCACTGACTAGTTTACCAAATGGACTGAAGCCGTTGCTCTAAAGAACATGGCACACAGGGAGGTAATTGAGTTCATAACTGAGCATACTATTCATAGATTTAGCATTCCCCAGACTTTGATCACAGATAGGTAGCTTATTTTAGGTCAAAGGAGGTATGTGACTTAGCTGAATTATAGAGAATTAAATTGTTCAATTCATCTCTATATTATGCTCATGCCAATGGATTAGCCTGATAAAAAGAAGATATCTGATTATCCTAAGCATTGGCATAAGATTTTGTCCGAAGCTTTATGGGCTCATAGAATATATAAACGTCGTGCTACTAAAGTATCCCCATTTGAGCTTGTTGCCTATAGAGATAAGTTTAAATGTTGTCAGGTTCGCTAGGCAAAATGATCTAACTATCGATGATTATTATAATTCAATGATGGACAATATTGATGAAGTGACCAACAAGAGAGTGACAGCTTTAGGAGAGATAGAAAAGGACAAGATCATGGTCGCCAAAGATTACAACAAGAAGGTCAAGGCTAAATCGATCCAAGTAGGTGACCTGGTATGGAAGACCGTCTTACCTCTAAGGAGCAAAGACTAGAAGTTTGGGAAGTGGTCGCCAAGCTAGGAAGGCCCTTACAAGGTAATGCAGGTGATGCCTGGTAAGGCCTACTTGTTGCAAACATCACAAGCCAAAGATTTGCCCAAGGCGTTAAACGGGTGTTTCCTCAAGCAGTATCATCCTAGTATGTGGCAAGATGCATAAAAACGATGTGATCACATCATTTTAGTTGCTTTTGGTTCGCTTAGCTCTGCCAAAAGGCAGGGGAGCATATGTTGAGGACCAAAACTGACGGGCAGACAGTTTGGCCCTGACGCTGGACGACCCGCGGTCCGGACAATCCGCATTGGTGGCACGGACGGTCCATGCGCGCACAGAGCTAGTTAGGGTTTCGACTTTCTTGTGGGATTTGTTAACCAAATCCACTGAATTAGCTCGAGACACGGCTTGTAACGGGTCCATACCTCCCCCTCTATATATATGGAGGACTACGGCCGATTGGAACACCAACAATCAAATCAACAATCAATATACATCTCGTTTTTACCATATGCATTAGGAGTAGTTCTAGTTTAGCCCTAGTTTAGCCTTTCTCTACCTCAAATCTTCAACTCGCTTTGGCTCTATGTCGACTAGAGGCGCCTTGGGTGGCCTGCCGATCCCAAGAGAAAGCCTAGGATCTCTCCTCCTCGACGGGGTCCCTCCTAGGAGCGAGATTCAGGCGCTGACCGCCCGGCCTCCAAGCGCGGATCGTCCATCTCATTAGGCAGGAAACCATCCCTTGCATCAGGTTGCGGACCGTCCGGTCCTTGGGCGTGGACCGTCCGCGCCTCCGCAGAGAGCACCGCTGCCGGTTATCATCGCATTGATTGGCGTTTGGATCGACGCTAATAGGGGAGTATGTTATTAGTGGAGACAAACTTACTAACCAGGTCGAACAAAAACAGAATCTGTCTATGTTCTTTTGGAGCCAGGCTTGTCATGACCATTTGCATGTGTTTGGTCAGGTTCTGGCATCTATGTTGCAAACTAAATAGAATGTCCCCGCATACCGCTGACTAGGCTAGGCTAGGATGGGAGCAGGCAACCGATCGCATCCAAAGTAGTTTGCCATAGTTGACTGAACCTTGACGAGCAAGATCATTAAATTTGTTTTATACCTAGAAACCACTATGAAACCTTTGCATTGAGAGGGTAGGTCTACAAGTGGTGTCTCGATCTTGATCATGTTGTTGGCGCCGACCCAAGCGCCTGGTAGTACTCTCTGTGGAGACGCGGACGGTCCACAGCACAGAGCCAAACGGTCTGCGAACTGGCGCAGGAGCAACTCCTCCTCTGTGTACATACAGACGGTCCACGCCTAGGGCTCGGACAATCCACGATGGCGCAGAGGGTCTTCTTCTTCATAGCAGACCTAGATCTTGCCTCCCAGGAGGGACCCCATCGGGGAGGAGAGATTGTAGGGTGTGTCTTGGCATCGGCAGGCCACCCAAGACGCCTCTAGTCGACGTAGAGCCGAAGAGAGGTGAAGATTTGAGGTAGAAGGAGGCTAAACTAGGGCTAAACTAGAACTACTCCTAATGCACAAGGTAAAAGCGAGAAGTAGACTTGATTTGATTGATTGTGGGGGGTTCAATCGATCGTAGCCCTTTATCTATATAAAGGGGAGGTCTGGACCCGTTACAAGTCATTTCCCGAGCTAATCCCGCGGTTTTAGATAACAAATCCCACGAGAAACTCGGAACCCTAACTGATTCTGTGCACGCGCGGACCATCCATGCCACCACTGCAGACCGTCCGCGCGGTCATTTCCTAGACTCAGCATATGTCCCCTGCCTTTTGGTGGAGGTTGACGAACCAAAAGCATATGAACTAAGTCTGATGCAAGTCGCCAGCATTTTAATCCAATATGGTGATCATTCAATCGATCCCCAATGCATAAAGTTCGTTTCGGATTGCATCTTTCTCGGCCATGGCCATTTGATCAATGGATCAAAAGGAATAGAATGGAGGTGCCCCAGCCTGAATAGACAAAGGGACTATGCATATACCATGGGTTCATCGTCGTACCATCACATATTTGAACAGGACAATATATCAACAATGAGTAGGCGGGTGGAATGCATCCTGGCATCACAGGATGAATAGTCGATGCTTGTTGCGTCGCCTTTGGGCTATTTTGTTCGACCATTTTGTTTTAGCGGGTGACCAGGGTTTCTTTGTTGACCGATCACATAGAACGACCTTCTTGCTAGCATATTTGGAGAGCAACTAATCAAAAGTGGGGTCGGCTTTGACCACTGACCATGTGTGCTTTGCCCTTGCGTTTCTTTCCTTGCTTTATGTGGAGGCTGACGCCTCTAGCTAGGAGCGGACTGTCTGGCTGAGTCAGCCAGACCGTCTATCTGAGCACCGGACCATCCACGATGCTCGGGTCAGGTTGTCGTGCTCAGCTCCTTACTTGAGTCTGCCCCCGGTGCCTCCGGACTTGTTAGTCTCCTTGTCTGGAGCCTTCCGAGCAAAATCTTCTTGTGATATATTTGACGTGCGAGGATCGCCAATGATGATGTTTTCGCCTTTGACTTTATCGTCCACTTCAGGCCGAACCGAGACCTTTTTGCATGTGGGTTCTATTATATTGATAGGAAATGGTTGTGTGTCCACTTGCATCTCCTGAAAAACCAATCGGCCCTCATTTGTGGCCGATTGTATCTGTCGACGAAAAACATTACAATCGTTGGTAGAATGGGAAAAAGAATTATGCCACTTACATCTATAGGAGGAATAGTATGAATTAATTTAATGTTGCCATTTTTAGTAGCTCGTCAAATATCCTATCGCATTTGGCAACTGTCGGTACCCTGAAATAGGGGTACCCCTTACTACAGTGAGAAGACGCTATACCCGCGCGGCTACCTCTAGTTGCGTGGTGAACAGCACCCTACTCCACCACGTGGACGGCTCCGGGGTCGCCATGTGGCCAGGGAAGACGATATACTCCAAGATGTCAACAGTGGGTCCGGACCCTCATGGGAAAGTGTCGGACCCCTGTACATGTAGACCGGGCCTCCGGGCAAGGTCCAGGACCCCCACGGGCGCGACCCGGACCCTCGGGTCAGGTCCCGGACCCCTTTGTGTGGGGTCCGGACTACCCACAACCGGGTCTCGGGACTCTGGGACAGAGAATACCTAGACCTTGCTTAGGTAGGGGTCCGGTGCCGACACGTGTCCAGGCCCAGCCTGATGCGGACCTGTCCGCATAACGCTACTGCTCCCCTCCCAGGCGGAGACCCGATGCTGCCACGTGGCCTACCGAGTGTGACGTAAGCCAGCGGGCGGGGCCTGACGTAAGGCCTCCGGGTTGTGCGGCCCCTGCATTTATTGAGGATAAGGCGCGCCGCCTGACAAGCGATGTGCCGCCTCGGCATTTAATGAGGCCTGCCCACTCTGCTGTCAGGCAGCGACCTGTCCACTCTACTGGCAAGCAGTGAGCCGCCTCAGCATTTAATGAGACCTGTCCATGTCGCTGGCAGACGGCATGCCTGTCCATTCTGATGGCAGGCAATACACCCATGCTGGCGCGTGCACTGTGTTCATCATCACTCGTACGTTGCCAGGAAGCTTCCGCTACACGTCAATGCTACGAAGACCGCGGAAACCAGGACGCAGGAAGATTGCACTGGCGACTAGCATTAGTTGCTCCAAGTATTACATCTATTATGTTCCTGGGCCCATATGTCGGGGCTCATCACCCTTGTACGTGCCCCCCTTGGACTATAAAAGGGAGGGCACACTATGTTACAAGGGATCCTCATTCAGACTCAAGCCATCCTAGACACAACTCAAGCTCACGAGCAATACAACACACAATGGAGTAGGGTATTACGCTCCGGCGGCCCGAACCACTCTAAACTCTTGTGTGTTCTTGCGTGATCATCTCAAATCCATCTAACAGGCAAAACGCTTAGGCCCCCTCCTCATCTTAGGATTTAGGGCGGGTGCATTCCGCCACCCGGCCGGAGATTTCCTCTCCGACATTTGGCGCACCAGGTAGGGGGGCTTGGCTTCAAGTTTTTGCTTGTTTTTCTACTCAACACCATGGTCCACATCATGGAGCACCAAGATTTCATGCCCGAGGACTTTATGCTGGAGGAGGAGCTTGCCTCTTCCACTCCGCGGGCCACCAACCTCCCTGCACCTGGTGCGGCGGCTGTTGTGCACTCTGCACGGCAGCACACTCTCGCGCAAATATCCATGGCGTCTAGGGCTACGCCTGGGGCACTGTCAGCAGCCAGGGAATTGCTACGCCACCCTCCTAGCTCCACGGCCTCTCTAGGAGCCATGAAGCAGTGGCGGGACGACGTCGACCGACTACTCGGCATGGCGCACTCTGGCTCAACCAGACCCAGGTCTCGGTCATCTCGGCGTCAACATGAGGCGTCAGCATCTGTGCGCTCACCCTCGGTGAGGGCAGCGCTGACTAAGGACCTGCGGGCAGCTCAACTGCCGGCGCGCGGTGGAGGACGCTCTAGTCTCTCTGGAGAGGTCTAATGACCTGCGAGCAGAACTCAACCGCAGGCGTGTGGGCGAGGATGCCCGCGTCTCTCTAGAAAGGGCGCGAGAGCGTCGACAGAATGTCGAGGGTCGCAACCTCGACTACGACTTCGCTGCGATTGCACCGCAGACTCCAACGGGCGCCCGGATCCAGACGGGTGTCCAATTGGCCGGCGTGGGTTGTGCCGCACTCACGGACCATCTCCGCGCGGTGACCTGGCCATCCAAGTTCTGGCCACACCTACCGGAGAAGTACGGCGGTACGTCCAATCCGTCGGAATTCTTGTAGGTTTATGTCACCGCCATCATGGCAGCAGGTGGAGACACCACCGTGATGGCAACATACTTCCATGTTGCCTTGTCTGGGCCAGCCCGGACTTGGCTCATGAACCTTGCTCCAGGATCGATCTACTCCTGGGAAGAGTTCTACGTGCGGTTCACAGCGAACTTCGCCAGCGCTTACCAACAGCATGGCGTGGAGGCCCACCTCCACGCAGTGAGGCAAGAGCCCGGGGAAACTCTTCGGACGTTTATCTCCCGCTTCACCAAGGTACGAGGTACCATACCTCGTATTTCAGATGCCTAGTAGTTGTTTCTTTTCGAATAGGAAGAAAGGCCGTCACTCGGATTCGGATAAAGGAGAAGGACCACGATCAGAAAGAAAAGGGGAATGCCGAACTGGATACTCTGCTTAAAGGAATAAGCCTCCCTTGGATAGATCGAAGAAAGAAGCACTGTGCGTTACCAGGTGTAGTGGAGAAAGCAAGGGCAAAGGTTTCATCAGAAAGAGATGCTCGAGCGATACCAGGATCACGATACGATTAATCTGATGGCGCAGCACGAACAGGAAATAGATAACCGCAAGGAAAGGGAATTGAGGCAGGAACTTATCTAACCCATTACGATTTCGGAAGAGAAAGAATGTCTCGCTATAGGACCTTGCTCTATCCCCAAGGATAGACATTTCTTCTTTTCCTCAGATTCTAGTTCTCCTAAGCTCCGTAGAAGAAGCCTATGGTTGACAAGCAATTCCATTATACTCCTTAGTTAGACTGACAAAAGAGCTACTTCAACAACTACTTATTCGGTCTGCTTTCGGTTTAAAGTTCTTTAGTTAGAACTTTTTGGGCACGCACAAAGATCACGTGAACTCAATGGTGTGCGTAGGGTAACTAAAGAAGCACTAAAAGAAGGCAAGAGCATGCCTCACTCACTGAGCACAATGCCCTACCTACCATCTCGATTCTCAACATCATCACTGCTTTTCGCCAGGGAGTACGTGATGAAAAGATGTTGGAGAAGTTAGCCACGCACGACGTGGAGACTGTCACCACACTCTTCGCTCTGGCCGACAAGTGCGCTAGAGCCACTGAGGGCCGTGCATGGCACTCGGCGCCATAGACCGGGGCTGCTCAGATGGGTGGCTCGGGTGTCGTCGCTCAGGACGGCAAAAAGAAGAAGAAAAAGAACCGCGACCAGGAGAAACTGTCGTCTGCCACTCTGGTCGTTGCAGCTGCGGCTAGGGGCCGGAACGAGCGCAACAAGCACCCACGGCCACAGAGGGGTAACAGCGGCTCATGCCCTGTACACCCCAACAGTCACCACAGCGCCGTGGAGTGTCACGAGATCATCGAGCTCACGAAGCGCGTCAGCGAGCGGCGCGAGCAGACCTCCAGGGATGGCTCCCCTCCTCGCCGCCGGCCTAGCAAGGAAAGGGTCGACAGCGGCGAGGTGGCCACAGGAGAACCAGACCTCGGGTATCAGTCACCCGAGGGGGTTCTGAAGGATGTTTTCATCGAAGACTCCAACTCCGGTGATGACAACTAGACGGGCCACCGGGGGGACCCCGTACTCCCTGGTCTACGGGGCTGAAGCCTGCCTTCCCTCGGAAACCCTTTTGGACTCCCCATGGGTCTAGTCTTTTGATAAGTCTGTGCAGGAGCGGCTGCAGTGCGAGGACATGGACTCCATATAGCAGGTGGTGATCCGAAGTCCATATTGCAACCAGGCACCCAGGCGCTACCGCCAACGATTCGCGTGTAAGTAGGGAGCTCCAGGTCAGGACCTAGTCCCACGGCGAGTACCAAACCAAGAAGGGGTCTGCAAACTCTCCCCCAGCCGGGAAGGACCCTTCAAGGTGAGGGAAGTATGCCGACCCGGGTGTATCCGTCTTGCCACAACAGAAGGAGAACCTCTTCCTAGCCCCTGGAACATGGAGCATCTCCGTAAGTTCTGCCTTATAGGAGCAAGTTTGAGGGGTTAAGTTTTTCTTCTTCATGCATGTAAGGTTATAAAGAAAAGAATTACCACCTCAGATGTGCTTTTATGATAGTCTTATCCTCCTGCTCCATGGTTTTATCCTGCAGTTTCTGGATATTATTTTTTATCTAACCCACCCATACAGTTCTCATCCCTGCTGATATGCCGACATCCAAATTGAGTAGCCAGGCTTGCAGTTTAGGACCCCTCTATGAAGGCAGGGGGTCCAGTAGCCTGGGGGCGGTTCTAAAGAACGGGAGCTCGTTCCATGGGGTGGTCCGGGGCTGTGTAGCCGCTTAGCTCGGTTCCGTACTGATGAGGACATCACTTCTATACATACAATGAATGGACCGATAACACGATCGCGTGCACGACAGCTAAATCTCCAGGTATATTCTACCCTAGTCAATTGTGTTTCAGAGCTTACGCTTGGGGCCATGGATGTTTTGAGGATTAGGAACATTGGAAAGGACCAGCAAGGACTTGGGAAAGGCCTAGGTGTTGAGGAGGAGCAGCAAGGGCGTCCACAACAGGAAGGAGATCAAGTTCGAGTCAGCTGTGACTCCATCTCGGGTTCCAGGACCAGTCTGCACTAAAATGGACGCCCAAGATGCATCCGGACTACGATTGCGACAGACTGGATATGGTTGGAAAGATAACGAGATTATCTAACCAACCCAACTGGTTCCACCCTAAAATTCATCCGGAGTCAACGGGAATCGTCGAAACAAGTCAGCGTTCAGATTCTGTTTTGGTGCTGCGACACCGTCTGTTGGGCCGTTAGGCCGTGTATCGCGTCGGAGCCCATTAGGGGCGAGTCCAGGGGTCACGCACGCCCTAATACTCTATTTATTTAGTAGCCGCTGCCATATTTAGGTTTGGGTTTTGCTTAGATCAATTCTGTCATCGAACAGTGTCGCCGTCATCGGCTTGTGAGACCCCGTCCCGTAATCAATACAATTTTGGTTGCGTTTCTTTCCTGTTCTTGCTTATGTTCTTGATTGCGCTTGCAGGGATAAGCCTTCGTGGCGAGGTCATTCGTGTGTCACGGGTGATAACCAACGGAGCCGTGGTGTAGTGATTACGAGGAACCGTTCGCTCGGAGCCTTGGATCATCAACGTCGAGATCTCCACTCAATCAAATTATCGTATCTCACGGAAGATCGGGCCGCGTCTACTATCAATTGGTATCAAATTTCTAGGTTGCCCGTGAGGTATAATTCTACCTTTAGATTAGTTTTGTTTCGTCCCATAGTCCACAAAAAGCTAAAAAAATTACGATCAGTTTATTCCGACCTAAAACCATCGCCTTAGCCTTTGCACAATTTAGTTTTAGAGTCCGCAGTTCTGAGTTCGTGTTCTAGTTAAGTTTGGTTGCTGGATTAGATTTGTTTTGGTTCAGTTTGATTGTATCCATCCGCTTCCATCCTACAAAACCGACCCCATCTACAAAACAGATCCTATCTCTACAACCGACCCTATCCACAAAACAGATCCTATCTCTACAACCGATCCTATTCACAAAATAGATCCTATCTCTACAACCGACAATATCCACAAAACATATCCTATCTCTAAAACCGACCATATCCACAAAACAGATCCTATATCTAAACCGACCATATCCAGAAAACAAATCCTATCTCTAAAACTGACCCTGTGCTCCATAGCTGTCGTTTCGGTTCCTGCCGATTTGTGCCTTTGAAAACCATAACTTGAGGTATCTTCCATAAAACGGGCATAACTTTTCGCTCGGTGCTCCGTTTGAGCTCAAATTTTTACAGCAGATTCCTGACTCCATTCTGGGGTGACCCAAACTCGCCTACGGCCTGTTTGGTTCGGTCAAAAAATTCAAAAAAATCGGGAAGATAATTAAAAAAATTGTTTAAGTGTTTTCAGGAATTTCAGAGATCCTTTGTGAATTTCTCTAGGCCACAATACAACTCTATTTCAAGTGAAATTTTGTGTGCTTCCATCCTTTGTGTTTTTGGATCAGTGGTAAAAAATTCAGAATATTTCGAGCTCTTTTGATGGTACTCCTTTTGAAACACGTCTTTGATTTCTACTAGTGCAGAAAAATCTGCCCTATTTACAGAACTGTCATTCCCACTAGATACTTGTACCTCCTTTCTTGTGCTTTGGTCCAACTGTTCTATTACATTTTCTAGGCCAGCAACTAGGACGAGTACTTGGAACACTTATTCAGCATTGCTATCTGTTACTGACTTGTGTGCCACATATATATATTTAGTCAGCCTTCCCATAGCTCCAATTTTCTCTCGAGCAGAACAGGTACTCTTTTGCAATCACACCCATGCTCGTTGGACAGTCACACCGGTCACCGTTTGCCACCTGCAGTGCTGGTAAGAACGTTGTAAGAGCGGGGTAAGACGCTTCATAATTTGTATTCCACCACCTCCACCACCACCCTGAGAGATAGTTGTAGGGTTCACATTGTTTGTTGCCTTTTTATCTCTGTTTTGTGCTAACAATGACAGGACCAAAGAATCAAATGGACAAGGACAAGGGGCCTAAACTTAACGACGATGAGTGTGTCTCTCAAATGGAATTGAAGGAGATGATGCGCGCGATGACTGAAGCTTTTAAAAAATACCAGGACTCTGCCTCGACATCCTATGAGCAGCTTGATCGACGAGTTGCTGAACTTGTTACACGCATGGACGTACTGGAGGCTCGTCCCCCACCACCAACTCCAGCCCCAGCTCACTCTCCTGTGGATGACGACGACGACGATGACGACGGTGTTTATGCACCGCTGCGACAACGCCTCACACGTAATCGACAAGGTATGGGAGGTAATGATAGACGTCGTCATCATAATCCTGAACCAGACCATGATCCATTTGCTAAGATTAAGTTTTCTATTCCACCGTTCATGGGTTCTTATGATGCTGAAGCTTACTTAGACTGGGAGATGACGGTAGAACAAAAATTTAATTCCCATCTTGTTCCTGAGCAGCATAGGGTTAGACAAGCCACTAGTGAATTTAGAGATTTTGCTATCATTTGGTGGAATGAACTTGTTAACACACGTGCTGCACCACAAACATGGATTGCGTTAAAAGAGGAGATGCGAGCTCGCTTTGTTCCCCCTTCTTATAGACGTGATCTTCGAAAAAAATTGCAACGCTTAGATTAGGGAGACATGTCGGTACAGGAATACTACCAAGAACTTCAGAAAGGTATGCTACGATGTGGGGTAGTTGAGGATCCGGAGGATCAAATGGTTAGGTTTTATGGGGGATTGAGGCGGGAGATTCAGGATATTGTTGATTATAAAGAATATCATTCTATACAACGCTTGTTCCATCTTTCTATGTTGGCAGAAAAAGAATTGCAGGGTCGTCAACAACGGAGGAGCAGCACTTTCGCTCCACGCCAGCCACCGACGCCAGCCAAGGCGTCATCATCTTCGGGCGTACGGACGTCCACATCTTCCACTGTACCTTCGGGTGTTGCAGCAAAACCTGCTACGACCACCTCTTCCACAGGCCGCTCCTCCGACATCAAGTGCCACCGCTGCCAGGGACTTGGTCATATTCAGCGAGATTGCCCCAGCAAACGGGCATACATTGCTACTGGTGATGGTGGGTATGTTAGTGCTTCTGATGTTGAAGATGAAGATACTGTTGGAGCTAACATTGCAGAGACTTATGATGGTGATGAGGAGGTTCTTGGTACAATAGCGACCGAGACCTATAAGGCCTTGATTGTGCAACGAGCTTTGAGTACCACGGCTAGTGACGACGACAACAGACAGCGCCACAACCTTTTCAACATGTTCCTCATCGTCAAGGATTGCCGTGTACATACCATCATTGACGGTGGTAGCTGCAACAACTTGGTGAACGTTGAGGTGGTCAAGAAGCTTGGCTTGACCACACGAGAGCATCCCCACCCTTATCACATTCAATGGTTTAACAACAGCGGTAAGTTCAAGGTAACAAAAACAGCAAGGGTGCATTTTTCTATTGGCTCTTACCATGACTTTGCTGATTTCGATGTGGTGACTATGGATGCTTGCTCTCTTTTACTGGGACGTCCTTGGGAGTTTGATACTGATGCTATTCACCATGGTAGATCTAATAAATATACTTTCATGCATAAGGGAAAGAAAATTGTGTTGCTTCCTATGACTCCCACTGAAATTGTCCACTTTGAACATGAGAAAAAGACTAATGCTAAGCAAAAAGGTGTTTTGAACTCTGAAAATCAGCAACCTATTAAGTTAAAAACTCCTACTTTGCTAGCCACTAGATCTGATCTTGATGAGTTACATGCCTCTGTTGGACTTTGCTATGCCTTAGTGTGCAAAAATGCTTTCTATTCCATTGATGATAAGTCTATTACTTTGCCACTGGCTATTGCTAACCCTTTGCAACAGTATATGGATGTGTTTCCCTCTGAGATACCCCCTGGATTACCACCTGAGTTGCCTCCAGATTTTCGGGTTAGTCCCACCTTTAACGTTTCAGATTTGAAGCCATATATGGGTGACAAAGATGAGATTGAGTCGAGGACGACTCCAATTCGAGAGGAGGAGGATGATGAGGACATCACTTCTATACATACAATGAATGGACCGATAACACGATCGCGTGCACGACAGCTAAATCTCCAGGTACATTCTACCCTAGTCAATTGTGTTTCAGAGCTTATGCTTGGGGCCATGGATGTTTTGAGGATTAGGAACCTTGGAGAGGATCAGCAAGGACTTGGGAAAGGCCTAGGTGTTGAGGAGGAGCAGCAAGGGCGTCCACAACAGGAAGGAGATCAAGTTCGAGTCAGCTGTGACTCCATCTCGGGTTCCAGGACCAGTCTGCACTAAAATGGACGCCCAAGATGCATCTGGACTCCGATTGCGATGGACTGGATATGGTTGGAAAGATAACGAGATTATCTAACCAACCCAACTGGTTCCACCCTAAAATTCATCCGGAGTCAACGGGAATCGTCGAAACAAGTCAGCGTTCAGATTCTGTTTTGGTGCTGCGACACCGTCTGTTGGGCCGTTGGGCCGTGTATCGCGTCGGAGCCCATTAGGGGCGAGTCCAGGGGTCACGCACGCTCTAATACTCTATTTATTCAGTAGCCACTGCCACATTTAGGTTTGGGTTTTGCTTAGATCAATTCTGTCATCGAACAGTGTCGCCGTCATCGGCTTATGAGACCCCATCCCGTAATCAATACAATTTTGGTTGCGTTTCTTTCCTGTTCTTGCTTGTGTTCTTGATTGCGCTTGTAGGGATAAGCCTTCATGGCGAGGTCATTCGTGTGTCACGGGTGATAACCAACGGAGCCGTGGTGTAGTGATTGCGAGGAACCGTTCGCTCGGAGCCTTGGATCATCAACGTCGAGATCTCCACTCAATCAAATTATCGCATCTCACGGAAGATCGGGCCGCGTCTACTATCACGTACCCTAAGCCTACACACTCCACCACCCTGTGACGGGTACCCTAGTATTTGGAGCTATGGTCCTGTGGGTCCGACAATCTAGGGTCCGATTCTAGAGAATGGACACTTGTCTCCTGGGGTGGTCCGGAGCCGCGTCCCACGTAGCCGCTTAGCCTGGTCCCGTACCGTAAGCCTGCATGCTCCACCACTCTGCGATGGGCGTCCTAGTATCTGGCACCGTGGTCCAGGGGGTCCGGACACACAACTTGGCTTCCCAGGCTAAGTCTTACAGGTCCTGTGCATGTATCAAAGGATGGCTAATATCAGATGGTGGGTCCTATGGGTGTGCTACTAATGCTTCCTGGCTGAAGCTGTGTACAGGTCCAGGTCCCAGTTGAGGCTACCCCCTAGGGGTCGTTGCCAACTATTTTAAGTATGCTAGTATCCAGCCTCGACACGTCGAGCCTACATCCCAGGGGGGCAGGTACCGGGAATGAGTCGGTAACGCCACACTCAATAGGGACAAATAGCATACAGATAAGTGCTAATACTGATCGATAAGTAGTACTCCAAAGTATCTTACAAAAACAAAGTTATTACATCCGCTTTCAAGCGGAACCCTAGCTCCATTCCTACATGTACGAACTACTCGGCACCAGCAGGGTCACGCCGAAAGCGCACGGCCACCGTCTTCATGGCGTCCTGTACGACCTTTCGGACGGCTTGCCGGCGGCGGTGGCCTCCTCGACGTGTGCGCCAAGACAAAAGAGCCCTCATCGTTGGAGGCGACGTCGGGGCCATTAAAGCCAAAGAGTTGGAAACGTGGCGACACGCGGCGCCCAGCGGCCTGGCCGCTGAAACAGAGTCGAAGCTCGACCAGTTTATGGAGGCGTGCCATGAGGCCGCTGCAGGAAGCAATGAAGTTCATGCGGAAGGTGGAGCCGCAGCTCAGCTCGCTTTCCACCTCCGCAAGGCTGATGAACATCCTTGAAATGGAGCACTGGTGGAAGAGTGCCACCTCCCACGAGGCCGCGCTCCTCCAGCAACAGCAAGAAGAAAGGCGAGATCGGTAGCGCCAACACACAGGAGACGAAGAGCACGGACTCCCCGGTGGCAAGATCACCGAGGAGGATGGCGCCGGCGCGGATCCTTCCACCGAATGCTGGTGCGCTCCATCCAGGCAGGCGGCGCACCATGTCGGGTGCCCACTTAGTCTAGAAGCGCTCGGGATGAACTAACAAGGCCATGGCAACTACGGCAACGCAAAGCAGAGCTCGGAGGTGAAAGGGCGCAGCAAGTAGGAGAGAAGCGAAAGAATAACTGCTGCTCGCGGGGTGAATCCCTTTTTAAAGCGGACTCTCCCGCTCGCGCCCCAAAATGCCACGGGAAATCTCCCCCTATGCGCACCAGGGCGACCCAGCCTATGACACGAGGGCCCAGCCCCACAAGTCATACAGCTGGTATGCTAGTCTCCGAGTGCGAAGAAGGCGAACTGCCACGCGAGGAGCGAATCGCTGTGCCTCTTCGTCTCCGCCGAAAGCAGCGACCCAGCCTCTGACACGGGGGCCCGATCCCACGGGTCATGCTCCATCGGCGTCGGTCCCCAAGTGTGAAGAAGGCAAACCGCCGCGTGAGGAGCATGCCGCCGCCCGTGGCGGTGCGCCTCTTCATCTCTGCCGAAACCAACTGCCCAGTCTCTGGCATGGGGGCCCGGGCCCACGAGTCATCCTCCTTGGGCGCCAGCTCCTGGGCACAGAGAAGTCGTACCGCCGCTCGTGCCAGTACTACGCCTCCTCGAGTCAGCCGCAGAAGACAGAGAAGGTGAATTTTTAAAAACCAACGCAGCGATATCGAGGCGCCTCGTGTGTGGGCCGGCGAAACCATCAAGTATGGGGGCCACGCATCAGTCAGCCGCGAGGATAGGCACGGCCGTTGATGTGACCGATGGCAGACTGACAGCGCGTGCGCGCTGAGTTAATGCGGCGCACGCTGAGGTGGCGCCCTAGTCACCAGTCATGCCGTGCTGACGCAAGGTACAAGTTTTGGCCCCACCTGCAGGCTCGCATCCTCCCCTGAGGTGGGCTCGGGGGCCACTGTCGGTACCCTGAAACAGGGGTACCCCTTACTACAGTGAGAAGACGCTATACCCGCGCGGCTACCTCTAGTCATGTGGTGAACAGCACCCTACTCCACCACGTGGACGGCTCCAGGGTCGCCACGTGGCCAGGGAAGACGATATACTCCAAGATGTCAACAGTGGGTCCGGACCCCATGGGAAAGTGTTGGACCCGTGCACATGTAGATCGGGCCTCCGGGCAAGGTCCAGGACCCCCACGGGCGTGACCCAGACCCCCGGGTCAGGTCCCGAACCCCTTTGTGTGGGGTCTGGACTACCCACAGCCGGGTCCCGGGACTCTGGGACAGAGAATACCTAGACCTTGCTCAGGCAGGGGTCCGGTGCTGACACATGTCCAGGCCCAGCCTGGTGCAGACCTGTCCGCATAACGCTACTGCTCCCCGCCCAGGCGGAGACCCGATGCTGCCACGTGGCCTACCGCGCGTGACGTGAGCCAGCGGGCGGGGCCTAACGTAAGGCCTCCAGGTTGCGTGTGAAAGTTCCCTTTGACCCGGGAACAGGATCTGGATGTCGCCTAGAGGGGGGGGTGAATAGGCGAATAAAACTTATTACTTTTAAAACTTAAATTCTTACTCTACTCGAAGACTTAGTACGCAGTGGAGTGAGAAGACTCTTCGAGTAGGTTGCAGCGGAATCAGAGATCCTGTCTCAAAAGTGTCCTGCACTTCAAATAAAGCTTATACCATAGATAAGTATTGAAGTGCAGATATAAAGACGAGTAAGACAGAGAGTCAGGATACAATACAGAACAGAGCACACAGACGCAAGGATTTATCCCGAGGTTCGGCCAAGCCTGAAATGCTTGCCTAGTCCTCGTTGGAGTTAGCCACACCTAGGCTTGGAGTTTATTTCAACTCCTTCCTCCGTTTGCTCAGATCTGTCAGAATGACAGATAGAGCCTTTCACTATTGAGTGGGGTTACAACAGAACCGCGGCTGCTTACAAACTTCTTGGCAGCACCCCGGCAGAGTAACGATACGCTCAAGACCTTGCTCTAGCTCTTAGCAGCACTGCTCCTCTCTCTAAAGGCTTATAGCTGTGCCTTCTACACAAACTATAGAGTTACACACAAGAGAGAGAGCGAGAATTGATCCGAGTGATGTCTACACTTGTTGGCTGCACTTGTTACTTGCTTGAGGCGCCTAGGGGTCCCTTTTATAGGCACAAGGGGCCTAGGAGCCGTTGGAGGCAATTCTGGAAGGCCAATCTTGCCTTCTGTCGTCGGGGGCACCGGACTGTCCGGTGCACACCGGACACTGTCCGGTGCCCGATTTGTTTCCTTATCCGGCGCTGCCGACCGTTGCAGCCCGTTGGAGATCTGCGAGCCGTTGGCGCACCGGACAGTCCGGTGCACACCGGACAGTCCGGTGCCGTCTTCCGACCGTTGGCTCGGCCACGTGTCCCGCGCGGATTGCGCGGCCGACCGTTGGCCCTGGCCGACCGTTGACTCACCGGACAGTCCGGTGCACACCGGACAGTCCGGTGAATTTTAGCCATACGCCGCCGGCCAAAATCCCGAGAGCGGCCAGTTCGAGTCGAGTCAGTCTGGCGCACCGGACACTGTCCGGTGCACACCGGACAGTCCGGTGCTCCAGACCGAGCTGGGACTTGGCTGCACACAGCCAAGTCATTCTCTCCTCTTCTTTCTTCTTCTTCTTTCTGTTTCTAACACTTAGACAAATATATTAGTACACAAACCAATGTACTAAGTCCAGAAACATACCTTCTCTTAATTATTACATCCAGCATTTCACATGCATGAGTTTCGATGTTGGACTCATAAATCATCAAGTCTGCTTGACTTGATCTAGATTGACATTTCTTGGCTCCAACATCCTGCAAAGATCACATAGAACATCTCCAAACCTAGGAACAAACCAAACTAAAGATCAAGGTGAACTTAGCTCCTTTGGGCTGCTTCCAGTTCTGGTTTTGACACTTGTTCTCCTTCTAGTGACCTTGATCTCCTTCTTAGAGCTTGATCTTGAGCCTTATGACTTACACCACATAACTGTAGCTGTTACCTCATTGGTTGTAAGTCACGTCCTTATATAGTGATCCTTGATGTGCCGTAGCTGTTCTCAACTCGATCACCCTTGACTTTGCAAGCTTTCTTCTTCACCCTTGGCCTTGGGTTCCTCAGTCTCCTTGACCTTCTCCCGTGCACTTGGTACCTCGAAGCTCTTCTTGCCTCCGTCCTTGGCTTGATCAGTTGTCTCCGAGCTACGCACCCGAGTATCACTTTTGCAATGTCCATCTAACTTGTGATGCCCATTATCTAGTCCTTGGGCCATCACACTTGTTCACTTGTGTTGAACCCTGTCAGCTTTACACTAAGCACCTGTTCAACACTCAACACACTTGTTAGTCCTTTAATTGAGTTGTCATCCAAACACCAAAACTCACAAGAGAGCTTTCAATCTCCCCCTTTTTGGTGATTGATGGCAACACAATTAAAGCTTACATAAGAATAAGATTTGAAGCACAAATTTTGAAAACTAAGTTTATAGAATTGCTCCCCCTAAATATGTGCTTACTTTAGAATCATAATTTTGGCCTTATATGCCAATTTGCACATACTTAGGCAATTCGAAGCATTTCTACACCTTAGCACCTTTTGGAATGCATTGTCAAAGATCAACCCATGATACTATAACGCACAAATGCACAGAACCAGAGTTAAACACCCATCATTGAGTAGCTATATCACAGGAATATCAACCTACCACTTTTCTCCATTAAGATACCAATTTAGATACTAATTTAAAGCAATCTTAGCACCATTAACCACATGCATCATTGTCCACATGACTATCTATTTCAGAATGAACACAATAGATGCCAATTAATTCATAGTGACGGAAGCACTAGTCCATATGATGCAACACATATAATACTGCAGGAAGCATATGAATAACACACTAGCAAAGCTCAAACTAACACATCACCCCTTAGAATAAGCTTTCCTCTAATGTTGAGATAAGCTTTAATGCACAAATTCTCCCCCTTTGACATCAACCACCAAAACCATATTCAAGCAGGAACATAGGATGATGTCACGGGACAACAGGGTGGTAAGGAAGAGAGACACATGATCAATACTCCCCCTTACTTATTGAGCATATGCACTACCAACATTTAAGAAAGATACAAATATGCAAAAAGATTACTATTTCCTTTTGTACCTTTACCATGTTGTAGTGTACTTCCCATCTTGAAAGTATTTAATCTCTTGAGAGCTTCTTCACACTTGTGCCAGATTCTTGATCCTGACCTTTTCTTGTTGCTAAGACACCAAACTTAGAACAAGTTATAGTATTGGGCACAAGAAGAAACTTCTATTCTAATCACAAGATGTCAATTAAAGCAAACTACCATGGCTACTAATTGAAGAATACCAATTTCAAGATCATTTATTATCGTAGCTCCATGATATTCAAAGATAAGCATCTAATATCACCAAATATTGTAGAGCATGAGCAATCTTAAAAATACGCATTTACTCACGACTTAAGATACCAATCGCTTGACTTACGGAGGTACCCAAGTCCTGATTGCTCCATTTCTTGCTCATCTTCTCTTTTCCACCTTGAGACTACACAAGATCACTCAAGAAACAATTAGTCTCAAAAGACACAAGTTATGTGTGCTCCCCCTAAACTTGTGTATCAAGTATTTGAATAACTTGCACTTTGCACATTCTAGCTTCCTCAGAACTAGAGGGGATTACACCATATCTTGGTCAAGGCATACTCTTAATTTTATCACAAAAAGATACCAATTGAGTACCACATGAAAGATTGACTTAATACAGCAATGCATGCCAATTATTGTACCACATACATGGCAATCTAAACATGCTACATGCATGACAAACATTGTACCACATGTACCAATTGAAGAACAACACAATCATGCATATAAAGCGTAATGTCTAAGCATGCCATAATTAAGAAGATTTCTTAGATGCACCAAAAGAAACAACATTTTAAAAGCATAAATCACCTAAACCAAGATATTACCGATTGAAAGACAAGAACATAGTTATGATCGCAATTAAAGGAACTTCAAGATATTCAATATAATTGCACAGTTCCATTTTCCATACCTTTGCCTTTATGAGAGCACTTGTTATCACCAATTCAGAGCTCCTTTTGCTTACTCATCTCACAGCTCAAAAGGGCACGACATGGATTTGAAATTCACACAATACCAAACTAGGGTAATCATGTGAACATGGACTAAACAATATGTCATATTTGCACATAGCATGACTTACACAAAGTTACATGTTTATCCATATACACCAAGAGGGTTAATCGTTGTGGATATAACAAATGAAAGAGCTACCCATGAATGATCCTATAGTGCACTAGTCATGATTAGGCAAACATTATTATGATCCATTTAACACAGGCAATCATAAAGCATAACTACTCTAAGCACGACACTTAAATTTAAGAGCAATAATGATAATGCACTTAAGAAACACAGGTACCGTCCTTTGAAGAGACAGATGCGCAATCGAGGTCCTTTGCTTGATTCACCAATAATGATCAAGGACCTATTCCACTTTTTACTTGAGATGAACATGGGATTAGTGTCTCATAATAATTCAACCTTGGGTCAATAAACACCAAAACAATTGACAGCTTAAGCATAGAGTTTTTAGATAACCGTCTTAAGCTCTCCCATGGTCTCCAGTCCATCTCATGGCACCTGCATGGTCTAGTTAGCACAATTTGGTACCCACCTCGGAATGGGTCCATAACGATCAACTAAAAGTGCCTTTGGCACCCAAATAGTCTTTGTGCTAGTTCTAGGTGATCTTGCTACATATCTAGCACAAGTATATGAATTGGGTCTCCTAAGCAAATGAGATTGAGACAACTTTACTTGTTTAGGAGCCTCACCTTTATTACATACCTTGGATAGATGACCCTGCTCACCACACTTGTAGCAGAAGCGTCGCTCAACCTGACATGACGCTTGCTGTTTGTCATTTTCCTTGGTGAGGGTCACCTTGGAGGATGCCCATTCTTGATTCTTCATGACCGGACATGAAGTGATCATGTGGTCCTTATTGTTGCATCCAAAACAACTCCTTGTCCCTTCATTCTTGTCTTTGTACGGACAAGACGTGATGAGGTGACCTAACTTCTTGCACTTGAAGCACCTCCTTTTTCCTCTTCCCTTTTTGTGCTTTAATGACATGGAGAGATGATCAGTGCAAACAACATGACTAATTGAATTTTTACCTTTTTCCTTGTTCATGTCGATTTCTTCATTTATAGCTTTAGGAACATCCTTCTTATGGAGTTCGATGCTTGCTGCAGTTCTTCCTTTCTCAAGCTTCTTCACCACGCGCCCGTGGATATCTTGAGAGAGTTGAGCAATGCGTCTTCTCCTTAGTTGTATTTGCTTCTTGTTCCCACTCAATTTCTTTTGTGACCCTAAAACTTGTTGCTCAATCAATGATTGGCTTTCTTTCGAGCAACAGGGGTTAGCACATGGTGATATACAATTCAAATGTGCACACGTGCGAGAATGAGGTTCACATGAATTTAAGTTTGCAATTATAACCTCATGAGCAACATTAAGCATGATATGTCTATCCAAGAGATTATCATGAGAATAAGATAATGAATCATATTTTTTGGTGAGAGCTAATTTATCATGACTTAGCAATTCTACTTGCCTCTCAAGCATGGCATTTTTCATTCTAAGTTGAGTCACACAAGATAAAGCATCATCATTACTACTTTGCTTAATCAATATTGAATCATACCGTTGGACCAGGACATCATGAGAGCATTTTAGCTCCTCATGTTCTTTGGTCATCTTCTCCAGGCTGTTGTTTGTTTTGATGAGAGTCTCTTCTAGCCTGAGAAGCGTCTCGCCTTGTTCCTTGTTCCTTCTCAATAACTTAACCAAGATTGCTTTGTCCTCTTTGTTGAGATGGATATAGAACTGGCGAATCTCCTCTTCTTCCACATCGTCGGTCTCATTTTCCCTATCATTATTATCAGTGGAAGCAAAACAGGAAAATGTACCTTGTGATGATGTGGATTCCTCATCCTCATATTCTTCCTCATCATCGCTTTCGTCTCCACCATCATTGTTAGCAATAAGACATTTATTACTAGTGGAAGACAAACCTGTTGATGAGGTGGATTCATCGTTTGGTGTCCAACGCTTTTCATCTCCCTTTGATGAGTTAGTATCACAGGCAATATAGGGAGTAGAAGCAACACAATTTGCCACAAAATATTTTACTTTAATTCTATTCCATAAATCATGAGCATCAGCAAATAAATCAGTATCACTACTCATGATGGAAAAATAAGCACCTCTTGAAAGAGAGTCAACTAAGATGTTGCAAGCATGGTGATTTAGAGATAAACATCTTAGTTCTTCATTAGAAAGATTTTTACTAAAATCAGAGGGAAAAATACTTCTACTAAAGATCTGTCTCAAATCAGGGTCAACATTCATGAAAGCATTATAAATAGAGACAGACCAGGATTTATAATTAGAACCATCGCCTAGAAGACGTTCAACGGTTACCTCTTGTGACGACATCGTCATCTCCGGACGGCTAAGCCCACACTGGAGAGGCCTAGCTCTGATACCAATTGAAAGTTCCCTTTGACCCGGGAACAGGATCTGGATGTCGCCTAGAGGGGGGGTGAATAGGCGAATAAAACTTATTACTTTTAAAACTTAAATTCTTACTCTACTCGAAGACTTAGTACGCAGTGGAGTGAGAAGACTCTTCGAGTAGGTTGCAGCGGAATCAGAGATCCTGTCTCAAAAGTGTCCTGCACTTCAAATAAAGCTTATACCATAGATAAGTATTGAAGTGCAGATATAAAGATGAGTAAGACAGAGAGTCAGGATACAATACAGAACAGAGCACACAGACGCAAGGATTTATCCCGAGGTTCGGCCAAGCCTGAAATGCTTGCCTAGTCCTCGTTGGAGTTAGCCACACCTGGGCTTGGAGTTTATTTCAACTCCTTCCTCCGTTTGCTCAGATCTGTCAGAATGACAGATAGAGCCTTTCACTATTGAGTGGGGTTACAACAGAACCGCGGCTGCTTACAAACTTCTTGGCAGCACCCCGGCAGAGTAACGATACGCTCAAGACCTTGCTCTAGCTCTTAGCAGCACTGCTCCTCTCTCTAAAGGCTTATAGCTGTGCCTTCTACACAAACTATAGAGTTACACACAAGAGAGAGAGCGAGAATTGATCCGAGTGATGTCTACACTTGTTGGCTGCACTTGTTACTTGCTTGAGGCGCCTAGGGGTCCCTTTTATAGGCACAAGGGGCCTAGGAGCCGTTGGAGGCAATTCTGGAAGGCCAATCTTGCCTTCTGTCGTCGGGGGCACCGGACTGTCCGGTGCACACCGGACACTGTCCGGTGCCCGATTTGTTTCCTTATCCGGCGCTGCCGACCGTTGCAGCCCGTTGGAGATCTGCGAGCCGTTGGCGCACCGGACAGTCCGGTGCACACCGGACAGTCCGGTGCCGTCTTCCGACCGTTGGCTCGGCCACGTGTCCCGCGCGGATTGCGCGGCCGACCGTTGGCCCTGGCCGACCGTTGACTCACCGGACAGTCCGGTGCACACCGGACAGTCCGGTGAATTTTAGCCGTACGCCGCCGGCCAAAATCCCGAGAGCGGCCAGTTCGAGTCGAGTCAGTCTGGCGCACCGGACACTGTCCGGTGCACACCGGACAGTCCGGTGCTCCAGACCGAGCTGGGACTTGGCTGCACACAGCCAAGTCATTCTCTCCTCTTCTTTCTTCTTCTTCTTTCTGTTTCTAACACTTAGACAAATATATTAGTACACAAACCAATGTACTAAGTCCAGAAACATACCTTCTCTTAATTATTACATCCAGCATTTCACATGCATGAGTTTCGATGTTGGACTCATAAATCATCAAGTCTGCTTGACTTGATCTAGATTGACATTTCTTGGCTCCAACATCCTGCAAAGATCACATAGAACATCTCCAAACCTAGGAACAAACCAAACTAAAGATCAAGGTGAACTTAGCTCCTTTGGGCTGCTTCCAGTTCTGGTTTTGACACTTGTTCTCCTTCTAGTGACCTTGATCTCCTTCTTAGAGCTTGATCTTGAGCCTTATGACTTACACCACATAACTGTAGCTGTTACCTCATTGGTTGTAAGTCACGTCCTTATATAGTGATCCTTGATGTGCCGTAGCTGTTCTCAACTCGATCACCCTTGACTTTGCAAGCTTTCTTCTTCACCCTTGGCCTTGGGTTCCTCAGTCTCCTTGACCTTCTCCCGTGCACTTGGTACCTCGAAGCTCTTCTTGCCTCCGTCCTTGGCTTGATCAGTTGTCTCCGAGCTACGCACCCGAGTATCACTTTTGCAATGTCCATCTAACTTGTGATGCCCATTATCTAGTCCTTGGGCCATCACACTTGTTCACTTGTGTTGAACCCTGTCAGCTTTACACTAAGCACCTGTTCAACACTCAACACACTTGTTAGTCCTTTAATTGAGTTGTCATCCAAACACCAAAACTCACAAGAGAGCTTTCAGCGTGGCCCCTGCATTTATTGCGGATAAG
Organism: Zea luxurians; assembly: GCA_029449295.1. NCBI lineage: Eukaryota > Viridiplantae > Streptophyta > Magnoliopsida > Poales > Poaceae > Zea > Zea luxurians. Next base: position 38,863,745 of record JAOPSE010000026.1, read on the forward strand.
GCGCGCCCCCTGACAAGCGATGTGCCGCCTCGGTATTTAATGAGGCCTGCCCACTCTGCTGTCAGGGAGCGACCTGTCCACTCTACTGGCAAGCAGTGAGCCGCCTCAGCATTTAATGAGACCTGTCCATGTCGCTGGCAGGCGGCATGCCTGTCCATTCTGATGGCAGGCGATACGCCCATGCTGCTGCGTGCACCGTGTTCATCATCACTCGTACGTTGCCAGGGAAGCTTCCGCTGCATGCCAATGCTACGAAGGCCGCGGAAACTAGGACGCAGGAAGATTGCACTGGCGACTAGCATTAGTTGCTCTAAGTATTACATCCATTATGTTTTTGGGCCCATATGTCGGGGCTCAGCACTCTTGTACATGCCCCCCTTGGACTATAAAAGGGAGGGCACATTACGTTACAAGGCATCCTCATTCAGACTCAAGCCATCCTAGACACAACTCAAGCTCACGAGCAATACAACACACAGTGGAGTAGGGTATTACGCTTCGGCGGCCCGAACCACTCTAAACTCTTGCGTGTTCTTGCGTGATCATCCCAAATCCATCTAATAGGCAAAACGCTTAGGCCCCCTCCTCATCTTAGGATTTAGGGCGGGTGCATTCCGCCAACCGGCTGGAGATTTCCTCTCCGACAGCAACATTAAAGGTAAATTTAATCTCTTCTTGTTGATTCTTTTGAACTGGATGTAAGGAAGAACATGCAGAAGATTTGACCTTTGTTGGCCAAACAAACTCAGCGGTATATACATTTGCGGATTCATCATCTGAACTATCACGCTCTACAAGATGTATAGTACGGACGACCGATTTTGATGTCTCTTTAAATCGGCTTTCACAGGCTAAAGCCCACTGATGTAGCTGAGATATTGAAAAGAACTGGGTCCCATCTAATTTGTCTCTTAAGTAGGATAGCAACCCATTAAAAGCCAGTCCTGATAGCTCTTTATCTGCGACATGGATCCGAAAGCATCGGTTTCTAGTGTCCCGGAACCTCCGAATATAATCATTAACTGATTCTTCGCGTCCCTGTCAGACTGAAGCTAAATCAGCTAGCCCTAATTCATATTCCTTGGAAAAGAAATGTTCATAAAATTTACTCTCTAAATCATTCCAAGAATTAATGTAATTAGGAGGCAAGGCGGTGTACTATGCAAAAGCGGTACCAGTAAGGGATAAAAAATAATCAAACACAAAATGCTTCCCCATCGGCCAATTCGTCAAGGTGTGCTAGGAACTGGCATATATGTTCGTGTGTGCTTCTCCCATTTTCATCAGAAAACTTCGGTATCCTTGCCCCTTGTGGACATGGGACAATGTCAAACCGGTGATCATATGGCTTTTGATATGATTGCCCCACTCTAGCTATACTAACTTTAAGCCTATCTCGAAATAGTTCAACCATTTCTTCCCTAATTTTCTCCATTGCGCCCGGTGGCAGACCACTGGACCCTAGGCTGTGAGGCTCATTCGGTCGGGCATTGTTATGTCGTCCTTCTTGCCGTGACCAATCGATAATGGGCCTGTGATTGTATGGTGTGTTGTAGTTTAAATATGTAGGTGGCGGAACGTACTACTGCTGTGGTGTGTAATAATTTGGTGCATAGTGTGCGACGGTAGGTTCTGCGTATGCGTATCCTGTCTGTCCGGTTGTGTTCGCTATTATTGGGACACCACACGGTAGCCCTGGTGCAGTCCCAGACTGTCTGGCAGGGAAAACCGGACAGTCTGCGTAAGGGCCGGACTGTCCGGACAAAATCTCGGACGGTCTGACCTTGTCCAGAGGCGCCGATTTGCCAAGCAGGGACAACGGTGGTGGTATTTACCCTAGATATGAGTTCATCGGCATACCATATAATGGTTGGGGCTGTGAATCCCCATTTGTCGCCGATGTATTAGACATAGATATCATGTTACTAGTTTCATATGATGGAAAATTATGAGCAACAGACTTCTCCAACGTACGCGTTTATTTTCTAATTGATTCTTCTAACCCTCTAATATGCTGTTTCATTTTATTCTACTGATAATTTACATACTGTTTAATAGATTGGATGTCGTCGGGTTTACTTACGTTGGGGACTTAAAGCGAAGATAGAAGAGATGCGACGTCGGTCTCTCCATGTTTAACAACCTTCCGGTGGCGATTCACCGTGTATTGTGACAAGAATTTTTCCTTCGCTTGACGCATGTAGTCCTCGTATTGCTATTGCTCATCGGCCGTCAAACTTTCAACAGCCGGCTTCAGGATATTGTCCGGGAAGATATCAGTGTGATCTTTAGAAACGACCATTTGAGGGCTTGATTTTTAGTAGATCTAGATACCTTTCCCCAGCGGAGTCGCCAAAAAGTGTGTTGGCGCCGATTCGGTCACCAAACACTAGAAAGGACCGTCTGGTGATACTCTCTGCGGAGACGCGGACGGTCCGCGACACAGGGTTGAATGGTCCACGACCTGCCGCAGGAACGACTCCTCCTCTACGTACATCCGAACGATCCGCGCCTGGGGCTCGGACGGTCCGTGATGGTGCAGAGGGTCTTCTTCCCAGCAGACCTAGATATCGCATTCCAGGAGGGACCCCGTCGGGAGGAGAGAATTGTAGGATGTGTCTTGGCGTCGGGAGGCCACCCAAGGCGCCTCTAGTCGACGTAAAGCCGAAGAGATATGAAGATTTGATGTATAAGGAGGCTAAACTAGAACTATTTCTAATGCATAACATAAAAACAAGAAGTAGATTTGATTTGATTGATTGTGGGGTTCAATCGGTCGTAGCCCTTCATCTATATAAAGGGGATCTAGATCCGTTACAAGCCGTTTTCCGAGCTAATCCTGTAGTTTTAGATAACAAATACTGCGAAAAACTAAACACCCTAACTGATTCTGCGCACGTGTGACCATCTGCATCACCATCATGAACCGTCCGAACCGCGCACCATCTCGGCTCAAAGTTGTACCGGCTGGACGGTCATTTCCTGCGCTCAACCCATGTGTTAACTGCTTATAAAAACTGTGGGTTGGGCTGCTCAACCTATGTGTTAACTGCTTATAAAACTGTGGGTTGGGCTGCTCTAATCGCACAGGGTCCTCCATCATTGCAAAAACACGCATAACTTACATTGTCATTTTCGCTCCCGTGACCTACCTCGTCGTGTCTCGGCTTGGCTTGGCTTCCTCCTCCCCGACGACCACCCCGCGCTTCTCCTCTCCCCCCGTCCCACCTTCCGAGAGGCTCGAGCCCTGATCCCACGCTGAGGGCGGCGGTGTTAGGAGTTTAGCGATGGCGAGGTGGCGGCCGGCGGCGCTGCTGGTAGTGGCGCTGACAGCGGTTCTGTCGGCGGCGCGGCGGGCGGATGCGCTCTCAGTGACGGTGACCGACACCGAGTGCATCCACGAGTTCGTTCCGTACGAGGGTGACACCGTGTCCGGGAACTTCGTCGTTGTCGACCACGACATCTTCTGGAGCTCCGATCACCCAGGCATCGACCTCACGGTACACACCCGATCCTTGACCCAGCCGCATTATAATCCTGCGCGGTTAAATTTGATGGGAGGGTCGTGGTACGATTGGGTTTATGGGTTGTTTTGATGGGGATCTGGCCATCAGGTGGATAGAATTGGGGATCGGGTGCCTTCCTGATTCGTGGTCCTCTGACGCGATCTCTTGTTTATGTACCGGTTTGCGGATCTAAAACAAATATTTTATGGCTGGCATAAGGATTTATGTAGTTTAGCTTGATGAATTAGGAGTTGATTCAGTAATAGGTTTTGCAAAGTTCGGACCTTTTAGGGGATTTTCAGCGGATTGTCACTGCTTTGTTTTACGGTCTGCTGCGGTGCCTTGCGAGTGCACCAAGTATGGTTGGATGATAATGTGCTGTTTCACTGCTGGTTACCTCAAAAGTTGCCCCCTGCAGTTGTTCTCAAAAGTTGGATTCTTGGTCTTGCGTGAAAGAGTTTTTTTGGGTGAAATTTGACACCAATTTCACTTCTTCGCAACTGAAAATATCAAGCTTAAGTCGCATCTGTAGTTTCATATTCAGTTGCTATGTTGTTGGCTCTATTTGTTGGGGTCTGCTGCAATTGATGCTAATAATAGATGTTCAATTTTCTAGTCTGTCTTATGATTCAATTGAGTTAACACTACCGTGGATGCTGCAATTGATTCATATACCTCCTGGTCCTGTCTAGATAAGCTGACAGCTGCTCCTTTCTGATAATTTGGATATTTTTTTGTGCTAGTAGTTTTACTGTGATATACTTATTCTTTGCTTGGAGATGCATCTGTGCCTACCTGAGTAGAAAAGAGAGCTTCTCTCTTGTCTCTTGTCCCATATTTGGCAGTTTGGGCCTTTTTCTATTGAAATTTCAGATGTGCCCTGTGCAGTGCTTTCACATGCTTAGCACTGAAGAATTTATTTTTGAGTGGAAACCATTTATCTCTCTGTTTTTGAAAATTAGCATATTGTTTCTGTAGAAGATACACTCCATTTGGCAACATTTTAGTTTTTAGTTTCACATATGAAAATAAATATCTGTTTGAGAGGAAGCAATGTTTTGATGTCTCAGAAAACTTTTATTAATTACACTGAATGAAACCTAATGCACGTGGGAAAAGAATGCGTTTCACTTATGGAAAACTGGTCTTATATTGTGAAAAGACCACGAGAATGGTAAAATACCATTGAAAGATCACACAACTGTAAAATACCACTGAAACATCCAAACTTTAATTGAACCTAGCACTCTGTTACATTTTTCTATCAACGGTGACGGCTAAGACAAAAAATACCCCTGAACACCATGGTGCCAAAGGAGCAAGCCGCAGCTTGAGTGCCTGGGACAGTCGTACGTGACCGCTCATGCTGGCGGGAAAGCCAATGGCATCAGGTGGTGTCACAGACCAGGTCAGTGGTGATGGGGGACTGAGTTCAGGAGTGAGTTCAGGGTACACTTGTCATCCTGTTCTGTTATGCTAACTGCAAACATGAAAATACGATTTCTGTCAATAAAATCTAATGGAGTGCTAAGATCTGGTTAGAGTTTGGATGTTTCAATGGTATTTTACCTTGGCGTGACATTTTGGTGGTATTTTATGATTGTTGGGATCTTTCAGTGCTTTAGAACTAATTTTCCTTTTCACTTATTGCATTACTGATCATTTCATTTGTTGAGCTGATCTTCATCTTGGAGTGCTCCTATGGCCAATCTGTCACCGACATTGAGGTCGGGGGGCCTTGGCACTATGACATCTAATAGTTAACTACTAGTCACCTCTTACTCCCAACAAGGCAACAAACCAATGATGTTTGTTACTTTTGGAAATGTCTGAATTGGCCCTACTGTGATTACAATTGTTATTAATGTTATTAGTACTTCTAAAATTAATGGGGAAGCACCTGCATATACTTTTTTCATTATGCTCTGTGTAATTTGTGAGTAGTAAAGTATATATTTGTGTTATATACACTTGATATCATGTTCTATAATAACCTTTTGCTTCTGTAAATACAGGTAACGTCACCAGGTGGTAACACTGTGCACACATTGAAGGGAAAATCTGGTGACAAATTTGAGTTTAAAGCTCCGAAGGGTGGCATGTACAAGTTCTGCTTCCATAACCCATATGGAGCACCTGAAACTGTTTCTTTCTACATTCATGTTGGGCACATACCCAATGAGCACAACCTGGCGAAAGATGGTAGCTTACTTCCTTTGTATCTTAAGCTTCTCAGCACCTGCCTACTCTGTCAATCTTATCCATTTTGCAATATACTAAACAACCATCAATTTAATTGATTTTTGTTTTTACCTTCATTATTGTTCAGAGTTGTGTCATTCGTTCAGTGTTAACATTTTAGCACTGCCATGTGTAAGCAATGTCTCATTTTTCTGTTGCAGAGCACTTGGACCCTATCAACGTTAAAATCGCGGAGCTGAAGGAAGTATTAGAATCCGTCACCGCCGAGCAGAAGTACCTAAAAGCACGCGAAGCTCGTCATAGACACAGTAGGCCCAATGGACTTGGGATTTCCATGTGCTCTTATTACATCTCTGGAACGTTTAGCACATTATAGCGTTTTTGCTAGTCTTTTTCTGTTGAAAAATAACATCAATGCTAACAGAAAGAAGGGCCTCCTAGCAGTTAGAAGTTAGAACCCATTCGTGTCAACATTTCTGAATGCATTAGAATTAGAGCGCAACTAATGTTGTGACTTGATGTAGAGATTAGCATCTGACTATTCTCCACTGATCTAAGTTTTATCACAGCATACTTATCGAATCAATATGTTCTTCAATGTAGAGGGAACAAACAGATGGTTTTGTTTAGTGAAATTGTTCAGCCTGTTCTGTTTTGCCTGCCTCTTTCAGTTTTCCTTTTTATTCAAGTTATAAAAAAATGCCTTGTACTAAGATCTCTAGAAAATCTAGGTAACAAACGTCTAATTACGTAGCAGAGGATAGGACATTATGAATACACTTTCTTCTGTTGGTCTTTTCATTTATTTGTTGCTAACATTCTATGACAATGTGGAGCTAATTTCATGCTTTAATTCAATCCAGCTAATGAGAGCACCAGAAAGCGTGTCATGTTCTACACAATGGCGGAGTACATAGCTTTCGTGGCTGCTAGCACGTTGCAAGTCCTCTACATCCGCCGCATGTTCAGTAAGAATGTGGGATACAACAGAGTGTAGGATACAGCTCTACTTCAAAGGTGACAGTGGAAGAAGCACCACATGGTCGGAACGGGAAACATTCTCTGCCAATTTGACAAATTGTAGCTCTGCACCCTCTTTCTTTTTGTTAGTTTACAAGAAACACTTTTACATTTATCATGTACTTTTAGCAACACCTGCGATATGTTATGTGCATTTGATGCTGAACATAGTTGATAGTTCCAGAATTAATCTTCAGAGAATTGGTAGTATTGTTCTGCTTCCGATTTTTTTGCTTGTTAATCATGTGGTGTCTTTATTCTTTAAGAATGGTTATGCCTCGATCCCATTGTTAGGAGCAGAAGAGTGTTACATCTGACTGTAGGACCATAGCGACATTGGGAAATACTGATGAACACAATAATCTGTTTAATGGAAAACATGTATATGTACTTATAAATCCTGATCAGAATTCCACATCACACTTGCAGTGCACATTTCCTGGCATCTGGCACAGGAGGGATTAAGTGTTTTTAACTGTATAAAGAAATGGCAAATTGGTAAGCATGGTCGACATAACTGTGTTAGTTTCTAAAAAAACGTACTAATTTAATAATTTGCAATAGGGTCACTAGAGAGAGTGGAATTTGGTGCGAATTAGTGACCCCCAATTTCCACTTTATAACTATTGGAGCAGTAGGGGATACTTGTTTACTTGCCAGAACTCCTGATGCAGATAGAAGCAGTATATGTACATCAAATCAATTACTTCACAACAAGTACATTAGCATTTTTATTTGACATTTGAGTTCAAATGGATATAGTATCATCTGTTTGCACCATGACAGAGGTTTGAACTTGCTAACTTGGACATGCATATCTTTTGGTCAGAATAAAACTGCAGACCTTTGTTTGATGGTATTGCTTTCATCTAATCACACTCTTGGCCACTGTGGGCTGACTACCTGCAGAGTAAACAAACAAAATAATCACTAACGAGCATATCATCTTTCTTACTTAGCGCGTACATATTGATGGTGCCACTATAAACCTCTAATGTGCTGAAAACTAACTGCATGCGGCTAGCAACTACTGATGGTTTCTCTGAACTTCCTGTGACAGCCATCTGTTCCAGCTGCAAGGTTTTCACTGGCAACCTGCAGCGTCAGTTTTAGGGACGTGTATGAGAATTCTGAGATAGAAGAAGAGCAACGCTGCTGGCAGAAGCTGCTCTCACCATGCCATTCCTTTGACATAGTAAGCGTTCGCGATTAGAGCACAGAATCCTTTCCACTGATGCAAGACATCGGCTGACACCGGTGGGTTCGGAGACCACCTGATAACCGTTAGTTGTGGTGTGCACAGTATTGTGACGAACACTATACTGAGCCACAGAATGCACTCACGAATCTGCATAAAAGAGTATCACTGAGGCAAAGAATGAAACTAGAGAAGTTCTTATGGGAGGGCATTTGCATCACAAACATGCTTGCTACTGAATTACATGATACCTTCCCTATAAAAGCATCTTATCATGCCAATGAGATCTAGTGGGCTTACTACACTGAATACAAAAACTAACAAAAATAAATATGCTGCATAAGCAAATCAAAGTGCAGATTTTTGTAAGGCAACAAGATCAAAGCAAAACTGCTTGAGTTTGACTTGGACTACAAAAGCTGCAGTATAAAAATGTAAATGCTTAGCAGAAGATGATAGTGAGCAGTAATATCAGAAAAACAAATGATGCAACACATGATTGTCAGAGTATGCTGACCTCAAAGGAGTGGACTTTGAACTTCAGGCTGGTGCCCCCCAAGGACCCTAAGCCTTCAATCTCCAGACCAGAATCTTCAATATCCATAAGTTCCTTTCTAAGCCCCTCATCTGTACACCCTAGTGCGTAAGCGGTCACTCCAGCACTGACAAACTCCTGATTACATTCTCAGACACAGTAATTCCTAATTAGCTAACACAAAAAACTTCTGGCAACAAATATGGTGAACATTCAACAAGAAGCAATACATTTAGGTTTTCTCCACCTCCTCTGTCAATGACATTCTTATACCGCTTGAACAAACTGATCGCTATGTTACGCGACGAGCGGAAGTCGTCGTCATCGGGCGAAGCATTAACGTGGAACCGATGCTGCATACAGCAAAATGCTTTTTGAGAGGAGGAGAAAAAACAGCGATCAAAATTCGTCTAAAAATGGAGGGCAAGGAATACCAGGCAGTGCCTTGTAGTTCTCTCGTTTAAGCTTTTACACAGATGATGGCTGGTCCTAGTGAAGCTAACTTTGTAGCTGTGAACGATGTGTGGCTTCTGTACACGATGGCCTTCCGCTGAACTGCAGACCGCACTGCATCCCAATTTACCTTGGAGAGCAGAGGCACTCTTCTCGGAGAGTTTTGGGTCCCGGCAAGAACTCGTCGGCCTCACGAAAGGAAGAGTTTCCTGTAGCATCAGCAGCATGGCTGAGCGTTCATCAGACGTCAAGCTACCTGCACATTCGCCTGAAAACAGGAGAGGGCTCCAGAAGGCAGTTCGACCTGCGAACAGAGTATGGTCTAATTATTCGCGAAGAAGAACTAGGAGCGCCGCAGGTCGTGCATGCTTAAATTATGCTCGGTTACAACAAGCATTCTGCTGATCTCCCGAGTTTGGTGGCAACATATGAGGGATGCGTCCGAAGATTAAAACCGAGCGAAATGAGTACTCTTTCTCACGCATCGTGTCAGAGCAACTCCAAGAGATTAGCTAAAAAGACTAGCCAAATTTACTGATTTAGCTACTCTCTAGAATAGATTCTAGAGAAAAAGTGTAGGCTAATCCAACAGACTCGGTAAACCTACGGACTGAATAGAGAGTGAAGCAGGCTATCCAAAATTGGAGAGCGAAGATGGAGAAATAGAGAGCCACTAAATTTGGAGAGTCATTTACAGAGTCTATTGGATACAATTTTATTTTAATATTAGCTAAATTTAGCTTTACAAAACCATATATCTAGTCTCTTGGAGTTGCTCTGGTAAGGTATGAGCATTGGCAACCCTTGCTGAATGAACCGACGACCAACACATTCCCCCCAGAATACCTGATGTCAGTTAACACTCGTTTGACTACCGACGTGAGACTACAAATATGCGCGTTTATGTCTCGTAAATACGGAAGTCATGGTCCATGGGAAGAAGAAGAAGATGAATCAGTATCGAAGAAAAGAAAAGAAAACTAAACTGTATTCCCCTTTCGAACAAGTTCGCCAAGGAAATAAAACTGAAGATCCCCTGGCTCATGAATACTAGCCCGAACAAGCAGCCTGCCTACGGGCACCATATATGTCCAGATCCCAACACCAGATACTGAGCTGAAACAATCCGAACGCGAGCAACGAACTGCGACGAGAGCAGGCCTCACCTCCCGTGGGGGCAGGCGGGCAGCGGCCGGAAGATGGCGCCTGGCGGTGTCTCCAAGAAGGTGGGAGTGGGACGGGAAAGGTGGGGACGTGGGAATATATAGATACATGGAGGGGTTAAGTGGCTAAAAATTTGGGCGAGCGAAGATGAAATTCGAGGCCCACAATAATAAAAAAACGACTGGCGAGGCGCGCGGAGGAAAGCGCGAGCGCGAGCGCGAGGATGGGAGCCCTCGGCCTGTCGCTGTAGCTGTCGCTGAGCCTCCCGAGATGGGCCTGTTTGGCTGCTCCTGGCCCGTGGAGGGAATCCGTCTGGGCTCTTCCTCCCTTCCCTTGTTCCTTCTGGGCATTCTGTTCTGACTGCACACTGCAACGGCACTAAAATCCCATCTTATACACGCAGCGCGGCAGCGCGCGCACACACACACACACACTTCTTTCGTTGTCAAGGCATTAATAATCGCGTCTACGAAAGATAAGGCCGTGGAGTGATCACTCCATTTTCTTTGGAACAAGACGTGTCTATAGCGGGGGGAAAAATCATGGATACGAAAATGCCAGCAACCGCAGGAATACTGGTATATTTATATAACTGATTATTATTAACCGAGCATCTGGATGAGAGGCCCTGAAGAGTTTCAGTTGCTACTTTGCAACAGCAACGCTCCAACGAACAGAGCAAAAGATCTATAGAATGCCTAAATGTGTCAGCGAGCTAGGGGGGGAGGTTACTCTTCTTACTCACCCCCCCCCCCTCCCCCTGTTCACCCTCACCTAGCTAGTAATGATCACATGCGTCCTATCGGTGTGCTATCAAGTATCAACACAACAAACAAGGTCCCGATCGTGTGATGTCGTTGCTCGAGAAGAATTATTTGGCATATCACACCCGTGCATAACCATATCCACAAACCACACCCATACGTTGCTTATCCGCATGTTTATCCCACCCATTCTTGCTCATACCCAACTCTCCATAATTAATTGAGTACCCAGTTTACTTTGTTATGGTAGTAGTACTACAGTTAGATCTCCGATCCAGCTAATGGACGGCGCAGCAACTGAATGCTCACGGTGGAGCTGTAGTTTATAATATATTTTTTAAATAGTTTACAAAATGTTTTTTATCTAAATAATAAATAAAATGATTTATTTAAATGTCCTCTAAAGGTTCACAACAATAGCTCTAAATATTGATATATTTTTATACATATTTAGTCAGAGTTTAGAAGTTTGACTAATCGAGAAGTAAGAACGACATAACAGAGAGAAAGTATAACAATGATAACTGAGCCAAATATAACAAAATCTGCAAAAAGGTTTAATTTATAATCCCTTCGTTCTTTTTTTTTATTTTAAAAATGAGCTAACAGACGACATACATTCTACACTAATAAATATAACTAGTTCAACAGTAATCTATTGGAAGATCATCTTAAGCAAAGGGGCCATCGTGAAATTGCAAATTAGACAAGCTTAGATTGTCGCTTTCAGATTGTGCTTAGCTCTTCGCCACCTATTAACAGATATGACAGTTAATTGAGGAAGCTATTCGAGATAAAAAAAAATTTATTACATTTGACAAATAGGAGGCTATCACCATGCAAGGAGCAGTATCACCATGAGCATACGAACAAAAGTTGATTACCACATTTCTACCAGCAGGTTGCAGCATAGTAGGGTGCTTTTCACTACATATGACAAAATAAAGTACACAAGTATTTTCCTCAAACTACCCATTGTCACATTTCTGCATAGCTTAGAAGGCACCACCGGCCCAACCACGTCGGGGCCAAACTGGGCTTCTGCACGCCCCTGCAGTGACCATACTGGGCCATCTGTTGGTCTTTTTTAAAAAAAGAATACAGGAGGGTTTTATTAACCTTTATTTTATTATCGAAAAAGGGGAAAGCACATTTTACAGAGATTTACAAAAAGACAAAGGAAAAGCAAAACAGGAGAACAGGGAATTCTGGGCTAAGGTGATAGCTGTTGAAGCCACTGCAAGATAGCATATTCATATTTGGCTCTCGCTCTATTTATGACTCATTTATGAAGATTGACTTGCACCCTTCTATAGTTGGGGGTGTTGTGGAAGAGCCATTCGTTTCTACATTTCCATATACTCCATGTCATCATCAGAATGATCACTTCCACTTGCAGCTGCTGCTTGATGTTTGACATTGTTCTCTCAGGTCGTCTTGTTGACGGAGGTGTACCTGGAATAAGATTTCGACAGTATTTTGCAGAGCTACACTTCAAGAATAAATGGCCCAAGCTTTCTTCCCCGCAGTTCTAGAACGACCTCCACCTTGAGCCTGTCCTCCGCGCGAACACCCAGCAGTTCCTTTGGCCACACGCGCGCAAATGGTCGATGGCTGCGCCGCCCGCGCGCGGAGGCAAGCGGCGGCCTGCCCCAATGCAAGCCTCTTGTAATTTCGTCAGCGTTCTGGCACCAAATAAAGGTCACGACATGGACGTCCTCCGCCTCGACCACCGGCCACCACCTTGCGTTTGCCTCGCCACCGACGCTGACATGGACGTCCTCTACTCTACCGGATTCCAGCAACCCAGCTCCTGATTCTGTACTGCTGGCGACCACCGGCCTCTTCGGGAGCTCGCTAGAGTTTGGGATCTGTACTGCTGACACGTTAAAGCCGCAGCTAGTGCAGGAGGGAGGACTGCAGGTTCTGAATCCGGATCCATTATTATCCATTGGTCAGAGAGACCTTGACTTTGCCATAGCTGTCTGCCTGTCTCGCTTTATGTTCCGCGACTTCCGCCGCCCTTTTTCTGGGTTCTCATGCATTATTATGCCGGTGACCGGCCCTGGTCGATGCTGAAGGGCGAAGGCAAACTCCACTTGCGTTGTGGGACCTTGGAAGAAGAAACACGAACGAGGTCATAGATCCAACAAACCTTTTAGGTCTTGTTTGGTTAATTCTGTTACGTATGGTTGGATGAGATTAGAAAAAATTTGACTTGTTTGGAATTTAAACCTACCTAATCACACTCAATTCATATGGATTGGGAGTTAACCGAACAAACTCTTAGGGCTGGTTCGGTTAGCTCTCTATCTATATGGATTGAGTAGAATTGAGTGATTTAAATCCTAAATAAGTTAAACTCATTCTTAATTTTTTTTTCCAATCTCATCCAATCTATAAATAACAGGATTAACCGAACAAGGCCTTAACGTGCGTAAAGCATAGATTGCTAGGACCAACGTACATACGTATGCATGTAGGAGCACTACAATAATGCAAAAAAAGGAAAAATTGCTAAAATGCCGATCGCAAGGCAATGCAATATTGTACCGGGAGCGGGAGGTGAGTGGCAGTGACCCCGTCAGACTGGCCCTACATGTCATTATATCCCAAACGTGTGTACTTTGAATTCTCGATTATGTTCTCGTGAGAAAAGCTGGGTATCCAAACTTCCTAGAATACGGGGGTCACTAATACTTTTGCGGCAACCCACATGCAAAACCTTATCAGGCTGAATCGTAGATAAACTTGCCTGTCACGCACACATTCTTAATTAGATGTTGGAATTGGGCTGCCAGATCCGATGGGTGCATAGGAAAGTTACTCCTATCTGGCAGAGCTCAATCATCAAAGAACCTCTAGGTTTGTGTGTCTCACCTCTTGTCCGAACATTAAGTTGAAACCCTAATCCTTTGAATGGAGGTTAAACGAAGCAAAGTACGACTGTGATGGTTTTGCCTCACGAGTGTGTTATTAGTTCAACCGTTAGTCTTTCAGTGCCTGGTCAACCGTGACGAGTCAAATATGGAACCGGTCCAAACCAGCGTCGATGATGATCCCGCACGGTGTTGTTACTCCTCGTGCGGGCGCTCATGTATTTCGACAGAGTTTCGGGAAAAGAAAGAAAAAAAAATAAGAAAAGATGTGTTTTGGCATAGATTTCTTTTGTCGGTGAAACGTATAGTACGTGGCGGAGTACGTGCCTACCTAGCACCTACGTGGTCCGTCGACACTCGACGGGAGTTCGCCATGCCACGTGGCCTTTCCGCTTCGGAACAAGGTCGTGCTGCCTGTGCATGCAGCCAGGCCGCTGCCCGCTGTGTTCTCCGACAAGCCTGCTCCTGCGCGCAGCGTTCAGAGTTTTTTTTTTCGGGGTCCAATTTTAAATAACATTTTGTTTATTGATTAACTATGAATCATTACAAAAATAACGAGTCCGCTCCATCACTCCATGTGCAGTCGTCGATTGTGTGTGTGTATTTGTGTTTACAAGCTAAGGTTCGTGCCCCCTCCTATCACCCCGTGTGTGCCGCTCTTTCCTCGGTGGCTCCTTTGCAGAGCTGGATTAGGCATCTTGATCTCTAGAGGCAAAAAGGAAATGTCTGGGCCATTAATTAATAAGACTTGAATTGAGGCCGAGGCCGTGACGTGCTCGTCGCGCGGTCAGCTCGGAGGAGTAGTGGAGAACATGTCATGCGCGCTCGAGCAAGAGGCGGACACGGCCCGTGCAAGCACGTACCCGACGAAAGCCAACCTTGTCTAGATCCTCGTCGCGACCACGCAGGATCTCTGCATCTGTCTCCCTCCCGCCATGATCCATCGACCAGTTATCAACCAATCATACGCTGGGATAACGCTCGCCTGCTTACGTCCGGTCCCAGTTAATGCGATCCGTTCAAACAGCTAAGGAAGAAAAATAAATAAATAAATAAATAAATAAATAAAGCAGTGCGTTGTTAATTGGTCGAGGCGATGATCGAGTCAACCGGTCGCCGGGAGAGAGCTCGGTACTCCTGGTCCATGGGTAAATGGACCGTGTCGTCAAGACCCGAAAACCAGGCATCCATCGCCCTGCCACGCTTGATTGCGTTTTATTTACTAGTACTAGCAACACAAGTCAGACGCTGTCGCGGTCTTGCGTCGACAGCACGAACACTCGTACGCCTACGCGCGCGGCCGCACCAACCGCCCCGTGGGTTCAGACTTCAGACGCCTTTTCTTTCGGTCAGGACTCGTTCGGCGAGAAATTATTGTTGCCGCCATGTGCGCACGGGACGGGACGGGATGGGACGGCGCGGCGCGGTAACATTCCGGCCTCGCCAACCACCGCGCAGAAAGCCTTTGTATAAACCTGCCCTAGAGGATCTCTCACACCGCAGATGAAAAAGTAATATGTACGCATAAAGCCTCTGTTTTTTTTAAAAAAAATTTAATTAAAATGTAATTTTGCGAGTACTTAAGGCATACCATGGCGAGAAGCAGCACGGAGGACGGGGTAGTACTGCTCCACTCGGAAACATGCTTTGCCCGACGGCGGCGGCCACCGGCCTAGAGTAATTTAATTATCAGCTAATCGGCAGCCTCCCCTACTCTAATCCCAAGCTCTGCATTCAAAATCGGCGAGACGCCTTCGCGTGACACACCGGTGACACGGACCGCCGGGGCCCACGGCCCACCGCCATCCTCCGTCTCCACGCCCGCGGTGCACCGGTGCGACGTCACGGCCTCACGGGCGGGTTCACCGATCCCCTGCGCTGCGGCTGCGGCTGCGGCAGGACAGCGTCGGGCGTCGGCGCACGTGACCAGCAAGCCACGGGGGAGGGGGAGTGCCTCACCGCGCGCTTTGCGATTCGCAAAGGGGAGTGTCGCGGTGGATAGGATTCAGTGGGGGCGGGGCGTGGGGAGCGGGGGTCTGCGCCGTTTGCGCGTAAAAGTGGTAGGGCCGAGGAGCGCGTGGTCGATGGGGCCCGCTTGGCGGTGTGCGAAGAAGAGGTCCGCACGTTTCATCCACATCCTGACGCGCGACGCGGGGTCAGCGGCCGAGACATCCGGACAGGGCGCCCGAGGCGCAAGGCGGAAGCGGACTGTCTTTTGTTATGTCCGTCCGTGACGACGGTATACAATCACAAATACAGTACCATCGAAATATCTTCTTATTACCGTTATTCTCAGATCATGTAGTCATAGCGAAAACACTTTACTCGCTATTTTTCTGCACGAGTATAAGTCCACAAATAAAAAGATCGCGTCTCCAACACCTTTATCGTCGGCTTTTTCTGCGCACGGGTATCAGAGAGACAGAATTATAACATAGGAAGACAAAAAATTACCAAAATTATAATATAATATATCGTATGATATATATTATTATACTAATCTTTATATATCATAAATAATAAGCTAATAAAAGAAATTTGCATCACATAATTATATATTAATATCATTTATAGCAATTATTTGAAGTGGGTTCTAACATGTGAACCAGGTAAGGATAACAAATAAAACATGAAATGATCTTATATTTTCAACGGCCTAGGCATGTAACATGAGGAAAAAAGATGCAACAACATACCTAATGAAAGTACTATCCACCATAATCAATGACTATCGTAAAAATAATTTATATCAATCTGGCATGTCAATAGATCAATAGGCAAGTGATAACCTAACAAAGAAATGTCAACCAAACCAAACAAAGGTTAGGAAAGCCCAAAAAATCGAAACACATCCATCATGAACTCCCCAAGCCGATCCTTGTCCAAGACTGCATGCATCACCTCCTTCATGAGCTCCCCAAGCTGATCATCGTGAACTCTCCGAGCCGATCCTTGGCCAAGACTATATACATCTCCTCCTTCATGAGCTCCTCGAGCTGATCCTTGCTCAAGACCACCAGATCCTTCTCTCTCAGTTCATGTTCATTGATCTGAATAGCTAGATACAGGCACCACCGGTGTGTGCATGTGTTGGCAATAAGACTTTAATGATCTATCTGATTCCTTATGAAACATTTGTAATTGTACCGAAAAGAACAGAAAAAGGTAAAGATAATTTGTTACTATTATTTCCAATGTATTTGCCACAACCCAAGTGCTAATAGGTAAAGATAATTTGCATTACAATTATTTCTAATGTAGCTGCAATCATATATATATATATATATATATATATATATATATATATATATATATATATATATATATATATATATATATATATATATATATATATATATGTGTGTGTGTGTGTGTGTGTGTGTGTGTGTGTGTGTGTGTGTAGAGAAAAGCTTCTACCAACTCGTCCTAGAGCACCCCTCCGTGAGCGTCTGAGAGCACCTAGAGGGGGTGAATAAGTGATCAAGTAAAATCAAATACTAAGTAGCCAAAACTTGGTCATGAAATGTTAGTGCGATTGAAACCAAGTAGCTAACGTGTGAACTTTAGAAGAAAACCAATCACAATGAAGATGAACACAAGACACAGTGATTTTTATCCCGTGGTTCGGCCAATGCCTACTCCACGTTGTGGTGACCTCCTTCGGTCAAGGATTGCACTCAATCCCTCTCAAGTGATCCAATGATCAACTTGAGTTCCACGGTTTCCTTCCTTTGCAGTCTTTTCCCATTTGCGAGGAATCTCCATAAATTGGAGCCTCTCGCCCTTACAAGTTGATCACAAGAGAAGCACAAGAATAAGGGAGGGAAAGCAACACACAAGACTCAAATCGCAGCAACACCACGCACACAAGTCAAGACGTGAGTACAAAACACGGTGCAGGGAGTTTACAACTCAAACGGTGCTCAAATCTCTAACACAGTGAACCGATTGCGTGATTGCAGAGTCTAGGCGTCTTAGGATGTTTTGTGAATGCTTGGTGTACTGCTCTATGCGCCTAGGGGTCCCTTTTATAGCCCCAATGCAACTAGGAGCCGTTGGAGATTAAAATGAAAGGCTATTCTTGCCTTCTGTCGAGTGGTGCACCGGACAGTCCGATGTGTTGGGAACCTTTCCGTCCAGGCAAGTTAATCCAACGGGGAAACGGAAAGAGCGTTTATAAGGTTACGGAATGCCAAAAGCTTTCTTCATCCCTGTTGCGGGCACTGTACGGGGGTATTTATAGGCACTCGAGTGGCCGCCTCTCCCTTGTCAAAGACGTTTATGCCCTAGAGTACCCGATTTATCCCCAAAATATTCCCACGAGGGGAGGTTACAGACAGTCATTACGGTAAAGGCTATTACAGACGTGGCCCGTAATGCGCTTATCCTCGCGGGGCCCGTTACCATGGGCCGAATCCCACATGGGCCTCCTGGGGGCGGTGACGACGTGAGAGACCCGTAGACTTCGATAAAGCCTTCGTCTTGCAACAGCGAGGGTGAAGGGGACCGCGCCGGCCTCCATCCAGTCGGCACCTTCGGCTTGTTCAGACGCGTTCTGTGGATGTAGCCTTCATCGGAGTGATGGAGAGACGAAGGCATCGAGCGAAGGGTAGCGTGTTCGTCTTCGCCCCAACACGGTGCACCACCGGACATGAACAGTTCCTGTCCGGTGCTCAATCTCCTTCCTTTTCTGGCGAACCCGACCGTTGGATTTTTGGTCCCGTTGGCGCACCGGACACTGTCTGGTGCACACTGGACAGTCCGGTGTGACCATCCGACCGTTGGCTCTACCACGTGTCGCCCGTTGATCGCGCAGATGACCGTTGGCCGCGGGCACCGTTGACTCACCGGACAGTCTGGTGCACCACTGGACAGTCCGGTGAATTTTAGCTGCGGCGCCTTCGTTTTTCCCGAGAGCGACGAGTTCGTCGCCGGAGTCTTCAGCGCGGGCGCTGATGGCTCACCAGATAGTCTGGTGCACCATCGGACAGTCCGGTGATTTATAGCCACGTCGCCCCCGCCGTTTCCTGAGAACAGCGACTTCGCCGCAGGGCCAGCCTGGGCACCGAACATGCCACAGGCTGGTGTTGGTTTGGCTGATCACAGCCAATTCTTCTTCAACTCTTTTTCTATTTTCTTGGCCATGTCTCTAGCACTTAGATAAGCATGTTAGTACTCAAAAATAATTTACTAAGTCCGGAGACATACCTTGTTCCTTGATTTGCATCTTAGCACTTATGAACTTAAAACGATGTGTTGGGCATCTAATCACCAAAACAATTATAGAAATGGCCCAAGGGCACATTTCCTTTTCAATCTCCCCCTTTTTGGTGATTTATGCCAACACATTAAAAAGCAACAAAAGAATGCAAATTGAAGACCAAATTTTCTTCACTTAGGATTTGGCATATTTGGATCACTTTTGCCACCACTTGGTTTATTTTCGCAAAACAAATTCTTTTTCCTATCTCTAAGTTAAACACACTTGTTTGGGCAAATAGAGAGCTATTCCAAGAGAAGAATTTATCAAATGCCAAAAACTCCCCCCTTTTTCCCATACTTAAAATTCTCCGTCATAAGAGACCAAATTTTGCAATAAGAGTTATTTGGGCAAAATACAAATTCTAACTCTAATTTTTTTGAAATTCACAAGTGGTTGGCTGATGCATTTGCTTTGGCCTTAATTTCTCCCCCTTTGGCATTAAGCACCAAAACAGGATAACTTTTGGCCCTTTTAACCTCATTGCCTCACCAAAATGTCAAATAAGAGCAAAACGGCAATGAGAGCATTAGTATGAACTTGGAATTAAATACATGTATACCGGAGTGCAGTGGAAGTCTTTTCATCGTTCAAGTTCATTTTCCCTTTCAATGTACCTTCGAGACTACTTCAAGTGTACTCAAACAAACCAGTTAGTCTCAAAGGAGTCAAGTTGTAGCACATCTCCCCCTAAACATATACATCATTTGCATAAGGACTTGTGAGGTCCAGGGATGACTAGTACAACTTGAGCACCACAAATACGCAGTAAATGATGTAAATGCTCAAAGTAACATGATCAAAGGCATAGAACACATGTGTGCTATAGATCAATCCAAGTGTCGGGGACCGTAATTAGGGGTACCCCTAAGGCTCCTAATCTCAGCTGGTAACCCCCATCAGCACAAAGTTGCAAAGGCCTGATGGGCGCAATTCCGGTTAAGGCTCCGACCACTCAAGGGACACGATCTCGCCTCGCCCAAGCCCAGTCTCGGGCAGGATCGGAAGACCAAGGCAGATTCACGCCTCGCCCGAGGGTCTCCTCAAGCAATGGGCGCACCTTCGACTCGCTCGAGGCCCAGCTCGGGTAGGCTTCACGGAGAAGCAACCTTGGCCAGATCGCCTCGCCAGCCGACTGGATCGCAGGAGCATTCAATGCAAGGATCGCCTGACGCCTTATCCTGACGCGCGCTTTCCAGTCGACAAGGCCGAAGTGACCGCAGTCACTTCGCCCCTCCACTGACTAACCTGACAGGAAAACAACGCCGCCTGCGCTGCTCCGACTGCTGTGCCACCCGCCAGGGTGAGGCTAACAGCAACCAAGTCCAGCCTCGGGCGCCATAGGAATCTCCGCCTCGCCCGACCCAGGGCTCGGACTCGACCTCGCCTCGGACGACGATCTCCGCCTCGCCCGACCCTAGGGCTCGGACTCGACCTCGCCTCGGACGACCATCTCCGCCTTGCCCGACCCCAGGGCTCGAACTCGACCTCGTCTCGGAAGACGGTCTCCGCTTCGCCCGACCCCAAGGCTCGGACTCAGCCTCGACCTCGGAGGAGTCACCACCTCGCTTGGGCCGACCACGCCACAAGGGGAGGCCATCATTACCCTACCCCTAGCTAGCCCAGGCTACGGAGAACAAGACCGGCGTCCCATCTGGCTCGCCCCGGTAAAACAAGTAATGATAGCACCCTGCGTGCTCCATGACAACGGTGGTTCTTAGCCCCCTACGGAAGCAAGGATACGTCAGCAAAGATCCGACAGCCCTGACAGTTGTGCTTCTACAGGGCTCAAGCGCTCCTCCGACGGCCACGACGCCACATGAACAGGGCTCCAACACCTCTCCGACAGCCACGTCGGCACGTACATAGGGCTCTAGCTCCTCTTTGCTAGACACGTTAGCACACTGCTACACCCCCCGTTGTACACCTGAACCCTCTCCTTACGGCTATAAAAGGAAGGTCCAGATCTCTCATACGAAAAAGGTGGCCGCGCGGGAGAACGGGCAGCCTAACGCCCCCTGTCTCTCTCTCTCCCTCGCGAACACTTGTAACCCCCTACTGCAAGCGCATCCGCCCTGGGTGCAGGACAACACGAGGCCGCGGGTTTCCCCTTACTGTTTTTCCCCCTTGTGTCTCCGTCTCGCGCCGACCCATCTGGGCTGGGACACGCAGCGATAATTTACTCGTCAGTCCAGGGACCCCCCGGGGCCGAAACGTCGACAGTTGGCGCGCCAGGTAGGGGCCTGCTGCGTGTTGACGAACAGTTTCCCATCAAGCTCCAGATGGGGAGTCTCCAGCAACCTCTCCAACCCGGGACGAAGCTCCGTTTCGGGAGCCTCGAGTTCATGTCCCTCGACTACAGCTACAACCTGATACTCCTTCCTCCGCCGCGTGACAACGACAATGGCGGCCGTCAGCCCGCCCGTCGGCGGCGGAATCGATGACGTCTTCCCCGCGTGGCGGAAGAACAGCATCCGAGGCTGTCCCGTCACCTTCCTCGTCGACGGGGAAGGAGGCGGGGCAATCATGGCCAAGTAGGAGGCGGCGCCTCGTCGGCTGTCGAGCGAGTCGACGACGCCGGCGCCCCAGCGGGGGACACGTCGGGCGTTGACCTCGCGTTTGAGACGAAGACGAGCGTTGTTTACCCGCAACACGCCAACCCCAAGCATACGACGGGCGACGCCAGCACGCTCGCGAAGGACTTGCTGGGCGTTAGCCTTGTACCTGAGATAACGGTGCAGTCCGTCCCCGATGCGACTTCGTCACCGTCCGTCGATCAAGAGGTACCGTCCGTTTCCCATCCTGTGCCTTTTAGATTCAGCTTCGACCCACCAAGCGACCCCGCTTCGGTGGACGCTTTCATAAAGGCATATCCAAACCTCCCGGGGTACCATATGTGGTCAACCTGGGACAGATTGACGGCCGTCTCGACCTACGGGCCCCCGGGTTCCGAGGAAGACGAGGAGCCCGACTCTGGTTGGGATTTCTCTGGGCTCGGTAACTCTAGTGCCATGCGGGACTTCATGACCGCATGTGACTACTGCCTCTCCGATTGCTCCGATGATAGCCACAGCCTCGGCGGCAAGGACTGTGGCCTAAGTCACGAATGTTTCCACGTCGATCTAGAGGGTCTCGACGAAGGCAACCACCTTGGTATGCCGGAGGACGGCGATCCCTCTAGGCCTGCGCCTCGCGTTGACATCCTTCGGGAGCTAGTTGTGGTCCCAGTCCCTGCGGGGGGTCAGGACACATAGCTCGAGCAAATCCGCGAGATGCAGGCCAGGCTCGACGAGGAAGCAGGACAACTTGTGCAGCTCTGGCAGAACATCGGGCAGGAGCGGGCAGGCCAAGCACCGGCCGGAGAAGTGTGTCATCTGGCCCAGGACGTCCAGCGCCGCATCGCCGACGATGCCAGGGCAAGGCTGCCCCCGGCTTCCAGTGGGGTCGGCCAGAACCTGGCTGCAGCAGCAATGCTACTCCGCGCGATGCCGGAACCATCCACCACCGAGGGGCGGCGTATCCAGGGAGAACTCAAGAATCTCCTAGAGGATGCCGCAGTCCGACGGGCTAAAAGCACTGCCTCTCGAAGGCAGGGATACCCCCCGGAGCATCGCGCCGCGACTACCCGATTCATGCGGGAGGCCTCGGTCCACACCGGGCGCACGCGGGACACAGCGCCTGCGGCCCTGGGTCGCCTCGTCAACGAGCACCATCGCCGCGACCGTCGAGCCCACCTCGACGAGAGGGTGCGCCGAGGCTACCACCCCAGGCGTGGGGGACGCTACGACAGTGGGGAGGATCGGAGCCCTTCACCCGAACCACCCGGTCCGCAAGCTTTCAGCCGGGCCATACGACGGGCGCCGTTCTCGACCCGGTTCCGGGCCCCGACTACCATCACCAAGTACTCGGGGGAGACGAGGCCTGAACTGTGGCTCGTGGACTACCGGCTGGCCTACCAGCTGGGTGGAACAGACGATGACAACCTCATCATCCGCAACCTCCCCCTGTTCCTCTCTGACGCCGCCTGAGCCTGGCTGGAGCATCTACCTCCTGCGCAGATCTCCAACTGGGACGACCTGGTCAAAGCCTTCGCCGGCAACTTCCAGGGCACATACGTGCGCCCTGGGAACCCCTGGGATCTCCGAAGCTGCCGCCAGCAGCCGGGAGAATCCCTGCGGGACTACATCCGACGATTTTCGAAGCAGCGCACCGAGCTACCCAATATCACCGACTCCGATGTCATCGGCGCGTTCCTCGCCGGCACCACTTGTCGCGACCTGGTGAGCAAGCTGGGTCGCAAGACTCCCACCAGGGCAAGCGAGCTGATGGACATCGCCACCAAGTTCGCCTCTGGCCAGGAGGTGGTCGAGGCCATCTTCTGGAAGGACAAGCAGCCTCAGGGGCGCCAGCCGGATGACGCCCCCGAAGCGTCCGCTCAGCGTGGCACGAGGAAGAAGGGCAAGAAGAAGTCACAAGCAAAACACGACGCCGTCGACGCGGACCTTGTCGCCGCCGCTGAGCACAAGAACCCTCGGAAACCTCCCGGAGGCGCCAACTTGTTCAACAAGATGCTCAAGGAGTCGTGCCCCTATCATCAGGGTCCCGTCAAGCACACCCTTGAGGAGTGCGTCATGCTTCGGCGCTACTTCCACAAGGCCGGGCCACCGGCGGAAGGTGGCAGGGCCCCCGACAACGACAAGAGGGAAGCTCACAAGGCAGAGGAGTTCCTCAAGGTCCATGACTGCTTCATGATCTATGGTGGGCGGGTGGCGAACGCCTCAGCTCGGCACCGCAAGCAAGAGCGCCGGGAGGTCTGCTCGGTAAAGGTGGCAGCGCCAGTCTATCTAGACTGGTCCGACAAGCCCATCACCTTCGACCAAGATGACCACCCTGATCGCATGCCGAGCCCGGGGAAGTACCCGCTCGTTGTTGATCCCGTCATCGGCAACGTCAGGCTTACCAAGGTCCTCATGGACGGAGGCAGCAGCCTCAACATCATCTACGCTGACACCCTCGGGCTCCTGTAGATTGATCTGTCCTCGATCCGGGTCGGTGTGGCGCCCTTTCACGGGATCATTCCTAGGTAGCGCGTCCAGCCCCTTGGACAACTCGATCTGCCCGTCTGCTTCGGGACTCCCTCCAACTTCCGAAAGGAAACCCTCACGTTCGAGGTGGTCGGGTTCCGAGGAACCTACCACGCAGTGCTGGGGAGACCATGTTACGCCAAGTTCATGGCCGTCCCCAACTACACCTACCTCAAGCTCAAGATGTCAGGCCCCAACGGGGTCATCACCGTCGGCCCCACGTACCGACACGTGTACGAATGCGACATGGAGTGCGTGGAGTACGCCGAGGCCCTCGTCGAATCCGAGGCCCTCATCACCGACATGGAAAACCTCTCCAAGGAGGTTCCAGATGCGAAGCGCCACGCCGGCAATTTTCGAACCAGCAGAGGCGGTTAAGTCCGTCCCTCTCGACCCCAGCAACGACGCCTCCAAGCAGATCCGGATCGGCTCCAAGCTCGACCCCAAATAGGAAGCAGTGCTCATCGACTTTCTCCACGCGAACGCCGAGGTTTTTGCGTGGAGTCCCTCAGACATGCCTGGCATACTGAGGGAAGTCGCCGGGCACTCACTGGATATCTGAGCTGGTTCCCGACCCGTGAAGCAGCCTCTACGCCGATTCGACGAAGAAAAGCGCAGAGCCATAGGCGAGGAGATTCATAAGCTGATGGCTGCAGGATTCATCAAAGAGGTATTCCATCCCGAATGGCTAGCCAACCCTATGCTTGTGAAAAAGAAAGGTGGGAAATGGCGGATGTGTGTAGACTACACTGGTCTAAACTAAGCATGTCCGAAGGTTCCCTACCCTCTGCTTCGTATCGATCAAATCGTGGATTCCACTGCTGGGTGCGAAACACTGTCGTTCCTCGATGCCTACTCAGGGTATCACCAAATCAGGATGAAAGAGTCCGACCAGCTCGCGACTTCTTTCATCACACCTTTTGGCATGTACTGTTATGTTACTATGCCATTCGGTTTGAGGAACGTGGGTGCGACATACCAAAGGTGCATGAACCACGTGTTCGGTGAGCACATTGGTCGAACGGTCGAGGCCTACGTCGATGACATCGTAGTCAAGACATGGAAAGCCTCTGACCTCCTCTCTGACCTTGAAATGACATTCAAGTGTCTCAAAGCGAAAGGCATAAAACTCAATCTCGAGAAGTGTGTCTTCGGAGTCCCTCGAGGCATGCTCTTGGGTTTCATCGTCTCCGAGCGGGGCATCGAGGCCAACCCGGAGAAAATCGCGGCCATCATCAACATGGGGCCTATCAAGGACTTGAAAGGAGTACAGAGGGTCATGGGATGCCTTGCGGCTCTGAGCCGCTTCATCTCATGCCTCGGCGAAAGAGGCCTGCCCCTGTATCGCCTCTCAAGGAAGACCGAGTGCTTTACTTGGACCCCCGAGGCCGAGGAAGCCCTCGGGAACTTGAAGGCGCTCCTTACAAGCGTGCCCATCCTGGTGCCCCCCGCTGCCGGAGAAGCCCTCTTGATCTACGTCGCCGCTACCACTCAGGTGGTCAGTGCCGCGATCGTGGTCGAGAGACAAGAAGAAGGGCACGCACTGCCCGTCTAGAGGCCAGTTTACTTCATCAGTGAGGTACTGTCCGAGACCAAGATCCGCTACCCGCAAATTCAGAAGCTGCTGTACACGGTGATTCTGACACAACGAAAGTTGCGACACTACTTCGAGTCTCATCCAGTGAATGTGGTGTCATCCTTCCCCCTGGGGGAGATCATCCAGTGCCGAGAGGCCTCGGGTAGGGTTACAAAGTGGGCGGTGGAGATCATGGGCGAGACAATCTTGTTCGCCCCTCGGAAGGCATCAAGTCCCAAGTCTTGGCGGACTTTGTGGCTGAATGGGTCGACACCCAGCTTCCAATAGCTCCGATCCAACCGGAACTCTGGACTATGTTTTTCGACGGGTCGCTGATGAAAACAGGAGCGGGCGTGGGCCTGCTCTTCATCTCACCCCTCGAGAAGCACCTCCGCTACGTGCTGCGCCTCCATTTCCCGGCGTCCAACAACGTGGCCGCGTATGAGGCTCTGGTTAACGGGTTGCGTATCGCCATGGAGCTAGGGGTCCGACGCCTCGACGCTCGCGGTGACTCGCAGCTTATCATCGACCAAGTCATGAAGAACTCCCACTGCCACGACCCGAAGATGGAAGCCTACTACAACGAGGTTCGACGCCTAGAGGACAAGTTCTACGGGCTCGAGCTCAACCACGTCGCTCGACGATACAACGAGACTGCGGACGAGCTGGCTAAGATAGCCTCGGGGCGGACAACGGTTCCTCCGGACGTCTTCTCCCGAGACCTACATCAACCCTCCGTCAAGACCAACGATACGCCCGAGCCCGAGAAGGCCTCAGCTCTGCCCGAGGTGCCCTCGGCCCAGCCCGAGGCAGCCTCGGCCCCGCCCGAGGCACCCTCGGCCCCCGAGGGTGAGGCACTGCGCGTCGAGGAAGAGCGGAGTGGGGTCACGCCTAATCGAAACCGGCAGACCCCATACCTGCAATATCTCCACCGAGGAGAGCTACCCCTCGACAGAGCCGAAGCTCGGCGACTGGCGCGGCGCGCCAAGTCGTTCGTCTTGCTGGGTGACGAAAAGGAGCTCTACCACCGCAGCCCCTCAGGCATCCTCCAACGATGCATATCCATCGCCGAAGGTCAAGGGTTATTGCGAGAAATACACTCGGGGGCTTGCGGTCACCACGCGGCACCTCAGGCCCTCGTGGGAAACGCCTTCCGACAGGGTTTCTACTGGCCAACCGTGGTGGCCGACGCCACTAGGATTGTACGCACCTGCCAAGGGTGTCAATTCTACGCAAAGCAGACCCGCCTGCCCGCTCAGGCTCTACAAACAATACCCATCACCTGGCTGTTTGCTGTGTGGGGTCTGGACCTCGTCGGTCCCTTGCAGAAGGCACCCGGGGGCTTCACGCACCTGCTGGTCGCCATCGACAAATTTTCCAAGTGGATCGAGGTCTGACCCCTAAACAGTATCAGGTCCGAACAGGCGGTGGCATTCTTCACCAACATCATCCATCGCTTTGGGGTCCCGAACTCCATCATCACCGACAACGGCACCCAGTTCACTGGCAGAAAGTTCCTGGACTTCTGTGAGGACCACCACATCCGGGTGGACTGGGCCGCCGTAGCTCACCCCATGACAAATGGGCAGGTAGAGCGTGCCAACGGCATGATTCTACAGGGGCTCAAGCCGAGGATCTACAACGACCTCAACAAGTTTGGCAGGCGGTGGATGAAGGAACTCCCCTCGGTGGTCTGGAGTCTGAGGACGACGCCAAGCCGAGCCACGGGCTTCACGCCGTTTTTCTAGTCTATGGGCCGAGGCTATCTTGCCCACAGACTTAGAACATGGCTCCCCGAGGACGAGGGCATACGACACCCGAAGCAACCAGACAAACCGAGAAGACTCACTTGATCAGCTGGAAGAGGCTCGGGACATGGCCTTACTACACTCGGTGCGGTATCAGCAGTCCCTGCGACGCTACCACGCCCGAGGGGTTCGGTCCTGAGACCTCTAGGTGGGCGACCTGGTGCTTCGGCTACGACAAGACGCCTGAGGGCGCCACAAGCTCACGCCTCCCTGGGAAGGGCCGTTCATCATCGCCAAGATTCTGAAGCCCGGAACATACAAGCTGGCCAACAGTCAAGGCGAGGTCTACAACAACGCTTGGAACATCCGACAGCTACGTCGTTTCTACCCTTAAGATGTTTTCAAGTCATTCATGTACCTCGTTTACATACGCAAGCAAAGTCTAACCTTCAAGGAAGGGTCAGCCTTGCCTCGGCAAAGGCCGACCCTCCCTCGGGGGCTAGAAGGGGGAACCCCCTCTGCGTCAAAATTTTCCTCGGAAAAAGTCTTTCTGCTAGAAAATCTTTCGTGCTTTTCGACTACTTCGATAGTGGAGTCCTGAAAACGATGGAGTACACATAAGCAGGCAAGGCCGACCGAGCCGAGGGACTCCTACGCCTCCGGGATACGGATACCTCACTCATCACCTTCTGCGATAAGTAACGCTCGGATAAGGGATTCCGCTGATCGAACAAGCCTTAATGCTCGAAAACTTTTTCTGCCAAAACGATTTTTCGTGCCATCTCGACTATATCGATAACAGAATCTTACGGACGAGTAAGAGTACACGTAAGCAGGCAAGGCCGACCGAGCCGAGGGACTCCTACGCCTCTGGGATACGGATACCTCACTCATCACCTTCTGCGATAAGTAACTCATGCTCGGATAAACGATTCTGTTACCGACGAACAAGTCCTGATACTCGAAACAAGGGGAAAAGAAACGCAGCTTTACAACACGACGACGGTATGTTTTGGCCTCAGCGACCGCAAAAACCATACGCACGCTACAGACAAACTGTTCCTGCAGGTTCAGGCATCAGCAGGGGGAGCAGCAGCGCCCTCGGCATCGACTCCACCTTCGGCGGAATCCGACCCGGCCTCGGACAGCAACATGGTCAGAGGATCTCCACCTCGAAGGAAGATGTCAGCACCGCGCCTGGGCCATCACCACTAGGGTCTCCTCCAGGAACCCGGCCCAAGCAGACAGCCGGACCAGCCGCTCCGTAGCCTCAGCCAGCTGTCCCCCGAGGACACCAGCCCGGCTCATGGCCTCGGCAGCCCGACTCCAGGGTTGGTCCCGCCAGCGGACGACCTGGCCAGGTCCCAGTCGCCACTGCGACACCTCGTCGGCCTGGGAAGTCCCCTACTCTTAGGCCGATGAAGTTTCTTCTCCAGCCAACTCTGCCTCTGTCCATGCTGACACCGCTGCCTCTGGCTTCGGCTCATTGCAGAGCAGCCGAGGGTTTCTTCACTAAGCAAGAGAAGCCTCGAGCGGCAAGGTCGACCGAGCCAAGGGACTTCTACGCCTCCGGGATACGGATACCTCACTCGTCACCTTCCGCACAAGGCAACTCACGCTTGGTTAAGCGGTCCAGCTAGCCGACAGGCGAGTTCTGGTGCGCGAAATAGAGAAGAAACATGGCTTTACGCCCAAATACACAAATGTTCAGGCCCCGACAGCTGCAATGAACATACGCCAGCACCCAAGGTGCCATTACAAATGGGACTTCGGTTCCGTTCCCGCGGGTGCGAACAAACTCCATACCAGGAGGCCCGCGGGATGACGAACTCCAAGCTGCTCACCGCCGCCCGCTCCGACAACAGCGACAACGACCTCCGCTCCGGGCGGCCAAACAGCAGCAGCTATGACCTCAGGGCAGACGCTGCTGCGACAAGGTCCTTGCCCACATCTCCACTCGAGGGGCGAGGACAAGCTATCAAAGCCAAAGAGCCGGAGGCCCGGAGCGCAGATGGCAGCGGCGATCTCATCGGCGACGAGGACTTCTCTGGCCACCTGTCCACCGGCAGATCCCCACTCAAGTCCTCCCAGACGGGCAAGCACCGACCCCCACGCGAAGGCGTCGTGCCGGAGCAAGGGCAGGACAACCCAAGAACACGAACGCCGCCCTAGCAGCGCGCGACGTCTTGGGCGGCCCCCCGGTGTGTGCGGTGCAACAGCCGCCCGTACGGCGGGCAGATAGCCGCACTCCGCCCAGCGATAGGAGGTGGCACCGGAAGCCGTGCCAGAGCCAGCTGAGCCAGCGAACCAGGCGTGCTGGAGCTGACGACGCTTGCGGCCGCTCGGCCACGCGTTGTCGAAGTCCGCCTCTTCCGCTAAGCCGGTGAGCGCCCTCTCCCATGAATACTGAAGGAGGAGGTGGCCCGCTGGCCCGTACGGGAGGTAGAGCTCCGGCTCAGCTCGCCCTCTGCCCCAGCAAGGATGACGAAGATCCCTGAAGCTGAGGGCGGGGCAGAGACCGCAACCCGGCTTGCTTCTCCCCACCATCGAACTGGTGGTCACCGTCTTGGGTGACCATCGGTGAGGGGATGCGACCGGGCTGCCTGACGAAAATCCTTAAAGCCGAGTGATGGCTGAAAGGTACCAACCTCCACAAGGTTGCGCTCCTTCCACAACAAGACGAAGACAACGTGGGTGCTCCCCATCCGGGGGCTCGGAAGGCGGAAGGATGCGACGCATGAGGAAAATGCGAAGGCATGGCTACCACCCAGGAGGTCGATCCCTTTTTGAAGGCGACTCTCCCCACTTGCGTCCTCAAGCTGTCGCGGACCAAGTCTTCACCAACACGCTTCAAGGTCCTCCCCTACGACACGGGGGCTGGGCCCCAGGTGTCATGCGAGCTGCCCCAGGACAGAAGAAGCCAAACCGCCGCGCGCGCGGAGCGTGTAACCGCCCAGCGGTTACAAGCATTCCTCCGTCTTCGGCCAAACCAGCGGGTGAAAGGGCGGACCGCCATGCAGGCGGCATGCAACTGCACCAAGGGGGTGCACCCTTTCGACTTCGACGCATCCAGCATGGAGGCCTAGGCCCACACGTCATGTAACCGGCGCGCCGGTTACTACGTGCAAAAAACTGTAGCGCCACTTGCGCCAGCGCCGCACCTTCTCGACTACGGAACCGGTGCCGCGACTCGAGGCAACCCTACACACGGCCCGGCAGTGCCAACCTGGCACGCCGGTCACAGGTCAGTCAGCCGCGGGAGAAGGCGCGACGGTCAACATGGCCAAAAGTGGGCCGACAGTAATGGCGGTGGCAGGCGGGCGGAAGCAGCAGTCAAATCATCTGCAGGCTCACGTCCCCTCCTGGAATAGCGAGAGAGCTCTCTCCCACGGCGTGAGGACGACGCGCCCGTGTTCCGTTCCTCGAACGGCTCGCGCATACGCAACAGCTGCCCCGCGAATCACTCGTCCCGTCGCTTTAACTCTGCGGCAGGACAGGCGACACCTTTGGCAGGCGAAGCGGGCAACGCTTCACCTCCGCCATAATGACCACGTCAAAAAAGGTGCACCACGTCGTTCAATTTCGCATCCTTTTCCTCTTCCCCTTTCTCTCTCTTGCTACAGGGACTGGGAAAGGGGATACTCCGAAAGGGATCCTTCTCCGCGAAGGAAGCGGGCCCCGAGCCCCCCTACTGATCAGAGGTTCAAAGGCTGGTCCCTCGGAAGGGTTCGACAGTCGCCTCAGAGCACTCGGGCTCCACGCCCACTACTGGTCAGAGGTTCGAAGGCTGGCCCCTCAGAAGGGTTCGACAGCCGCCTCGGGCCACTCGGGTTCCGTGCCCACTACTGATCAGGGGTTCGTAGGCTGGCCCCCTGATGGGTTCGACAGTCGCCCCAGAGCACGCAGAGTGAGGGATGACTCTGGGTACGTTCGATACATAACCAAGGCTCGGGCTACGCTCCCGAGGTACCCTAGGACATTTCCGAGACTAGCAGGAACGATTCTGTAATGGGATCCCATCAGAGGGAGGCATCGAGCCCTCGAACCCTATCGAACGGGACCGGGTCCGGCAAATCACCTGCAGGTACTTTTGGAGCGCGCCTCTGGGCCACTAGCCGACCCTTATCGAACAGGGCACGGGCGTCCACTCAGATCACCCGTTAGCAACTCACTAGAAACACCATGTTTGGCGCCCACCGAGGGCAACATGGCGCTTTCTCCCTCCTCCTTGCGGAAAGGCGACACAGGGGCGTATGAAAAAAGCCGAGTCTGCCCTTGACCGTCCTCTTGCCCTGTGCAGAGGCTTGGGGGCTGCTCTCGCAAACCCGACTCAAGCCAAACTGTTGACGGCGTCAACATACCAGCCCGAGAACTCGGAACCTGACTATGCACCCGGGCAACGACCAGTTCGCATGAGGGAACAACCAGACCGGCCGAGCCATCACGAAAGGCATTAAGACCTCGAAGGAGTCAAACCATTCCTCCGAGGCCTCGGGGGCTAGACCCGGCGGGTGCGCTCGCGCGCACCCACCGGAACAAAATGCAACCGAGAAAGGCCGGTCCCCTTGCAAAAAAATGCGACAAAGCCTCCAAGTGAGTACCCACACTCCCTTTGAGGCTCGGGGGCTACTGTCGGGGACCGTAATTAGGGGTACCCCCAAGGCTCCTAATCTCAGCTGGTAACCCCCATCAGCACAAAGCTGCAAAGGCCTGATGGGCGCAATTCCGGTTAAGGCTCCGACCACTCAAGGGACACGATCTCGCCTCGCCCAAGCCCAGCCTCGGGCAGGAACGAAAGACCAAGGCAGATTCACGCCTCGCCTGAGGGTCTCCTCAAGCAACGGGCGCACCTTCGACTCGCCCGAGGCCCAGCTCGGGTAGGCTTCACGGAGAAGCAACCTTGGCTAGATCGCCTCGCCAGCCGACCGGATCGCAGGAGCATTCAATGCAAGGATCGCCTGATGCCTTATCCTGATGCGCGCTTTCCAGTCGACAAGGCTGAAGTGACCGCAGTCACTTCGCCCCTCCACTGACTGACCTGACAGGAAAATAGCGCCGCCTGCGCTGCTCCGACTGCTGTGCCACCCGCCAGGGTGAGGCTGACAGCAACCAACTCTAGCCTCGGGCGCCATAGGAATCTCCGCCTCACCCGACCGGCCGACCCAGGGCTCGGACTCGACCTCGCCTCGGACGATGATCTCCGCCTCGCCCGACCCTAGGGCTCGGACTCGACCTCGCCTCGGACGACGATCTCCGCCTCGCCCGACCCCAGGGCTCAGACTCGACCTCGTCTCGGAAGACGGTCTCCGCTTCGCCCGACCCCAGGGCTCGGACTCAGCCTCGACCTCGGAGGAGTCACCACCTCGCTCGGGCCGAGCACGCCACAAGGGGAGGCCATCATTACCCTACCCCTAGCTAGCCCAGGCTACGGGGAACAAGACCGGCGTCCCATCTGGCTCGCCCCGGTAAAACAAGTAATGGTAGCACCCCACGTGCTCCATGACAACGGTGGTTCTTAGCCCCCTACGGAAGCAAGGATACGTCAGCAAAGATCCGACAGCCCCGATAGCTGTGCTTCTACAGGGCTCAAGCGCTCCTCCGACGGCCACGACGCCACATGAACATGGCTCCAACACCTCTCCGACAGCCACGTCGGCACGTACATAGGGCTCTAGCTCCTCTTTGCTAGACACGTTAGCACACTGCTACACCCCCTGTTGTACACCTGGACCCTCTCCTTACGGCTATAAAAGGAATGTCCAGAGCTCTCATACGAAAAAGGTGGCCGCACGGGAGAACGGGCAGCGTAACGCCCCCTGTCTCTCTCTCTCCCTCGCGAATGCTTGTAACCCCCTACTGCAAGCACATCCGCCCTGGGCGCAGGACAACACGAGGCCGCAGGTTTCCTCTTACTGTTTCCCCCTTGTGTCTCCGTCTCGCGCCGACCCATCTGGGCTGGGACACGCAGCGACAATTTACTTGTCGGTCCAGGGACCCCCCGGGGTCGAAACGCCGACACCAAGTTACATGAATCTAAGACATTTAGCTTACTACGCAACCTGCAAAACCTTTTCTCATCTAAAGGCTTGGTGAAGATATCGGCTAGTTGGTTCTTGATGCTAATGTGGTAAATATCGATATCTCCCCTTTGCTGGTGGTCTCTCAGGAAGTGATGTCGGATGTCTATGTGCTTAGTGCGGCTGTGTTCAATAGGATTATCCGCCAAGCTGTAACACCCCGGGGTCCAAAACACCCCGGAATGCTACTGAACTACACATCTGACATCCATATATAAAATTTCGGCAGCATCTCCTTTGAAAGATTGCATAAACGAGGGGCAACAGTGTATAAACATATATCATGACAAAAAACATACTAAGCATTATTAATATGCTAGCAAAGGAAAGTTAAACATAACAACATGAACTGAATTAACCAGTGTACACGACTAGAAAAAAAACAAACATCATTTGACATCGAGTTTCTAATTAAATCATGGCTGCAACTGGGCAGCGTTATTATAATAGTGAAGGTGGACGTGCTGCTACTTCCCTCATTCCCAACATGAATCAAGTACCTGCATTGAGTAATGCAAGAGTGAGATGATACATCTCAGCAAGCAAATTATTTTGACGAGATATTTAAACCACAAATTGAATTAAACAACATTTTAAAGGAATCCCAATTGAGATCAGAAATACTTGTAGATATAGAACTCAATAGTCCCAATATAACCAATACCATCTCATTTCCTCGAACAACCACAATAGGTTGTATAACCCTTCCCTGCGTCAACAATACCTGCAGATATCACTTTAATGTATGCATAGGAATGCAATGTGTAGGTCATCTGCCCTCATACCTCTGAGAGTATAAAACCACATCATCTGCTAATATCACTTCAATGAATGCATATAAATGCAATGCATATGTCCTCTGCCTTCATACCTCTAAGGGTATGAAGCCGCATCGTACCCCTCCTCGGGCAACGTACGATGCTAAGTTGTACCGGTACGGTCGGACCATAGGTCACGACCAAACTTCAGATGCAAATGAATAATGTAATGCATATGGCATGCTGCATTTATCAATATACTTCACTTCCTTCAGATACAATACAACCCCAAATAATACTTCATTTACCTTCAGATACAATACCAACCTCAAATAATACTTCATTTACCTTCAGATACAATACCAACCTCAAATAATACTTCATTTACCTTCAGGGGTGTGAATTAATCTCATGAGTCATACTCGAATCATAATCATCGTCAATATATGATTGAGCATCAGTATAATGCAAGCAAGTAAAGCATCACCATAGAGTCCAATTATGAAAGAATCCAATACTTCTGAATATTAGAGTGTAGGCAATAGAAATAACAGGTCAGAACAGAAGCAACCACCGCTACATTCACTTGCCTTCATCGAAGAAGAAAGATGTACTAGGCATGATCCGAAGTGTAGCCACCTGCTAGCGGGCATAAAAATTAGTACAAATATTTCACAAACATTTGCTAACAATCAACAAATCGCTCGTACACTTGAAACCAAGTCCCGGTGGAAAGACTCCCACCCTGAACCACATGCCAAACAGCAGCAACGCTGTTTGTTAATTTTGTATCTTTAAAACTATATCAGTGGTGATATTAAACAAATACTCTATGAGTGTCTACACAAAATATTCTATAACTTCGGTATTCAATGGATAATTAAATTCTGCCATCTATAAGTTCTAAAACATCTGATAAGATAAATGTCTGAATCTGTTTCAGATAGCAGCATAGTTAACTTCAAAATTCAATATCTACCAAACTACTCAACCAAAAATTATGAAATTCTGCTGGCAGTAAGAACTTTTATCCCTCTACAAATGTCTCCATAGTTGGAACAGCCAATTTGGCTATTTACTATATGAAACCCACCAGTGAACAGACCCGCTCATTTTTGTCAGGCAAACAGGAACAGCCACAGTAAAACAAACATAACTGGACTTTCATAATTCATATGAATGCGCTCTTTAACAATCTGGAAAGCTTATGAAATTGTCTACAACTTATTTTACAATCCTAAAGTTTAATTCTGTTGATAAAATTGCCTAAAGCTTAAGAGAACAGATTCTGTACAGAATTATGAGACTGAAAAACTGCTATAATCAAACTGCAATAACTTTCTGATCTGATGTCCGATTGAGGTGTTCTTCGCGGCCACGGAAAGATCTACAAATTATCTACGACTCATAGATAGACTTTTTATTTTTTTGAGGCCACTAAGATCACGAAAAACTAGCATGAACAGAAACTATTGAATCTGCCATTCTGCAGAAACTAATTTCGAGATCAAAATCTAATCTCCCATCCAATCTAACCAAAAAAACTAATTGCAGGGCCTAAAACTCATCCAAAACAAGGGAAAGCATTCATCAAGTGGAGAAAAGAGAGAGAGGAAAGGAAATCCAACCAATTCTTGGAGAGGAACGACGATGATGGGTGACGGTATGCCCTCATCTCCCCTCTCTTCTCTTCTTTTTTCTTCCTCTCTTCTCTTGGGGCAAGGCACAAAAGGGTGACGGCTGCTAGGGGTGGGAGGACGTGGCTTCTAGGGTTAGGGAGGTATAAATAGAAGAAAACTTCCACAATCCTAATATCCAATGGCTCAGATCAACCGACACTCAAAAAGACTCATCCGGACTCCAAACAAGGCAAACTAGTGATTGATCGGAATCATCTTGATGAGATCTATACATCTACGGCCTCCGATCATCCATAGGACATACCATATTTGGATTATAAAAATGGTTTATTTTTTAGGGTGTTACATTCTACCCCCCTTAAAAAGAATTCGTCCTCGAATTCGACCACTCCAAGCAAAACATCCAAGGTACCCCAAATAGCACCACCATTCAAAACATGAGTCCATTATTGGTATTAATCAACACAAGAACTTCTACCTCGGACTAATGGTCTAAGGAAGCTACACAACCTGACAACAAGCATGAAACAACCTGCAATGAAGCTCAAAGCAAGTCATAGATGCGATCAACACTATGATTTCACAACATCGAATTTGGATGCAGCCATACATCAGCATCAATGTCTTAAAACGACACTCTTTTATGAAGGGGTAATATGCACTAAGCACAACCCTTACCAACTTCAACAATTAATTTTAATTCAATGGTAAAACATCCACACCAGATGAACGTATATGAAGATCAAACACCTCACTTCACAGCACCACAAAACAAGTAGTTCTATTGAAACAAAACTCCTAATCTTCCTAAACCCCGTTCTTGCCATCATGAAAAGATAATTATGTAATCTAACATTCTTTGCACCCCACAAAAGGGAGGAAGTCTATAGAACTAATGGAGCAATAAAGCCGACAAGAAGCCCATAACATTCTGCGTGACACATTACATCGAAGAAATGCCAAAAACTCCACAAAGAGCATTGATAGCACAACAACAACACAATACTTGCTTAACCAATGTCGCTATACTTCATCCAACAACTCAACTAAGAAAAATAACCAAACTAGTAAGGTTAACCTACAAATAATATAAGTCTTCATCTACTGTAGTTCAGAAACTTACATTTCATTCTATCATATGATGCACTCAAAGTACCAGATATACGAGGTCAATAATAACCCCGTAATCCTTCACACATTTGGCAAACATCTCAAGTTGTTGTAAAAACCACATCATTTAGGAATAGGTGACTAACCACACACAACCAACTTAGGCTAGGCAATGACTTCATTCAAACCAATAGATAGGTGGTCCAACAATGGCTCCACCAGCATGCATCGGGGAGAGAACCATCTGATCCTCAACGTATTAATACATAATCAATGGATCAAGAAAAACAGAGATTTATTCTACAACTAACATGACTAACATGCAACCACTTTAAACCACCTCTAGGCTTTGTGGCTACTAAAACACACAATAGAAGAGAGACATGTAAGCCATTCTGGCTATGTAAAGACTTCCCCAAAATTCATATAAAAGTATCAATATTCATTTCTTTCAGAACTGGTTTCTCGACATAAACAATCATTCTTTGCAAAGATAGTTGGAACTATCCACCAACCACTCAACAACTTAAATTCAAATTGATGGTTACCTTGTAACCCAAAACACGCAATTCACACTCCTCTTAGGAACATCCACAATCAAGCATATATAACAATATTATTGCAATAAAACTCAACCACGAAAAACATGATGAAAACAACATAGGCATACTTGTATATCACAAGCATAATAACAACTTCGATCTTACCAAAGACCAGCGATATCAATCGCATTAATAAAACAATATAAAGATTTAGAGATAAAACATATTAGGCATTAAGTCATAAACAACTTACCACATCACTGTAAAGGAATAGGGAGGGGTGAAATTATTGTCATCTGCACTTCAAAGACACTAATATATATCAAAGATATTTGAACCCATACCCTTCCTATATGTGCAAGTGTATCAAATTTATCTTCAAATTGCCAAGAATCTAAAGCCTATGCTTTGATACCAACTGTAACACCCCGGGGTCCAAAACACCCCGGAATGCTACTGAACTACACATCTGACATCCATATATAAAATTTCGGCAGCATCTCCTTTGAAAGATTGCATAAACGAGGGGCAACAGTGTATAAACATATATCATGACAAAAAACATACTAAGCATTATTAATATGCTAGCAAAGGAAAGTTAAACATAACAACATGAACTGAATTAACCAGTGCACACGACTAGAAAAAAAACAAACATCATTTGACATCGAGTTTCTAATTAAATCATGGCTGCAACTGGGCAGCGTTATTATAATAGTGAAGGTGGACGTGCTGCTACTTCCCTCATTCCCAACATGAATCAAGTACCTGCATTGAGTAATGCAAGAGTGAGATGATACATCTCAGCAAGCAAATTATTTTGACGAGATATTTAAACCACAAATTGAATTAAACAACATTTTAAAGGAATCCCAATTGAGATCAGAAATACTTGTAGATATAGAACTCAATAGTCCCAATATAACCAATACCATCTCATTTCCTCGAACAACCACAATAGGTTGTATAACCCTTCCCTGCGTCAACAATACCTGCAGATATCACTTTAATGTATGCATAGGAATGCAATGTGTAGGTCATCTGCCCTCATACCTCTGAGAGTATAAAACCACATCATCTGCTAATATCACTTCAATGAATGCATATAAATGCAATGCATATGTCCTCTGCCTTCATACCTCTAAGGGTATGAAGCCGCATCGTACCCCTCCTCGGGCAACGTACGATGCTAAGTTGTACCGGTACGGTCGGACCATAGGTCACGACCAAACTTCAGATGCAAATGAATAATGTAATGCATATGGCATGCTGCATTTATCAATATACTTCACTTCCTTCAGATACAATACAACCCCAAATAATACTTCATTTACCTTCAGATACAATACCAACCTCAAATAATACTTCATTTACCTTCAGATACAATACCAACCTCAAATAATACTTCATTTACCTTCAGGGGTGTGAATTAATCTCATGAGTCATACTCGAATCATAATCATCGTCAATATATGATTGAGCATCAGTATAATGCAAGCAAGTAAAGCATCACCATAGAGTCCAATTATGAAAGAATCCAATACTTCTGAATATTAGAGTGTAGGCAATAGAAATAACAGGTCAGAACAGAAGCAACCACCGCTACATTCACTTGCCTTCATCGAAGAAGAAAGATGTACTAGGCATGATCCGAAGTGTAGCCATCTGCTAGCGGGCATAAAAATTAGTACAAATATTTCACAAACATTTGCTAACAATCAACAAATCGCTCGTACACTTGAAACCAAGTCCCGGTGGAAAGACTCCCACCCTGAACCACATGCCAAACAGCAGCAACGCTGTTTGTTAATTTTGTATCTTTAAAACTATATCAGTGGTGATATTAAACAAATACTCTATGAGTGTCTACACAAAATATTCTATAACTTCGGTATTCAATGGATAATTAAATTCTGCCATCTATAAGTTCTAAAACATCTGATAAGATAAATGTCTGAATCTGTTTCAGATAGCAGCATAGTTAACTTCAAAATTCAATATCTACCAAACTACTCAACCAAAAATTATGAAATTCTGCTGGCAGTAAGAACTTTTATCCCTCTACAAATGTCTCCATAGTTGGAACAGCCAATTTGGCTATTTACTATATGAAACCCACCAGTGAACAGACCCGCTCATTTTTGTCAGGCAAACAGGAACAGCCACAGTAAAACAAACATAACTGGACTTTCATAATTCATATGAATGCGCTCTTTAACAATCTGGAAAGCTTATGAAATTGTCTACAACTTATTTTACAATCCTAAAGTTTAATTCTGTTGTTAAAATTGCCTAAAGCTTAAGAGAACAGATTCTGTACAGAATTATGAGACTGAAAAACTGCTATAATCAAACTGCAATAACTTTCTGATCTGATGTCCGATTGAGGTGTTCTTCGCGGCCACGGAAAGATCTACAAATTATCTACGACTCATAGATAGACTTTTTATTTTTTTGAGGCCACTAAGACCACGAAAAACTAGCATGAACAGAAACTATTGAATCTGCCATTCTGCAGAAACTAATTTCGAGATCAAAATCTAATCTCCCATCCAATCTAACCAAAAAAACTAATTGCAGGGCCTAAAACTCATCCAAAACAAGGGAAAGCATTCATCAAGTGGAGAAAAGAGAGAGAGGAAAGGAAATCCAACCAATTCTTGGAGAGGAACGACGATGATGGGTGACGGTATGCCCTCATCTCCCCTCTCTTCTCTTCTTTTTTCTTCCTCTCTTCTCTTGGGGCAAGGCACAAAAGGGTGACGGCTGCTAGGGGTGGGAGGACGTGGCTTCTAGGGTTAGGGAGGTATAAATAGAAGAAAACTTCCACAATCCTAATATCCAATGGCTCAGATCAACCGACACTCAAAAAGACTCATCCGGACTCCAAACAAGGCAAACTAGTGATTGATCGGAATCATCTTGATGAGATCTATACATCTACGGCCTCCGATCATCCATAGGACATACCATATTTGGATTATAAAAATGGTTTATTTTTTAGGGTGTTACACAAGCGGATTGCACTCTCATTGTCACATAGGAGTGAGACTTTGCTCAGATTATAGCCAAAGTCCCGGAGGGTTTGCCTCATCCAAAGCAGTTGCGTGCAACACTGTCCTGTGGCAACGTACTTGGCCTCAGCGGTGGATAGGGCAACGGATGTTTGTTTCTTGGAGCTCTAGGACACCAGAGACCTTCCTAGAAATTGGCACGTCCCTGATGTGCTCTTCCTATCAACCTTGCACCCGGCATAGTGGGAGTCTGAGTATCCGATTAGGTTAAAGGTAGACCCCTTTGAATACCAGATCCCGAAGCAAGGCGTAGAAACTAAATATCTAAGAATTCGCTTAGCGGCCACAAGGTGACACTCCTTGGGGTCGGATTGAAATCTAGCACACATGCATAACTAAGCATAATGTCCGGTCTACTATCACAAAGTTAAAGTAATGAACCTATCATTGACCGGTATGCCTTTTGATCAACGGACTTACCTCCTTTGTTGAGGTCTAGATGTCCGTCAGTACCCATTGGTGTCTTTGCGGGCTTAGCATCCTTCATTCCAAACCTCTTGAGAAGATCTTGAGTGTACTTCGTTTGGGGGATGAAGGTGCCGTCCTTGAGTTGCTTCACTTGGAATCCAAGGAAGTAGGTCAACTCGCCCATCATTGACATCTCAAACTTTTGCATCATCACCCTGCTAAACTCCTCACAAAACTTTTGGTTAGTAGAACTAAATATAATGTCATCGACATATATTTGGCAAACAAAAAGATCACCATCACAAGTCTTTGTGAAAAGAGTGGGATCAGCTTTCCCAACCTTGAAAGCATTAGCAATAAGAAAAATCTCTAAGGCATTCATACCATGCTCTTGGGGCTTGCTTAAGTCCATAGAGCGCCTTAGAGAGTTTGTATACATGGTCGGGATACCTGTCATCCTCAAAGCTAGGGGTTGTTCTATGTATACCTCCTCCTTGATTGGTCCATTTACGAAAGCGCTCTTCACGTCCATTTGGAACAACTTAAAAGGAATGGTGAGCGGCATAGGCTAATAAAATCCAAATTGACTCTAACCTAGCGACAGGAGCAAAAGTCTCCTCAAAATCCAAACCTGCGACTTGGGCATAACCTTTTGCCACAAGTCGAGCCTTGTTTCTTGTCACCACTCCGTGCTCGTCTTGCTTGTTGCGGAACACTCACTTGGTTCCCACAACGTTTTGCTTTGGGCATGGCACCAGGAGACTTTTGCAAACCTACTCCCCGTTGAGGTGGTCACAAAGACCGGGTCTCTTTCAACCCTTTCCCTCTCTCAAACGGTCACTTAGACCGAGTGAGCTTCTCTTCTCAATCACATGGGACACTAAGTCCCCACAAGGACCACCACACAATTGGTGTCTCTTGCCTCGGTTACAATTGAGTTGATCACAAGAAGAATGAGAAAGAAAAGAAGCAATCCAAGCGCAAGAGCTCAAATGAACACAAATGTCACTCTCTCTAGTCACTATTTGATTTGGAGTGATTCCGGACTTGGGAGAGGATTTGATCTCTTTGGTTGTGTCTAGAATTGAATGCTATAGCTCTTGTAAGGTGTAGAAGTCTAAAAACTTGGATGCAATGAATGGTGGGGTGGTTGGGGTATTTATAGCCCCAACCACCAAACTAGCCGTTTGGTGGAGGCTGCTGTCGAATGGCACACCGGACAGTCCGGTGCGCCACCGGACACTGTCCGGTGCGCCAGCCATGTCACCCAGCCGTTAGGGTTCGACCGTTGGAGCTCTGACAGGTGGGGTCTTCTGGCTGTCCGGTGGTGCACCGGACAAGTACTGTAGACTGTCCGGTGCGCCTTCTTACGCTGCTCTGACTCTAGCGCGCACTGTAGCGCATTGAATGCGGTTGCAGTCGACCGTTGGCACTGAAGTAGTCGTTACTCCGCTGGCACACCGGACAGTCCGGTGAATTATAGCGGAGCGCCCTCTGATTGTCCCGAAGGTGACGAGTTTGGAGCTGAGTTCCCTGGTACACCGGACACTGTCCGGTGCGCCAGACCAGGGCACGCTTCGGTTGTCTTTTGCTCTTTGTTTGAACCCTTTCTTGGTCATTTTATTGGTCAATTGTGAACCTTTGGCACCTGTAAAACTTATAATCTAGAGCAAACTAGTTAGTCCAATTATTTGTGTTGGGCAATTCAACCACCAAAATTAATTAGGAAAAGGTGTAAGCCTATTTCCCTTTCAATCTCCCCCTTTTTGGTGATTGATGCCAACACAAACCAAAGCAAATATAGAA
Organism: Zea luxurians; assembly: GCA_029449295.1. Lineage (NCBI taxonomy): Eukaryota > Viridiplantae > Streptophyta > Magnoliopsida > Poales > Poaceae > Zea > Zea luxurians. Next base: position 38,906,549 of record JAOPSE010000026.1, read on the forward strand.
GTGCAGAATTGAACTAGTTTGCATAATGTAAGTGCAAAGGTTGCTTGGAATGAAACCAATAAATATTACTTACTAGGTGCGCATGGATGGCTTTTCTTCTTATTAACATTTTGGACCACGCTTGCACCACATGTTTTGTTCTGCAAAATGTTTTGGAAATTCTTTTCAAAGTTTTTTTTGCAAATAGTCAAAGGTAAATGAATAAGATTTTGAGAAGCATTTTCAAGTTTTGAAATTTTTCCCCCTGGTTCAAATGCTTTTCCTTTGACTAAACAAAACTCCCCCTTAATGAAATCGTCCTCTTAGTGTTCAAGAGGGTTTTAGATATTAATTTTGAAGAGGGTATACCAATTTGAAATTATATTAAAATAAGATACCAATTGAAAAACTTCTTTTAATACCACTTAAAAGACTACATTTTTGAAATTGGTGGTGCGGTCCTTTTGCTTTGGGCTAATACTCTCTCCCCCTTTGGCATGAATCGCCAAAAACGGATGCTTGAGTGAAATATAAGCCCTTGTAAACTACTCTCTCCCCCTTTGGATGGAAGTAAAGGAGTGAAAATTATACCAAAGTTGGAGAGTCAGTGCAGAGCGACGGCAAAGGATGAATGATTCGATGGAGCGGAGTGGAAGCCTTGTCTTCGCCGAAGACTCCTTTTCTCTTTCAATCTATGACTTAGCATGAAATGGACTTGAAAGAATATTAGTCATAGCACATGAAAGATATGTTCAAAGGTATATATATGAGCTATGTGTGCAAAATATCACTCAAAATTCCTAGAATCAAGAATATTTAGCTCATGCCTAAGTTTGGTAAAAGTTTGTTCATCCAATGGCTTGGTAAAGATATCGGCTAATTGTTCCTTGGTGCTAACATATGCAATCTCGATATCCCCCTTTTGTTGGTGATCTCTTAGAAAATGATACCGAATGGCTATGTGTTTAGTGCGTCTATGCTCAACGGGATTATCCGCCATGCTGATTGCACTCTCATTATCACATAAAAGAGGAACTTTGGTTAATTTGTAACCATAGTCCCGGAGGGTTTGCCTCATCCAAAGCAATTGCGCGCAACAATGGCCTGCGGCAGTATACTCGGCTTTGGCGGTTGAAAGAGCCACAGAATTTTGCTTCTTTGAAGCCCAAGACACCAGAGATCTTCCCAAGAACTGGCAAGTCTCTGATGTGCTCTTTCTATTAATTTTGCACCCTGCCCAATCGGCATCGGAATAACCGATTAAATCAAATTTGGATCCCCTCGGGTACCAAAGGCCAAACTTAGGAGTATAAACTAAATATCTCAAGATTCGTTTTACGGCCCTAAGGTGAGCTTCCTTAGGATCGGCTTGGAATCATGCACACATGCATACGGAAAGCATAATATCCGATCATGAAGCACATAAATAGAGTAAGGAACCTATCATCGACCGGTATACCTTTTGATCTACGGATTTACCTCCCGTGTCGAGGTCGAGATGCCCATTAGTTCCCATGGGTGTCTTGATGGGCTTGGCGTCCTTCATCCCAAACTTGGTTAGAATGTCTTGAATGTACTTTGTTTGGCTAATGAAGGTGCCCTCTTGGAGTTGCTTGACTTGGAATCCTAGAAAATACTTCAACTCCCCCATCATCGACATCTCGATTTTTTGTGTCATGATCCTACTAAACTCTTCAAATGTAGATTCGTTAGTAGACCCAAATATGATATCATCAACATAAATTTGGCATACAAACAAATCATTTGCAAGTGTTTTAGTAAAAAGTGTAGGATCGGCTTTTCCGACTTTGAATCCATTAGCAATAAGAAAATCTCTTAGGCATTCATACCATGCTCTTGGGGCTTGCTTGAGCCCATAAAACGCCTTAGAGAGTCTACAAACATGGTTAGAATACTCACTGTCTTCAAAGCCGGGAGGTTGCTCAACATAGACCTCTTCCTTGATTGGTCCATTGAGGAAGGCACTTTTCACGTCCATTTGATAAAGCTTGAAGCCATGGTAAGTAGCATAGGCAAGTAAAATGCGAATTGACTCAAGCCTAGCTACGGGTGCATAGGTTTCACCGAAATCCAAACCTTCGACTTGTGAATATCCCTTGGCTACAAGTCGGGCTTTGTTCCTTGTCACCACACCATGCTCATCTTGCTTGTTGCGAAAGACCCACTTGGTTCCTACAACATTTTGGTTAGGACGTGGAACTAAATGCCATACCTCATTCCTTGTGAAGTTGTTGAGCTCCTCTTGCATCGCCATCACCCAATCCGAATCTTGAAGTGCTTCCTCTACCTTGTGTGGCTCAATAGAGGAAACAAAAGAGTAATGCTCACAAAAATGTGCAACACGAGATCTAGTGGTTACCCCCTTATGAATGTCGCCGAGGATGGTGTTCACGGGGTGATCTCGTTGGATTGCTTGGTGGACTCTTGGGTGTGGCGGCCTTGGAACTTGCTCATCCTCCTTGTCTTGATTATTTGCATCTCCCCCTTGATCATTGCCGTCTTCTTGAGTTGGCTCATCTTCTTGATCTTCTTCTTCATCATCTTGAGCCTCATCCTCATCTTGAGTTGGTGAAGATGCTTGCATGGAGGAGGATGGTTGACCTTGTGCTTGAATGCGCTCTTCAGATTTCTTAGGACACACATCCCCGATGGACATGTTCCTTAGCGCGACGCACGGAGCCTCTTCATCATCTAATTCATCAAGATCAACTTGCTCCACTTGGGAGCCGTTAGTCTCATCAAACACAATGTCACAAGAAACTTCAACTAGTCCAGTGGACTTGTTAAAGACTCTATATGCCCTTGTGTTTGAATCATATCCTAGTAAAAAGCCTTCTACAGCCTTAGGAGCAAATTTGGACTTTCTACCTCTTTTAACAAGAATAAAACATTTGCTACCAAAGACTCTAAAATATGAAACATTTGGCTTTTTACTGGTGAGGAGTTCGTAAGATGTCTTCTTGAGGATTCGGTGTAGATACAACCGGTTGATGGCATAGCAAGCGGTGTTGACCGCCTCGGCCCAAAACCGATCCGAAGTCTTGTACTCATCAAGCATGGTTCTTGCCATGTCCAATAGAGTTCTATTCTTCCTCTCCACTACACCATTTTGTTGTGGCATGTAGGGAGAAGAGAACTCATGCTTGATGCCCTCCTCCTCAAGGAAGCCTTCAATTTGTGAATTCTTGAACTCTGTCCCATTATCGCTTCTAATTTTCTTGATCCTCAAGCCGAACTCATTTTGAGCCCGTCTCAAGAATCCCTTTAAGGTCTTTTGGGTTTGAGATTTTCCTGTAAAAAGAATACCCAATTGAAGCGAGAATAGTCATCCACAATAACAAGACAGTACTTACTCCCACCGATGCTTATGTAAGCGATCAACCCGAATAGGTCCATGTGGAGGAGCTCGAGTGGCCTGTCTGTCGTCAAGATGTTCTTATGTGGATGATGAACACCAACTTGCTTCCCTGCTTGGCATGCGCTACAGATCCTGTCTTTCTCAAAATGCACATTTGTTAGTCCCAAAATGTGCTCTCCCTTTAGAAGCTTGTGAAGATTCTTCATCCCAACATGGGCTAGTCGACGATGCTAGAGCCAACCCATGTTAGTCTTAGCAATTAAGCAAGTGTCGAGTTTAGCTCTATTGAAACCAACTAAGTATAGCTGACCCTCTAACACTCCCTTAAAAGCTACTGAATCATCACTTCTTCTAAAGACAGTAACACCTGTATCCGTGAAAAGACAGTTGTAACCCATTTTACATAATTGAGATACAGAAAGCAAGTTGTAATCTAGTGAATCTACAAGAAAAACATTGGAAATGGAATGGTCTGGTGATATAGCAATTTTACCCAATCCTTTGACCAAACCTTAGTTTCCATCCCCGAATGTGATAGCTCGTTGGGGATCTTGGTTTTTCTCATAGGAGGAGAACATCTTTTTCTCCCTAGTCATGTGGTTTGTGCACCCGCTATCGATGATCCAACTTGAGCCCCCAGATGCATAAACCTACAAAACAAATTTAGTTCTTGATTTTAGGTACCCAAACAGTTTTGGGTCCTTTGACATTAGATACAAGAACTTTGGGTACCCAAACACTAGTCTTTGATCCCTTGTGTTTGTCCCCAATATACTTGGCAACTACCTTTCCGGATTTGTTAGTCAAAACATAAGATGCATCAAAGGTTTTAAATGAAATGCTAGGTTCATTTGATGCACTAGGAGTTTTCTTCTTTGGCAATTTAGCATGAGTTGATTGCCTAGAGCTAGATGTCTCACCCTTATACATAAAAGCATGATTAGGGCCAGAGTGAGACTTCCTAGAGTGAATTCTCCTAATCTTATGCTCGGGATAACCGGCAGGGTACAAAATGTAACCCTCGTTATCCTGAGGCATGGGAGCCTTGCCCTTAACAAAGTTAGATAATTTTTTAGGAGGGGCATTAAGTTTGACATTGTCTCCCCTTTGGAAGTCAATGCCATCCTTGATGCCAGGGCGTCTCCCACTATAAAGCATACTTCGAGCAAATTTAAATTTTTTCATTATCTAGCTCATGCTCGGCAATTTTAGCATCTAATTTTGCTATATGATCATTTTGTTGTTTAATTAAAGCCATGTGATCATGAATAGCATCAATGTTAACATCTCTACATCTAGTGCAAATAGAAACATGCTCAATGGTAGATGTAGAGGGTTTGCAAGTCTTTAGTTCAACAATCTTAGCATGTAAAATGTCATTTTCATTTCTAAGATCGGAAATGGAAGCATTGCAAACATCTAATTCATTAGCCTTAGCAATTAGTTTTTCATTTTCATTTCTAAAGCTAGCAAGAGAGGCATTTAATTTTTCAATCTTAGCAATAGAAATAGCATAATCATTTCTAAGATTGGCATATGAATCATCACATACATTTGAATCAACCTTAGCAATTAATCTAGCATTCTCATTTTTAAGGTTGGTAATAACATCATGACAAGTGCTTAGCTCACTAGATAATTTTTCACATTTTTCTACCTCTAGAGCATAAGCATTTTGAACCTTAACATGCTTCTTGTTTTCCTTAATTAGGAAGTCCTCTTGGCTATCCAAGAGTTCATCCTTATCATGAATGGTGCTAATCAATTCATTTAACTTCTCTTTTTGTTGCATGTTAAGATTGGCAAAAAGAGTAAATAAATCATCCTCATCATCACTAGAATTAGCCTCATCACTAGAGGTGGCATTTTTAGTGGAGGATTTAGATTTAACCTTCTTCTTTTTGCCGTCCTTTGCCATGAGGCACTTGTGGCCGACGTTGGGGAAGAGAAGTCCCTTGTTGACGGCGATGTTGGCGGCGTCCTCGTCGGAGGAGGAGTCGGTGGAGCTCTCGTCGGAGTCCCACTCTCGGCAAACATGGGCATCGCCGCCCTTCTTCTTGTAGTACTTCTTCTTTTCCTTTCTTCTCCCCTTCTTGTCGTCGCCCCTGTCACTGTCACTAGAAATAGGACATTTTGCTATAAAGTGACCGGGCTTACCACACTTGTAGCAAACCTTCTTGGAGCGGGGCTTATAGTCCTTCCCGCTCCTTTGCTTGAGGATTTGTCGAAAGCTTTTGATGATTAAAGCCATCTCCTCATTGTCGAGCTTTGATGCGTCGCTGGGGAGCCTACTTGATGTAGACTCTTCCTTTTTCTCCTCCGTTGTCTTGAATGCGACGGGTTGTGCCTCGGGCGTGGAGGAGGCGCCTTGCTCGATGATTTTCTTTGAGCCTTTGATCATTAGCTCAAAGCTCACAAACTTCCCTATAACCTCCTCGGGAGACATTAGCGTGTATCTAGGATCACCTTGAATTAATTGAACTTGCGTAGGGTTAAGAAAAATGAGGGATCTTAGAATAACCTTGACCATCTCATGGTCATCCCATTTGGTGCTCCCGAGGTTGCGCACTTGGTTCACCAAGGTCTTCAAGCGGTTGTACATGACTTGCGGATCCTCTCCTTGGTGAAGCATAAAGCGACTGAGCTCCCCCTCGATCGTCTCCCGCTTGGTGATTTTGGTCACCTCGTCTCCTTCGTGTGCGGTCTTGAGCATGTCCCAAATTTCCTTTGCGCTCTTCAACCCTTGCACCTTATTATACTCCTCTCGACTTAGAGAGGCGAGGAGTATAGTAGTGGCTTGGGAGTTGAAGTGTTGGATTTGGGCCACTTCATCCGAATCATAGTCTTCATCCCCTATAGATGGTACCTGTACACCAAACTCAACAATGTTCCAAATGCTAGTGTGGAGTGAGGTTAGGTGATGCCTCATTTTGTCACTCCACATGTTATAATCCTCACCGTCAAAAACCGGTGGTTTGCCTAATGGAACGGAAAGTAATGGAGTACGTTTAGAAATACGAGGGTAGTGTAGGGGAATCTTACTAAACTTCTTGTGCTCATGGCGTTTAGAAGTTATGGACGGCGCGTCGGAGCCGGAGGTGGATGGCGATGAAGAATTGGTCTCGTAGTAGACCACTTTCCTCATCTTCTTTTTCTTGTTGCCACTCCGATGTGACTTTTGTGAGGAGGATTCCTTATCCTTCTCCTTGTTGCGGGACTCTCTCGATGGAGCCTTCCCGTGGCTTGTAACGGGCTTGTCGCCGGTCACCATCTCCTTCTTGGCGTGTTCTCCCGACATCACTTTGAGCGGTTAGGCTCTAATGAAGCACCGGGCTTTGATACCAATTGAAAGTCGCCTAAAGGGGGGTGAATAGGGTGAATCTAAAATTTATAAAGTTTAAGCACAACTACAAGCCGGGTTAGCGTTAGAAATATAAACGAGTCCGAGAGAGAGGGTGGAAAACAAATCACAAGCAAATAAAGAGTGAGACACAAGGATTTGTTTTACCGAGGTTCGGTTCTTGCAAACCTACTCCCCGTTGAGGTGGTCACAAAGACCGGGTCTCTTTCAACCCTTTCCCTCTCTCAAACAGTCACTTAGACCGAGTGAGCTTCTCTTCTCAATCACACGGGACACTAAGTCCCCACAAGGACCACCACACAATTGGTGTCTCTTGCCTCGGTTACAATTGAGTTGATCACAAGAAGAATGAGAAAGAAAAGAAGCAATCCAAGCGCAAGAGCTCAAATGAACACAAATGTCACTCTCTCTAGTCACTATTTGATTTGGAGTGATTCCGGACTTGGGAGAGGATTTGATCTCTTTGGTTGTGTCTAGAATTCAATGATATAGCTCTTGTAAGGTGTAGAAGTCTGAAAACTTGGATGCAATGAATGGTGGGGTGGTTGGGGTATTTATAGCCCCAACCACCAAACTAGCCGTTTGGTGGAGGCTGCTGTCGAATGGCGCACCGGACAGTCCGGTGCGCCACCGGACACTGTCTGGTGCGCCAGCCATGTCACCCGGCCGTTAGGGTTCGACCGTTGGAGCTTTGACAGGTGGGGTCTTCTGGCTGTCCGGTGGTGCACCGGACAAGTACTGTAGACTGTCCGGTGCGCATTCTGACACTGCTCTGACTCTGGCGCGCACTGTAGCGCATTGAATGCGGTTGCAGTCGATCGTTGGCGCTGAAGTAGTCGTTACTCCGCTGGCACACCGGACAGTCCGGTGCGCCACCGGACACTGTCGGTGCCTCACCGGACAGTCCGGTGAATTATAGCGGAGCGCCCTCTGATTGTCCCGAAGGTGACGAGTTTGGAGCTGAGTTCCCTGGTACACCGGACACTGTTCGGTGGTACACCGGACAGTCCGATGCGCCAGACCAGGGCACACTGCGGTTGTCTTTTGCTTTCTTTGTTTGAACCCTTTCTTGGTCATTTTATTGGTCAATTGTGAACCTTTGGCACCTGTAAAACTTATAATCTAGAGCAAACTAGTTAGTCCAATTATTTGTGTTGGGCAATTCAACCACCAAAATTAATTAGGAAAAGGTGTAAGCCTATTTCCCTTTCAGATTTGTCCTGCAAAAAGAAAACCCAAGTGAAGCGGGAAAAATCATCAACTATCACAAGACCATACTTACTTCCCCTAATGCTGAGATAGGCAACGGGTCCAAAGAGATCCATGTGAAGGAGTTCCAGTGGTCTTGACGTCGTCATCACATTCTTGCTGCGATGAGTGCTTCCCACCTGTTTCCCTGCTTGACATGCTGCAAAAGGTCTGTCTTTCTCAAAACAGACATCGGTTAGTCCTAACACATGATCTCCCTTTAGAAGTTTATGAAGGTTCTTCATCCCAACATGTGCTAGTTGGCAATGCCAAAGCCAACCCATATTAGTCTTAGCGATTAAGCATGCATCTAGACCGACATTCTCCTTTGAGAAATCAACTAAATAGAGCTTGCCGTCTAATACACCCTTAAACGCTAATGAACCATCACTCCTTCTAAAGACAGATACATCAATATTTGTAAATAAACAATTGTAGCCCATCTGACACAATTGACTTACAGACAGTAAATTATACCCGAGCGACTCTACTAAAACACATTTGAAATTGAGTGCTCATTCGTGATGGCTATCCCCAATCCTTTGACCTTGCCTTGGTTCCCATCTCCAAAGATGATAGTATCCTGGGAATCCCTATTCTTGACGTAGGAGGTGAACATTTTCTTCTCCCCCATCATGTGGGTTTTGCATCCGCTGTCGATAATCCATCTTGAGCCCCCAGATGCATAAATCTGCAAGGAATTTAAGCTTGGGTTTTAGGTACCCAACTCTTGTTGGGTCCTACAAGGTTAGTCACAATAGTTTTTAGAACCCAAATGCAAGTCTTGTCTCCCTTGCATTTAGATCCCAATTTTCTAGCTACCACTTTTGCATTTTTGCATGATAGTACAAAAGAGGCATTACAAGCATGATAAACAGTAGTAGGACCATTGCAAGTTTTCTTAGGCACATGAGACACAACATGATTACGCCTAGGCCTATTTCTACCATAAGCATAAGTAGAGCTCGATGCAAACATAGCATGTGAATTATGATAAATAGGTAAAGCAGCATGATTATAACTTTTATCATGATGAAAAACTTTCTTGACATGAGCATAAAGATAAGCATGGTTCTTTTGATCATGTGAAGAATATGAGCTACTAGCCATAGGAGCCTTCCCTTTCGCCTTGTTGACATCGGAAGTCCTTTGGCTTGTTAAGTTCTTAGTTTCCTTTCGAAAACCAAGTCCATCCTTAATTGAGGGGTGTCTCCCAACGGTGTAGGTATCCCTAGCAAATTTTAGTTTCTCATAATCATCTTTGCAAGTCTTAAGTTAAGCATTAAGACGTGCAATCTCATTGTTTAATTTAGTAATAGAAGTAGCATGTTCATCAAAATCAACATCTTTACACCTATTGCAAACAACAACATGATCTACACATGAACGAGTTGCACTTACTTTCTCTAGCTTAGCATTTAATTCATCATTTAAATTCTTTAATCTAGAGATAGATTCATGATAAGTAGACAACTCAGAAGATAGCATTTCATTTCTCTTAATTTCTAGAGCAAGATATTTTTGAACACTAATAAATTTATCATGCTCCTCATACAGAATATCTTCTTGCTTTTCTAGCAATCTATCATTTTCATTAAGAGCATCAGTTAATTCATTTATTTTGTCTACTTTAGTTCTATCTAATCCCTTAAACAAATCAATGTAGTCTATTTCATCATCAGATGACTCTTCATCACTAGAAGAAGTATACTTGGGAGTGTCCCGAATACATACCTTCTTCTCCTTAGCCATAAGGCACGTATGGCATTCGTTGGGGAAGAGCGAAGATTTGTTAAAGGCCGAGGCAGCCAGTCCTTCATCGTCGGAGTCAGATGAAGAACAGTCAGAGTCCCATTCCTTTCCAAGGTGCGCCTCGCCCTTCATCTTCCTATAAATCTTTTTCTCCTTCATCCCATGCTTTTCTTGTGTCTGGTCATTATCATTATCAGGACATTGAGCTATAAAATGACCAGTCTTACCGCATTTGAAGCAGGAGCGTTTTCCCCTTGTTTTGTTTTTGTTGGGGTATTCCTTGCGTCCTTTCAAGGCAGTTTTGAAGCGCTTGATGATGAGCGGCATTTCGTCCTCGTTGAGCCCGGTAGCCTCCACTTATGCTACCTTGCTAGGTAGCGCCTCCCTGCTACTGGTTGCTTTGAGAGCAACGGGCCGTGGCTCGTAGACGGGCAGTGGATCATTTAGGGCATCGTCCACGTATCGTGCTTCTTTCACCATCATACGCCTGCTTACAAATTTTTCGAGGATTTTCGCAGGCGTCATCTTGGTGTACCTGGGGTTTTCACGGATAAGATTTACAAGATGGGGGGTCAATAACTGTAAATGACCTGAGCATGAGTCGGACGATGTCATGATCCGTCCATCTTGTACTCCCGTAGCTTTGGATTTTATTGACCAGGGTTTTTAGTCTGTTGTAGGTCTGTGTTGGCTCCTCTCCCCTGATCATCGCCAACCACCCCAGCTCGCCTTTCACCAGTTCCATCTTGGTAATCTTGGTGGCGTCATTTCTCTCATGTAATATCTTGAGAGTATCCCAGATTTGCTTAGCGTTGTCCAAGCCGCTCACTTTGTTGTATTCATCCCTGCATAGAGACGCTAGCAAGACAGTGGTGGCTTGGGCATTTTTATGAATTTGCTCATTTATGCATTTGGGGTTGTCAGTACTGTCAAAGTGCATTCCATTTTCTACAATCTCCCAGATACTAGGATGGAGAGAGATTAAATGACTATGCATTTTATGACTCCAAAAAGAATAATCTTCTCCATCAAAGTGTGGGGGTTTTCCAAGTGGAATTGACAGTAAATGAGCATTCGAATTGTAAGGAATGCGAGAATAATCAAATGAGTAGTTCTGATTAACCGTTTTCTTTTTTGATGAAGAGTCTTCATTGTCGTCGTCCCTTGGTGAAGAAGAGGAGGCGTCGCTGTCATAGTAGATAATCTTCTTGATGCGCCTCTTTTTCTTCCTGTCCCTCTTCTTGTGACTCGAGCCTGAGTCAATGGTCTTGTCCTCTCTAGGCTCGTTGAGGAGGGACTCCTTTTCCTTATCATTGATCACCATCCCCTTGCACTTAGGATCCATCTCTTCGGGCGGTTAGTCCCTTAGATGAAGAGAACGGCTCCGATCCCAATTGAGAGCACCTAGAGGGGGGGGGGGTGAATAGGTGATCCTGTAAAATCTCTACTACTAATTATGTGCCTAATGTAGGAGTCCACACCCCGATGGTGCATGTTCTGTCGCTGCCGCTGGCGCACCCCGCCCGCAATCCGCGCCTCTGCCGCCGCAACCCTTCCTTCATCGCAGTGCTTCTAGAAATATCCATCCCGAAACCTCCGCGCACACCCCGTGCCGCCCCCAACCGCAACCCCCACCCTCGGTGACGCTAGCCTCGCCAGCCCCACATCCCAGGATCCTCGCGAGATGCAGGTTCTCCTCCACCTAAACCCTAACACAGCTTCACCACTGCGCCGCCAGCCTCACCGCAGTCGTCTCCATCTCGACCTCCTGCTCCTCCTCCTCCACGTCCCCGACCACCTCCCACCTGTCGTCGTCGCATTTGCAGCGGCACCAGCCGCATAGGCCCATGGTGACGTCCTCCTCCAGTATCCCCTCTAGCCGGGTGGCTCCGCATCGCATCCGGCCCCAGCCCCGGATCCGACGCAACTCACACATCGTGAGGCGCCTACAGAATCACACCCGACGCCATCAGCGCCCGCCATGCCATGCCCAGAAGCCTGTTCGCGGTTGCCGCTCCAATCCCTTCCGCGGATGCGCATAATCCCAACCGGCGCAGCTCCACCTCAAATCGTCCTTCTTGGGCAGCGGGTCCGAGTGCGTCGGCTTGGGCGGCGCCGATGGATCCTTCTCGCGGTGGTTCGTGTGCAGTAGCAGCGGCATCCCGAGCTCGTGCATGTCCCCGCAGCGGGACAACTACGCGTCGCTGCGGCAGGAGAACCGAGAGCTGAAACTGGAGATCTCGCGGATGCGGGTGCAGCTGACAGAGCAGGAGCGGGAGCAGGGGCTGATGAAGCAGCAGGGGAGGATGCACGGTGGGGACGGCAGCGGCGGCGAGCATGGCCGCGCCTTCCTCACGTCGCTGTCGAGGGGCATCGGTCGCATCACCATGTTCGGCTGGCCCACGACAGTCGACAGACGGCGCAAGAAGAGAGGCGGCCAGAGCTCCCAGTGCTCCGATGGCAAGGCCCGCAGGCGGCAGAAGGCGTCCTTCACCTATAACTGAAGCTTCGCTGCTAGTGTCGACAGTGGAGGCACGGCAGGCGGCAATCGTGGATGGATGCGGTCTTAGCGTCTAGAGGATTGGTCGGAGCTAAGCGAGACGGTGGCTACTGACAGCTGAGTGGGTGACGATGATCAAGACTGCGGTTTTAGCTATTGGTGATGGCAGTCCGTCGCTCAATCTTTCTATTTAGAGTTTTTGGAGACTACTACTATTTAGAGTTTTTCTAAGTTTTGGAGACTACTACTATGTGAAGATATATGCTTTCTATTTAGAGTTTTTGCTTCATAACAACCTTTCATAACATTGTCTTCTTTTATGTCACATGATTACGAGTATTCAAGCTTCAACCCAGTTGCATATGACATTGCTAACATTTCTCTGAGCTGGCAACATACTATCATTCATCAAAGCCTCATATAGTGGACTACAACAGATATCTAGGTATGACATTACTAATTGAACTGCTTATGCATGGACTGTTGTTTTTCTTCTCTTCTTCAATTTGGTTGGCATAGTATTGGTTCGGTTTTCTACCTTGCTCATTTGCCTATTCTACGTGACAGATGTTGATGAGCAAAAGTGTTTTGTTAATTCACTTATAATTCAGTGGTCCATAACTATACATATTTCCACTTATAATTCACAATCCACACAGCACATTAGTTAACCATGGAATGTAAAGACTTTCATCAGTAGTACATAACCTAGACATGGCGGGGCTAATGCAGCTGTTCATCTGCTACGATGACCAGTGTTGGGAAGTAGAAGCTCTATTCTCTGGGCCACACTGAAAGGGAAATGTGCCCTTGGGCCATTTCTAAGTGTTTTGGTGGTTGAGTGCCAACACAAGTGCTTAAGTGTTAATCTATGCCAATTGATGGACAAAGTGCAAATCAAGAGTAAAGGTATGTTTCTAAGACTTAGTACATTGTTTTAGAGACTAATGTATTGTGTCTAAGTGCTAGAAACAGGAAAAGACCAATTTGGAAAAGACTTGGCTATGCAGCCAAGACTCCGCGCAGTCTGGGTGCACCGGACTATCCGGTGGTGCACCGGACAGTGTCCGGTGCGCCAGGCTGGCGACTGTCAACTGGCTGCTCTCGGGAAGCGATCAACGGAGTACGGCTATAAATCACCGGACTGTCCGGTGGTGCACCGGACTGTCCGGTGAGCCATTCACAGGCGAAGTCGTCGCTCTCGGGAAGCGATTAACGGTGTACGGCTATAAATCACCGAACTGTCTGGTGGTGCACCGGACAGTTCGGTGAGCCAACGGTCGGCCGGTCCAACGGTCGGCCGCGTAATCCGCGCGCGACGCGTGGCCGAGCCAACGGTCAGAAGGGGGCACCGGACTGTCCGGTGTGCACCGGACAGTGTCCGATGCGCCAACGGCTCTGGATCTTCAACGGTCGGCTGCGCCACAGAAGGAAAGAAATCCGCACCGTACAGTGTCCGGTGGTGCACCGGACTGTCCGGTGCGCCAGTCGACAGAAGGCAAGAATTGCCTTCCTGGAATGCTCTCAACGCCATTTGAGTAGAGAACTCTCTGAGTTGTGTTGAGAGCTCGTGTTGTGACTTGTGTGCGTGTTGTTGCTCTGATTTCGTGTCTTGTGTGCGTTGCTCATCCCATCCTTACTTCTGTGCTTCTTTGTGATAATCAAAGTGTAAGGGCGAGAGGCTCCAAGTTGTGGAGATTCCTCGCAAGCGGGATATAGTAAAGTGAAAGCAAAACACCGTGGTATTCAAGTGGGAATTTGGACCGCTTGAAAGGGGTTGAGTGCAACCCTCGTCCGTTGGGACACCACAACGTGGAGTAGGCAAGTGTTGGACTTGGCCGAACCATGGGATAAACCACTGTGCCATTTCTGTGTTGATCTTCTTGTGGTTATCGTGTTGTGCAAGAACTTTTCTCTAGCCACTTGGCTTTATTGTGCTAACTCCTAATCAAGTTTTGTGGATTAAGTTTCAAGTTTTTACAGGATCACCTATTCACACCCCCTCTAGGTGCTCTCAATTGGTATCAGAGCCGTTCTCTTCACGTGAGGGACTAATCGCCTGAAGATATGGATCCTAAGGGCAAGGGGATGGTGGTCAATGATAAGGAGAAGGAGTCCTTCGTCAATGATCCAAAGGATGACAAGCCTACTGACTCAGGCGCAAGTCACAAAAGAAAAGACGGAAAGAAGAAGAATACGAGGCGCATCAAGGAGATCGTCTACTACGACGACAGCGACAAGTCCTCTTCTTCCCAAAAGGACGACGACAACGACTATGAGAAAAAGAAGATGGTTAATTCAAACTTCTCTTTTGATTATTCTCGTATTCTGCATAGTTCAAATGCACACTTGCTTTCCATTCCTCTTGGCAAACCTCCACACTTTGATGGGGAAGACTACGGATTTTGGAGTCACAAAATGCGTAGTCACTTGTTCTCTCTCCATCCAAGTATATGGGAGATAGTAGAAAATGGAATGCAATTTGATAGCACGGATAGTCCTTTGTTCATCAATGAACAAATCCATAAAAATGCACAAGCTACTACTGTCCTTTTAACATCTTTGTGCAGGGAAGAATACAATAAGGTGAGCGGCTTGGACAATGCCAAGCAGATCTGGGACACCCTCAAGATATCACATGAGGGAAATGACGTCACCATGCACACCAAGATGGAGTTGGTGGAGGGCGAACTTGGGAGATTCGCAATGATCAGGGGAGAGGAGCCAACCCAAACGTACAACCGGCTCAAGACCCTCATCAACAAAATAAGGAGTTATGGAAGCACACGATGGACGGACCACGACGTCGTCCGCCTAATGCTAAGGTCTTTTACTGTCCTTGATCCACATCTTGTAAACAATATTCGTGAGAATCCCAGGTACACAAAGATGTCGCCTGAAGAAGTACTTGGGAAGTTTGTAAGCGGGCGGATGATGATCAAGGAGGCAAGATACGTCGATGATGCATTGAATGGCCCAATCCACGAGCCTCAAACCGTGGCTCTCAAAGCAACAAGGAGCAAGGAGGCGCTACCTAGCAAGGTGGCGCAAGTTGAGGCGGCCGGGCTTAATGAGGCAGAATTGGCCCTCATCATCAAGCGGTTCAAGACGACGCTAAAGGGTCGCAAGGAGCACCCCAACAAGAACAAGACGAAGGGGAAGCGCTCCTGCTTCAAATGTGGTAAGATTGATCATTTTATCGCTAATTGTTCCGATAATGAGAGTGACCAGGAAAATAAGAGTGGAAAGAGGGAAAAGAAGAAGAACTACAAGAAGGCAAAGGGCGAGGCACATCTTGGAAAGGAGTGGGATTTGGATTGCTCCTCGTCCGACTCCGACAACGAAGGACTCGCCGCCACTGCCTTCAACAAATCATCCCTCTTCCCCAACGAGCGTCACACATGCCTCATGGCGAAGGAGAAGAAGGTATGTACTCGAAAGTCTACTTATGCTTCTTCTAGTGATGATGAATCTAACGATGATGAAATAGATTACTCTAGTTTGTTCAAGGGCTTAGATAGATCTAAAATTGATAAGATTAATGAATTGATTGATGCTTTGAATGATAAGAATAGATTGCTAGAAAAGCAAGAGGATCTTTTGTATGAAGAACATGATAAATTTGTAGAGGCACAAAAATCTCTTGCTTTAGAGGTTAAAAGGAATGAAATGCTTTCTTGTGAACTATCTACTTGCCATGAGACAATTTCTAGTTTAAAAAGTGTTAATGATGATTTAAATGCTAAACTAGAAGTAGCAAATAGATCTAACTCTTGTGTAGAACATGTTGTGATTTGCAATAGGTGTAAAGATTTTAATGTTGATGCTTGTAGTGAACACCTAGTTTCTATTGCAAAGTTAAATGATGAAGTGGCTAGTCTTAATGCCCAACTTAAGACTAGCAAGAGTGAATTTGACAAACTAAAATTCGCAAGGGATGCCTACACTATTGGTAGACACCTCTCAATTAAGGATGGGCTTGGCTTTAAGAAGTAAGCCAAGAACCTAACAAGTCATAAGGCTCCCATCTCCACCAAGGAGAAAGGGAAGGCCCCTATGGCTAATAATGCTCAAAAGAATCATGCATTTATTTATGATAGAGAATTTTCTAGAAATGTTCATCATGATAGGAGTTGTAATGCTTATGATTCAAATGCAATGTTTGCTTCAAGTTCTTCCTATGTGCATGGTAGAGATATGCCTAGAAGAAATGTCATTCATCATATGCCTAGGAGAAATGTTGCTCATGTTCCTAGGAAAGTAAACAATGAACCTTCTACAATTTATCATGCTTGCAATGCTTCCTTTGCAATTTGTAGAAAGGATAGAAAGGTGATTTGTTGGGGGCCTTCGTCCTCCGAAGGTCCTTAAAAACAAGATTTGACAATATTTTCCAAGTGAATTATATGAACAGGTATTCTCGGACTCAGATTGTGAACATGGAGTACGGACAGGACGAAGCTTAAGCCAGACGAAAGGAGGTTGATGAAGGATGGGCTGGTTACCATGCTGTACGAAGGATGGCGCGCAGCCGAAGCTATGCGCAGGAAAGCTTCGTCTCGATAGCAGAACGGGGAACCGACTTAAAGATGAAAAGACTACTTAGGTCTTGACAGACTCCCATAGGTCATTAGCAAATGTAATGGACATGAATGTAATTTTACATGGGCCGCGTCTCACGCCTATAAATAGATGAACAGTACTCCCGTACTGTTCACGCTGACTTGGCAGCGTCATCCTTGTACTTTTACCTTCCTGCAATCCGAAGGTACATTTGTAATTTGAAGTCATTTCTATTGTTACATAATAATAAAATAGAAATGACATTGTGATAAAGTTTAAATGTTTATATTACTTTTTATGTTATGCATAAGTTCTTCGTCATAACTTATTGTGCTTACGAAGATATATTGTTTATGACCTTCGTCCGGAGCACGTTATATCCCGAAGGGAAATAATGTTTCAAAGGACGAAGGACCTTATCATTTAACACTTTTTATGTTGCCTTGTTCTTAATCCGAAGCATTTGAGAACAAGTCACCAACATTGGTGCCCACCTCCGGTGAACTCACTTCCACTTTGAGTTTTTTGAACACCTTCGGAAGCTACAGACCCTCGCTATGGCGCTGAAGAAAGCTTCAGCGACTGGGGCTGCAGCACTGCAACCGCTGGACCCCAACCAGGAGACCGTCTCTCTTCGGGAGGCCCGAAGCCAGAAGAGGAAGGCCGTCAGCCCGACGCTTCAGGAGGATGAACTAGACCAAGAGATCAGGGATATGGAGATGCTTCATCAACAGGTGCAGAGGAAAAAGGAAAAGATGGCCAGGCTAGCTGAGCTGCAGAGGCAGATAGACGAAGCTTCTGAAGAAGTTCGCCATCTTACTCACGATGAGCAGAACAGAAGGCCTCAACAAAAAGACCTTCATCAGGAGGGCTTCTTCAACGAAGATGACTGGTATGACAATTTCCATCATGGAAATTTTGTTTTCGATGATGCTTCTCCCCTGTCCGCTGAGCTGCAGGCTACACCTTGGCCTCCGTCCTACAAGCCACCCCAGCTTCCCATGTTCGATGGCCACTCAGACCCGAAGCAGTTTTTGATGAGCTACGAAGCAACAGTGTCTTCGTATGGTGGCAATGCTGCAGTCATGGCAAAGTCTTTTGTTATGGCTGTCAGGAATGTTGCTCAGACCTGGTATTCCTCCCTTCGACCAGGAACGATTACTTCATGGCAAAAGCTGAAGGACATGTTGTTAACTAGCTTTCAAGGGTTTCAGACGAAGCCGGTTACTGCTCAAGCCTTGTTCCAGTGCACTCAGGATCATGAAGAATACCTTCAGGCGTATGTCAGAAGGTTCTTACGTTTGAGGGCGCAGGCACCAACGGTGCCCAATGAAATTGTCATCGAAGCCATGATCAAGGGGCTTCGTCCTGGACCTTCAGCTCAATACTTTGCTAGGAAGCCTCCTCAGACTTTGGAGAAGCTGCTCCAGAAGATGGACGAGTACATTCGTGCCAACAATGATTTTCGCCAAAGAAGGGAGGAGGCCTTCAGATTTTCTGAAATAACCAGGGGCTTCGGAGGAAGATTCTATCCGAGGCATGTCAGGTCCATCCACAACTCTACTCAAAATGATGATAAGGGGAATCAGCAGAACAGGCCGTAGTGCTCCTCACAGGCTTCGGGGCAACAACAGACTTTTTTCCGGCCACCAGCTCCAAGAGGCAGAGGCGCCAGGGGCTTCGGCGGAAGATTTGGAGATCAACCAAGGAGAGTATTTTGCTTATTCTGTGGTGAAAACAAGGGCCATACCACCAGGATGTGCCATGTTACCATCCAAAAGCAAAAGGAGATAGCCGAAGCTGCAGCGCAACAAGCTCAGCCGAAGCAGGTCATGCATACTGCTTCGTACCATCAGCCTTACATCCCAGAATACGTGGGCAACCACCCTGCAGTTTCTGTAGCTTCGGCGAGTCAACCTCAAGCTTCATGGCAACAGCCCCCGCCTCCACCACCGCTCCAACAAGGCCAACAGCCGGAAGGGAGCCAATATGTTCCACACCAAAGGGATCTCAGAGAACAATCTGAAGCTCGCACAGTCAATAGCACTGTGCCAGAGTCGAAGCACATTTATTGACAAATATCCTACCTTGATAGCAGTCTTTTCCATTTAGTTCTATTTTCTGTGTAATAAAGAACATTTCAGTTTTCATGTAATAGTTTCGTGGTTGGTCATAAGGAAAATCTATCTTCTCCACAGGCTTAAGTTGCTGAAGCTTAAAAACTCGTGATAACAAGGAGGTCCTTCAAATTATAAAAAGTCCTTCGTAGCAACAAAAAAGTCGTTCTAAGGAACGCAGAGTAAGTTGCTGAAGACACAAAAAGCCGTTCCAAAGGGAGCGCAGTGTAAGTTTTCTGCTCCAAAGTCGTTCCTAAGGGAATGAAGAGCATACAGCGAAAAGTCAACGCTGATACCGCCTAAGTAAAAGGCGAAGAAGCTCCAAAGACGTTCCTAAGGGAATGCAGAGCTTACAGCGAAAAGTCAACGCTGATACCGCCTAAGTAAAAGGCGAAGAAGCTCCAAAGACGTTCCTAAGGGAATGCAGAGCTTACAGCGAAAAGTCAGCGCTGATATAAAGATATTTTGTGAGGATATGTGTGTATCTTCGGAACGAATGTCATCCACATAACATAGCATCATCACATCATTTTGCATAGCATAAGCATCATACATCATGTTGCATATGGCAAAAGAAGGGGACACAGTATCAACCTTCGAAAGGACGCTTTGAGAAAGTGAAAATTGTGCAGTCACGAAGGAATACAATGTTGATCTTCGAAATTGTACAGCTTCGGAGAATATTTTCACGAAGCATGGACGTGATTCATCAGAATAGTATTAAAGGAGAATGTCTTCTTTACGAAGCATGAAAAGAAGGGAAGGTGTTTTTTCGCCGAAGGCTCAAAAATGGTATGTATGTAGAATTTCATGCATCGTAAAGAATTGAATAATGAAAAGAAACTTGTATATTACATTCAAATGTACAAAATATTACAAAAATCACATATCAAATGTTTTTTCTAATAACATCTAGTCTTCTCTTAGTACTACTTCGGCAGCCTCATTTAGAAGTTGATCAACAACTTTATCCATGATAGCTTCGGCCATTTGTTTAATTTCGTCATCCCCTTTCGTGTAAGGGTCTGCAGACGATCCAGCAGGTTCTGAGGGAAGAGAATATGTTTACATTACTATAACAGACCGCGAACAAAGTCTGAAATTAAAAATTACAACATAATAAGAACGACTAATTAATACCTATTCGCCCTTCGGGCTCTATACTTTTTTCGGCAACTTCTGTCACTTTCCTAGCATCATGGATGCCTTTTTCACTCTTTTGAATAATTTCTTGTGCCATTTCTCGGCCGCCGTTGTCCCAGATATCAGTAAAGAATTTTCCGCCAACCATGCTTGCTTCGGCCGAGGGGTCTTTGATGTCTTCAGAAGACAAGGCAGCTTCGGACTGAGCTAAGGATTTTACATGCTCGCAACCTTTTTTCTCCAAAACAGTGGCAATTCCTCTAGCACCCGAAAAAGCGCAGATGTCACCGCGGCTACTCAGGATTTCCTCGAAGGCCTCTGCTTCGTGGCTGATCCATTCCATTGGACCTTCGGGATTGCCTCTTGAGAAATTCTCTTCACTAGAAAATGCGCCAACGCTGGCGAAGCTGGATTTTATCTTTTTGACGCATTCTATAGATTTAACGTAGCATTTCCTCTGGGATGCACGAAGCTCCTTAACACTTAACTCTAAATGATTGACCAACTGATCACTGAGCTCTCGTTTTGTTTCTTCAAGCACACGTTCCTTTTTAGCTCTAGCTAGCTGTTTCTGAAGATCTTTAATCTCACGTCTTTGGGCTTCGGCCTGGACCTTTGAGGCAGCTTCGTCCTTTTTTACCTTGTCTACCAATGTAAGCAGAATTTTATCCTTTTCCAAAGCTTCGTTTCTCAGTTTAATAACTTCTGACCGTAGGTTGCTGAACGCAATTTCATAGCTCTCATCTTCCGCACTCTTTTGTGCTCTTAATGCGTTGCTTAGGATTAAACCCTATATGTAAAAAAACAACAAGTTGCTATAAGAAAAAAAATGAGTTACGAATTAAAAAAAAATTCAAGTGCCCAATTCCCATACCTTTAGGCTATTGTACGCAAGACTGTCCGCGAGATCCTCCTTCGTCATAGCGCTTAATCCAGCTTCGAGCTTCGGGAATCCCATACTTCTAGCCATCTCTCGGCAGACAGTTAATTCTTTGTTATCAGGAAGGCAGTATAGGAAGTCATCTTCATTTGTCCCATTGAACACTACTGCCCCCTTCAGATATTTTAACTCTCTGGCATAGTGATTGGCTTCATAAGTCTCTTCTTCAGATAATTTCTTCCCCGAAGCATGTCGCACAATGTAATCGTATATGTTGGAAGGAGCTTCGGGGACGGCAGTGTCAAGTTCTTCAACCAAAACTGGCTCTGATATTTTTATTTGTTCGGTTTCCAAAGATTGTTCCTTGGTGGGCTCTGAAGGCCCAGCTTCAGCTTCAAGTTGTTGCTTCGAAGCTTCAGTAGACGCTTCAGCAAGTTCAATAGTCTTCTTTGGAGTTGTGCTTGAAGACTTAATTGTCTCCAAGACATCTAGCACGTTCACCATTCTTTTTCTTTTTGGGGTCACCGATGGACCCTTTTGATTTTTTATTATTTCAACATTTGCTGAAGGACTTAAGATTTCCAATATTTTTTGTCCTTCAATTCTCGGTTTTTCTGCCTTCTCTGCTGAAGGCGCTTCAGTTTTATCTTCTTTCTTTGGCACTGGAGTTGGTTCCGAAGTTTCAGTGGCCAGAGAGACTTCACCAATAAACTCAGGCACTGTGGCCGGCTCAATAAAACGCGCTCGGTGGGTGAGCACCTTCATCTTTTTCCTTTGCGGCGCTGGCTCACTAGTGGCACTCGTGGCAGCTTCTGTCGCAGGAGAAGTATTTTTTCTTTTGCGGCCCGACACCGGATAGTGGTAGTCAGGGTAGACAAACCCGATTGCATCAAATACCCGGTTGAGCCTTTTCTTCTTTCGGCCTCCGAAGGCTGCCGATAGTGCAGTGTTCTCGGCCTTCGAATACACCCCAAGCAGTTCGTCACTTAATGTTTCAATGCTTTTCAACCAGTCGTCATCAGGTTCAACAAACTTATCCCCGTATTTGAATGTGTATTTCAGTCTAACCAGTCCGCCTTCGTCGGACTCTTTGATGGCCTCCTTCGGCATTTCCCACTTTCCTGCAAGTGGCCACACCCTGAAGGCAATATGCTCTTGGACCAAGTCCCTTGTCCCAATAAAAGAGCAGACTACGCCGAAGGCTCTTTGGCATTCCTCGGCTGCTTCATCCATTTCAACCTTCGGCCTTCGAAGTCCGAAGCGTTGCCAGATGGGGCGCATAATGATATTCTTAACATCTTCCTGCGCTGTTAAGTCATTCTTTACATAGAACCACTCTGTCATCCAGGCTCCGGGCCACCTCTTCCGAAAGGTTGGCACAGGGCGGCTTGACCCGGAGCGGGCACCGAAGCTGTAACACCCAAAGTTGTTGTGATATTGTTCTTTCCCCCAGGGCTTCGTCTCATATAACAACTCATGAATGTTGCAAAAGCTTTTAGCATTTGGTTCTAAACCTTGGCTTTTCACAGCCCAGACAAACATCCCCATTCTTATGATAGCTTCGGGAGTAATTTGATGAAGGTAGACTTGAAATGTCTTCAGGACTTCGACAACAAAGCTGCTTAGGGGGAATCGAAGCCCAGCCTTGAGAAAGCTTCGGAAGATTACGACTTCATCTTCTTCGGGAGTGGGAGAAGTTTTTTCTCTAGCATCAGCCCTCACAATAGATATATCTCGAAAATATCTCCCTCTCATATTGTCGATATGACTCTGCTTAATAGTGGTTTTCCCGAAAACCGTGTGACTTGGCCGCCATGGTCGATCTTCGGACTCTTCCCCACCACTTTCTACATCATAACTGTCGCTGTCACCAGTATCTTCAGACAAACCTTCCAGAATCTCCTTGGTGATTTTTTCCGTATTGGTCTCCGCCATCGCTATAAGGAACCCCAAGTTCTTCTCTTCGTCGAGACTCAGCTTCATCTCAGCAGGGACCTTCTTATCTTCAGACATCTTCGGAAACACTAAAAAACTGTTTTCAAGGCCGAAGCTTCAAAACCAAAAGATCAGCAAATCTTAGTGCGCAAGAGCTAAAAGTTTAGTGGGCGGAAGCAGATGGCAAGTGAGAGTACCAAAATGAGTTTGCGGTATGATCTTATTTATACGCCCAGTGCGTTGAAAACCGAAAGACCCCGCTTGTCAGTGAATGTTGCTATTCTAGCAAAGGGAAGGTGTTTTTTCGGACCTTCGGCTTAAGGCCTTCGTCCATATCGCAATCTGAATTTGTCACTAACAAATTAATATTGCGAGGGGCTACTGTTGGGGGCCTTCGTCCTCCGAAGGTCCTCAAAAACAAGATTTGACAATATTTTCCAAGTGAATTATATGAACAGGTATTCTCGGACTCAGATTGTGAACATGGAGTACGGACAGGACGAAGCTTAAGCCAGACGAAAGGAGGTTGATGAAGGATGGGCTGGTTACCATGCTGTACGAAGGATGGCGCGCAGCCGAAGCTATGCGCAGGAAAGCTTCGTCTCGATAGCAGAACGGGGAACCGACTTAAAGATGAAAAGACTACTTAGGTCTTGACAGACTCCCATAGGTCATTAGCAAATGTAATGGACATGAATGTAATTTTACATGGGCCGCGTCTCACGCCTATAAATAGATGAACAGTACTCCCGTACTGTTCACGCTGACTTGGCAGCGTCATCCTTGTACTTTTACCTTCCTGCAATCCGAAGGTACATTTGTAATTTGAAGTCATTTCTATTGTTACATAATAATAAAATAGAAATGACATTGTGATAAAGTTTAAATGTTTATATTACTTTTTATGTTATGCATAAGTTCTTCGTCATAACTTATTGTGCTTACGAAGATATATTGTTTATGACCTTCGTCCGGAGCACGTTATATCCCGAAGGGAAATAATGTTTCAAAGGACGAAGGACCTTATCATTTAACACTTTTTATGTTGTCTTGTTCTTAATCCGAAGCATTTGAGAACAAGTCACCAACATGATTGCTAGGAAATTAGGGGCAAAATGCAAGGGAGATAAAACTTGCATTTGGGTCCCTAAGGATATTGTCACTAACCTTGCAGGACCCAACAAGAGTTGGGTACCTAAGACCCAAGCCTAAATTTGCCTTGCAGGTTTATGCATCCGGGGGATCAAGCTGGATTATCGACAGCGGATGCACAAACCACATGACGGGGGAGAAGAAGATGTTCACCTCCTACGTCAAGAACAAAGATTCCCAAGAATCAATCATATTCGGTGACGGGAATCAAGGCAAGGTGAAAGGGTTAGGAAAAATAGCTATTTCATCCGAGCACTCCATTTCCAATGTGTTTTTAGTTGAGTCGCTTGGATATAACTTGTTGTCTGTGAGTCAGCTTTGTAATATGGGATATAACTGCTTATTCACAAATGTAGATGTGTCTGTCTTTAGAAGGAGTGATGGTTCATTAGCTTTTAAGGGTGTATTAGACGGCAAACTCTATTTAGTTGATTTTGCAAAAGAGAAGGTCAGTCTAGATGCATGCTTAATTGCTAAGACTAGCATGGGCTGGCTGTGGCATCGCCGCTTAGCACATGTGGGGATGAAGAACCTTCACAAACTTCTAAAGGGAGAACATGTGATAGGTCTAACAAATGTTACTTTCGAAAAAGATAGACCTTGTGCAGCTTGTCAAGCAGGCAAACAGGTGGGAAGCTCTCATCATACCAAAAATGTGATGACCACATCAAGACCTTTGGAGTTGCTTCATATGGACCTCTTCGGACCCGTCGCCTATCTAAGCATAGGGGGAAGTAAGTATGGTCTTGTTATAGTTGATGATTTTTCCCGCTTCACTTGGGTATTCTTCTTGCAGGATAAATCTGAAACCCAAGGGACCCTCAAGCGCTTCCTAAGGAGAGCTCAAAATGAGTTTGAGCTCAAGGTGAAGAGGATAAGGAGCGACAATGGGTCCGAGTTCAAGAACCTTCAAGTGGAGGAGTATCTTGAGGAGGAAGGGATCAAGCACGAGTTCTCCGCTCCCTACACACCACAGCAAAACGGTGTGGTAGAGAGGAAGAACAGGACACTCATTGACATGGCGAGGACAATGCTTAGAGAATTCAAGACGCCCGAGCGATTTTGGTCGGAAGCCGTGAACACGGCTTGTCACGCCATAAACCGGGTGTACCTTTGTTGGGGGCTTGTTCTCAAATGCTAAAAGTTAAGAACAAGGCAACACAGAAAATGTTAAATATTAAGGTCCTTCGTCCTCCACTTCGTTACATCCCTTCGGGACATAAGGAATTTCGGACGAAGGTTACGAAGGACGCACCTTCGTAAGCATAATAACATAGGGTGGAGCATTCATATAAACCATGAGATATAAAATGGACATTTAAATGTTAACATAGAATCATTTCCATTTCAATTAATACGAATGAATATGAATGACAAATGTACCTTCGGTCCTGAGGAAGGCAGGAATACAAGTGTAATGCGAAGGCAAATGACAGGTTCGCGTGAACAGTACAGAGGTACTGTTCATCTATTTATAGGCACAGGTCGCAGCCTGTGACAAATTACAATCATGCCCCTTACAAATGTTTACAACATTGACTCAGACCTATATGAATAAAAAGGTCATTCTATCTCTATGTCGGTTTAAAACGCCGAAGCTCCATGAAAAGGAACCTTCGGCCATCTCTTGAAGACGACTCCAGCCGAAGCTGCTTCTTCGTGTGAGACCTTCGGCGCACCGAAGCACGACCCCAACAGTAGCCCCTTTCGCGGTGCTAGATCGTTTTTCGTAACGAGCTTGACCCGTGAAAAAAGAGCCTCTTCAGCTTCGGGAAGCCGAAGGTCCAAAAAACACCTTCCCTGAGCTCGTTGCGGAGAAACGATCCGGATTCCGGGCACGTGCCAGGCCCACCTTGCAGAGTTACTGTTTGATCTTTGCGGTCCACTGCTCAGCGAGTACAAGTGACCGCCCGTCTGGTGTAAAAATCTTGCCGCTTCGCCTTCTTACCTGCAGCACTATATAAACAAGCGGGTAGGTGTGAAGTTACCACAGCATTCATTGCTATTTGCACTGTTTTTCTGCCAAAATTTTCCACCATAGCCGAAGCTTGACACTCATAATCGAACGAAGGTCCGTCTCGACGCTTGCTTCGTCAGAAAGGAGAGCTTCGGAGAAAAGAAAAAAGAAAAAAGTTTCTAACTTCCCCAAACTAAGAATTACATGGCACGAGTGCGATCTACTGCCAAAGTTGTGCGCGAGGGAGACGAAGCCGAAGGTTCAGATACTGTGCCCATCTCCGAAGCGATGCAGCGCTCCGGTCTAGTTACTGCGGAAGAGAGGCCTGCTGCCGAAGCAAACCCGACAACAGCCGAAGAAGAAGAAGAAAACATTGATGGGACTGACTCCGAAGATGACTACCACATTGCTACGCCCAGCAAGCCCAGTCACCTGGATTTTGGAAAATCAACTGTTTCAAAAGCTGAACTGTCGAAGATGGTGAAAGCGGGTTATTTCACTGAAGATCAGAAGAAGCTACTCCGCTTCGGGGGAGAAGAAACCACCCCGAAGCCAGGGAAGGATGAGATTGTTATTTTTAAAAGCTTTTTAAAGGCTGGGCTGAGATTTCCTCTGCACAATATTATTGCAGAGATATTGAGGAGGTTTGGTATCTTTTTTCATCAATTGACTCCTAACGCCATCGTTAGGCTCAATGTTTATATCTGGGCCCTTCGGAGCCAAGCTGTGGAACCTTTTGCCGACAGCTTCTGCCGGGTTCACGAATTACACTACCAGACAAAGGCCAGAAAAGATGGACTTCATGAAAATTTTGGCTGCTATAATTTTGCCTACCGAAAGACAACAAAGTGCCCTGTCATCAGCTACCGAAGCAAATGGCCAGCAGGCTGGAAATCTGAATGGTTTTATGTGAAAGTTGATGAAGACAGGGAAAAATTGGTACAAAGCCCTCTGGAGTTAATCTTCGGAGAGACGAGGCCACGCTGCCGCATCGGCGACTTAAAGGGTCCTACCTGGGCTGCTCTGGGTGAGTTTGAAATCATTTCAAAACATATTGGCACCAGGGATCTAGTTCAGGAATTTTTGGCATTCAGAGTCTTCCCTACTCTAAAAGAGTGGGAAATGCCGAAGCTGAAGGGAGAAAAGAAGAAGGGGGAGCTGGTCCGTCTGCCCTATCACTTTAAATTCAAGAAATACTTTAAGAAGCCCTGCAAAGAGTGGTTAGAAACAGTTGAGACAATGTGCAATGAAATCTTGGGGAATTATTCCAAAAAGGAGGATCAATTAATGACAGCGGCCTTCGGCACCCGACCGAAGCGAAGGCTGAACCGAGTATTTGATGCCCTGGGCTTCGAGTACCCAGACTATGAGCAGTTGAACAAGGGTGCCGAGGGCCTCAAAAGAAAAAGAGTAACTGAAATTCTGACAAAGGATGAAGAGCAACCAGCAGCAGAGAAGAAAATCCCGAAGAAAAGGAAAATATCGAGTCCGAAACGGAAAATATCCGAAGAAGAGAGGACCCCCACACCGCCTTCTACCAGTGACGTGGAAGAAATTTTAAAGGTAATGACTGAACCTATGCCCACGAAGCTAAGTCCATTAGGGCTCCGACTGACGAAGCTTTTTCAAAAGGTGGACGAGCCGGATCAGGCGAAGATGAGCAAACACAAACGGCAAAGAATCATTGCGGTAACTGAAGTTATCGATAAGACACCTCCAAGAGCTTCAGTTCAGAAAACAGCAGCTGCCGAAGGCACCAAGAACATTGAAGTCGCCCCTTCGGAGGTCGCGGCTGGCGAAGCCGCTACAGCCGAAGAGGTTAATTTAGAAACAACCATTGAAAATATTAACAAAATTTTGGAAGACATAGATGCAGAAGAAGCCGGTGCTGCTACTGAAAAATCCATGGCCACAGTTCCTGAAAAAGGAAAAGAAATAGCCGAAGATACTTCGGATGACGAAGCTTACTCCTTTCAGAATTTGATTGGGCAGAAGCTGACAAAGGACGAAATAGAAGAACTTAAAGAATATGCCAAATCCTGCGGCTACAAGCCAGGTGCCCTCCTATTTGGAGGTGTAGATGATGAAAAACTAGGCTGCATTCGAGACCAGACCGGTGCTAAGGTAATCGGTACTCTATCAAAGAGTATCGGTTTTCCGAAGCTAGAGTCAGACATCAGCCGCTACCGACGACAACATGTCGTTGGTAGTTTATTTTACTCCAACTTCAAGGTGAACAACTTGCCACCTAATTTTTGTCGCTTCTAATAAAAACATGTCTGACGAAGGTTGTGTTCGTGCAGAGTATGCTGCTGAGCAAAGCCTTGCAAATGCAACAAGATCTTGAAGATAAAAAGCATGAAGTTATAATTGGAAATTTGGAAAACAAAATAAAGGAGCAATCAGATGCTTTCGAGAAGAAGAACTTTGAGCTCCAGGCAACCGAAGGTTTATTGGCGGAAGCTGAAGCAAAGATATCAGAACTGAATACGAAGCTTCTCCGCCAGTCTGAGCAGTTCGAACGAGAAAAACAAGATCTTAGTGCAAAACTTGAAGCCGAAGCTCAGCAAAATTCAGATTTGAGAAAACTACTGACAAATCTTCAAGAAAACTGCTTGAATTTTAGCAACAAGTGCATTCAACGACTAAGAAAGATTTTTTACTCAGTTGGAGCCAGCAGTGAAAAATTCACCCCCTCAGCTGAAGATCTGCCGAAGACCTTCGAACATATTGAGGGGGAGATTGACGAGCTCGACGAAGTCATAGCTGGGCATGGTGACTTCTGTGCCTGGGTGGCTTCTCGGGGCACTGCTGCTGCATTTCTGAAGGCCGGCTGCGACCACGGAAAAATCGTCAACAGGCCCAACTTCAGCTTATCTCCATCAATCCTGGATGATATGCCTGACCTCGCCCGAAGTATCTCCAATAGATTTATAAAAATGATATGGACAAAGGGCGGGCGGGAGAAAGCTGGAGACGAAGCACGCAGTCATCTTGAACCAGTAAGAAATGATACTTCGGAGTTACCTTTTCCTTTGCTCTTGATTTTTACTTATAATCTCTTAATTCATGTAGGATGTCGAAGGTGAAGATGATGCCTAAGTTATGTTGCCGAAGCTGCTGCCGTAGCTGAAACTTGATGAAGATCAGTAGAAATGTTCTGTAGAAAAACTCAGGATGTTTTTGTAACAATTCTTGTAAATACAATTAAACTGTCTTCAAGGAACTTTGTACATACCTTGTAATATTCTTACCCTTTGCTTGAGGCGCTTTGATGTGGACGAAATCAGTATTTTGAGCCGAAGGCGAAAAAACACCTTCCCTTCTTTTCGTACACAACGAAGCCTAAAAGACCACTTCTTCTTTCTGCCGAAGCTTTTCTTTACAAAAGAAAACATAAAAGACTACTACTCTTTTCTGCCGAAGGTCTTCTTTACATAAGAAAACATAAAAGACTACAACTCTTTTACACAACGATTCATAAAAAACCACTTCGACACTTTTCTTTTACATAATGAATCATAACAAACCATTTCTCCGAAACTTTTCTTTGTGCCGAAGCAACCACTTAGGAACACAAATGCTATGAATGAATGCTTATGCATGCACATGCCATGATGTAATGTAATGTGCAAAGGAATGTCCGAAGCGTATGTCCGAAGCCACATTCTCAACGATTACTCCTTTAGAATCGACCACACATCAGCTCTGCATTCCCTTGGGAACGACTTTGGAGCATCTTTGCCTTTTACTTAGGCAGTATCAGCGTTGACTTTTCGCTGTAAGCTCTGCATCCCCTTAGGGACGTCTTTGGAGCTTCTTCGTCTTTTACTTAGACGGTATAAGCTCTGCATTCCCTTGGGAACGTCTTTGGAGCTTCTTCGCCTTTTACTTTCGGCGGAATCAGCGTTGACTTTTCGCTGTGAGCTCTGCATCCCCTTAGGGACGTCTTTGGAGCTTTTTTCTCTTTTTCAGTTTCGGCACTCGATGGTGCGCTCTCAGCTTTTACATTTACATCTTTTGGGGGATTTTGCTCTTATAAAACTAAAAAGAAAAATTACATGTGATGGCCCCATTAAAAACCTTTCTCCCCCTTTGGAAAGGAAAAGGGTGCCATAAAAAAGAAAAGAAAAGGTAAAATTACATCAAGTTATACATAGAACCGCCGAAGCTCATCGGCATTCCAAGATCTTGGAATTTCTTTTCCATCCATGTCCTTTAGTCTGTACGAACCAGGCCTTGACGAAGATGCTACTAAGAAAGGTCCTTCCCATTTCAGTTGCAACTTGCCCACTGTATCCGGGTTGGCCACTCTTCGAAGCACGAAATGTCCTGGCTCAATATTTTTTAGCCGGACTTTTCTATCTCGCCATTTGATTGTTTCAGCCTGGTATTTGTTGATATTTTCCACGGCCTGAAGCCTGATCCCTTCTAAGGCATCTTTTTCCACAAGGCAAGTATCTTCGGCACCTGATTCTGCCGAGGCTACCACTCTTATTGATCCAGCCTTAGCTTCTTCTGGAGTTATTGCTTCGTCACCAAATAATAACTTGAATGGGGTAAAGCCTGTAGACCTTGATGTTGTTGTATTGTGGCTCCACACCACTTTGGTCAACTGATCTGGCCATTTTCCCCTTGGTTGATTAAAAATTAGCTTCATTATTCCTGTCATTATGATGCCGTTGGCCCTTTCAACAAGCCCATTCGACTCCGGATGCCTTACTGATGCAAAGTGGATCTTCGTGCCAATTTGGTCACAGAAATTTCTGAAATCTTCGGAGTCGAACTGTGTTCCATTATCTACAGTGATAGCCTTCGGCACTCCGAAGCGACAGACAATACTCTGCCAGAAAAATTTTTGGACGGTGGCCGAAGTTATTGTGGCTAAGGGCTTCGCCTCAATCCACTTGGAAAAATATTCCACAGCTACTATAACATATTTTAGGTTGCCTTGGGCCGGTGGCAATGGACCCAACAAGTCAAGACCCCACCTTTGCAATGGCCAGATGGGTTGTATCAGCTGTGTTAATGACGAAGGTTGTTTTTGATCTCTTGCACATTTTTGACAACCTTCGCACTTTTGGACTAACTCCGCTGCATCCGAAGCTGCCTTCGGCCAATAAAATCCTTGGCGGAACACTTTTCCAAGTAACGGCCTGGATCCAATGTGGGATCCGCACAAGCCTGCATGTATCTCCTTCATCAACTCTATACCTTCGGCCCTAGACAAGCATTTGAGCAGCGGGGCACAAACTCCATGTTTGTATAACTCCCCTTCTATCATGACATAAGGACGAGCTCTTGCCTCTATCCTCTTATTATAAGCTTCGTCATCTGATAGAAAGTTTCCCTGAAGGTAAGAGATTATTTCTGTTCTCCAATCTTCACTGTAGACAGGAGAAATGTTAAGAACTGCTCTTTCAAGTAGCTCCACTGAAGGTGCCTTTATTGTTTCAAAGAACACGTCCGAAGGTAGCGGCAGCCTCTGTGCTGCAGACTTGGCCAACAAATCAGCATGCTCATTCTGCCCTCGAGGGATATTCTTAACAGAAAATCCTTCGAAGGAAGCTTCGATCCTTCGGATCGTGTCTAGGTACTTTTCAAGCTTCGGGTCTTTAGCCTTGCAACTTTTGTCAATGTGACCCGAAACAACCTGAGAATCAGTTTTAAGGATCGCCCTTCTGACCCCCATTGCCTTTAGTTTCCGAAGACCCAGGAGCAAAGCTTCGTACTCAGCAATATTATTTGTGCAGCTGAAGTCAAGTCTTGCTGCATAGCAAGTTTTGACCTTGGACGGAGAGACCAACACAGCAGCTGCACCTGCTCCGAAGGTTCCCCAGGAGCCATCACAAAACACTGTCCATGCTTCGGCATCTTTATTTGCTTCTTCGTCCTGAGCCCCTGGCGTCCAGTCGGCAATGAAATCTGCCAATGCTTGAGACTGAATTGAGGATCTATGCACATAATCAATGTAAAATTCATTGAGTTCCGCAACCCATTTTCCAATACGCCCAGTAGCTTCTCTGTTCCTCATGATGTCCTTCAACGGCTGCGAAGAGGGAACAATAATGTTGAATGCCTGAAAGTAATGCCGAAGCTTCCTGGATGCCATTAAAACGGCATACAATATCTTCTCCAGCTCTGTATAATTTTTCTTTGAGACACTGAGGACCTCAGACACAAAATATACTGGGACCTGCTTCTTAGCTTGTCCATCAAACTTCTCCTGGACAAGCGCCGCACTTACTGCTGAGTGCGAAGCTGCCACGTACAACAACAGAGGAGCCCCTGGCGTTGGTGGAGTTAATGTTGTGAGATCTATTAAGTATTGCTTCAGCTCTTCGAAGGCTTTTTGCTGACTTGGGCCCCATTGAAAGACTTCAGCTGACTTCAGCACCTCGAAGAATGGTAAGTTTCTTTCTGCTGATCTAGATATAAATCTGTTGAGAGATGCCAGCCTTCCTGTCAATCTTTGGGCCCCCTTTCTTGTGGTTGGTGGCTCCATTCGAAGTATAGCTTCGATTTTATTTGGGTTAGCTTCGATTCCCTTCGTTGAAACCAAACACCCAAGAAATTTGCCCTTCTTCACTCCGAAGACGCATTTTTCTGGATTCAGCTTCAGACCAGCCTGTCTGAAGCTGGCGAAGGTCTCCTGCAAATCAGCAATATGATTTTCTTGCTTCGTGCTCTTTACGATAATGTCATCAACATAGGTCAACACATTTCTGCCTATCTGAGATTGGAGGACCTTCGTAGTCATTCTGCTGAAGCTCCCTCCAGCATTCTTGAGCCCCTCAGGCATCCGAAGATAGCAATATGTACCACTTGGGGTTATGAAGCTAGTCTTCGGCTCATCTTCCTTCTTCATCCAGATTTGATGATAGCCTGAGTAGCAGTCTAGGAGACTCATGAGCTCCGAAGAAGCTGCTGCATCAACTAAAGAATCTATCCTTGGCAGCGGAAATTCATCCTTCGGACAAGCCTTGTTGAGATCTGTGAAATCAATACACATTCTCCACTTGCCATTGGCCTTCTTCACCATAACAGTGTTAGCTAGCCACTCTGGGTACTTCACCTCTCTGATAACTCCTGCACTGAGGAGTCTTTTTACTTCATTACGAGCCCCTTCGGCCTTATCATCAGACATTTTCCGAAGCCTCTGCTTTCGGGGTCTGAAGGATGGATCAACATTAAGCGAATGTTCAATAACATCCCGATTTACTCCACAGAGATCATTAGCTGACCATGCAAAGACATCTTTGTTGTTGAATAAAAACCTTATCAAGGTTTTCTCCTGATCTTCAGATAATTGGGAGCCCAACAACACCTTCTGCTCTGCTATATCTTCGCACAATAACATGGGCTTCGGCTGGTCTGCTGAAGCTGCCTTCTCCCTCCTGAATTTATACTGTTCACAAGCTTCAGCTCCATCTATATTATGGATTGCCTTAGAATCAGTCCAGCTTCCTTCGGCCCTTCTAGCAGCTTCCTGGCTTCCATGAATAGCAATGGGTCCTTGGTCCGAAGGTATCTTCATGCAGAGATAAGCTGGGTGAAGAATTGCTTCGAAAGCATTAAGAGTTCCACGACCAATGATAGCATTATAAGGATACTCCATGTCAACGATGTCAAACACAATTTGCTCAGTCCTTGTGTTGTTGACAAATCCGAAGGTTACCGGCATGGTAATTTTCCCAAGGGCCACAATCTGCCGCCCCCCGAAGCCACAAAGAGGGTGCGTAGCATCATGGATCTTGTCTTCGGGCTCTTGCATTTGTCTGAAGGCTTTAGCAAATATAATGTCAGCTGCACTGCCTGTATCAACTAGGACATTGTGGACCAGAAATCCTTTGATCACGCAAGAAATAACCATAGCATCATTGTGAGGATAATCCTTAAGCTGAAGGTCTTCCTGAGAGAAGGTAATTGGAATATGAGACCATTTTGACTTGATGAAGGGTCCCTGCACTCCAACATGCTGCACCCTTCTCTGAGCCTCCTTCTTCTGCTTCTTGTTAGCCGGCTCTGAGCAAGAACCGCCTGTTATTGGGAGCACCAGCTTCGAAGCCGAAGCACCTTCAGCTTGATTGTTGAACGAAGCCATCAGCTCAGAAAAGTGGAAGTGAGTTCACCGGAGGTGGGCGCCAATGTTGGGGGCTTGTTCTCAAATGCTAAAAGTTAAGAACAAGGCAACACAGAAAATGTTAAATATTAAGGTCCTTCGTCCTCCACTTCGTTACATCCCTTCGGGACATAAGGAATTTCGGACGAAGGTTACGAAGGACGCACCTTCGTAAGCATAATAACATAGGGTGGAGCATTCATATAAACCATGAGATATAAAATGGACATTTAAATGTTAACATAGAATCATTTCCATTTCAATTAATACGAATGAATATGAATGACAAATGTACCTTCGGTCCTGAGGAAGGCAGGAATACAAGTGTAATGCGAAGGCAAATGACAGGTTCGCGTGAACAGTACAGAGGTACTGTTCATCTATTTATAGGCACAGGTCGCAGCCTGTGACAAATTACAATCATGCCCCTTACAAATGTTTACAACATTGACTCAGACCTATATGAATAAAAAGGTCATTCTATCTCTATGTCGGTTTAAAACGCCGAAGCTCCATGAAAAGGAACCTTCGGCCATCTCTTGAAGACGACTCCAGCCGAAGCTGCTTCTTCGTGTGAGACCTTCGGCGCACCGAAGCACGACCCCAACAACCTTCATCGGCTCCTCAAGAAGACTTCGTATGAGCTTCTAACCGGTAACAAACCCAATGTGTCTTACTTTCGTGTATTTGGGAGCAAATGTTACATTCTAGTAAAGAAAGGTAGAAATTCTAAGTTTGCTCCCAAAGCTGTAGAAGGGTTTTTGTTAGGTTATGACTCAAATACAAAGGCGTATAGGGTCTTCAACAAATCATCGGGTTTGATTGAAGTCTCTAGCGATGTTGTATTTGATGAGACTAATGGCTCTCCAAGAGAGCAAGTTGTTGATCTTGATGATGTAGATGAAGAAGACGTTCCAATAGCCGCAATACGCACCATGGCGATTGGAGAAGTGCAGCCACAGGAACAAAAGGAGCAAGATCAACCTCTTCCTCAACAATAGTGCATCCCCCAACTCAAGATGATGAACAGGTTCATCAAGAGGAGGCGTGTGATCAAGGGGGTGCACAAGATGATCATGTGATGGAGGAAGAAGCACAACCGGCACCTCCAACCCAAGTTCGAGCAACGATTCAAAGGAATCATCCCGTCGACCAAATTTTGGGTGACATTAGCAAGGGAGTAACTACTCGTTCTAGATTAGTTAATTTTTGTGAGCATTACTCCTTTGTCTCTTCTATTGAGCCTTTCAGGGTAGAAGAGGCCTTGCTAGATCCGGACTGGGTGTTGGCCATGCAAGAAGAGCTCAACAATTTCAAGAGAAATGAAGTTTGGACACTGGTGCCTCGTCCCAAGCAAAATGTTGTGGGAACCAAGTGGGTGTTCCGCAACAAACAAGACGAGCACGGGGTGGTGACAAGGAACAAGGCTCGACTTGTGGCAAAAGGTTATGCCCAAGTCGCAGGTTTGGACTTTGAGGAGACTTTTGCTCCTGTGGCTAGGCTAGAGTCCATTCATATTTTGCTAGCATATGCCGCTCACCATTCTTTCAGGTTGTTCCAAATGGATGTGAAGAGCGCCTTCCTCAACAGGCCAATCAAGGAGGAGGTGTACGTGGAGCAACTTCCTGGCTTCGAGGATGAACGGTACCCCGACCACGTATGTAAGCTCTCTAAGGCGCTCTATGGACTTAAGCAAGCCCCAAGAGCATGGTATGAATGCCTTAGAGACTTTTTAATTGCTAATGCTTTCAAGGTTGGGAAAGTCGATCCGACTTTATTCACTAAGACTTGTGATGGTGATTTATTCGTGTGCCAAATTTATGTCGATGACATAATATTTGGTTCTACTAACCAAAAGTCTTGTGAAGAGTTTAGTAGGGTGATGACTCAGAAATTCGAGATGTCGATGATGGGCGAGTTGAACTACTTCCTTGGGTTCCAAGTGAAGCAACTCAAGGACGGCACTTCATCTCCCAAACGAAGTACACGCAAGACCTGCTAAAGCAGTTTGGGATGAAGGACGCCAAGCCCGCAAAGACTCCGATGGGAACTGACGGACACGTCGACCTCAACAAAGGAGGTAAGTCCGTTGATCAAAAAGCATACCGGTCCATGATAGGTTCTTTGCTTTATTTATGCGCTAGTAGACCGGATATTATGCTTAGTGTATGCATGTGTGCTAGATTTCAATCCGATCCAAGGGAGTGTCACTTAGTGGCTATGAAGCGAATTCTTAGATATTTAGTTGCTACGCCTTGCTTCGGGATCTGGTATCCAAAGGGGTCTACCTTTGACTTAATTGGATATTCAGACTTCGATTATGCTGGATGTAAGGTCGATAGGAAGAGTACATCAGGGACGTGCCAATTCTTAGGAAGGTCCCTGGTGTCATGGAGTTCTAAGAAACAAACTTCCGTTGCCCTATCCACCGCTGAGGCCGAGTATGTTGCCGCAGGACAGTGTTGTGCGCAACTACTTTGGATGAGGCAAACCCTCAGGGACTTTGGCTACAATCTGAGCAAAGTCCCACTCCTATGTGATAATGAGAGTGCTATCCGTATGGCGGATAATCCTGTTGAGCACAGCCGCACAAAGCACATTGACATCCGGCATCACTTTTTGAGAGACCACCAGCAAAAGGGAGATATCGAAGTGTTTTATATTAGCACCGAGAACCAGCTAGCCGATATCTTTACCAAGCCTTTAGATGAGAAGACCTTTTGCATGCTGCGTAGTGAGCTAAATGTCTTAGATTCGCGGAACTTGGATTGATTTATAGCATACATGTGTTTATGCCTTTGATCATGTTCCTTATGCATTTTGTTGTTTATTTATGGTGCTCAAGTTGTACAAACACTCCCCGGACCTCAAAAGTCCATGTGTGAGTGATGCACATATTTAGGGGGAGATGTGCTACAACTTGACCCTTTGAGGCTAACCGTGTGCTTGAGTTTGCTTGATTTAGTCTCAAAGGTGGATTGAAAGGGAAAGGTGGACTTGGACCATGCAAGACTTCCACTGCACTCCGATGAGAGGGTAACTTACTCCAAGTCCATCTCAATATCCTTATTGCCTTGGTACTCTTATTTGAAGATTTTGGTGAGGCAATGTGGTTTATGGGCCAAGATTGATCCCGTTTTGGTGCTTCATGCCAAAGGGGGAGAAAATAAGGCCAAAGCAATCAATGGATCAGCTACCACTTGAGAATTTTGAAAATAGTAGAATAGAGCTTTTGGTTTGTCAAAACTCTCTTGTTGTTTCCTTTGTCAAAAGTTGGCTTCCTGTGGGGAGAATAGTTGATTATGGGAAAAGGGGGAGTTTTTGAAATCTTTGATCAATTTCTCTTGGAACAACTCTCTTTATGTCTCAACAAGTGTGTTTGACCTAGAGATAGGAATTTGAGGTTGATTTGCAAAAACAAAACCAAGTGGTGGCAAAGAATGATCCAAATATGCCAAATTTGAATCAAAACAAATTTGTGTTTTCATTTGCATTGATGTTGCACTTCTTTAGTTGCTTTTTGTTGTGTTGGCATAAATCACCAAAAAGGGGGAGATTGAAAGGGAAATGTGCCCTTGGGCCATTTCTAAGTGTTTTGGTGGTTGAGTGCCAACACAAGTGCTTAAGTGTTAATCTATGCCAATTGATGGACAAAGTGCAAATCAAGAGTAAAGGTATGTTTCTAAGACTTAGTACATTGTTTTAGAGACTAATGTATTGTGTCTAAGTGCTAGAAACAGGAAAAGACCAATTTGGAAAAGACTTGGCTATGCAGCCAAGACTCTGCGCAGTCTGGGTGCACCGGACTGTCCGGTGGTGCACCGGACAGTGTTTGGTGCGCCAGGCTGGCGACTGTCAACTGGCTGCTCTTAGGAAGCGATCAACGGCGTACGGCTATAAATCACCGGACTGTCCGGTGGTGCACTGGACTGTCCGGTGGTGCACCGGACTATCCGGTAAGCCATTCACAGGCGAAGTCGTCGCTTTCGGGAAGCGATTAACGGCGTACGGCTATAAATCACCGGACTGTCCGGTGGTGCACCGGACTGTCCGGTGAGCCAACGGTCGGCCGCGTAATCCGCGTGCGACGCGTGGCCGAGCCAACGGTCAGAAGGGGGCACCGGACTGTCCGGTGTGCACCGGACAGTGTCCGGTGCGCCAACGGCTCTGGATCTTCAACGGTCGGCTGCGCCACAGAAGGAAAGAAATCCGCACCGGACAGTGTCCGGTGGTGCACCGGACTGTCCGGTGCGCCAGTCGACAGAAGGCAAGAATTGCCTTCCTGGAATGCTCTCAACGGCTCTTAGCTGCCTTGGGGCTATAAAAGGGACCCCTAGGCGCATGGAGGAGCACACCAAGCATTCTCTAAGCATTCCTAAGCACCAAGACTTCAATTCCACGCATTCGATTCTTTGTGATAGCAACTAGAGCTCCATTTGAGTAGAGAACTCTCTGAGTTGTGTTGAGAGCTCGTGTTGTGACTTGTGTGCGTGTTGTTGCTCTGATTTCGTGTCTTGTGTGCGTTGCTCATCCCATCCTTACTTCTGTGCTTCTTTGTGATAATCAAAGTGTAAGGGCGAGAGGCTCCAAGTTGTGGAGATTCCTCGCAAGCGGGATATAGTAAAGTGAAAGCAAAACACCGTGGTATTCAAGTGGGAATTTGGACCGCTTGAAAGGGGTTGAGTGCAACCCTCGTCCGTTGGGACGCCACAACGTGGAGTAGGCAAGTGTTGGACTTGGCCGAACCACGGGATAAACCACTGTGCCATTTCTGTGTTGATCTTCTTGTGGTTATCGTGTTGTGCAAGAACTTTTCTCTAGCCACTTGGCTTTATTGTGCTAACTCCTAATCAAGTTTTGTGGATTAAGTTTCAAGTTTTTACAGGATCACCTATTCACCCCCCCCCCTCTAGGTGCTCTCACACACATCGGAGGATTGTCAACCATGTCTTCCATATCGAAAAGCTCAAAGTCACTTCTTAATTTACACACAACCTCGATCTGACTATATTGGAACACTATATGTTAGGAACCATACTCTTTGCAATACTAATTCACATGAAATTCTTGAAGCCTATGCTTGACAAAACATAAATTGAAAGTTCGATTTGGCGATTTTGCTCTGTTGTAACTAAAAAACGAATTGATTTTTTTAATTAATTGTCTTGCAAAGGATGTTGCCATCTTTTGCCGCATGTTGCAGTGAGCTGAGCCTCATATGGGGGAGTGGGAGACTTCTTTAGGCTCCAAGGGTGTGCAAGAGATAAATGTGTGGTTCGAGTTCCAAAATCCCACGAGCGACATCGTCTCCCGTGCGACATTTAGGAGCAGCTTCAGTGAAGGGAGAAGGATCATCCAGTTGCAAATCAGAGCAG
Source organism: Zea luxurians (assembly GCA_029449295.1). Lineage (NCBI taxonomy): Eukaryota > Viridiplantae > Streptophyta > Magnoliopsida > Poales > Poaceae > Zea > Zea luxurians. The sequence continues at coordinate 38,946,012 of JAOPSE010000026.1, forward strand.
GCACAAAACACTGTAAATACAACAAACATGATGCATATCCCAGCCTACAGGTGAGCTTGCACAAAATTTTATTTAGAGTTTGGGGGAATTACATTGAGATGGACCTACCAGAACAACTAGCATATCTGGGAAACACCAGCCACTGTTGTCGACTGAGTAGAAGAAAAATAGTAATCTGTTTTTACTTTTAAAGAACAACCATTAGCTGTTATGACATGCTATTCATTGAGTTGCTTCTGTCTGCCCTTCACATATACCATCATTTACTTACAACAAATGTCTCAAAATAGAGAGGCTCGGGACAGCTAGGCCTCACATGTTTGTGTGGTCTGCTGAACATGACAAGTTTAGAGCTTGAGGCTTCTCATTTTTCCCATGTTAAACAGAGCAAGATTTTATTTCTGTGTTTTTAAGTTGAAATATCGTGTTGTTTACCAACCCATTTAGTTTAAAGCATAGTATACCAAATCATGTGCTTTTGCTAAAGGCCGATAAAATTTTGGAGATCTGTATGGTGCCCCAGCTTGGCTCCAGCTTGTACCTCCGACTAGAACTTTAGGATCAAGCCACAATGGCTTTTAATGGAAGGCCAAGTATTTTATCCCTATGTGGAATCTTGGGCCTCATTCGCTTTACTTACACTACACTTTGCATTCATCCATAATGCTTTGAATTTCTGTTCTCCTACTTGGATTCATTTGGCTATCTTAAGAAAGCAGAATTGCTGATAAAACTATGCCTACATTGAAGCAGGAGGCATATTCATATTATAAATACTTAAGTGTGGGTCTGAGTACCGCAGTGCAGTTTGCCTTTTTGTGTCTTGAGGGCCTAAATTTCTCATTTGGGACTTCTATTGTATTTCTTAGGCTTGTAAACTCTTTTATATCTCCTTTACTAATATATTTGTCTGGCAGACGTCCTGCCAACAATTTTCAAGAAAAAATATATAGCGCGCACAACATTGGAGAGGTGGCATTTGAGCGATGTCATCTCCTTGTTGCAATTATCTTGGTCACAGCTTGTGGTAGTTCCAACTAGCAAACCAGACTAGCAATCAAATCTTACAGAAAACATAGTCGATCGATCATACATAAATATATATGTCATATGGGACAAACCAGACTAACACCTTTTGTATCTCAAATCCTCATAGATTGGTGCAAAATTTTGTTTGCTGACATCATTTAAAGACACCTTTTTAATTGAGATAGTACCTAGGTATCTATTGTTTTCTTCAGACTCTTCGATTTTGATTTCAATGACTAGGGGTTCCCTTTAGATTCTTGAGTGTTGATTTTTTTTCTTTACTAGGGCCAACTATCTAATCTGTCCATTCCTCTCTTGTGAATGTCGTTGTTCTTGCTGTGATTTGAAATTGTGCACCTCCTATCGATCCAACTTTGTTGAATGTCTTTTTTGTACCTAGAAAAATATCCTTGTACATGATGACCAATGTGAGGGTCTATAGCCTGTAGGCTATTGTCCTTAAGTTTCTTTGTTTTAGTTTGGCAAATGCACGTGTTCAACAGTTTGAGTGAATTTACTTTCTTATAACGAACATATTTCATTCTTTTGTAACTCTTATTTATATCTCCTCGAATTCAGATATTATACTATCGATGCTCATTTAATTTTCTAAGTTAGCAATAGAGCACTAGGCAGCCGTAGACAATTTATATTGCCCCCATGCTTCCAGATTTTTTTTATAATTTATGGTTTCATTGGGCCCTTGTATGATTCAATATTATGTTTCTACATCTACTTATAGGTGCAGCAATGTTCTGTATCTCCAAGGTGTTCTAGAATCCAGAGGATGCAGAGATAGAGGATGTAGAGTGAGAAGATGTGAATGTAATATGATTCGACATGTATGTTTTAATATGTTAGGGACAATTAGACCTATGGGATGGATCCTAGCTATGATCTTTTGAGTGATGAAACATGGTGGCAGTAGGGCTTAAGGTGTTGTTCAAAGCCACTTTCAGTTGGACTATGGTGTCATTCTATTGAATGTGAGGAATATTATATTCCTTGTAACTATTTCTCTCGCCTCATTGTCTGCTACTCCCCTCGTTCCAAATTATAGATAAATTATAGATATTTTAGTTTTTTAGATACATAGCTATATTTGTAGAGAAGCAAAAATGTAAAATTGGGAGTGGAGGGAACATGACAAATATCTGAATGTGCACTTGCACTATGCATTAGATGTTATATGAAGGCAAGACAATCGGGCTCCGGCTCTGTTGGATACTGAGATCATAAATATAAATTTGTGTTCTTACAAATTATAGCAAACTAATGACTGACTACACAGACACAATAAAAATATTAAATTGATCTAGCTTTGTAGGCCGATATAAAAAACTTTAGACTAAAATTGGCCGCTATTTTATTGTCTTCTGATTTGAAGGCTATAATCTGAGTATTTTCTATAATTTTAAAGGTGAGGTTTTTCTGACATACAATCACAGATCCTTGGATGGATTGAACGTTTGTATTTTTGTATATATATTTTTTATATAGCCAGATAGATTTTGGCAAAACTTACACTATGGTAGGTACTATAGGATAAATAATAACAAAAAATTGTTATCCCTACAATAGTAATATTACTGATTAAAACTAACATCTTTACAGTACCAACATGTGATAAGGAGGATAATAAAAAAAGAGAACAAAAATGGTATGTACATGAAAAATATTGTCTACAAAGAGGTCGTAACTCCATGAAATGTATTATCTTCTATTTTTGTAACTTTTATAGATCTTACATTTATATCGCATTACTAACATTTATCATATCCATCTGTATTGCAGGTAATAGAAGTCTAAGATAAAAAATATGTAGCATATGATGAATTGTGGACATGTTATTAATGTACTGGCTATATATATTAATGAGTATTTGTTTGAATTGTAAGACCTTATGGTATTTTCTGAAGACTTGTATAAGTTTGTAACTATTGTGATAATCTTAGCATTTAAATGATACGGTTGTCATGACATTATTAAAATTATATACAGAAGTTTACATGGTATTAATGGTTGCAATGTAGTGGTAAAATAACTAGATTAAAATAACAAAATTTATGTATGACTCGGATCACAAATGGATTATGAAATATTTTTTCTCATAACATTATAACACACATTTGTATATAAGTTATCGTAGTATTATATGTTTCTGTTGCCTAGAAAATATTGAGTGGTCGCTAGAGATGTATTAAAATATTTGGTATCTACAGCTCGTATACTATATTTGTTTCATAAACTTATTTTTGTTGTTGTATGACTACCACAAAGTTGTAGCGACAGCTTAATTTGATTAACAACACAACATATGGCCATACATATGTAGTGTTCTTGCATATCAATGTATTTTAATATATTGGTTCCGTAGCAACGCATGGGCATATACCTAGTCAAATACTAAGTAGCCAAAACTTGGTTATGAAATGTTAATGCGATTGAAACCAAGTAGCTAACATGTGAACTTTAGAAGAAAACCAATCATAATGAAGATGAACACAAGACACCATGATTTTTATCCTGTGGTTCGGCCAATGCCTACTCCACGTTGTGGTGACCTCCTTCGGTCAAGGATTGCACTCAATCCCTCTCAAGTGATCCATTGATCAACTTGAGTTCCACGGTTTCCTTCCTTTGTAGTCTTTTCCTGTTTGCGAGGAATCTCCACAAATTGGAGCCTCTTGCCCTTACAAGTTGATCACAAGAGAAGCACAAGAGTAAGGGAGGGAAAGCAACACACACAAGACTCAAATCGTAGCAACACCACGCACACAAGTCAAGACATGAGCACAAAACATGGCGCAGGGATTTTACAACTCAAACGGTGCTCAAATCTCCAACACAGTGAACCGATTGCGTGATTGCAGAGTCTAGGCGTCTTAGGATGTTTTGTGAATGCTCGGTGTACTGCTCCACGCGCCTAGGGGTCCCTTTTATAGCCCCAAGGCAGCTAGGAGCCGTTGGAGATCAAAATGGAAGGCCATTCTTGCCTTCTATCGAGTGGTCACCACCGGACATGAACAGTTCATGTCCGCTGCTCGATCTCCTTTCTTTTCTGGCAAAGCTGACCGTTGGATCTTTGGTCCCGTTGGCGCACCGAACACTGTCCGGTGCACATCGGACAGTCCGGTGTGACCATCCGACCGTTGGCTCGGCCACGTGTCACCCGTTGATCGCGCAGATGACCGTTGGCCGCGGGCACTGTTGACTCACTGTTGGGGACTTGTTCTCAAGTGCTATGAATTAAGAACAAGGCAACACAAAAGGGTTAATGATTAATGCCCTTCGTCCTTCGAAGCATTATCTCCCTTAGGATATAATGATCTTCAGTCGAAGGTCACGAAGGACGTACCTTCGACATTACAATATATCTCAATGAAAGGAGAAGCATATGAGACATGGGAAATAACATGAATAATCATATGCCATCATTAATATCATTTAATCATATAGCCATGAATGCACTTGAACAATATTGAATTACATTTTTACCTTCGGCTTGACAGAAGGCAAAAGTCCAAGCGTGACGCGCGAGTGAATACAAGTCAGCGTGAACAGTACGGGGGTACTGTTCATCTATTTATAGACACAGGACACAGCCTGTGACGAATTACAATTATGCCCCTCATAAAAGTTTACAATCATTGACCCAGACCTTTATGGATTAAAAGGTCATTCTATCTCTATGTCGGTTAGTAATGCCGAAGCTTCATGAAAAGGAACCTTCGGTCATCTCCTGGGGACAACTTCAGCCGAAGCTGCTTCTTCCCGTAAGACCTTCGGCGCAACGAAGCATGGCCCCAACAGTAGCCCCTTTCGCGGCGCTAGATCGTTTTTCGTAACGAGCTTGATCCGTGAAAAAAGCCTCTCAAGCTTCGGGAAGCCGAAGGTCCAAAAAACACCTTCCCTGAGCTCGTTGCCGGGAAACGATCCAGTTTCTGAGCGCGTGCCAGGCCCACCTTGCAGAGTTACTGTTTGGTCTCTGCGGTCCACCGTGCAGCGAGGGCTAGTGACTGTCCGCCTGGTGTAAAAATCCTGGCGCTTCGCCTTCTTACCTGCAGCACTATATAAACAGACAGGTAGGTGTGAAGTTACCACGGCATTCATTGCTATTTGCACTGTTTTGCTGCCAAAATTTTTAACCATAGCCGAAGCTTGATACTCAGAATTGAACGAAGGTCCAACTCGAAGTCTGCTTCGTCAGAAGGAAAGGCTTCGGGAGAAAAAAGTATTCAATTTCCACAAACTCAATCAAATGGCCAGGGTGCGATCTACCGCCAGAGTTGAGCGTGAAGGAGACGAAGCTGAAGGTTCGGAGACTGTTCCCATCTCCGAAGCAATGCAACAATCCGGACTGGTAGCCGCAGAAGAAATCCCCGCTGCTGAAGCAGACCCGACAACTGCCGAAGGAGAAGAAGAGAACATTGAAGAAACTGATCCCGAAGATGATTATCGCATTGCCATGCCCAGCAAGCCCAGCCACTTAGACTTCGGAAAGTCGACCATTTCAAAGGCTGATCTCTCCAAGATGGTAAAATCAGGTTATTTCAGTGAAAATCAGAAGAAACTACTTCGCTTCGGGGGAGAAGAGACTACCCCGAAGCCAGAGAAGAACGAGATAGTCATTTTCAAGAGCTTTTTAAAGGCTGGGCTGAGATTCCCCCTTCATGGTATTATTGCAGATGTGTTGAAGAAGTTTGGAATTTACTTTCATCAATTGACTCCTAACGCTATCGTTAGGCTTAGTGTTTACATCTGGGCCCTCCAAAGCCAGGCTGTGGAACCGTTTGCTGACAGTTTTTGTCGAGTTCATGAGTTACATTACCAAACGAAGGCCAGAAAAGATGGATTACATGATAACTTTGGTTGCTACAATTTTGCCTACCGGAAAACAACAAAGTTTCCTGTTATTAGCTACCGAAGCAAATGGCCGGCAGGCTGGAAGTCTGAGTGGTTTTATGTGAAGGTTGACGAAGACGAAGAAAAGTTGGTACAAAGCCCACTTGAATTAATCTTCGGAGAAACAAGGCCGCGATGCCACATGACATTAGAAGGTCCCACCTGGGCTGCACTGGGTGAGTTTAAAATTATTTCAGAGCATATCAGTACCAGGGATCTAGTTCAAGAGTTCTTGGCCTTCAGGGTTTTCCCTACTCTAAAAGAATGGGAAATGCCGAAGCTAGAGGGGGAGAAGAAGGAAGGAGAACTTGTCCGGCTTCCTTACCATTTCAAGTTCAAGAAATACTTTAAAAAACCTTGCCAAGAGTGGCTGGACACAGTTGAGGTAATGTGTAATGAAATTCTTGGGAATTATTCGAAAAAAGAAGATCAACTGATGACTGCGGCCTTCGGCACCCGTCCGAAGCGAAGGCTGAACCGAGTATTTGATGCCCTGGGTTTCGAGTACCCTGACTATGAACGGTTGAACAAGGGTGCTGAGGGCCAAAAAAGAAAAAGAGTGGCCGAAAGTTTGAACAAAGATGAGGAAGGACCAGCAAAAGAGAAGAAAATTCCAAAGAAGAGAAAAACATCATCTCCAAAGCGAAAATTATCCGATGAAGAGGGGACTCCTGCACCACCCTCTACCAGCGACGTGGAGGAAATCTTAAAGGTAATGACTGAACCCCTGCCCGCGAAGCTAAGTCCATTAGGGCCTCAACTGATGAAGCTTTTTCGAAAGGTGGAGAAGCCGGAAAAAACGAAGACAACCAAAACAAAGAGGCAAAGAATCATTGCAGTGACCGAAGTTATTGACAAGACGCCGCCGAGGGCTTCAACTCTGAAAACGCCAGCGGTTGATGGTACAACAAATGCCAAAGTCGCACCTTCGGAGGTCGCGGCTACCGAAGCCGCTTCAGCCGCAGATTTGAACTTAGAAACTACCATTGAAGACATCGACAAAATTTTGCTAGACATGGCTGCAGAAGAAGCTGCCACTGCTGCCGAAGAAACCATGGCCACAGTGCCTGAAAAGGGAAAAGAAATAGCCGAAGATACTTCGGAAGACGAAGCCTACATATTTCAAAATTTAATTGGGCAAGAACTGTCGAAGGCCGAAATAGAAGAGCTTAAGGAATATGCCAAATCTTGCGGATACAAGCCAGGAGCTCTTCTATTCGGAGGCATTGACGATGAGAAATTGGGCTGCATCCGGGACCAAACTGGGGCTAAGGTTATCGGTACTCTATCAAAGAGTATCGGTTTTCCGAAGCTAGAAACAGATATCAGCCGCTACCGACGACAACATATCGTCGGTAGCTTATTTTATTCCAATTTCAAGGTAAACAATTTTTCTCTGACTTCTATTGTTTTTAATAATGGAAATATTCCTAACGAAGGTTGTTTATGTGCAGAGCATGCTACTAAGCAAAGCTTTGAAGATGCAGCAAGATCTAGAGGATAAAAAACACGAAGCTATAATTGAAAATTTAGAGAGCAAAATAAAAGAACAATCAGCTATTATTGAAAAGAAAGACTTCGAACTCCAATCAACTGAAGGCTTGCTGGCAGAAACTGAAACTAAAGTAGCAGAATTGAATTCGAAGCTTCTCTGCCAATCAAAACAATTTGAACAAGAGAAGCTAGAGCTTAATTCGAAACTTGAAGCCGAAGTCCAAACCAACTCAGACTTGAAGAAATCATTAACAAGCCTTCAAGACAAGTGCTTGAAATTTAGTAACAACTGTATTCAACAATTAAAGAAGATCTTTTACTCAGTTGGAGCCAGCAGTGGAAAGTTCACCCCTGCAGCTGAAAATTTGCCAAGAGCCTTCGAACATATTGAAGCTGAAATTGATGAGCTGGACGAAGTTATAGCCGGGCACGGTGACTTCTGTGCCTGGGTAGCTTCTCGGGGCACAGCTGCAGCGTTCCTGAAGGCCGGCTGTGATCATGGAAAAATCGTCAACAGGCCGAATTTCACTCTGTCTCCATCAATTTTAGACGATATCCCTGACCTCGCCCGAAGCATTTCAAACAGATTTATAAAAATGATATGGACAAAAGGCGGGCGAGAGAAGGCTGGAGACGAAGCTCGAAGTCATCTTGAACCAGTAAGAAATGATACCTTGTGCTTACCTTCTCCTTCACACTTGATTTTTACTCGCAATACCTTGATTCATGTAGGATGACGAAGCTGAAGGTGATGCTTAAAAAATATGCCGGCGAAGCTGAAGCTCGGTGAAGATCAGTAGGAGTACGCTGTAGAAAAAACTCGATAGACTTTTGTAACAACTTTTGTAAATACAGCTAAACTGTTCTTCATGAACTTTGTCCATACCTTGTAATATATCCTTACCCTTCCATTGAGGTGCTTTGATGTGGACGAAATTAGTTTTTTGAGCCGAAGGCGAAAAAACACCTTCCCTTCTTTTCGTACACAACGAAGCATAAAAGACCGCTTCTTTTTTGTCAAAACCTCTTTTTTTTATACACAACGAAGCATAAAAGACCTCTTCTTTTTTGCCGAAACAACCACTTATGCCATGAATGAATGTTTATGAATGCAAATGCTATGATGCAATGTGATGTGCGAATGAATGTCCAAACACATATCCGAAGCCATGCCCTCAGCCATTATTTCCTTAGAAACAATCACACATTAGCGCTGCATTCCCTTAGGAACGACTTTGGAGCTTCTTCGCCTTTTACTTTCGGCGGAATCAGCGTTGACTTTTCGCTGTAAGCTCTGCATTCCCTTAGGAACGTCTTTGGAGCTTCTTCGCCTTTTACTTTCGGCGGAATCAGCGTTGACTTTTCGCTGTAAGCTCTGCATTCCCTTAGGAACGTCTTTGGAGCTTCTTCGCCTTTTCAGTTTCGGCACTCGATGGTGCGTTCTCAGCTTTTACATTTACATTCTTTGGGGGATTTTGCTCTTATAAAACTAAAAGGGAAATTACATATGATGGCCCCATTAAAAACTTTTCTCCCCCTTTAGAAAGGAAAAGGGTGCCATGAAAAAGAAAAGAAAAAACATAAAAAGTTACATCAAGTTATACATAATATCGCCGAAGCTCATCCGCATTCCAAGATCTTGGAATTTTGTTGCCGTCCATGTCCTTCAATCTATATGAACCAGGTCTTGACGAAGATGCTACTAAAAAAGGTCCTTCCCATTTCAACTGCAACTTGCCCACTGTGTCTGGGTTGGCCACTCTCCGAAGCACCAAATGTCCCGGCTCAATATTCTTTAGCCGGACCTTTCTATCTCGCCATTTGACTGTTTCAGCTTGGTATTTATTGATATTCTCCACAGCTTGAAGCCTGATCCCTTCTAAAGCATCTTTTTCCACAAAACAGGCATCTTCAGGACCTGATTCTGCCGAAGCTACTACTCTTATTGATCCAGCTTTAGCTTCTTCCGGAGTTATTGCTTCGTCACCGAACAATAACTTGAATGGAGTAAAGCCTGTAGACCTTGATGTTGTTGTATTGTGGCTCCACACCACTTTGGTTAACTGATCTGGCCACTTTCCCCTGGGTTGATTGAAGATTAACTTCATTATTCCTGTCATTATAATGCCGTTGGCTCTTTCAACGAGCCCATTTGACTCCGGATGCCTGACTGATGCAAAATGGATCTTCGTACCAATTTGATCACAGAAATTTCTGAAAGCTTCGGAGTCGAATTGTGTTCCATTATCTACAGTGATGGCCTTCGGTACCCCGAAGCGACAGACAATATTCTGCCAGAAAAACTTTTGGACAGTGGCCGAAGTTATTGTGGCTAATGGCTTCGCCTCAATCCATTTAGAAAAATATTCCACAGCCACTATAACATATTTTAGATTCCCTTGAGCCAGTGGTAATGGACCTAACAAGTCAAGGCCCCACCTTTGCAATGGCCAAATGGGTTGTATCAGCTGTGTCAAAGACGAAGGTTGCTTTTGATCTCTTGCACATTTCTGACAACCTTCGCACTTTTGAACTAACTCTGCTGCATCCGAAGCTGCCTTCGGCCAATAAAACCCTTGGCGGAAAACTTTTCCAAGTAACGGCCTAGATCCAATATGGGATCCACACAGGCCTGCATGTATTTCTTTCATCAACTCTATACCTTCGGTTCTAGATAAACACTTGAGCAGCGGAGCGCAAACTCCATGTTTGTATAACTCCCCTTCTATCATGACATATGGACGAGCTCTTGCCTCTATCCTTTTATTATAGGTTTCGTCATCTGAAAGGAATTTACCCTGAAGGTAAGAGATGATCTCAGTTCTCCAATCTTCGCTATAAACAGGAGATATGTTGAGGACTGCTCTTTCAAGAAGCTCCACTGAAGGTGCCTTTATTGTTTCAAAGAACACATCCGAAGGTAACGGCAGCCCCTGTGCTGCTGACTTGGCTAGCAAATCAGCATGCTCATTTTGTCCTCGAGGGATATTCTTGACAGAAAATCCTTCGAAGGAGGCTTCGATCCTTCGGACCGTGTCTAGATATTTTTCAAGCTTCGGATCTTTAGCCTTGCAACTTTTGTCGATATGACCCGAAACAACCTGGGAATCAGTTTTAAGAATCGCCCTTCTGATTCCCATTGCCTTTAATTTCCGAAGGCCCAGGAGCAGAGCTTCGTATTCAGTAATATTGTTTGTACAGCTGAAATCAAGTCTTGCCGCATAACAAGTTTTAACCTTGGATGGTGAGACCAACACAGCTGCTGCTCCTGCTCCGAAAGTTCCCCAAGAGCCATCACAAAACACTGTCCACACTTCGGCATCTTTATTTGCTTCTTCGTCCTGAGCCCCTGGCGTCCAATCGGCAATGAAATCTGCCAACGCTTGAGACTGGATCGAAGATCTATGCACATAATCAATGTAAAATTCATTGAGCTCTGCAGCCCATTTTCCAATCCGTCCAGTAGCTTCTCTATTTCTCATGATATCCTTCAACGGCTGCGAAGAAGGAACAACAATATTGTATGCTTGAAAATAATGCCGAAGCTTCCTGGATGCCATTAAGACGGCATATAATACCTTCTACAGTTCCGTATAATTTTTCTTTGATACACTAAGTACTTCAGATACAAAGTATACTGGAACCTGCTTCTTGACTTGGCCATCAAGCTTCTCCTGGACAAGTGCTGCACTTACTGCTGAGTGCGAAGCTGCCACATATAACAACAGAGGAGCCCCTGGCGTTGGTGGAGTTAATGTTGTTAGATCTATCAAATATTGCTTCAGCTCTTCGAAGGCTTTTTGTTGGCTTGGTCCCCATTGAAAGACTTCAGCTGACTTCAGCACCTCGAAGAATGGTAAATTTCTTTCTGCTGATCTGGATATGAATCTATTGAGAGATGCCAGCCTCCCTGTCAATCTTTGGGCCCCCTTTCTTGTAGTTGGTGGCTCCATTCGAAGTATAGCTTCAATTTTATTTGGATTGGCTTCAATTCCCTTTGTGGAAACCAAGCATCCAAGAAATTTCCCCTTCTTTACTCCGAAGACACATTTTTCTGGATTCAGCTTCAAACCAGCTTGCCTAAAACTGGCGAAGGTCTCCTGCAAATCAGCAATATGATTTTCCTGCTTCGTGCTTTTTACAATAATGTCATCAACATAAGTTAGCACATTTCTGCCTATCTGAGACTGGAGGACCTTCGCAGTCATTCTGCTGAAACTCCCTCCAGCGTTTTTGAGCCCCTCAGGCATCCGAAGATAGCAATATGTGCCACTTGGGGTTATGAAGCTAGTCTTCGGCTCATCTTCCTTCTTCATCCAGATTTGGTGATAGCCTGAGTAACAATCTAGCAGACTCATGAGCTCTGAAGAAGCTGCTGCATCAACTAAAGAGTCTATCCTTGGCAGTGGGAATTCGTCCTTCGGACAAGCCTTGTTGAGATCTGTGAAATCGATACACATTCTCCACTTGCCATTAGCCTTCTTTACCATAACAGTGTTAGCTAGCCATTCTGGATACTTTACTTCTCTGATAACTCCTGCACTGAGGAGTCTTTTTACTTCATTGCGAGCCCCTTCGGCCTTGTCATCAGACATTTTCCGAAGCCTCTGCTTTCGGGGTCTGAAGGATGGGTCAACATTGAGCGAGTGTTCAATAACATCCCGATTTACTCCACAGAGATCATTAGCTGACCATGCAAAAACATCTTTGTTGTTGAACAAAAACCTTATCAAGGTTTTCTCCTGGTCTTCGGATAATTGCGAGCCCAACAGCACCTTCTGCTCTGCTATGTCCTCACACAAGAGCATGGGCTTCGGCTGATCTGCTGAAGCTGCTTTCTCCCTTCTGAATTTGTACTGTTCACAAGCTTCAGCTCCATCTATGTTATGGATTGCTTTGGAGTCAGTCCAGCTTCCTTCGGCCCTTCTAGTAGCTTCCTGGCTTCCATGAATAGCAATAGGCCCTTGGTCCGAAGGTATCTTCATGCAGAGGTAAGCTGGGTGAAGTATTGCTTCGAAGGCATTGAGAGTACCGCGACCAATGATAGCATTGTAAGGATACTCCATGTCAACAATATCAAACACAATTTGCTCAGTCCTTGTGTTATTAACAAATCCGAAGGTTACTGGCATGGTAATCTTCCCAAGTGCTGCAATCTGCCGTCCTCCGAAGCCACAAAGAGGGTGCGTAGCATCATGGACCTTGTCTTCGGGCTCTTGCATTTGTCTGAAGGCCTTAGCAAATATAATATCAGCTGCACTGCCTGTATCAACTAAGACATTGTGGACCAGAAATCCTTTGATCACACAAGAGATAACCATGGCATCATTGTGAGGATAATCCTTAAGCTGAAGGTCTTCCTGGGAGAAAGTGATTGGAATGTGGGACCATTTTGACTTGATGAAGGGTCCCTGTACTCCAACATGTTGCACCCTTCTTTGAGCCTCCTTCTTCTGCTTCTTGTTAGCCGGCTCTGAGCAAGAACCGCCTGTTATCGGGAGCACCAGCTTCGAAGCCGAAGCAGCTTCAGCTTGACTGTTGAACGAAGCCATCAGCTCAGAAAAGTGGAAGTGAGTTCACCGGAGGTGGGCGCCAATGTTGGGGACTTGTTCTCAAGTGCTATGAATTAAGAACAAGGCAACACAAAAGGGTTAATGATTAATGCCCTTCGTCCTTCGAAGCATTATCTCCCTTAGGATATAATGATCTTCAGACGAAGGTCACGAAGGACGTACCTTCGACATTACAATATATCTCAATGAAAGGAGAAGCATATGAGACATGGGAAATAACATGAATAATCATATGTCATCATTAATATCATTTAATCATATAGCCATGAATGCACTTGAACAATATTGAATTACATTTTTACCTTCGGCTTGACAGAAGGCAAAAGTCCAAGCGTGACGCGCGAGTGAATACAAGTCAGCGTGAACAGTACGGGGGTACTGTTCATCTATTTATAGACACAGGACACAGCCTGTGACGAATTACAATTATGCCCCTCATAAAAGTTTACAATCATTGACCCAGACCTTTATGGATTAAAAGGTCATTCTATCTCTATGTCGGTTAGTAATGCCGAAGCTTCATGAAAAGGAACCTTCGGTCATCTCCTGGGGACAACTTCAGCCGAAGCTGCTTCTTCCCGTAAGACCTTCGGCGCAACGAAGCATGGCCCCAACACTCACCGGATAGTCCGATGCACCACCGGACAGTCCGGTGAATTTTAGCTGCGGCGCCTTCGTTTTTCCCGAGAGCGACGAGTTCGTCGCCGGAGTCTTGAGCGCGGGCGCTGATGGCTCGCCGGACAGTCCGGTGCACCACCTGACAGTCCAATGATTTATAGCCACGTCACCTCCACCGTTTCTTGAGAGCAGTGACTTCGCCGCAGGGCCAGCTTGAGCATCGTACACTGTCCGGTGCACCACCGAACAGTCCGGTGTGCCACAGGCTGGTGCTGGTTTGGCTGATCACAGCCAATTCTTCTTCAACTCTTTTTCTCTTTTCTTGGCCATGTCTCTAGCACTTAGATAAGCATGTTAGTACCCAAAAACAATTTACTAAGTCCGGAGACATACCTTGTTTCTTGATTTGCATCTTGGCACTTATGAACTTAAAAGGATGTGTTGGACATCTAATCACTAAAACAATTATAGAAATGGCTCAATGACACATTTCCCTTTCAGCGTCAACTGACCATGACTAATAGGTAGCATCCCGCTCAGAAACGGAGCCAGATTATTTAGTTCTGAGCACTCTCGTAATCATGTCACTGAAAGTCCATCTTGAGTCGAATATCCTATCCCAATATCACCAAATAAATAAAGGGCAATAAGCTTGCATAATGCTTCTTGTACAATTAAAGCGCACAATGCAACACTAAGTGCAAAAGCAAACATACTAGTGACTTAAAATAGTTTGATTATAGTTCAGTTCTACAGACTACTATTAATCTTCTTTCCGTAAGTTGTAACTCAACTGAAGAAAGCATAAAATGCTTAGAAAATATAATTAAAATCAAATACTCAATTTGAATACATGGAAACGATAGCATGACAAATTTACAATGATGCAAAGTATCAATCTAACATGAAGATGCACTTGTCACATTCATACGCATTGGTAGAGCTAATGCTGAATGCAAGCAGGGGCCAAAAGGACCACATCAACTTACTATTGTGGGCAAGCATGGCATCATGAGCTACTAGATAGCTAACAGATTAGCAAGCTTGCATGCAGCTGACATCTACTTAGTTAAGGTCTAATGATAAGCAGGAACAAACAAAATAGCTATGCATGCAGCTACGTGAGCAGACTGTATGGAAATATGCATGCACTTGCACATGAAGATCCTTAAAACTTGATGCACGACAAGGGGGACTGGGGCAGGGCCCTCTATGGTCCTAATGTAGCTTCGCCAGTGTTCATACAAGAACAAGTCTACAAAGTGTTTTATAAATGTACAGATTATACATTGTCGAGTCCTATAAATGTCATAGGAGTACAAGACATCAAAACTCCATGAGTTCTTTTTTTGTCATGGGAGAATATTACATCTGCCAACCAATGAACAAATACCAAAACTCAAGCTTTAATTAACATGGACTAAGAAAATATGTTACATGTCTAGTACTCCAAGTTACTTAAATTATAAATGGAATTTAGAGGAGCCCACAACAAAGGTAGTGTCATGAAACTTGTATACAGATAGAATAGATGCAATGTTTTCCTAAACCAAAGAGGAGACATGCTTAACTTCTTTCTCCATCCATTCAAGTAATTAACACATTTATTAAGCATACTTCCCTTTTACATAAAGGACAATGAGATATTGCATGTGCAATTAATAATTTCAAAGGAAATGCTAAAATCAAACTAACCTTTGCTTGGCTGATTGTTGTTAACAGGGTAGTTGTCCATGTGACTCGTTGACATGTTTACTTAGATAGTCGGATCAACATTTCCAATGTCGTGACCAAAAGAAGGCATGTCAACCTCAGATGATGTGAACCTCCAGCCTCTGGCACCATAAATAGAGCTGCACCCATATGTATCTCGATTATTTAACTCATATGTATTGCCTACTGCAGAAAAAGGCTCATCAATTGTACCAGTTGAGTTGTTCCTGCCATAGCTACCAGAAGGCAAACCAAAAGTTATTATCTCTAGCTCCACGACCAAGGTTCCCTGACCCAAGGCTTGAAATGTTGTACATCCCATGAGCAGAAGGAAGACCTCCCCAATTGTCACTGGGAAGACTAACTTGGCCCCCACTTCCAGGTGAAGAAAAAACACTCATATTTGTAGGATTACTCAGGTAGTTTAGACTCCCATTATCCCAAACATTCCTAGACATGGAAGTTAACATTAATCCTAGAACATCGTTAAGACCAAGGTACCTAATAGGGCTGCCCAATCTGTTCAAACTTGCATTGAAGTACGAACCCATTTGCCTCCCATTAGAGTTGCTATGAAACTAGAGCTTCCACCAAATGTTCCACTCATCCCACCTTCAACATCCATGCCATCCATACCTTAGGCCAAAAGAAGAGAACTCATTGCGTGCACCTGAAATCAAGCCATACCTTCGATCCACCCTCATGTCGTAATCTCCTATGGTCGGTGGCCTCCATCACTCCTGCCTCCTTTCCTCTCCCCACTACAACCACCAAAGACGCACATCACTATGTCAGCCAACTAGGGAACACCGAATGAGAAACGAAGCGACGAGTAATCCACACCTCTTCCTGTGCTCCACACCCTGCTTCTGGATCTCGTCCTACCGACCACGGTCGAATGAGGCACGAGACTCTATCTCGCCCGGAGGGAGTGGGTGTTGACGCTCGACGGTCGTCGAGCAGGAAGTGGGATGTGGCACCTATGGCACGGCGAGGACATCCGGCCAGGTCGGCTTCCACAACACCGTGGAACTAAGTAGGGAGAGGTGAGCGAAGCCGGTCGTGGCGTCGCGTGGACAAACACGGCGGTAGCAGGCCATCTTTGCACGGCCACAAAGGCGAGGAGAAGGGAGGGGCGATGCTACTAGCGGTGGGCATGAGCGAGGAAGAAGATGGCGGTGTTGTGGGTGGGGGTAGCCAGTAGCGGCGGTATGGGGAGAAAGAGGGTGAGGCGAGGGTGCCGAAGACGAGTGGCAAGGCACGGTGGGCCGTGGGTGCCGTCAATGAAAGGAGCGTCGAGGTTGGATGGGGCGCGGGGATGGGGGCTGGGTCCTACATGGTGGAGGGGGCAAGTTTTGCGGGTGGGGGATGGGTTGGTTCCGCGCGAGCTTGGGGAGACGAGGTAAGGGAGGGGGCGTGTCGGGGCCCCTGGTTCATAAAAACTTGTTTGTCAATAATGGTCTAGGGAATCATAAGAAAGTCTGGGCAAGGTTTGCATACAATCTCTGACATCTTGTTTGATTTCTAGGACCTAAGTTTCACTCGTGGTTCCCGAGAAGTTTAGAAGTTCCTTATTGTTCGTGGACTTTTGCGCCCTAGCTTGTGCACGAGAGTTTCACTCGTGGTTCCCAAGATGAATGCACTAATAATGTTAGTGTTGGCAAGGTTAGTTAGCTTGTTGCACTATCGCGAGAAGCGTCAGATGTAGTTTCTCAATGTCTCAACAGGCTTCTATTGGCAGTTCTTGAGGTCCCACAGGTGGCTCAGGCAAACACACATGCCTTGGAAATTTCCCACGAAGATTTCCTTGAGGTCGGCCTGGTTTTGGATGCAGCCGTGCCTCAGGTTCTCTAACCATGCCCATGCCAAATGTACCAAGTACATGGGGAGGTTGTGGATTATGAAATCATCGTGGTCCGCTCCTCTCGCATGGCACGCTAGTTGGTAGTCTACCAGCCAGAGGTTGGGGTTTGACTCTCCCAAATATTTTGCGATATTGGTGGGCATGCCTATACCGTTGTGGCACTGGTGCTCGAAGAACGCGACGGCTAAAGGCTCGAGGCCTCAATGGTGGCGAGCTCAGGCTTTGGTCTCCATCGGGGTTGAAACAACCTCCACGGTGTTGGTTGTACCGATAGTTTTCGCCCAACTCGCCTCGTCCCTCATCTCTAGTCCCGTGACCAGGCGCGCTCCTCATGCTTCGGCCTAACTTTGGGCGCCGCTGAGGCGGGATCCGGGTCACGCTTTCTTCGAGTTCAGGGTGTTGCTACGACGTGGTATCATACTCTATTAGCGTAGATGCGGTGCAACAGTTAGTTTTTGGTTGATGACATTGAGACATGGAGCTCTCAGCCTGAAGGCACACAGCGAGGCCGAGAAGATCTCGGATTTTCCTGGCGGGTTTTTGCTCGTTTGGTGTATCTGCCTTAGGGAGTTTGTCCAGAAACGCTATGGTCGCGACGATGTTTTGGGCCTTTTGGCTTGCTCGAGGGAAACATGGTGACCTGCCTCTGCTGTAAACTAGACAGTGACGAGCGTTCATCATCGTGGTGTGCCTTCGCCCTGCAACTAGGCACGATCGCCCTGTCCTCCATCATGGCCCGCCCTGCCTCCTGATCACGGGCGTTGGCTGCCCCGCGAAAGGCTAGGCCCGATGGTGGATCCTGAGGAAGTAGGCTAAGCTAGGGAGGGGTGGACATCATGGCATGTATCGTGGCACTAGGAGAAGTTCCCCTGAGCTTCTCGCGCGGGGGAAATGATCTGCCATTATGTTGGCTCCAAGGCACTCTTGGGCGGGGTTACAACTCGCCTAACTAGGTGGGGATGAGAGCACGTCCTCATGATGTCTAGGACTGAATCTTGAATGGGGTCCAATACCCTATGACCTCGGTTCAAGCGGGTCGTGATGAGCCTTGCAGCCCACACTCCTCTTGAGAGGGACTGAGCCAGATGTCGCCGAGACCTATGGCAACGTTGGATAGGCCAGTCATTGAAGGGACCGGAGCTTCTAGGGCCCTGGTTATTTCAACTTCGTTGTTGACGACGAAATCCAAACTCCCGAAACGGATGTCCATTCGGGGGGGTCTAGAATGTGTTGGCCATCTAGAATTTGGAAAACTTTGTCGTGGAACATGCAAGTCCCCTACCTAGCGCGTCAACTGTCGGTGTTCTGAACCTCACTCCGACAAGTAAATTTATTGTGTGTGTTCCGTTCTCTAGACGACGTCCGCAGTGGGCACAAGTTTTATACTGGTTCGACCAGAATGTCCCTACATACAGTCATCACCAGCTTGCACTACTGACACCATTGATGACCAAAGCTCTTAGTAGGGGTTACAAGCAGGGTGAGAGAGGGAGGAGATGCTCCAAATTCATTGCTCATGTTGGAAGGTGGTTACAAGGTGGAGTCCTAACTAAGTCTTGGCTTCGCGATAGGGCTCCAACCTCCGGGTCCTGCTACTGTTCATCGATCTTCTGGGCGTCGTCTCATCTGGGGCTCGTCCTTGCGTTGTCCGCTAGAGAGAAGGAATCCTTGTGTCTGGGGGTTAGCCTCCTCCTTTTATAGGCTAAGGAGGGGGGCCGGCCCGTGGTGGCTTCCTTAGGAAGGAGCCACCGGGCGATGGTAAAACTAGGTGTCTTACCATGTGGTAACATCACATGTGTTCGCAGTCGCTTGGTTGTCCCGTATTCTTTATTACGGACGACACGAACAGCGTGGGTTTGAGCACCATCATTTTGGCTATACCAACCCTTGGCCTTCGTAGCCTAGGGCTTGGTGTGGCTCGTTGTGTTGAGCCATGCTAGTGACCTGCACACTTAGAGTCCAAATAGGTCATGAGTACGCCGCTAGCTAGGGGATGTGTGGCCATAAATGTGTCGTGGTCCGAGGGGCTCGTAGGTCATGAGTGCTCTGCACCCTGAGGATTTGTAGGTCATGAGTGGGAGGCAGACCAACGCCTCCGTTGTGGCTCGGCGCTAGACGCAGCTAATGTGGCCGGTCATTTATGATGGGTCGGTCTAAGGTGTGAGATCCACTCAATTGGTTTCCCTTCAGCATGCCCGACCCCCTGTTCGGTTCCACCACACCCACCCTCGGGTTCGGTGTCACAGGGTTTGTCGAGGGGTGGGTTCTTCTAGGTAGACGCTACCCATCTCCCTTGACTGACTAGCAGGCCCAAGTTGCTAGATGCCTTTTCCCAAGTGTGCTCATTGACTAATGGGTCCCAGGAACCGGGGATCGTATCCCGACAGTGGGACCCAACCCTAGTGGTGGGACAAGGGTCTAGAGTGATCACAGACATAGTGAACAAGGACCTCATTGTTAGCCACAATCCTGGGACCAAGCTTCATTCCATCGCTCCCGACACCACGCCGACCATGTCGGTAGACTTGCACTGCAGCCCAGCAACACAGTCCAGCCTGCGAATGACATGGACAGGAACAAGCACCTCAGTGTGGGAGAGGACAACATTGTCACGAACGACCTTCTAGACCTTTGGGGAGCAGGAGTGCAGGGTGTCGATCATAGCTTTGCGTTCAAAGGCCTTTGAAGCAGCACGAGTGAAATTGTTTGTGTTTTGGGCAACAAGGCAATTGCTTTTATGGCTTGCGAGAGGGACAATGAATTTTTTCCGTCACGAGGGTGGATTGCGCGCATGAGCGAGTGTTGGGCCTAGTCCTAGGCAGTAGAGGTTTGGCCACTTGGTGGAGGAGACGACATGGGGTGGGGGTGGGGGTGGGGGTGGGGGAGTCTAGCGGGACAGTGTAGATGTCACGGAGTTGTTTTGAGGCGTTGGCAGGAGCGGAGCGCATGAGAGTGGTCTGCATGACTTGCATGGGGGTAGGTGCGGCTTCATGAAGAATATAGTTTCAATAGTTGATGATTAAGAACATCGATGCCAAGGTCAGATATGGATTTGTGGTAGACATTACTGTTAACAACAACCATCTATGACGGTTTTACTAATCTTGAGATCAACCATGTATGTGGATTTTTTTTAGAGTTTTTGAAATAACATTTTTTGAAGAATAATATTAAGAATAGCCACTTGAGAACCGTACATGAGAAGTATATCGTATTGATAATGGAACTTTTATGTGATCCAAGGAGACAAGGGTTCTTGTCTATTTGTAATTATTTTTTTTGGACAATGCCTTATGTCTTGTTATGTGTACAATGCTTCTATAGGGTATTACACAATTAAACCCTTCCTATTATTCTCTAGAAACATGTCTAGATCATCTATATTATAGTTATCTAATCACACTATCCCCTTATGTCTACTCTCAATAATATATACCATGCATCGTATTATCTCTATCAACTTTTAAAACCATTTCCCATATTTGTGCCTTATTAGGCTAGGGTTTGATGTCAATCATTTTTCGTCTTCGCTACCTAGCTTCATATGTTTTATATGCCAATGTTAAACGTTGATATTATCCTGTAACTCTACTTCATGCCTCGTGGATCTACAATAATTTACAACTGATTCCTATCTTAGGGTAGCACCAGACAATTCATTTCCTTATGTGACTTATAGCGCCACTCTTACTCAAACTTTGTTTCTGATAACTAAATCTCTGACTATCTTTAAGATCGAAGAGCGGTTCCTAACAATCTAGGTCTAATGTTGAAAAGACGCTACACTAAGACTAAGATCGACAATTGTCACGTTTTTCTACTCATCATGTTTGACAACCCTCTACTTATATGGGTTCGAGATAATGATGGAATATAAGATCCATATGATATTGCCTCTTTTTTTGTAATTAGAGTTCATTTAGTTTGATATAATTAGACCGGGCAAAAAGGTAGGATTGAATGATTCTCCAAACTATGTATATTTTTATAATTTTGCAGTCATTTATCTATTTCAACAATATATACTAAATATGACACTTATCGAGAATAAGTACTTAATCTCTACTACACCTTAAGAGCACAGTGAGGGCATCCACAGGCATCACCATGCCCCCGCCTATCTCCCCACGCGCGACTTCCTCCCAAACCCACGCGCGTCCGTGTACCTCGTCTACCACCATCAGCGCCCCCCCGGTAGCCCGCCGCCATCAGCGCTCCCGGTCGCCCGACCGCCATAGCGCCCTCCACCTTGCTCACTGCGCGCCGAAAACCTTGACTGCCATGTCCGATTCCCCCAAAAACCTCCTCCACCTCGCCCTAGCTGCCCCCGCACCCTCCCCCGAAAACCTTGGTCGCCGCGTTCGATTCCCCTGTCGTCCCCTGCGTTGTCCTCCTCCACGCCAGGCACGGCCAACCGATCGGTGGCGGCCAGCGAGCGGGAGGAGAGGCAGGTCACGACAGCAGCCAGATCCGGTCAGCGCTTCCATGCCCCTGCCCTTGCACTCCCTCCCCAACATCGCGCGAGCCGCCTCTCCCATCCTCTGCATGTCATTGCCCTCCCCCACCTCTGCTGCTCGACCTCCTCGACGAGAGCCATCATAGAAATGACGGAGACTGCCTCGTCACTCGCCACATCGTGCTAGGGACAGAGCAGAGAAATTTATCACAGTCCCCATCCTCCCCTATCACTCTCCTCTTCCTCCTCTCTGTCTTTCGCTCCGTCCAGCCGCCGCGTAATCTGCGGAACCAGATGCCCTCATTCGCCCTCTGATCGAATCCCACGAGAAAGGCTGCTCCTCTGTCCTGTCGTGCCGGCGATCTTGATGGCATTGGAGGCGGGGAGCAGTGGCTACGACAAGAGGGGATGGGGGCGGTGGGTTCCGGAGCCTGATGCGGCGGAAGCAGGTGGACTCCGACCGGATCCGCGCCGAGGGCCAGGCGAAGCTCGCCAAGGAGCTCAACGTGCCGGAGCTGGTCGCCATCGGTGCGGTTTCTTCTTCCTTGTGATTCTGTGCTGTGCCAACTCGTTGTGTTTCGTGTTCTTGTACTATATGGGCTTTCGTGGTTTTCAGATGCTGGATGTTTTTGCGGGGTTTTAGCGAATTCTGGTCAGCACGCTGGCTTTGCCGTGGAATTTGCCAGCTGCAATTCACTGTGTGCCGTAATTTTCTTCATTACCGATATCGTAATTGGACGTATTTGTTTACCCTTTATGCTATCTCCAGTGTCATAGAAGGTGAGTAAATTGTACAGAGTATGTTTGTATCCTTTCCACACCACTGCCAGTAAGAAATTATATCGGGGTGACATAAAAAGATTATAACGCTTGTTATGACAGAATAAGTTACTAGATAGTAAAAGAGAATTTGCACAGTTTGTTAGTCTCTGTAATTCTGCTAAATTTCTGGACCAACGGAGCTACTAAAATTATATGCATTGATTCATAGTACCCTCTCACTTTATCTTGATAGTAAACAAATGATGATGAATTTAGACACATATATAAAACACATGCATTAAGAATTGTATAAACACACTGATTCTTTAAAACTACTACTTCATCTGTTCTTTTTTATTTATCACGTTTTAGTTCAAAAATGAAATGACGGACGATAATTATAAATATTTGAGAACGCAGGTAGTACTTTTTTGGATGGATTTTGGTAGGAGGGAGTACTTATTTAAGTCATGAACTGTCTCTGCAAGTTTTCGTTGGTTCTTTCTTTCAAAATTTGCGTACTGTGCCCTGTGCTCTCTCTATTCAAGTAAAAAATGTTGATTTGTTGTTCTCCTGTAATTTGGATGGCTGCATTGGTGCTTGGCATACGTTCACACGCGCGTCAGGCGGGTAGCGACTTGCCTGTTTATGTGTTGTATAGTATAACTGCTATTATTGGTCTTGGTTTCCTTGTACTTGTCCAGTTTTCTATTGGTGTTGATCTGACAAATTATTATTTGTATTCATTTATTCGGAGATGTAACAACCACCACCACATGTTTGTCGAACAGTATGCAATTCCCGGTCTGCTGAAGATCGTGCAGCTTATCCTGATGGTGGTTGCATTGTGATAAATGGTGTTTTGACCATTGTTATCAGCTAACCACCATCATCAAGTCTAGCTGCTGGGAGTTCAAAGATGTTCCGGTGGTGGTTATTCTGTAGATGTTTAGTTAATGTTGTTTTTCTAGGCCAGTTTAATGGTCTCATCTGTCAGCCATTCACCTAAACGATGGCTAAACTAACAATTTTTTATTTGGTATCAGCTGAATGAATACCCGGTGTTTTTGATAGCTGTTGATGAGAAAGAATTGTTGGCTGCGGCCGTTGGTGTTGTATTGAATAACTTGTGACCGTATCTGTACTGCTAAGCATGGGCAGCATCCCATGCAGAAGTAGAACGGCTCTGTATCTGTATCTTCATAATTTGATATGCGTAAAACTGTGCCTGTTCGGCTCCTGGGGATTGGTATCCGGAATGATTCCTTGCCTGATTTATATAAGGCTTGATCAGCTGGAATGCCTAATCTCAACACAGAATTTGATTTTATTCCTCAATGTTTATGCCTTTCATTTACTACCTTCATTCTTTTTTTCAAAAGTGTTTAGTGCATCAACATTGTTTTCAGTAAATGTCTTTGATTGTTGCCTTTTATTGTTATATGCTGGGATGTTTTGTTGCGCTGTTTTGCACACAAAG
This sequence comes from Zea luxurians, assembly GCA_029449295.1. Lineage (NCBI taxonomy): Eukaryota > Viridiplantae > Streptophyta > Magnoliopsida > Poales > Poaceae > Zea > Zea luxurians. The sequence continues at coordinate 38,969,906 of JAOPSE010000026.1, forward strand.
TGAGTGTGTATTGTGGCGGCTACGAAGGACCGATGTTTCTGTGTGGCGGTGACAACAACGTCGTGGAGCCAAGGCAATGCCGGCAAGCTGATTTTTAGATTGGAAGTTGTGGTTCTTTTTAAAGATCGAATATGTTCTAGGATCTTAAAAAATATTTGATCTTAAAAAATATTTGTCAGAATGTAAACATTTGTTCTAAGGTCATTTAGGCCTCAAACAAAATTTCTTGGACTTATTTTGTTGGAGGGAATGTGTCGAGGACCATAATTAGGGGTACCCTCAAGACTCCTAATCTCAGCTGGTAACCCCCATCAGCACAAAGCTGCAAAGGCCTGATGGGTGCGATTAAGTCAAGGATCGGTCCACTCAAGGGACACGATCTCGCCTCGCCCGAGCCCAGCCTCGGGCAAGGGAAGCCGACCCCGGAGGATTTACATCTCGCCCGAGGACCCCCTCCAGCAACGGACACACCTTCGGCTCGCCCGAGGCCCAGACTTCGACAAGAAGCAACCTTGGCCAAGCCGCCACGCCGACCGACCGTATCGCAGGAGCCTTTAATGCAAAGGTGGCCTGACACCTTATCCTGACGCGCGACCTTCAGTCGACAGAGCTGAAGTGACCGCAGTCACTTCACCGCTCCACTGACCGGCCTGACAAGAGGACAGCGCCGCCTGCGCCGCTCCGACTGCTGTGCCACTCGACAGAGTGAGGCTGACAGCAGCCAAGTCCGGCCTCAGGCACCATAGGAAACTCCGCTTCGCCCGACCCCAGGGCTTGGACTCGGGCTCAGCCTCGGAAGACGACGAACTCCGCTTCGCCCGACCCCAGGGCTCGGACTCGGGCTCAGCCCCGGAAGACGACGAACTTCGCTTCGCCCGACCCCAGGGCTCGGACTCGGGCTCAGCCCCGGAAGACGACGAACTTCGCCTCGCCCGACCCAGGGCTCGGACTCGGGCTCAGCCCTGGAAGACGACGAACTCCGCTTCGCCCGACCCCAGGGCTCGGACTCAGCCCTGGCCTCAGCCGACAGTCTCCGCCCCGCCTGACCTAGGGGCTCGGACTTGACCTCGGCCTCGGAAGACAGACTCGACCTCGACCTCGGAGGAGCCTCCGCCTCGCCCAACCCAGGGCTCGGACCGACCACGTCACAGGAGGCGCCATCATTACCCTACCCCAAGCTAACTCAGGCTACGGGGAACAAGACCGGCGTCCCATCTTGTCACACCCGGTTTTAAAGAAACAAAGCCGGGTGCATCTCATACATGCGCCAAGAAGACAACATATATAATAACAGAGTGTATAGAGATAAATGTCATAAATCATCAGAGTATTTATTACATAGCGGAAGACTTATTACAAAATAAAGATAAATGTAAAACGAACTAAGGATCGATGGCGCCAATGTCGACTGAGAAACGCCACCTAGATCAGATCGAACTCCTCAGTGTTAGGCGGCTCCTCCTGAATCACCTGCTCTTCTCCTGTGGGGGGGTGTGAGACAGCAAGAGTGAGCTCACATACGTTCATAGCTCAACAAGTCGTGGGGAATAATGTGGCATGAACTCACCAAAGGTGGGAGTTCATGAAGTGTAAGGCTGATCAATGAAATAAAGGCTGAAGCTGAGCATTGCCTTTATAAGTTGGTCAAAATTTTATTAGCAATTACTAAGTGTAAGTAAATACCAAACCATAGTAATAATAAGTAAAAGTAAGTATAAAATAATCCCAAATGCAATGAAATGACAGGTTAAGTTTAAGTTCCATAAATTAATCATGTGAGTGTCCGAGCCGCTCATGACCGTGAGCACGGCTAGTATACCAGTTTTACACTCTGCAGAGGTTGCGCATCTTTACCCACAAGTCGTGTTACCCATCTGCCACAGAGTTGATCAGACTCCATACACCTCTACCTAAGAAGCGAGGCAGGGTACCACTACGAGGCCTTTACAAAGTTCCACTAGCTTCAGACTACCCGCTACAGTTTATAGGAAGATCCAGTGCAGGGTTCCTGGCTGACTGCCATCGCAGCAAAATCAACCAGGGACCTCCCTACACTGACCTCTCCCCTACTGCCCTTGCCCCTTTCGGGTAAGGTAGCCCTCCCCTAGCTTTCCTAGTTAATCAGCCAAGGGCGTCCCATTAAACCCTTGTGGTAGCACTGTTTTCCCGGGTGGTTCTCCATGTTCCCATTAACATAATGATCTTAACATGAACAAGGAAGAATAAAACAGATAACAATAAATAGTATAACAATGAGTGATGAATATCTCTATACCCAAATCCACATAAAGCAATAGCATGTACTACCCAAAACTTTAGTAGTAAAACCAGTGGTGAAGCAAGGTATGAAGATAGTCAAATCTAGGGTATCCTATTGGGTCCCAGCAAAATTATCCTATGCATATCATTATGAATAATAAGAACATGAATGGGTAAAAGAAGTGATCAAGGGCACAACTTGCCTTCAACGAGCTCCTGCTCAGCTACTTCAACTTGTTGAAGCTCAGGTTCCACAGTGGGTTGCTCGTCTACTCGCATCAATACAATACATACATGGCATAGCATAAATTAACATCACATCAAACATGCAAATACAGTAATAAACTAGACTTTAAAATAAGATTACAGGAACTGGAATCATTAAATTTGGAGTTATATATTTTAAGTTATGGATTTTCTAATGTTTTATGTGCTTAATACAAGATTAAGTGAAAGAATAATTTTAATGTGTTTGTCATGTCAGAACAGAGGCACTAATGGGTGGACAATATTATTACAAAAATTTAGGAACTGGAATGGACCAATTTGGAGTTCATATGCATTTACTATGAATTAATCAAGTTCTAACATTTATTTATGCATTAAAAACTAATTTCTGACATTAATTCCTGATTTTTAATACTCTGTGGATTGGGCCCCAATTACAGGAAACTGCAGGGGCATCCACGGAAAATGTCCTAAGACTCAGGCTACCACTGCCGCGGACCGCGGGTTGATTAGTGGTTTTCCTAGGGACTCTTTAGCAATTGTGACACGGCGAAGGGGTATCAGCCGATCTCGGCCCTTAGATTAGAATCCTACGGCTAGAATTAGATTGAGCCGAGCTCGAACCGGTATGCAATGCTACCCCTCGGATCAGAGATCTACGGCTATGATCTAAAACAAAGTCATAATCCTCCCTGGCCGCCGATCTGCCCATCGACGGACAGGATCAACCGGACGAACCGGTACCGACCTCATCTAATCGCGGCCGTTCGCTGTGAGATCAACGATCCACCGCCCTCCTTCAACCTACGGCCACGCACTGGGCGGCGCAGCCACCCCCAACCGGCGAAGCTCGCCGGCGCGCACGCGACTCGACTCACCAGTGCCCCAAGCCAAAAATTGACGGGTGCTACGCGTAAAGGAGACTAAGGCGAACTGGATGGAGTACTCTTTACCGTGGGTTGGTGTCTGGTTGTAGCTGGCCACGGCGAATGGCGGCTTGGAGGCGATAGCCCAAGTCCGGCGAGGAATCGACGGTCGTCTGGGGCTTGTATGCCCCCGGTGAGTCCACGGGCGGATTTCGTGGTGGCTGGCGAACGTCCCCGACCACCAGTGCGGCTCCGAGCGCAGTTACGGAGGGGAATCACCGGTGGCGGCGCACTCGGTTCGACTCACCACCGCGCGGCAATGGCGGGCGCGGCTGCGTGGTGGGCTGCGTTGGGGAAATAGGGCACGAACGGCAGGGTCGTGGGACCGCCTATTTGTAGACGCGGTAAGGAACCGAGCGGCTGCAACGGCCCCGAAATCTACGGCGAAGCTCCGCCATGCTCGTGGGTTCGTTGCGGTGAAGAAGACGGAGTCCGGTGCCCGTGAGTCTGTCGGGTGGGTCCGTGTAGCAGCCACACGTGAGAATGCGGGAGCGAGCGCGAGCCGTGCGCGAAGGAACCCGAGAGACTGACAGCGGGCCCCGAACGTCAGCGCACGGTAAGAGGGGAAAGCTGGGCCGCGTGATGTGTTTTCCTGAGTGGGCCGAATGGTGTGCAGTTGGCCCACGAATCCTTTTTATTCTTTTCCTTTTTATATTTTCTGTTTTCTTTTCTTTTTCTCCATTTTCTAATCCAATTTGGACTCAAGTTTTAAATTCAAACTTTGTGGCCACATTTACACTATGTTTGTACAGTAAAAAGTAGTAAGCCTAAGGATATTTATATTTCTATGTCATTCCTATTCTTCTTATTTTCAAACCCCTAAATTTTAATTTAGGGATCAATTCAACTTTTAGAATCATTATTTTATTATTATTATTGACATTATTATTTTATTTAATGCACAAACAATAAAACTCCAACATGATGCAATTTCTTTTTATCATTTGTTGGAATTAAACTCTAAATTTTTGTGTATGCTCTTTTTATGATGCAAATGAGTCATACAAAATTGAGAATAACTCTCTATTATTCTTGGATTACAATTTGGAGTATTACAAATCCTACCCCCCTTAAAAAATAATCTCGTCCTCGAGATTTAGGAAGTACTAGGGAAAAGGTGGGGAAAGTCTATACGAAGCTCTTCTTCTCTTTCCCAAGTGGCCTCATCTTCACCATGGTGACTCCATTGAACTTTGCACATCTTTATCACCTTATTTCTTGTAACTCGAGTCAAAGTGTCCAAAATCTTGATAGGGTACTCAGCATAAGTTAGATCCTCTTGAACACTAAGGTCCTCCAGTGGTAGCTGCTCCTCAGGTACCCTGAGGCACTTCTTTAGCTGAGACACATGAAACACATCATGTACATCTGACAGATGATTGGGTAACTCCAGTTGATATGCAACTTCTCCCACTCGCTTTAAGATCAAGAAGGGTCCAATAAAGCGAGGGGACAACTTTCCTTTGACTTTAAATCTCCTCATACCACGAAGTGGTGACACCTTCAAGTAGACATAATCTCCCTCCTTAAACTCCAGTAGTCTCCTTCTATTATCAGCATAACTCTTTTGCCTGGATTGTGCAATTCTCAAATTTTCTCTTATCATCCGAACTTGCTCTTCTGCCTCTTGAATAAGTTCAGGCCCAAAGAACTGTCTTTCTCCAGTCTGATCCCAATACAGGGGAGTCCTGCACTTCCTGCCATACAAAGCCTCAAATGGAGACATCTTCAAACTGGCCTGGTAGCTATTATTATAAGAAAACTCAGCATATGGTAAACTCTTCTCCCAGCTGCCACCATGTTTAAGAGCACAAGCTCTTAACATATCCTCCAGCACTTGATTAGTTCTCTCTGTCTGTCCATCAGTCTGGGGATGGTAGGCTGAACTAAAATTCAACTTTGTATCCAAACTTTCATGCAACTTCTTCCAAAATCGAGAAGTAAATTGTGATCCTCGATCAGACACGATCTTCTTAGGCACTCCATGTAGACAAACTATCCGAGTCATATACAATTCTGCTAGCTTGGCTCCCGTATAATTAGTCTTCACAGGTATAAAATGAGCCACCTTTGTCAATCTGTCCACAATTACCCAAATAGAGTCATATCCTGCTGGAGTGCAGGGTAGTCCAACAATAAAATCCATACCAATTTCTTCCCATTTCCACTCGGGTATCTTCAATGGGTGCAATAATCCAGCGGGTCTTTGATGTTCAGCCTTAACTCTTTGACATACATCACACTTAGCCACATGAGCAGCCACATCTCTCTTCAGTCCATACCACCAATACTTTCGCTTCAAATCTTGATACATCTTAGTGCTTCCAGGGTGGATGGAGTAATCAGAATCATGAGCTTCTTTCAATATAGTCTCCCGAAGGCTATCAATCTCCGGAACACATATCCGATCTTTGAACCATATGGTGCCTTGCTCATCCTCCGTGAATTCCGGAACTCTTCCTTCAGTAATAAGATCCTTGATCTCTTGAATCTTAGCATCACCAATCTGACCTTTACGAATCTCCTGCTCCAAAGTAGGTTCCAACTCAATGGTAACTCCTTCAGTATGAGTAACAATTCCCAAATTGAGTCTCTCAAAATCTTTTGCTAAATCATCAGGTAGCTGGACAACGAAAGCGGAGTGAACATGTTCTTTCCGACTCAAGGCATCTGCAACCAAATTTGCCTTGCCTGGATGATAGTGAATCTCCAAATCATAATCCTTGATGAGCTCCAACCAACGGCGTTGCCTAAGGTTGAGATCCTTCTGCGTGAATATATACTTCAAACTCTTATGATCCGTATATACTTGGCACTTAGTTCCCATAATGTAGTGTCTCCAAATCTTCAGTGCATGCACAACGGCAGCCAATTCCAAATCATGAGTGGGGTAGTTCAATTCATGCTTCCTCAACTGACGAGATGCATAGGCAATCACATGTCCTTCTTGCATAAGCACACATCCAAGTCCTTGGCCACATGCATCACAGTAAATGTCAAATCCCTTCTGCAGATCCGGCATAATCAATACTGGAGGTGACATCAATCTTTCCTTCAATTGATCAAAGCTCTCTTGACATTTCTCATCCCACTTGAATTCTTTTCCTTTCTCCAAAAGCGATGTCATAGGCTTGGCAATCTTAGAAAACCCTTCAATAAATCTCCGATAATATCCTGCGAGTCCCAAGAAACTCCGAATTTCAGTAACTGTAGTGGGCACTCTCCACTCCATAATCTCCTTCACTTTAGCAGGATCCACTGCTATTCCTCCATTAGAAATAATATGACCAAGGAATGGCACTTTGTCAATCCAAAACTCGCACTTGCTAAACTTAGCGTAGAGCTCATTATCTCGTAACTTCTGTAGCACCAACCTTAGATGTTGTTCATGATCACTTTCATTCCTAGAATAGATAAGAATATCGTCGATGAACACCACGACGAATCTGTCCAAATAATCCATAAACACTTTGTTCATCAAATTCATGAAATAAGCCGGTGCATTGGTTAATCCAAATGACATAACAGTAAACTCATATAATCCATATCGAGTTGAGAATGCTGTCTTGGGAATATCCGATGGTCTAATCCTCATCTGATGGTAACCCGATCGGAGATCAATCTTCGAGAATACTCTAGCACCTCGCATCTGATCAAATAAATCCTCAATACGGGGCAACGGATACTTGTTCTTCACCGTAACATCATTAAGAGATCTATAATCCACACACATCCGTTGCGATCCATCCTTCTTCTGCACAAATAACACCGGTGCTCCCCAAGGTGAGGAACTTGGACGAATGTAACCAGCCTCTTGTAACTCCGTCAACTGCTTCTTCAGTTCCTTCAACTCTTCTACGGACATTCTATATGGCCGTTTAGAAATAGGGCGGTTCCAGGTAAGAGATCAATAACAAACTCGACTTCTCTATCAGGTGGCATCCCTGGTAACTCCTCTGGAAAGACATCCGGAAAATCTCTAACCACCCGGATGTCGTCACCAACAAACTTCTCATCTACTAAGAATGCCGCTAGTCTGATGGTGGTAGTTACTGCAACTTCAACTTCAAAACTTTGTCCTTTAGAACTGGTGAGTCCTACGGTTCCTTTAGCAGAGTGTATAAACTGTCTTTACCTTTCTTAACCGTGACATACCAAGGATCAGATCTATACTGCTTGGCTCCAATATTATAGCAGTAACTCCAAATTCTCTACCCATAATGGTCAATGTCAATCTACGTGTCATTTGATTCGCCACAACAGGCCCTTTAGGTGTAATTACTCTCATGGGTTTTCTCATATTGTCCAACACATATGCCCAAACCAAAATCTCAGCATGACGCATAATTTTATTAGCAACACATGGGGTCAAATAGACCTTTTTATTCCTCCTAAAATAGTATCATACCGAATACTAACTAAAGGAACCTGTAGATCCTACAAATAGTAGTAATTTATATATATGTTTATGTAGCTTGGTGGAGCTGGTGGTGGTGGAGATGGTGGTTGTTGTTGTCGTTGTCTCTCCAACCGTGATTGCCTTATTTCTTGATGTATCTCCAGACGGGCCTGACGTATTTCCTCGCGTTCTTGTCTTATCTGGTTTTGCATTTCGGTCACCATGTCTGTCAATTGCTGTATTACCAGCCTTTGGGTTGCGATCACTTGCTCGGGTTCAACAGGTGGGGGATTTGGAGGATTCATTTCTGTTTGCTGTTGCGTGATAATCTTTCCTTTCCTGGTATTGACCATCTGAGTTAGATACATATGGTAAGAGAGAGCAGTAGACAAGGCAGTAATTACAACTCATGTTACTTTGGGGGACTTACTAGCTAAGCAGTTTAATGTTTTACCTACCATAGCTAATTTATTACCTTATGCTGGCACATGCTAAGATGTCCATATAATATTTCAATCAATCAAAGAAGCAAATCAGACATTGATCATCAGAACAATCAACCAATATTTTTAATAGAGAAAATAGTTTTAATTTTGTCTTAGGCTTCCTATCTCTTAAAAATGTCATAGGGGTAGGGATTCCAAGGTGTGAAATCCATCTTGTCTAAGAGTAGAAAAGATAAGAATGATCAGAGTAGAACAGTAGAAGGTGAGACAGGATCAAGATAAGTGTAGAAAGAATCAGAGTAAGATAAGTAGATAAGGGTTTTGTCCATTTCTATCTAGGTTTCGTCCTACAGTCAACATTTCCTCTGGTACCACTTCTGTCACACCCGGTTTTAAAGAAACAAAGCCGGGTGCATCTCATACATGCGCCAAGAAGACAACATATATAATAACAGAGTGTATAGAGATAAATGTCATAAATCATCAGAGTATTTATTACATAGCGGAAGACTTATTACAAAATAAAGATAAATGTAAAACGAACTAAGGATCGATGGCGCCAATGTCGACTGAGAAACGCCACCTAGATCAGATCGAACTCCTCAGTGTTAGGCGGCTCCTCCTGAATCACCTGCTCTTCTCCTGTGGGGGGGTGTGAGACAGCAAGAGTGAGCTCACATACGTTCATAGCTCAACAAGTCGTGGGGAATAATGTGGCATGAACTCACCAAAGGTGGGAGTTCATGAAGTGTAAGGCTGATCAATGAAATAAAGGCTGAAGCTGAGCATTGCCTTTATAAGTTGGTCAAAATTTTATTAGCAATTACTAAGTGTAAGTAAATACCAAACCATAGTAATAATAAGTAAAAGTAAGTATAAAATAATCCCAAATGCAATGAAATGACAGGTTAAGTTTAAGTTCCATAAATTAATCATGTGAGTGTCCGAGCCGCTCATGACCGTGAGCACGGCTAGTATACCAGTTTTACACTCTGCAGAGGTTGCGCATCTTTACCCACAAGTCGTGTTACCCATCTGCCACAGAGTTGATCAGACTCCATACACCTCTACCTAGGAAGCGAGGCAGGGTACCACTACGAGGCCTTTACAAAGTTCCACTAGCTTCAGACTACCCGCTACAGTTTATAGGAAGATCCAGTGCAGGGTTCCTGGCTGACTGCCATCGCAGCAAAATCAACCAGGGACCTCCCTACACTGACCTCTCCCCTACTGCCCTTGCCCCTTTCGGGTAAGGTAGCCCTCCCCTAGCTTTCCTAGTTAATCAGCCAAGGGCGTCCCATTAAACCCTTGTGGTAGCACTGTTTTCCCGGGTGGTTCTCCATGTTCCCATTAACATAATGATCTTAACATGAACAAGGAAGAATAAAACAGATAACAATAAATAGTATAACAATGAGTGATGAATATCTCTATACCCAAATCCACATAAAGCAATAGCATGTACTACCCAAAACTTTAGTAGTAAAACCAGTGGTGAAGCAAGGTATGAAGATAGTCAAATCTAGGGTATCCTATTGGGTCCCAGCAAAATTATCCTATGCATATCATTATGAATAATAAGAACATGAATGGGTAAAAGAAGTGATCAAGGGCACAACTTGCCTTCAACGAGCTCCTGCTCAGCTACTTCAACTTGTTGAAGCTCAGGTTCCACAGTGGGTTGCTCGTCTACTCGCATCAATACAATACATACATGGCATAGCATAAATTAACATCACATCAAACATGCAAATACAGTAATAAACTAGACATTAAAATAAGATTACAGGAACTGGAATCATTAAATTTGGAGTTATATATTTTAAGTTATGGATTTTCTAATGTTTTATGTGCTTAATACAAGATTAAGTGAAAGAATAATTTTAATGTGTTTGTCATGTCAGAACAGAGGCACTAATGGGTGGACAATATTATTACAAAAATTTAGGAACTGGAATGGACCAATTTGGAGTTCATATGCATTTACTATGAATTAATCAAGTTCTAACATTTATTTATGCATTAAAAACTAATTTCTGACATTAATTCCTGATTTTTAATACTCTGTGGATTGGGCCCCAATTACAGGAAACTGCAGGGGCATCCACGGAAAATGTCCTAAGACTCAGGCAACCACTGCCGCGGACCGCGGGTTGATTAGTGGTTTTCCTAGGGACTCTTTAGCAATTGTGACACGGCGAAGGGGTATCAGCCAATCTCGGCCCTTAGATTAGAATCCTACGGCTAGAATTAGATTGAGCCGAGCTCGAACCGGTATGCAATGCTACCCCTCGGATCAGAGATCTACGGCTATGATCTAAAACAAAGTCATAATCCTCCCTGGCCGCCGATCTGCCCATCGACGGACAGGATCAACCGGACGAACCGGTACCGACCTCATCTAATCGCGGCCGTTCGCTGTGAGATCAACGATCCACCGCCCTCCTTCAACCTACGGCCACGCACTGGGCGGCGCAGCCACCCCCAACCGGCGAAGCTCGCCGGCGCGCACGCGACTCGACTCACCAGTGCCCCAAGCCAAAAATTGACGGGTGCTACGCGTAAAGGAGACTAAGGCGAACTGGATGGAGTACTCTTTACCGTGGGTTGGTGTCTGGTTGTAGCTGGCCACGGCGAATGGCGGCTTGGAGGCGATAGCCCAAGTCCGGCGAGGAATCGACGGTCGTCTGGGGCTTGTATGCCCCCGGTGAGTCCACGGGCGGATTTCGTGGTGGCTGGCGAACGTCCCCGACCACCAGTGCGGCTCCGAGCGCAGTTACGGAGGGGAATCACCGGTGGCGGCGCACTCGGTTCGACTCACCACCGCGCGGCAATGGCGGGCGCGGCTGCGTGGTGGGCTGCGTTGGGGAAATAGGGCACGAGCGGCAGGGTCGTGGGACCGCCTATTTGTAGACGCGGTAAGGAACCGAGCGGCTGCAACGGCCCCGAAATCTACGGCGAAGCTCCGCCATGCTCGTGGGTTCGTTGCGGTGAAGAAGACGGAGTCCGGTGCCCGTGAGTCTGTCGGGTGGGTCCGTGTAGCAGCCACACGTGAGAATGCGGGAGCGAGCGCGAGCCGTGCGCGAAGGAACCCGAGAGACTGACAGCGGGCCCCGAACGTCAGCGCACGGTAAGAGGGGAAAGCTGGGCCGCGTGATGTGTTTTCCTGAGTGGGCCGAATGGTGTGCAGTTGGCCCACGAATCCTTTTTATTCTTTTCCTTTTTATATTTTCTGTTTTCTTTTCTTTTTCTCCATTTTCTAATCCAATTTGGACTCAAGTTTTAAATTCAAACTTTGTGGCCACATTTACACTATGTTTGTACAGTAAAAAGTAGTAAGCCTAAGGATATTTATATTTCTATGTCATTCCTATTCTTCTTATTTTCAAACCCCTAAATTTTAATTTAGGGATCAATTCAACTTTTAGAATCATTATTTTATTATTATTATTGACATTATTATTTTATTTAATGCACAAACAATAAAACTCCAACATGATGCAATTTCTTTTTATCATTTGTTGGAATTAAACTCTAAATTTTTGTGTATGCTCTTTTTATGATGCAAATGAGTCATACAAAATTGAGAATAACTCTCTATTATTCTTGGATTACAATTTGGAGTATTACACATCTGGCTCGCTACGACAGCGGGGAGGATCGGAGTCCCTCACCCGAACCACCCGGTCCGCAGGCTTTCAGCCGAGCCATACGACGGGCGCCGTTCCCGACCCGGTTCCGAACCCCGACTACTATCACAAAGTACTCGGGGGAGACGAGACCGAAACTGTGGCTCGCGGACTATCGGCTAGCCTGCCAACTGGGTGGAACAGACGATGACAACCTCGTCATCCGTAACCTCCCCCTGTTCCTCTCCGACTCCGCTCGGGCCTGGCTAGAGCATCTGCCTCCGGGGCAGATCTCCAACTGGGACGACCTGGTCCAAGCCTTCGCCGGCAACTTCCAGGGCACGTACGTGCGCCCTAGGAACTCCTGGGATCTCCGAAGCTGCCGCCAGCAGCCGAGGGAGTCCCTCCGGACTACATCCGGCGATTCTCGAAGCAGCGCACTGTGACGGAACCTCCCAAGTAATTAGGCCCACCTACAGTTGTCCTTGTCCAACGGACCTTAGACAACCCTATAGGTGCCCCTGAACTACTTGACAAGCTCGGTATCTTTCTTTACCTTTCCAGGAACGTCTCACCCGTCTTGCAGACATTACAGAACATCGGAGATAAAGAAATGCGGAAGCGATTACATAACTTACATTTATTAAAAAGTAAGATCATGTTGTTTATTACAGACCAGGAATATATAACGAGTGCAGAGTAATATTATTACACATACCAAGGGAGGCAAAAACTCCTCCCGACAGTTATCACACAAAAGTCTTAATGGAGGATCCTTTGCTCCCGCACTTCATTCTTGCTTATCTTCATTAGGAACCACCTTGGTACAGAAGCAACAGAAATCTGCTGCTTCCTCACCTAAAACAACGAGGGAATAAACCCTGAGTATGGAATTACTCAGCAAGTCTTACCCAACTAAGGAAAAGACTCTCAAGGGTATGCTGGATAAATAGGAATCAAGGAGAGGCTTTAGCAAGAATCAACCTAGATACTTTTGCAGAAATAGCTTACTAAGGTGAGTCCTTACTTTCAATCCTTTTAATGCCAGGTTAAGTATTAATAGACTCTGTTTGCCTCTAGTCTAATTTCATCATTTCATCAGTACAACATCATTTTTATCCATACTGTTCGCATCCTGACTCTAGGTTGCAGGGAAGTGACCAAGTCTTCATAACCGCGAAGGTACGGCGATCCGAATCGATTATACTCAGCTGAGGATCTCCAATCACACGACATATGTAGCACTTAACCCTTGCATATGTCAACCCGCCACCGGGGTTCTTAAGACCAGATCAGGTTCACGCAAACCGAGAGCACAGATACACCACCGTCCAGCCACTTGCCACGTTGGGTACACGCTACTCCCGCCACCGCTCCACGCCCATTTCGTGTTATCTTATTCTGGCCTTAGTCTGCCCGAGGCAAGGCTTACCCATGACGAGGCATGTGACCAGTTAAAGGGTCCTCGATCAGCACGCCTACATACACATTCAATCCTTAATCAACCTGGGTAGAACATCACCTGTTCCTAACCCAAGTTTCGATTTAAGTACTTCCACCCTTAGGATTGTTTCTGTTCCTTAGGATGAACGGAGCATCATAGGGAACTTTGCAATAAGATCCCACCACGCTCTTAATGAAAGTATTCTTGCAGGTAGAAGTCATCTTTCCTCAGGATAACCCCTGAGCTAGGCAGTATAGCAAAAGACAACCTCTATCCACAAGACCTAAGCAGGGCTAAGAATTTTTGTAATCAAATTTTGATACTTCACCAGAAGTATCCATAAAGGTGTGGATATCAAGGAAAGCAATGCATCAAAAGGTTCCAAGCAATTCCTATGAACCTAATGCACATTTCACCTGACTTAAAGTGTGCGAAAAGTATTTAAAAACACAAGGAAAGGGTTGCATGCACCGGGGCTTGCCTTCGTTAACACGTGAGTCTGGCTCGGATCCGCAAATATCAAAGTAGAAGCAGTTGCCTGCTTGAGAATCCGAGGGTGGTGGTGTCCTTTCTTCGGTGATTTCCTCTTCTTCACGTTCTAATCATAACCATGCAGATATATAAGAATGGATGCCATGGGATGCTCATGAGGGTGCAAAGATAATATAAACTTATTATTTAAGTCTTGAGTACAACTTTCCTTCACGGTACTCCGAGAACCTAGGGTTTCCGGAGTCAGTAAAGGAGTTCATAGGGCAGGGGGGTGTTTTGGGGTTTGGTGATCAAACAAGGTCCAAATCAACCCAAATTCTACCCAAGGCTTCTAAATAATATGAGGAACTCATATAAAAATTTTGAGCATTTTTGGGATTACAACTTATCTTTTAAAAGTCCAAAACTACTACTTTGAACTACTTTAAATGCCTTAAAATTCCTTATTTCCTCTAAAAATCACAAAACTATTTTTATTAAATTCTAGGGAAATAATGAACTTAGGAAAATTGGTCTCACAATTTTATCATTTTTCTACATTTTTCTACATATTTCTAAAGCTGGGTAGAAAAAGAAAAAGAGAAAAGAGGAAATAGTGTTGGGCCAAAATCGGTACAGGCGGCCCAACAATGAGCAGAAGCGCGCCCGCGCCAACGCCCGTGCCAACTTTGCACTGAGCTCCCTGTCATTTTGAATATTCCGAAGCAAGGTCAACGCACTATTGAGATGAGTCACTGACGGTTTATACGGAACCCCTCGGACTTCTAATTCTTTACCGGCTGAAGCCCTCGACGTCGGACGGCGATGCGCAGGGCTCCGACGAGCGCGTGAACCGGGGATTTTGCTCAGCGGTTGGTGTCCTACTTTGGTCGAAACCAAATTCAAGTTCTAAGGACCATTTCCCCCCAATAAATTTTACGGTTGGTGATCTGCCAAGCTCTGCCCGCGAGGACAGTGAACGGCGCGGACATGTGCTCGTGTTCCAATCGATTGGCGGGCTCCTAGTTCAATTCGGTGGTTTGTCAAGCATCACCAGCATACATGGATATGAGAACAACGTGCGAATCGGATGGTGTCTTACCAGAACGGATTGACCACGGTGGAGTGATGCTTTACGGTGGCGGAGACTAATTTGGGGAAAACGGCGTTGCGACGGCTCTGGGTGAAATTGGAGGCGGGGATTGAGGCTACACGGCCGTAAGAAACTATGCTTTCACCGTGAGCAAACGATTTGGGCAAAGGTGGAGAGGTCAGTGTGAATTTGACTCGATTTGGTTTACTGGTATGTGGGTGATGACCGAGCCTCGCTGTGAACCATGGGCTATTTATAGCCGCGGAGGTCCGGCGATCACCGGACAAGCACCCCGTGAGTCACCACGATGAGGACTAGTGCTAAGCACGTGGCACGCGGCAGTAATCGGCCGACGGTGAGGTCTTATCCGATCAGTCGATGCGCAAGGGAGGTACGGCGAGCCTAGCTACGACAGAACCACGGTGATGGCACGGTGGCCGCCGATTAACCGGGGCCTGCCACCTCCCCGTTTAATGCCACGTTGCCAAAGCCTTTTACCGTGGCCGCCGACGACCTATCCCGACCGCCGTGGCATCCTTATCGTCGGCGTGATTTTTCTGAAGACCGTGAACAGTGCGCCAGATTCAGTAAAAAGCGTATCTGATAGACCATCTTCAGATCAAAATAACTCCAATTTTCATATGGTACCAAGACTTAACATCTGCAGCAACATTGTAGAGCTACAAACCAGCTACACTTCATTTATAGGGATTGAACTCACTTAAGCACTAAATCAGGGTTGAATCCTAGGCCAAAGATGGCTCTGTTACTCTGTAAGCCTGAAGTTCAGAGTTTAATCAGTCTGACAGCCAGACTTTAGGCTTAAATATCTCCAGAATCTTCTTAACAACAATGCTCACACTCTTAAGCAAAGTTGTTCACCTATAATTGGGCTACAATTTTGATGTGGTGACCTAGGGCAAATTCTCAATAATTTGGAAGATACAATGCTCCGAAGTTGAGCCCTCAACACTGAATTTCAGACTTAGCCTCTATAGTGCTTAAGAGGTGATTTTTGCAATTTGATCCAAAACTTAGGGTTTGGCTTGCAAATTCACATATTTGTGACCCAAATGACTTAAAATACTTATTTAGCTTGGTTTTTGCACTTTAGCCCAAAGGTGGACTAATTTTGCACATAGGTCCCTAGGGTTTGGTTTTTAGGGTTTTCCAGGGTTCCAATTAGGGTTTCTGGTGTCCCAGGGGTATAAATGTGATTCAAATTTGTTTTTGGGGATATTTTATGACTCTTTCCCTAAAGCCTTTAGGTTTTCTCATCTTGGGTTAAGTTTTACCCCTTTAATCCTTATTTAGGGTTAAGTTTCCTATCCAAGGTTCTATTTGCAAAAACACTTAAACAATACAACTTACTTGAAATTTTTACCTAGTGAATGCACTCTAGGTGTATCAAACATATGCAATGTCAATGCTTATGATGCCATGCTCAAGTTTTAATTACAGTAACACCAGGGGTGTTACATCCTTTCCCCCATAAAAGAATCTCGTCCCGAGATTTAAAGTCCTAGGGTGAGGAATGGAAAAGGAAATGTGTCACATTTTTATTCCCTTATTTTTGGTACAAGGCAGGGGTGGTGTGGGGGTTCACTCCTTTATTGCAATAACTATATACACTTTACAAATTACATGAGGCTAGAAAGCCTGGGAAATTCTTATTTAAGAAGTCTTGAGTTTCCCATGTAGCCTCTTCCTCAGCATGTTGGTTCCATTGTATCTTGTAGAACTTGAGAGTCTTTCTCCGGGTAACCCTGTCCTTTTGATCCAGAACTCGAATAGGATGTTCCGAGTATGTTAAATCTGGTTCCAGGACAACATCTGTCACTTCAATGGTTCGATCGGGAACCCGAAGACACTTCTTCAATTGCGACACATGGAACACATTATGGATAGCAGACAGAATTTCGGGGAGTTGTAATCGATATGCCACTGGCCCACATTGCTCAAGTACCGGAAATGGACCAATATACCTGGGTGCAAGTTTCCTTTTAACCCCGAAACGTGATACACCCTTCATTGGTGAAACTTTCAAGTAGACATAATCGCCTACCAGAAAGCATAAGGGTTGTCGTCGTCAGTCTGCATAGCTCTTTTGTCGAGTCTGAGCTTTCTTCATATTATGAATAATTTTCTGAACCTTTTCTTCGACCTCCTTTACCATATCAGGCCTAAAGAAGTACCTTTCTCCAGGTTCAGACCAATTTAGTAGAGTTCGACACCGTCGCCCATATAAAGCTTCAAAAGGTGCCATCTTGATACTTTCTTGATAACTGTTATTGTATGAAAACTCCGCTAAGGGCAAACATTCATCCCATTTCTGTGAGAAGTCCAGAACACATGCTCGCAGCATATCCTCAAGTATTTGATTGACCCTCTCAGTCTGTCCACTTGTTTGAGGATGATAGGCCGAACTGTGGAGCAATTTGGTACCCAAGGATTTATGAAGTTCTTCCCAAAACTTGGATACGAACTGAGGTCCACGATCCGACACTATAGTTTTTGGAATACCATGCAAACTGAGAATACGGCCAATATATAATGCTGCATAAGTGGCCACTGTATACTTGGCCCTGACGGGTAAGAAATGGGCAATCTTTGTGAGGCGATCAACGATAACCCAAATAGAATCATACCCTTTGGCCGTTCTGGGCAGTCCCACAATAAAGTCCATACTTATGTCTTCTCATTTCCATGTTGGGATTGGCAAAGATTGTAATGGACCAGCAGTTTTCATGTGTATGGCCTTGACACGTCTGCAAGTGTCACACTTAGCCACATAGCGTGCAATTTCGATCTTCATCTTTGTCCACCAGTAATGTTGCTTCAAGTCTTAGTACATCTTAGTGCTTCCGGGATGAATAGAATAACGACTAAGATGTGCTTCATCAAGAATTTGCTGGCGGAGTTCTTCGTTCTTTGGCACTACTATGCGGTTTTTAAACCATAGCACACCTTGATCATCTTCCTTGAAACATTTGGCTGTTCCAGCCCTTATTTTCTCCCGTATGTGCTTCATGCCCACATTATCCCTTTGAGCATCAACTATTCTTTGCAAAATGATTGACTCAAGATTTAGTTGATTCAGAGTCCCTTGTGGGATCATCCCCAGGTTTAACTTTTCCATTTCCTGACACAAAGTGTTGTCAGAGGTCTTCACCATATGACAGTGGCAGGAAGCCTTACGGCTTAGTGCATCTGCCACCACATTGGCTTTGCCTGGGTGATAATGGATCTCCAGTTCATAGTCCTTAATAAGCTCAAGCCATCGTCTTTGCCTCATATTTAATTCTGACTGGGTGAAGATGTACTTCAAGCTTTTATGATCTGTATATATATGACAGATATTTCCCAGCAGATAGTGACGCCAAATTTTCAGGGCATGAACCACAGCAGCTAGCTCCAGATCATGAGTTGGGTAATGCTCCTCATGTCGGCGCAACTGCCTCGAAGCATATGCAATTACTCGGCCCTCTTGCATTAATACACAGCCGAGTCCACTGCCTGACGCATCACAATATACATCAAAGGGTTTGGTGATGTCCGGTTGAGCCAATACCGGAGCAGTGGTTAATAGTGTCTTCAATTGCTCAAAGGCTTCATTACACTTAGAAGACCAATTGAACTTAATGTCATTCTTCAATAAACTTGTGATTGGCTTCACAAGCTTAGAAAAATCTGGGATGAATCTGCGATAATATCCAGCTAGTCCAAGAAAACTCCGGACTTGGTGAACAGTGGTTGGGGGTTTCCACTCCAGAATATCTTTGACCTTGCTAGGATCTACCGCAATTCCTTTGGCCGATAACACGTGCCCTAAAAATTGAATTTCCTCTAGCCAGAACACGCACTTGCTGAACTTGGCATACAACTGATGTTCCCTCAGGCGCGTCAATACAATCTGTAGATGCTGAGCATGCTCCTCTTCATTTTTAGAATATATCAAGATATCATCGATGAAGACCACCACGAACTTGTCCAACTCGGGCATGAACACCGAGTTCATCAAATAGGTGAAGTGGGCAGGAGCATTTGTTAGCCCAAAAGACATTACCAAATACTCAAATAAACCATACCGCGTAGTAAACGCGGTCTTCGGTATATCCTCGGGCCGAATACGGATTTGGTGATAGCCCGACCTGAGATCAATTTTGGAAAATACCCTCGCCCCAGTCAGTTGATCAAATAAGATGTCGATCCTTGGAAGAGGGTACTTATTCTTGATGGTGACCTCATTCAGGGGTCGATAATCCACGCACATTCGCAAGGTTTGATCCTTCTTTTTAACAAAAATGGCGGGGCAACCCCATGGAGACGAGCTTGGCCGGATGAATCCCTTATTCAGTAGATCTTGTAATTGAATCTTCAATTCCGCCAACTCATTAGGGGGCATACTGTACGATCTTCGGGAGATGGGAGCCGTACCGGGCTTTAGCTCAATTACAAATTCTACATCTCTTTCAGGGGGCAGTCCAGGCAAATCTTCCGGAAATACATCTGGAAACTCACATACTACCGGAATGTTCTTGATCTCCGGTACAATGGCTTCATATATTCTACCAGAAGCTTTGGCTGGATTGGTTACGGGGAGAGACAAAAGGATCTCTTCTTGATTATAGCTCAACCTGACGGTTCTGAGTTCAGTGTTGAGAATTGCCTTGTGTTGGGTTAACCAATTCATACCCAAAATTACATCTATATCCTGGCCTTTCAGAACAATCATGTTAGCAGGAAAGTTCCGTCCAGCCATTGTTACTGGCACTTCATAGGCCACTTCTCGAGTAAAAATATGTCCCCCAGGTGAATGAATTTTAAATCCCTCTTTTGATTCATGGCATGCAATGTGATGTTGCTCCACCAATTTCTTGCTAATGAATGTATGCGAAGCACCAGAATCAAAAAGAATAATTGCAGGGTGACTGGCCACGGGAAACGTACCCATCATCACCGGCTCTCCTTCCGGTGTAGTGGCCACTTGGGTGTAGTATACACGCCCCGTCTTCTTTGTATTCCTCCCCACAGTATTTCCCTTGGGCTGAGTTGATTTCCCAGATCCTTGCTGAGCATTTGATTGATTTTGCTTGGGATATGGGCAGTCTTTGATAAAATGTCCCGACTTGCCGCAGTTAAAACATCCGGTTGAAGAGCTGGGCAAAGCAGGGAATCGAGTGCCTGGGGCACCCGGCTGATTTGGGGGAGTGGGGGTATTGTTGGGACGAATAATGATTGGCTGCTTGAAAGGGAATGCAGGTGGACGAGAAAAAGTGCGGTTGTGGCTAGAAGGCCGGATCACGAACCGTTGCCTCTTCGCCAGGCCCTGAGTAGGCTTCTCACCACCGAATCCCTTATTCTTCCCAGAATTTGCGTATTTTGCTTCAACAGATAAGGTTGTACTGACAGCCTTTCCATATGTGAGATCTATACATGTGGCCATCTTTCTCTGCAACCGGTCATTTAGACCCCTCATGAAGCAGTTCTTTTTCTTTAAATCAGTATTCACCTGGTCGATGGCATACTGCGACAGGTGATTAAACTTGTTGAGATACTGATTGACGGTATCTCCTCCTTGTTTCAGCTTCATGAATTCCTCTTGTTTCATATGCAGCACACCTTCGGGTATGTAGTGCTCACGGAAGGCTGCTTTAAATTCTTCCCAAGTGATTTGATGGTTGACAGGTTGAATAGCCACAAAATTTCCCCACCAGGTACTGGCAGGGCCACGTAGTTGTTGCGCTGCGAATAATGGCTTCTGCGTCTCTGAACAACGGAGAAGACCAAACTTTTGTTCAATAACCCGTATCCACTCATCGGCTTCCAACGGGTCCTCTGCCTTGACGAATAGGGGTGGGCGGGTTTCCGAGAAGTCCAGATAAGTGGTTTCACGGGGGCCTTGCTGATAACCCCTTCCTGCCTGCTGCTGGAATCGCTGTTGACCCGCCATTTCCCTAAGAAAGCGGGTATTGTCTGCGGTGGCATTTACCAAGGCGGCAATCGCCTTGGCCAATGTGGGAGGAACCGGAGGTGGGTTTGGGGTAACATCCCTACCCCCAGAAGTTCCTGCTGCGTCCTGTCCTCGAGTCCTGGTAGGCATCTGAGGCAAAGAACATTTGAAGTAAACATAATATGCTAGAGAAACATTCCATTTTACATTACTATAAAAAGTAATGATACAGACTCGATGTTACATAACAGGATACATTACCCATTATACAAAAGTTCAACCTATTATATAACTTACTATTTCTACTTTTACAACTACATTTCTACTCCTGCTTATTCTTGGTAGCTTCATCGTCAGGGGTGGGAGACCATACGTCGACCAGCCTCAAAGAAGGAGGGGGCCTAAAAAGGTCTAACTCCCCACCAAGCGCTTCTCCCGCAGTATGCGAGGTTCCGGCTTCAGACCTGACGAGATCCGCAGGGACATTTGGGTATAATTGCGAATACAGTACATGAACTTCTTCATGTAAAGTATTGCAATATACCTGCAAGTTGTCAATAGCAACGCTAAGTTCGTTGACTCGTGCTCGAGCCTTTGCTTCCTTAGCTAAATCTACCGAACGAGACTGCACTGCCCAATCAAGCGCCAAATCTCGGTCAGCTAGTTGATCTTGCAGGGTGCGGATGTAACTTCTTAAATCATTTATCCGGTCACCGTCCGCAACCCATAGATTAGTCCTGCGCTGTAACTCCGCTTGGAGTTGATTTACGCGAGCTTCGAGATCACCAATAGGATCGTTGCTCCCGCTACTGTTGTCTTGCTCCCGTGGGGCAAGTTGATGCCGAGGCACACCGATGGGTCCAGTATGCTTACGTGCCGTTTTCCTTGTACGTGGCGGCATTTGCTAAGGGGGAAAATTTATTAGTACAATTCTTAGCATGATGCATGAATAAGTACAGAATCAACCTCAGTTGATTCAACCTTCTATACATTGCACTCTTCCTATCTGGTCTTTGAAATAAACTTTTCAGAAATACTTAGGTAAGAAGAGAAGCAATTTTCTAGATAAGTCTTAGAAAATCCTTTTGAAGATGCCACATAATATCTGTCAAGAAGGGCTACGCTCTGATACCAGCTGTGATGGAAACTCCCAAGTAATTAGGCCCACCTACAGTTGTCCTTGTCCAACGGACCTCAGACAACCCTATAGGTGCCCCTGAACTACTTGACAAGCTCGGTATCTTTCTTTACCTTTCCAGGAACGTCTCACCCGTCTTGCAGACATTACAGAACATCGGAGATAAAGAAATGCGGAAGCGATTACATAACTTACATTTATTAAAAAGTAAGATCATGTTGTTTATTACAGACCAGGAATATATAACGAGTGCAGAGTAATATTATTACACATACCAAGGGAGGCAAAAACTCCTCCCGACAGTTATCACACAAAAGTCTTAATGGAGGATCCTTTCCTCCCGCACTTCATTCTTGCTTATCTTCATTAGGAACCACCTTGGTACAGAAGCAACAGAAATCTGCTGCTTCCTCACCTAAAAACAACGAGGGAATAAACCCTGAGTATGGAATTACTCAGCAAGTCTTACCCGACTAAGGAAAAGACTCTCAAGGGTATGCTGGATAAATAGGAATCAAGGAGAGGCTTTAGCAAGAATCAACCTAGATACTTTTGCAGAAATAGCTTACTAAGGTGAGTCCTTACTTTCAATCCTTTTAATGCCAGGTTAAGTATTAATAGACTCTGTTTGCCTCTAGTCTAATTTCATCATTTCATCAGTACAACATCATTTTTATCCATACTGTTCACATCCTTACTCTAGGTTGCAGGGAAGTGACCAAGTCTTCATAACCGCGAAGGTACGGCGATCCGAATCGATTATACTCAGCTGAGGATCTCCAATCACACGACATATGTAGCACTTAACCCTTGCATATGTCAACCCGCCACTAGGGTTCTTAAGACCAGATCAGGTTCACGCAAACCGAGAGCACAGATACACCACCGTCCAGCCACTTGCCACGTTGGGTACACGCTACTCCCGCCACCGCTCCACGCCCATTTCGTGTTATCTTATTCTGGCCTTAGTCTGCCCGAGGCAAGGCTTACCCATGACGAGGCATGTGACCAGTTAAAGGGTCCTCGATCAGCACGCCTACATACACATTCAATCCTTAATCAACCTGGGTAGAACATCACCTGTTCCTAACCCAAGTTTCGATTTAAGTACTTCCACCCTTAGGATTGTTTCTGTTCCTTAGGATGAACAGAGCATCATAGGGAACTTTGCAATAAGATCCCACCACGCTCTTAATGAAAGTATTCTTGCAGGTAGAAGTCATCTTTCCTCAGGATAACCCCTGAGCTAGGCAGTATAGCAAAAGACAACCTCTATCCACAAGACCTAAGCAGGGCTAAGAATTTTTGTAATCAAATTTTGATACTTCACCAGAAGTATCCATAAAGGTGTGGATATCAAGGAAAGCAATGCATCAAAAGGTTCCAAGCAATTCCTATGAACCTAATGCACATTTCACCTGACTTAAAGTGTGCGAAAAGTATTTAAAAACACAAGGAAAGGGTTGCATGCACCGGGGCTTGCCTTCGTTAACACGTGAGTCTGGCTCGGATCCGCAAATATCAAAGTAGAAGCAGTTGCCTGCTTGAGAATCCGAGGGTGGTGGTGTCCTTTCTTCGGTGATTTCCTCTTCTTCACGTTCTAATCATAACCATGCAGATATATAAGAATGGATGCCATGGGATGCTCATGAGGGTGCAAAAATAATATAAACTTATTATTTAAGTCTTGAGTACAACTTTCCTTCACGGTACTCCGAGAACCTAGGGTTTCCGGAGTCAGTAAAGGAGTTCATAGGGCAGGGGGTGTTTTGGGGTTTGGTGATCAAACAAGGTCCAAATCAACCCAAATTCTACCCAAGGCTTCTAAATAATATGAGGAACTCATATAAAAATTTTGAGCATTTTTGGGATTACAACTTATCTTTTAAAAGTCCAAAACTACTATTTTGAACTACTTTAAATGCCTTAAAATTCCTTATTTCCTCTAAAAATCACAAAACTATTTTTATTAAATTCTAGGGAAATAATGAACTTAGGAAAATTGGTCTCACAATTTTATCATTTTTCTATATTTTTCTACATATTTCTAAAGCTGGGTAGAAAAAGAAAAAGAGAAAAGAGGAAATAGTGTTGGGCCAAAATCGGTACAGGCGGCCCAACAATGAGCAGAAGCGCACCCGCACCAACGCCCGTGCCAACTTTGCACTGAGCTCCCTGTCATTTTGAATATTCCGAAGCAAGGTCAACGCACTATTGAGACGAGTCACTGACGGTTTATACGGAACCCCTCGGACTTCTAATTCTTTACCGGCTGAAGCCCTCGACGTCGGACGGCGATGCGCAGGGCTCCAACGAGCGCGTGAACCGGGGATTTTGCTCAGCGGTTGGTGTCCTACTTTGGTCGAAACCAAATTTAAGTTCTAAGGACCATTTCCCCCCAATAAATTTTACGGTTGGTGATCTGCCAAGCTCTGCCCGCGAGGACAGTGAACGGCGCGGACATGTGCTCGTGTTCCAATCGATTGGCGGGCTCCTAGTTCAATTCGGTGGTTTGTCAAGCATCACCAGCATACATGGATATGAGAACAACGTGCGAATCGGATGGTGTCTTACCAGAACGGATTGACCACGGTGGAGTGATGCTTTACGGTGGCGGAGACTAATTTGGGGAAAACGGCGTTGCGACGGCTCTGGGTGAAATTGGAGGCGGGGATTGAGGCTACACGGCCGTAAGAAACTATGCTTTCACCGTGAGCAAACGATTTGGGCAAAGGTGGAGAGGTCAGTGTGAATTTGACTCGATTTGGTTTACTGGTATGTGGGTGATGACCGAGCCTCGCTGTGAACCATGGGCTATTTATAGCCGCGGAGGTCCGGCGATCACCGGACAAGCACCCCGTGAGTCACCATGATGAGGACTAGTGCTAAGCACGTGGCGCGCGGCAGTAATCGGCCGACGGTGAGGTCTTATCCGATCAGTCGATGCGCAAGGGAGGTACGGCGAGCCTAGCTACGGCAGAACCACGGTGATGGCACGGTGGCCGCCAATTAACCGGGGCCTGCCACCTCCCCGTTTAACGCCACGTTGCCAAAGCCTTTTACCATGGCCGCCGACGACCTATCCCGACCGCCGTGGCATCCTTATCGTCGGCGTGATTTTTCTGAAGACCGTGAACAGTGCGCCAGATTCAGTAAAAAGCGTATCTGATAGACCATCTTCAGATCAAAATAACTCCAATTTTCATATGGTACCAAGACTTAACATCTGCAGCAACATTGTAGAGCTACAAACCAGCTACACTTCATTTATAGGGATTGAACTCAGTTGAGCACTAAATCAGGGTTGAATCCTAGGCCAAAGATGGCTCTGTTACTCTGTAAGCCTGAAGTTCAGAGTTTAATCAGTCTGACAGCCAGACTTTAGGCTTAAATATCTCCAGAATCTTCTTAACAACAATGCTCACACTCTTAAGCAAAGTTGTTCACCTATAATTGGGCTACAATTTTGATGTGGTGACCTAGGGCAAATTCTCAATAATTTGGAAGATACAATGCTCCAAAGTTGAGCCCTCAACACTGAATTTCAGACTTAGCCTCTATAGTGCTTAAGAGGTGATTTTTGCAATTTGGTCCAAAACTTAGGGTTTGGCTTGCAAATTCACATATTTGTGACCCAAATGACTTAAAATACTTATTTAGCTTGGTTTTTGCACTTTAGCCCAAAGGTGGACTAATTTTGCACATAGGTCCCTAGGGTTTGGTTTTTAGGGTTTTCCAGGGTTCCAATTAGGGTTTCTGGTGTCCCAGGGGTATAAATGTGATTCAACTTTGTTTTTGGGGATATTTTATGACTCTTTCCCTAAAGCCTTTAGGTTTTCTCATCTTGGGTTAAGTTTTACCCCTTTAATCCTTATTTAGGGTTAAGTTTCCTATCCAAGGTTCTATTTGCAAAAACACTTAAACAATACAACTTACTTGAAATTTTTACCTAGTGAATGCACTCTAGGTGTATCAAACATATGCAATGTCAATGCTTATGATGCCATGCTCAAGTTTTAATTATAGTAACACCAGGGGTGTTACACGCACCGAGCTGCCCAACGTCACCGACTCGGATGTCATCGGCGCGTTCCTTGCCGGCACCACCTGCCGCGACCTGGTGAGCAAGCTGGGTCGCAAGACCCCCACCAGGGCGAGCGAGCTGATGGACATCGCCACCAAGTTCGCCTCTAGCCAGGAGGCGGTTGAGGCCATCTTCCGGAAGGATAAGCAGCCCCAGGGCCGCCCACCGGAAGATGTCCCCGAGGCGTCAACTCAGCACGACACCAAGAAGAAAGGCAGGAAGAAGTCGCAAGCGAAACGCGACACCGCCGATGCGGACCTTGTCGCCGCTGCCGAGTACAAGAACCCTCGGAAACCTCCCGGAGGTGCCAATCTCTTCGACAAGATGCTCAAGGAGTCGTGCCCCTATCATCAGGGGCCCGTCAAGCACACCCTTGAGGAGTGCGCCATGCTTCGGCGCCACTTTCACAAGGCCGGGCCACCTGCGGAAGGTGGCAGGGCCCGCGACAACGATAAGAAGGAGGATCACAAGGCAGGAGAGTTCCCCGAGGTCCACGACTGCTTCATGATCTACGGTGGGCCAGTGGCGAACGCCTCGGCTCGGCACCGCAAGCAAGAGCGTCGGGAGGTCTGCTCAGTAAAGGTGGCGGCGCCGGTCTACCTAGACTGGTCCGACAAGCCCATCACCTTCGACCAGGGCGATCACCCCGACCGCGTGCCGAGCCTGGGGAAATACCCGCTCGTTGTCGACCCCGTCATCGGCAACGTCAGGCTCACCAAGGTCCTCATGGATGGAGGCAGCAGCCTCAACATCATCTACGCCGAGACCCTCGGGCTCCTGCGAATCGACCTGTCCTCGGTCCGGGCAGGCGCTGCGCCTTTTCACGGGATCATCCCCGGGAAACGCGTCCAGCCCCTCAGACGACTCGATCTACCCGTCTGCTTTGGGACACCCTCCAACTTCCGAAGGGAGACCGTCACGTTCGAGGTGGTCGGGTTTCGAGGAACCTACCACGCAGTGCTGGGGAGGCCATGCTACGCCAAGTTCATGGCCGTCCCCAACTACACCTACCTCAAGCTCAAAATGCCGGGCCCCAACGGGGTCATCACCGTCGGCCCCACATATTGACACGCGTATGAATGCGACGTGGAGTGCGTGGAGTACGCCGAGGCCCTCGCCGAATCTGAGGCCCTCATCGCCGACCTAGAGAGCCTCTCTAAGGAGGCGCCAGACGTGAAGCGCCATGCCGGCAACTTCGAGCCGGCGGAGACGGTTAAGTTCGTCCCTCTCGACCCCAGCAACGACGCCTCCAAGCAGATCCGGATCGGCTCCGAGCTCGACCCCAAATAGGAAGCAGTGCTCGTCGACTTTCTCCGCGCGAACGTCGACGTTTTCGCGTGGAGTCCCTCGGACATGCCCGGCATACCGAGGGATGTCGCCGAGCACTCGCTGGATATCCGAGCTGGAGCCCGACCCGTGAAGCAGCCTATGCGCCGATTCGATGAAGAAAAGCGCAGAGCCATAGGCGAGGAGATCCACAAGCTAATGGCAGCAGGGTTCATCAAAGAGGTATTCCATCCCGAATGGCTTGCCAACCCTGTGCTTGTGAGAAAGAAAGGAGGGAAATGGCGGATGTGTGTAGACTACACTGGTCTAAACAAAGCATGTCCGAAAGTTCCCTACCCTCTGCCTCGCATCGATCAAATCGTGGATTCCACTGCTGGGTGCGAAACCCTGTCTTTCCTCGATGCCTACTCAGGGTATCACCAAATCAGGATGAAAGAGTCCGACCAGCTCGCGACTTCTTTCATCACACCCTTCGGCATGTACTGCTATGTTACCATGCCGTTCGGTTTGAGGAATGCGGGTGCGACATACCAAAGGTGCATGAACCACGTGTTCGGCGAACACATTGGTCGAACGGTCGAGGCCTATGTCGATGACATCATAGTCAAGACGAGGAAAGCCTCCGACCTCCTTTCCGACCTTGAAGTGACATTCCGATGTCTCAAGGCGAAAGGCGTAAAGCTCAATCCCGAGAAGTGCGTTTTTGGGGTCCCCCGAGGCATGCTCTTGGGGTTCATCGTCTCCGAGCGGGGCATCGAGGCCAACCCGGAAAAAATCGCGGCCATCACCAACATGGGGCCCATCAAGGACTTGAAAGGCGTACAAAGGGTCACGATATGCCTTGCGGCTCTGAGCCGTTTCATCTCACGCCTCGGCGAAAGAGGCCTGCCTCTGTACCGCCTCTTAAGGAAGGCCGAGTGCTTCACTTGGACCCCTGAGGCCGAGGAAGCCCTCGGGAACCTAAAGGCGCTCCTCACGAACGCGCCCATCTTGGTGCCTCCCGCCGCCGGAGAAGCCCTCTTGATCTACGTCGCCGCTACCACTCAGGTGGTTAGCGCCGCGATCGTGGTTGAGAGACAAGAAGAAGGGCATGCATTGCCCGTCCAGAGGTCAGTCTACTTCATCAGTGAGGTACTGTCCGAGACCAAGATCCGCTACCCACAAATTCAGAAGCTGCTGTACGCGGTAATCCTGACGCGGCGGAAGTTGCGACACTACTTCGAGTCTCATCCAGTGACTGTGGTGTCATCCTTCCCCCTGGGGGAGATCATCCAATGCCGAGAGGCCTCGGGTAGAATTGCAGAGTGGGCGGTGGAAATCATGGGCGAGACGATCTCGTTCGCCCCTCGGAAGGCCATCAAGTCCCAGGTCTTGGCGGACTTTGTGGCTGAATGGGTCGACACCCAGCTCCCGACAGTTCCGATCCAACCGGAACTCTGGACCATGTTTTTCGACGGGTCGCTGATGAAGACAGGGGCATGCGTGGGCCTGCTGAAAGGGAATTAGGCTTACATCTAGTTCCTAAATAATTTTGGTGGTTGAATTGCCCAACACAAACAATTGGACTAATTAGTTTGCTCTAGTGTATAAGTTATACAGGTGTCAAAGGTTCACAACAAGCCAATTAAAAGGACCAAAGTTGGGTTCAAATTAGAAAGCTAAAGGCAACCCGGATGGCACCCTGGTCTGGCGCACCGGACTGTCCGGTGGCGCACCGGACAGTGTCCGGTGCACCAGGGGACTCCGACTTCAAACTCTTCACTCTCGGGAATTTCCGAAGGTCACTCCGCTATAATTCACCGGACTGTCCGGTGTACACCGGACATGTCCGGTGCTCCAAGGAAGAACGGCCTCAGGAACTCGCCAGCCTCGGGTTTTCACTTCGGCTGCTCCGCTAAAATTCACCGGACTGTCCGGTGTACACCGGACTGTCCGGTGTAACAGCGGGGCAACGGCTATTTCGGCGCCAACGGCTACCTGCGACGCATTTAATGCGCGCCAGAAGCGCGCAGTCGTCAGGCACGCGGGAGCAGGCGCACCGAACAATCTACAGTTCATGTCCGGTGTGCACCGGACATCCAGGCGGGCCCAGAAGACAGAGCTCCAACGGTCGACCCAACAGCTCTTTGGTGACGTGGCTGTTGCACCGGACATGTCCGGTGTGCACCGGACTGTCCGGTGCGCCATCGAACAGACAGCCTCACCAAACGGCTAGTTTGGTGGTTGGGGCTATAAATACCCCCAACCACCCACCATTCATTGTATCCAAGTTTTCCACTTCCCAACTACTTACAAGAGCTCTAGCATTCAATTCTAGACACACCAAAGAGATCAAATCCTCTCCAAATTCCACACAACGCCCTAGTGATTAGAGAGAGTGATTTGCTTGTGTTCTTTCGAGCTCTTGCGCTTGGATTGCTTTCTTCTTTCTTGATTCTTTCTTGTGATCAAACACTCACTTGTAATTGAGGCAAGAGACACCAATCGTGTGGTGGTCCTTGCGGGAACTTTGTGTTCCAAGTGATTGAGAAGAGAAAGCTCACTCGGTCCGAGGGACCGTTTGAGAGAGGGTAAGGGTTGAAAGAGACCCGGCCTTTGTGGCCTCCTCAACGGGGAGTATGTTTGAGAGAACCGAACCTCGGTAAAACAAATCCGCGTGTCTCACTTCATTATTTGCTTGCGATTTGTTTTGCTACCCTCTCTCGCGGACTCTATTATATTTCTAACGCTAACCCGGCTTGTAGTTGTGATTATTTCTGAGAATTTCAGTTTCGCCCTATTTACCCCCCCCCCCCTCTAGGCGACTTTCAATTGGTATCAGAGCCCGGTGCTTCATTAAAGCCTAACCGCTCGAAGTGATGTCGGGAGATCACACCAAGAGGGAGATGGAGACCGGCGACAAGCCCACTACGAGCCAAGGGAGCACTTCATCAGAAGAGTCCCGCACCAAGAGGAAGGAGAAGAAGAAGGACTCCTCCAAACGGAAGGAGAAAAGATCTTCCTCACACCACGAAGAGAAGAAGAAGGACTCCTCCAAAGGGAAGGAGAAAATGTCTTCTTCACATCACAAAGAGAAGAAGGAAAAATCCTCTTCCCACAAGCCGCATCGAAGTGGGGACAAGAAGAAAAGGATGAGGAAGGTGGTCTACTACGAGACCGATTCTTCATCGACATCCACCTCTGGCTCCGACGCGGCGTCCGTCACTTCTAAGCGCCAAGAGCGTAAGAAGTATAGTAAGATCCCCCTACGCTACCCTCGCATTCCTAAACATACACCTTTACTTTCCGTCCCATTAGGCAAACCACCAACGTTTGATGGTGAAGACTATGCTATGTGGAGTGATTTAATGCGATTTCATCTAACCTCACTCCACAAAAGTATATGGGATGTTGTTGAGTATGGTGTACAGGTACCATCCGTAGGGGATGAAGACTATGATGAGGACGAGGTGGCCCAAATCGAGCACTTCAACTCTCAAGCTACAACCATACTCCTTGCTTCTCTAAGTAAGGAGGAATATAACAAGGTGCAAGGGTTGAAGAGCGCGAAGGAGATTTGGGACCTACTCAAGACCGCGCACGAGGGTGATGAACTCACCAAGATCACCAAGCGGGAAACGATCGAGGGGGAGCTCGGTCGCTTCCGTCTTTGCCAAGGGGAGGAGCCTCAAGATATGTACAACCGGCTCAAGACCTTGGTGAACCAAGTGCGCAACCTTGGGAGCAAGAAGTGGGACGACCACGAGGTGGTTAAGGTTATTCTAAGATCTCTCATTTTCCTTAACCCCACTCAAGTTCAATTAATTCGTGGCAACCCAAGATATACTCAAATGACCCCCGAGGAAGTTATCGGGAATTTTGTGAGCTTTGAATGTATGATCAAGGGCTCAAGGAAGATCAACGAGCTTGATGATCCCTCCACGTCTGAAGCACAACCGGTGGCATTTAAGGCGACGGAGGAGAAGAAGGAGGAGTCTACACCAAGTAGACAACCAATTGACGCCTCCAAGCTCGACAATGAGGAGATGGCTTTAATCATCAAAAGCTTTCGTCAAATCCTCAAGCAATGGAAGGGGAAAGATTACAAATCCCGTTCCAAGAAGGTTTGCTACAAGTGTGGTAAGCCCGGTCACTTTATCGCTAAATGTCCATTATCAAGTGACAGTGACAGGGACAACGACAAGAAGGGCAAGAGAAGAGAAAAGAAGAGGTACCACAAGAAGAGAGACGGCGATGCCCACGTGTGCCGCGAGTGGGACTCCGACGAGAGCTCCATCGAGTCCTCCTCCGACGAGGACGCCGCCAACATCACCATCACCAAGGGGCTTCTCTTCCCCAACGTCGGCCACAAGTGCCTCATGGCAAAAGACGGCAAAAGGAAGAAGGTTAAATCTAAATCCTCCACAAAATATGAATCCTCTAGTGATGATAATGCTAGTGATGAGGAGGATAACTTGCTTACCCTTTTTGCCAATCTTAACATGGAACAAAAGGAAAAATTAAATGAATTGACTAGTGCTATTCATGAAAAGGATGACCTTTTGGATTCCCAAGAGGATTTTCTAATTAAAGAAAACAAGAAACATGTTAAGGTTAAAAATGCTTATGCTCTAGAAGTAGAAAAAAGTCAAAAACTATCTAGTGAGCTAAGCACTTGCCATGACACTATTGCCAACCTTAGAAATGAAAATGCTAATTTAATTGCTAAGGTTGATTCTCATGTTTGTGATGTTTCAATTCCCAATCCTAGAAATAATGATGATGATTTGCTTGCTAGGATTGAAGAGTTAAACGTTTCTGTTGCTAGCCTTAAGATTGAAAATGAAAAATTGCTTGCTAAGGCTAAGGATTTTGATGTTTGCAAAGCTACTGTTTCCGACCTTAGAACTAAAAATGATTTGTTACATGCTAAGGTTGTAGAATTGAAATCTTGCAAACCCTCTACATCTATTGTTGAGCACACTTCTATTTGCACTAGATGTAGAGATATTGATGTTAATGCTATTCATGATCACATGTCTTTAATTAAACAACAAAATGATCATATAGCAAAACTAGATGCTAAAATTGCCGAGCATAACTTGGAAAATGAAAAGTTTAAATTTGCTAGAAGTATGCTTTATAATGGGAGACGCCCGGGCATCAAGGATGGCATTGGCTTCCAAAGGGGAGACAATGTCAAACTTAATGCCCCTCCTAAAAATTTGTCTAACTTTGTTAAGGGCAAGGCTCCCATGCCTCAGGATAACGAGGGTTACATTTTGTACCCTGCCGGTTATCCCGAGAGCAAAATTAGGAGAATTCACTCTAGGAAGTCTCACTCTGGCCCTAATCATGCTTTTATGTATAAGGGTGAGACATCTAGCTCTAGGCAACCAACCCGTGCTAAGTTGCCTAAGAAGAAAACTCCTAATGCATCAAATGATCATGCTATTTCATTTAAAACTTTTGATGCATCTTATGTTTTGACTAACAAATCCGGCAAGGTAGTTGCCAAGTTTGTTGGGGGCAAACACAAGGGCTCCAAGACTTGTGTTTGGGTACCCAAAGTTCTTGTTTCTAATGCCAAAGGACCCAAAACCGTTTGGGTACCTAAAGTCAAGAACTAAAATTGTTTTGTAGGTTTATGCATCCGGGGGCTCAAGTTGGATACTCGACAGCGGGTGCACAAACCATATGACAGGGGAGAAAAAGATGTTCTCCTCATATGAGAAAAACCAAGATCCCCAACGAGCTATCACATTCGGGGATGGAAATCAAGGTTTGGTCAAAGGATTGGGTAAAATTGCTATATCACCTGACCATACTATTTCCAATGTTTTTCTTGTAGATTCTTTAGATTACAATTTGCTTTCCGTATCCCAATTATGTCAAATGGGCTACAACTGTCTATTTACTGATGTAGGTGTTACTGTCTTTAGAAGAAGTGATGATTCAATAGCATTTAAGGGAGTGTTAGAGGGTCAGCTATACTTGGTAGATTTTGATAGAGCTGAACTCGACACTTGCTTGGTTGCTAAGACTAACTTGGGTTGGCTTTGGCACCGCCGACTAGCCCATGTTGGAATGAAGAATCTTCATAAGCTTCTAAAGGGGGAACACATTTTAGGACTAACCAATGTTCATTTTGAGAAAGACAGGATTTGTAGCGCATGCCAAGCCGGGAAGCAAGTTGGCACTCATCATCCACACAAGAACATCATGACTAGTGACAGGCCACTGGAGCTCCTACACATGGATTTATTCGGCCCGATTGCTTACATAAGCATCGGCGGTAGTAAGTACTGTCTAGTTATCGTGGATGATTATTCTCGCTTCACTTGGGTGTTCTTTTTGCAGGAAAAATCTCATACCTAAGAGACCTTAAAGGGATTCTTGAGACGGGCTCAAAATGAGTTCGGCTTAAGGATCAAGAAAATTAGAAGCGACAACGGGACGGAGTTCAAAAATTCACAAATAGAAGGCTTCCTTGAGGAGGAGGGCATCAAGCATGAGTTCTCTTCTCCCTACACTCCACAACAAAATGGTGTAGTGGAGAGGAAGAATCGAACTCTATTGGACATGGCAAGAACCATGCTTGATGAGTACAAGACACCGGATCGGTTTTGGGCCAAGGCGGTCAACACCGCCTGCTACGCCATCAACCGGTTATATCTACACCGGATCCTCAAGAAGACATCCTATGAACTCCTAACCGGTAAAAAGCCCAATATTTCATATTTTAGAGTTTTTGGTAGCAAATGTTTTATTCTTGTTAAGAGAGGTAGAAAATCTAAATTTGCTCCTAAAACTGTAGAAGGCTTTTTACTAGGATATGACTCAAACACAAGGGCATATAGAGTCTTTAACAAGTCCTCAGGACTTGTTGAAGTTTCTTGTGACGTTGTGTTTGATGAGACTAACGGCTCTCAAGTAGAGCAAGTTGATCTTGATGAGATAGGTGAAGAACAGGCTCCGTGCATCG
The DNA here is from genome assembly GCA_029449295.1 of Zea luxurians. Taxonomy (NCBI): domain Eukaryota; kingdom Viridiplantae; phylum Streptophyta; class Magnoliopsida; order Poales; family Poaceae; genus Zea; species Zea luxurians. Next base: position 39,004,227 of record JAOPSE010000026.1, read on the forward strand.
CGCTAAGGAACATGTCCATTGGGGATGTGTGTCCTAAGGAATCCGAAGAGCCTCCACATGCACAAGATCAACCATCCTCCTCCACGCAAGCATCTCCACCAACCCAAAATGAGGACGAAGCTCAAGTTGATAAAGATGAAAAAGACAATGATGAGCCACCTCAAGACGACGACAATAATCAAGGGGGAGATGCAAATGATCAAGACAAGGAGGATGAACAACCTAGACCGTCACACCCAAGAGTCCACCAAGCAATCCAACGAGATCACCCCGTCGACACCATCCTCGGCGACATTCATAAGGGGGTAACCACTCGATCTCGTGTTGCACATTTTTGTGAGCATTACTCTTTTGTTTCCTCTATTGAGCCACACAGGGTAGAGGAAGCACTCCAAGATTCGGATTGGGTGATGGCGATGCAAGAGGAGCTCAACAACTTCATGAGGAACGAGGTATGGCATTTAGTTCCACGTCCTAACCAAAATGTTGTAGGAACCAAGTGGGTCTTCCGCAACAAACAAGACGAGCATGGTGTGGTGACAAGGAACAAAGCTCGACTCGTGGCCAAGGGATATTCACAAGTCGAAGGTTTGGATTTTTGTGAAACCTATGCACCCGTAGCTAGGCTTGAGTCCATTCGCATATTATTAGCCTATGCTACTTACCATGGCTTCAAGCTCTACCAAATGGACGTGAAGAGTGCCTTCCTCAATGGACCGATCAAGGAGGAGGTCTATGTTGAGCAACCTCCCGGCTTTGAAGACAGTGAGTACCCTAACCATGTTTATAGGCTCTCTAAGGCGCTTTATGGGCTCAAGCAAGCCCCAAGAGCATGGTATGAATGCCTTAGAGATTTCCTTATTGCTAATGGCTTCAAAGTCGGCAAAGCCGATCCTACTTTATTCACTAAAACTCTTGACAATGATTTGTTCGTATGCCAAATTTACGTTGATGATATCATATTTGGGTCTACTAACGAATCTACATGTGAAGAATTTAGTAGGATCATGACAAAGAAATTCGAGATGTCAATGATGGGGGAGTTGAAGTATTTTCTAGGATTCCAAGTCAAGCAACTCCAAGAGGGCACCTTCATTAGCCAAACGAAGTATACTCAAGACATTCTAAGCAAGTTTGGAATGAAGGATGCCAAGCCTATCAAGACACCCATGGGAACCAATGGGCATCTCGACCTCGACACGGGAGGTAAGTCCGTGGATCAAAAGGTATACCGGTCGATGATTGGTTCATTGCTTTATCTATGTGCATCTCGACCTGACATTATGCTTTCCGTTTGCATGTGTGCAAGATTCCAATCCGATCCTAAGGAATCCCACCTTACGGCCGTAAAACGAATCTTGAGATATTTGGCTTATACTCCTAAGTTTGGGCTTTGGTACCCTCGGGGATCCACATTTGATTTGACTGATTATTCGGATGTCGATTGGGCGGGGTGTAAGATTAATAGGAAGAGCACATCGGGGACTTGCCAGTTCTTGGGAAGATCCTTGGTGTCTTGGGCTTCAAAGAAGCAAAATTCGGTCGCTCTTTCTACCGCCGAAGCCGAGTACATTGCCGCAGGCCATTGTTGCGCGCAATTGCTTTGGATGAGGCAAACCCTGCGGGACTATGGTTACAAACTAACCAAAGTTCCCTTTCTATGTGATAATGAGAGTGCAATCCGCATGGCGGATAATCCCGTTGAGCATAGCCGCACTAAACACATAGCCATTCGGTATCATTTTCTTCGGGATCACCAACAAAAGGGGGATATCGAGATTTCTTACATTAACACTAAGATCAATTAGCCGATATCTTTACCAAGCCTCTTGATGAACAAACTTTTACCAAACTTAGGCATGAGCTAAATATTCTTGATTCTAGGAATTTCTTTTGCTAATTTGCACACATAGCACACAAGTATACCTTTGATCATATCTCTTTTATATATGCTATGACTACTGTGTTTTCAAGTGTATTTCAAACCAAGTCATAGGTATATTGAAAGGGAATTGGAGTCTTCGGCGAAGACAAGGCTTCCACTCCACTCTACTACTCATCCTTCGCCGTCGCTCTGCTCTACTCTCCAACTTTGGTATAATCTTCACTCATTTATTTTATGACCAAAGGAGGAGAAAGTACGTCATTGGGCTCTAATGATTCCGTTTTTGGCGATTCATGCCAAAGGGGGAGAAAATATGAGCCCAAAGCAAAAGGACCGCACCACCACCCTAATTTTAAAATGTGATTTTCAATTGGATGGAAAATTTCAAAATTGGTATCTCTTTGTGTTCTAAAGGGGGAGCAAGTAGTATTTTCAAAACTTGATATCTTAAAACCCTCTTGAACACTAAGAGGAGAATTTATTTGAGGGGGAGTTTTGTTTAGTCAAAGGAAAAGCATTTCAAACAAAAGGAGAAAATTTCAAATCTTGAAAATGCCTCTCAAAATTCTTATTCATTTACCTTTGACTATCTTGCAAAAGGACTTTGAAAAGAATTCACAAAAACAAAACATGTGGTGCAAATGTGGTCCAATATGTTAAAAATAAAGAAACAATCCATGCACATCATGTAAGTATTTATATTGGCTCAATTCCAAGCAACCTTTGCACTTACATTATGCAAACTAGTTCAATTATGCACTTTTACATTTGCTTTGGTTGTGTTGGCATCAATCACCAAAAAGGGGGAGATTGAAAGGGAATTAGGCTTACACCTAGTTCCTAAATAATTTTGGTGGTTGAATTGCCCAACACAAACAATTGGACTAATTAGTTTGCTCTAGTGTATAAGTTATACAGGTGTCAAAGGTTCACAACAAGCCAATTAAAAGGACCAAAGTTGGGTTCAAATTAGAAAGCTAAAGGCAACCCGGATGGCACCCTGGTCTGGCGCACCGGACTGTCCGGTGGCGCACCGGACAGTGTCCGGTGCACCAGGTGACTCCGACTTCAAACTCTTCACTCTCGGGAATTTCCGAAGGTCACTCCGCTATAATTCACCGGACTGTCCGGTGTACACCGGACATGTCCGGTGCTCCAAGGAAGAACGGCCTCAGGAACTCGCCAGCCTCGGGTTTTCACTTCGGCTGCTCCGCTAAAATTCACCGGACTGTCCGGTGTACACCGGACTGTCCGGTGTAACAGCGGGGCAACGGCTATTTCGGCGCCAACGGCTACCTGCGACGCATTTAATGCGCGCCAGAAGCGCGCAGTCGTCAGGCACGCGGGAGCAGGCGCACCGGACAATCTACAGTTCATGTCCGGTGTGCACCGGACATCCAGGCGGGCCCAGAAGACAGAGCTCCAACGGTCGACCCAACGGCTCTTTGGTGACGTGGCTGTTGCACCGGACATGTCCGGTGTGCACCGGACTGTCCGGTGCGCCATCGAACAGACAGCCTCACCAAACGGCTAGTTTGGTGGTTGGGGCTATAAATACCCCCAACCACCCACCATTCATTGTATCCAAGTTTTCCACTTCCCAACTACTTACAAGAGCTCTAGCATTCAATTCTAGACACACCAAAGAGATCAAATCCTCTCCAAATTCCACACAACGCCCTAGTGATTAGAGAGAGTGATTTGCTTGTGTTCTTTCGAGCTCTTGCGCTTGGATTGCTTTCTTCTTTCTTGATTCTTTCTTGTGATCAAACACTCACTTGTAATTGAGGCAAGAGACACCAATCGTGTGGTGGTCCTTGCGGGAACTTTGTGTTCCAAGTGATTGAGAAGAGAAAGCTCACTCGGTCCGAGGGACCGTTTGAGAGAGGGTAAGGGTTGAAAGAGACCCGGCCTTTGTGGCCTCCTCAACGGGGAGTAGGTTTGAGAGAACCGAACCTCGGTAAAACAAATCCGCGTGTCTCACTTCATTATTTGCTTGCGATTTGTTTTGCTACCCTCTCTCACGGACTCTATTATATTTCTAACGCTAACCCGGCTTGTAGTTGTGATTATTTCTGAGAATTTCAGTTTCGCCCTATTCACCCCCCCTCTAGGCGACTTTCACCTGCTCTTCATCTCGCCCCTCGGAAAGCACCTACGCTACGTGCTACGCCTCCACTTCCCGGCGTCCAACAATGTGGCTGAGTACGAGGCTCTGGTCAACGGGTTGCGCATCGCCATCGAGCTAGGGGTTTGACGCCTCGACGCTCGCGGTGACTCGCAGCTCGTCATCGACCAAGTCACGAAGAACTCCCACTGCCGCGACCCGAAGATGGAAGCCTACTGCGATGAGGTTCGGCGCCTGGAAGATAAGTTCTATGGGCTCGAGCTCAACCACATCGCCCGACGCTACAACGAGACTGCGGACGAGCTGGCTAAGATAGCCTCGGGGCGAACAATGGTTCCCCCAGACGTCTTCTCCCGAGACCTGCACCAACCCTCCATCAAGACCGACGACACGCCCGAGCCCGAGAAGGTCTCGGCCTGGCCCGAGGCATCCTCGGCTCGGCCCGAGGCACCCTCGGCTCTGCCCGAGACACCCTCGGCTCAACCCGAGGCAACCTCGGCCCCCGAAGATGAGGCACTGCGCGTCGAGGAAGAGCGAAGCGGGGTCACGCCTAATCGAAACTGGCAGACCCCGTACCTGCAATATCTCCACCGAGGAGAGCTACCCCTCGACCGAGCCGAGGCTCGGCGATTGGCGCGGCGCGCCAAGTCGTTCGTCTTGCTGGGGGACGGGAAGGAGCTCTACCACCACGGCCGCTCAGGCATCCTCCAGCGATGCATATCCATCGCCGAAGGCCAGGAGCTCTTGCAAGAAATACACTCGGGGGCTTGCGGTCATCACGCAGCACCTCGAGCCCTTGTTGGAAACGCCTTCTGACAAGGCTTCTACTGGCCGACCGTGGTGGCCGACGCCACTAGAATTGTGCGCACCTGCAAAGGGTGTCAATTCTATGCAAGGCAGACCCACCTGCTCGCTCAGGCTCTGCAGACCATACCCATCACCTGACCGTTTGCTGTGTGGGGTCTGGACCTCGTCGGCCCCTTGCAGAAGGCACCCGGGGGCTACACACACCTGCTGGTCGCCATCGACAAATTCTCCAAGTGGATCGAGGTCCGGCCCCTAAACAGCATCAGGTCCGAACAGGCGGTGGTGTTCTTCACCAACATCATCCATCGCTTTGGGGTCCCGAACTCCATCATCACCGACAATGGCACCCAGTTCACCGGCAGAAAGTTCTTGGACTTCTGCGAGGATCACCACATCCGGGTGGACTGGGCCGCCGTGGCTCACCCCATGACGAATGGACAAGTAGAGCGTGCCAACGACATGATCCTGCAAGGACTCAAGCCGCGGATCTACAACGACCTCAACAAGTTCGGCAAGCGATGGATGAAGGAGCTCCCCTCGGTGGTCTGGAGTCTGAGGACAACGCCGAGCCGAGCCACGGGCTTCACACCGTTCTTTCTAGTCTATGGGGCCGAGGCCATCTTGCCCATAGACTTAGAATACGGTTCCCCGAGGGCGAGGGCCTACAACGATCAAAGCAACCGAGCTAACCGAGAAGACTCACTGGACCAGCTGGAGGAGGCTCCGGACATGGCCTTGCTACACTCGGTGCGGTATCAACAGTCCCTGCGACACTACCACGCCCGAGGGGTTCAGTCCCAAGACCTCCAGGTGGGCGACCTGGTGCTTCGGCTGCGACAAGACGCCCGAGGGCGGCACAAGCTCATGCCTCCCTGGGAAGGGCCGTTCGTCATCGCCAAAGTTCTGAAGCCCGGGACGTACAAGCTGGCCAACAGTCAAGGCGAGGTCTACAGCAACGCTTGGAACATCCGACAGCTACGTCGCTTCTACCCTTAAGATGCTTTCAAGTCGTTCATACACCTCGTTCACACACAAAGTCTAACCATCAAGGAAGGGTCGGCCCTGCCTCGGCAAAAAGCCTGACCCTCCCTCGGGGGCTAGAAGGGGGGAACCCCTCTGCGTCAAAATTTTTCCTCGGAAAAAGATCTTTTCTGCCAGAATATCTCTCGTGCTTTTTGACTACTTCGAAAGTGGATCCTGAAAACGACGGAGTACACGTAAGCAGCCAAGGCTGACTGAGCCGAGGGACTCCTACGCCTCCGGGATACGGATACCTCACTCATCACCTTCTGCGATAAGTAACTCACGCTCGGATAAGCGATTCCGCTGATCGAACAAGTCCCAACGCTCGAAGACCCTTCTGCCGAAACGATTTTTCGGGCCTTCTCGACTACATCGATAGCAGAATCCGGCGGACGAGTAAGAGTACACGTAAGCGGCAAGGCCGACCGAGCCGAGGGATTCCTACGCCTCCGGGATACGGATACCTCACTCATCACCTTCCGTGAAAAGTAACTCTCGCTTGGACAAACAACTCTGTTACCGACAAATAAGTCCAGATACTCGAAGCAAGGAGAAAAGACACGCAACTTTACAACACGACGACAATATGTTTGGGCCTCGGCGGCCGCAGAAAACATACGCACACTACAAGATAACCCGATCCTGCAGGCTCGGACCTTGACGGTTGAAGGGAGCAGCAGCACCCTCGGCGTCAACTACACCTTCGGCGAGGTCCGACCTAGCCTCGGACGGCGACGCGGTCGGAGGATCTCCACTTCGAAGGACGACATCAGCACCACGCCCGGGCCATCGCCACCAGGGTCTCTTCTAGGAGTCCGGCTCGAGCAGACGGCTCGGCCGGCCACCCCGAAGCCTCAGCCAGCTGTTCCCCAAGGACATCAGCCCGGCTCGTGGCCTCGATAACTCAACTCCTGCCAGTGGACGGCCCGGCCGGGCTCCGGCCGACAAAGTCTTCTTTTCGAGTCAACTCCGCCTCTGTCTGTGCTGACACCGCTACCTCCGGCTTCGGCTCATCGAAGAGCGGCCGAGGGTTTCTTTAACTAAGCAAGAGAAACCTCGGACAGCAAGGCCGACCGAGCCGAGGGATTCCTACACCTCCGGGATACGGATACCTCACTCATCACCTTCGCACGAGGCAACTCATGCTTGGTGAAGCGGTTCAGATAGCCGACAGGCGAGTCATAGTGCTCGAAATGAAGAAAAAACACGGCTCCGTGCCGAAAATACATATATGTTCAGGCCCTGACAGCCACAATGAACAGACTCTGGCACTCAAGGTGCCATTACAAACGGAACTCCGGTTCCACCTCCGCAGGTACGAACAACCCCACACGATTGGGGGGCCTGCGGAGAAACAGAAGGCCGATGGGTGGCGCGCCGCCGCCCGCTCCAGCAGCGGCGACGACGACTTCTGCTCTAAGTGGCCAAACAGCAGCAGCGATGACCTCAGGGCGGATGCTGCTGCCATAAAGCCCTCGCCCACATCCCCACTCGGGGGGCGAGGACGAGCAGAAGGCCGTAGAGTTGGAGGTCAGTCCGTGGGCGGCACCGGCTATCTCGTCGGCGGAGAAACCTCTTCCGGCTGCCGTGGCGGAAGGTGGCGCCGGAAGCAGCGCCGAAGCCGCTCGGGTCGAAGAGCCGGGCACGCGGCAGCTGCCAGCGCCACGAACGGCGAACGCCCTTCCCCCCGATCACTAAGGGAAGGAGCGGGCCGCTGCCCGCGCAGAGACCGACCCCAACTCAGCGCACTCCCCTCCCCAGCACTGATGATGAACATCCTTGAAGCTGAGGGAGGGGCGGAGGCCGCAGCCCGGCTTGCTTCTCCCCACCCAGGAGCTGGTGGTCACCATCTTGGGTGACCACCGGCGAGGGGATGCGGGCGGGCTGCCTGACGAAAATCCTTGAAGCCGAACGATGGCTGAAAGGTACCAACTTCCGCGAAGTTGCATTTCCCCAACGACGACAAGGCGGGAGAACCACGGGCGCCCCCCCATCTGGGGGCTCGGAAGGGGGAAAGACACGATGCATGAGGGGAGCGCGAAGATATGGTTGCCCTTCAAGGGGATCGCCCTCCTTTTAAAGGCAACTCTCCCCACTTGCATCCTCAGCCGTCGCGGGCTGAGTCTTCTCCAACACGCTCCAAGGTCCTCCCCCTACGACACGGGGGCTGGGTCCCACGCGTCATGCAAGCTGGCCCAGGGCAGAAGAAGACAAACCACCGCGTGCGGCACGCGCAACTGCCCAGCGGTTACAAGCATTCCCCCACTTTCGCCCAAACCAGCGGGTGAAAGGGCGGACCGCCATGCAGGCGGCATGCAACCGCACCGAAGGGGCGCACCCTTTCGACTTCGACGCGTCCAGCATGGAGGCCCAGGCCCACGCGTCATGCAACCGGCGCGCCGGTCGCAACGTGCAAGAAACCGCACCGCCACTCGCGCCACTACCGCGCCTCCTCGACTGCAGAACCAGTACCGCGACTCGAGGCAACCCTGCGCATGACCCAACAGTGCCAACCAGGCACATTGGTCACGGGCCAGTCAGCTGCAGGAGAAGGCGCGACGGTCGATGCGGCCAGAAATGGGCCGGCAGTAATGGCGGTGGCAGGCGAGCGAAAGCAGCGGTCAAGTCGTCAGCCAAGCTCACGTCCCCTCCTGGGACAGCGGGAGAGCCCTCTCCCACAGCGTGAAGACGGCGCGCCCGTTCCTTGAACGGCTCGCGCACGCGCAACGGCTGTCCCGCGAACCACTCGTCCCACCGCATTAACTCCGCCGCGGGACAGGCGGCACCTTTGGCAGGAGAAGCGGGCGACGCTTCGCCTTCGCCATAATGACCGCGTCCAAAAAGGTACGCCACGTCATTCGATTTCGCATCCTTTTCCTGTTCCTCTTTCTCTCTCTTACAACAGGGACCGGGAAAGGGGATGCCCCGAAAGGGATCCTTCTCCGCGAAGGAAACGGGCCCTGAGCCCCCTACTGATTAGAGGTTCGAAGGCTGGCCCCTCGGAGGGGTTCAACAGCCGCCTTAGAGCGCTCGGGCTCCGCGCCCACTACTGGTCAGGGGTTCAAAGGCCGGCCCCTCAGAAGGGTTCAACGACCGCCTCAGGCCACTCGGGCTCCGCGCCCACTACTGATCAGGGGTTCGTAGGCTGGCCCTGGAAGGGTTCACAGCCGCCTCAGACGCAGAGCGAGGGATGACCCTGGGTATGTTCGATACATAACCAAGGCTCGGGCTACGCTCCTGAGGTACCCTAGGACATTTCCGAGACCAGCGGGAACGATCTTGTAACGGAATCCCATCAGAGGGAGGCATCGAGCCCTCGGACCCCGTCAAAAGGGGACCGGGTCCGGCAGATCACCCGCAGGTACTTTTGGAGCGCGCCTCCGGGCCTCTAGCCGACCCCTAACAAATGGGGCACGGGCGTCCACTCGGATTACCCGTTAGCAGCTCACCGGAGACACCATGTTCGACGCCCTCCAAGGGCAACATGGCGCTTTTTCCCCTCTCCTCCTTGCGGAAAGGCGACGCAGGGGCATCTGTAAAGAAGTCGAGTCTGTCCTTGACCGTCCTCTCGCCCTGTGCGGAGGCTCGGGGGCTGCTCTCGCAAACCCGGCTCCGGCCAAACAGTTGACAGCGTCAACATACCAGCCCGAGAACTTGGGACCCGACCATGCACCCGGGTTACGGCCAGCTCGCATGAGGGAACAACCAGACCGACCGAAGCATTGCGAAACGCATTAAGACCTCGAAGGAGTCAAACCACTCCTCCAAGGCCTCGGGGGCTACACTCGGCGGGTGCGCTAGCGCGCACCCACCGGAACAAAATGCAACCGAGAAAGGCCGGCCCCCTTGCAAAAAAGTGCGACAAAAACCTCCAAGCGAGTATTAACACTCCCTTCGAGGCTCGGGGGCTACTGTCGGGGACCATAATTAGGGGTACCCTCAAGACTCCTAATCTCAGCTGGTAACCCCCATCAGCACAAAGCTGCAAAGGCCTGATGGGTGCGATTAAGTCAAGGATCGGTCCACTCAAGGGACACGATCTCGCCTCGCCCGAGCCCAGCCTCGGGCAAGGGCAGCCGACCCCGGAGGATTTACGTTTCGCCCGAGGACCCCCTCCAGCAACGGACACACCTTCGGCTCGCCCGAGACCCAGACTTCGACAAGAAGCAACCTTGGCCAAGCCGCCACGCCGACCGACCGTATCGCAGGAGCCTTTAATGCAAAGGTGGCCTGACACCTTATCCTGACGCATGCCCTTCAGTTGACAGAGCCGAAGTGACCGCAGTCACTTCGCCGCTCCACTGATCGGCCTGACAAGAGGACAGCGCCGCCTGCGCCGCTCCGACTGCTGTGCCACTCGACAGAGTGAGGCTGACAGCAGCCAAGTCCGGCCTCAGGCGCCATAGGAAACTCCGCTTCGCCCGACCCTAGGGCTCGGACTCGGGCTCAGCCCCGGAAGACGACGAACTCCGCTTCGCCCGACCCCAGGGCTCGGACTCGGGCTCAGCCCCGGAAGACGACGAACTCCGTTTCGCCCGACCCTAGGGCTCGGACTCGGGCTCAGCCCCGGAAGACGACGAACTCCGCTTCGCCCGACCCCAGGGCTCGGACTCAGCCCTGGCCTCAGCCGACAGTCTCCGCCTCGCCCGATCTAGGGGCTCGGACTCGACCTCGGCCTCGGAAGACAGACTCGACCTTGACCTCGGAGGAGCCTCCACCTCGCCCAACCCAGGGCTCGGACCGACCACGTCACAGGAGGCGCCATCATTACCCTACCCCAAGCTAACTCAGGCTACGGGGAACAAGACCGGCGTCCCATCTGGCTCGTCCCGATAAACAAGTAATGATGACGCCCCGCATGCTCCATGACGACGGCGGCTCTCAGCCCCCTTACGGAAGCAAGGAGACGTCAGCAAGTAGGGATGGCAACGGGGAATTCTCCGTCGGGTTTTAGCTCCCCAAACTCGTCCACGCGACAAAAAAATTTCCCCACGGGGATCCCCACGAACGCTTGCGGGGGACATTTCTTCCCCATCCCCGTTCCCCGCGGGGATAAATCCCCGTCGGGGATCCCCATCCTCGCTTAAATTATAATTAAATCGTACTTCATTTGTTATTAATGTAAAATATTGTCACTTATACACATTGTTAGATGTAAAATTCATTATGTGCACATTAAAATCAATGTATTTGTACAACGGGTGATCTCTTGACAAGGTAATTCTTTACTTTTATCATTAACTATTACATCAAAACATTGTCACATGTAAGTTTAACGGGTCCCCACGGGGAACGGGGATGGGGAATGCTTCCCCATCCCCGTCCCCGTTTACCCGTCGGGGGAGAACTTTTCCCCATTTACATCCCCGTGGGGGAAGAAACTTCCCTATCCCCATCCCCTAATAGAGGAATTCCCCGCGGGGAATCGGGGATCGGGTCCCCATTGCCATCTCTATCAGCAAGGACTCGATAGCCCCAACAGCTGTCCTTCCACCAGGCTCCAGCGCTCCTCCGACGGCCACGGCACCACACGAACCGGGTGCCAAAACCTCTCCGGCTGCCACGACGGCATGTACTTAGGGCGCTAGCTCTTCTCCGCTAGACACGTTAGCACACTGCTACACCCCCATTGTACACCTGGATCCTCTCCTTACGCCTATAAAAGGAAGGTCCAGGGCCCTCTTACAGAGGGTGGGCCGCGCGGGGAGGGACGGGACGGCGCTCGCGTAAGCCTCTCGCTCCGTCCCGCGTGGACGCTTGTAACCCCCTACTGCAAGCGCACCCGACCTGGGCGCGGGACAAACACGAAGGGCGCGGGTTTCCCCTTTTACGCCTGTCTCCCTCCGGCTTCTTCCCCCTTCGCGCTCCGTCTCGCGCCGACCCATCTGGGCTGGGGCACGCGACGACAATTTACTCGTCGGTCCAGGGACCCCCGGGGTCGAAACGCCGACAGAATGGGACATCTCGAGATCTAAATGTGTATAGAAGATCCAAATATGTATAGAACATATATTTTTTTATGGGTATCAAATATAATTGTGTGCACGAACATGGTACTATAACAATAAAACACACATTTGTACATAATCCATCGTGATATTATATGTTGCCGTTGCAACGAACGGATACTCACCTAATATATATATATATATATATTTAAAGCAAAAAGAAAATAAATTATCTTGACCATTGAATATTTCCCTCTATTGTCACTCACCAAACACCAAATAGGCATCCCGACGAAAGGGAGATATTCATCACGCTTTGGAGCCGGGAGCCAATAGCTATCCTCTGCCAAAGTCGATAAAGATAGAATGTAAACACGCACGAACAAAGACAAGGTCATACTAGTATTGTTACCTACAAACAAAAATAAAAGTAAAAGGAGAAAAAGAAAATACTAGGGAAACGTAGCAAGCAACCAGGCCGCGGGGCGCAACGCGCAAGGCTCAAGCCAACAACCGAATAGAGAGCAGAGGACGCACTACAAGGCCGCACAGACGGAGCAGAGCAGCTAGAGGAGAGAGGCGGCGTCGCGGCGAGGTGGAAGAGAGAGACTGAGAGAGAGTGGTGAAGGTGCGTGGGTTAAAAAGAGGAAACAAAAAAGAAAACGAGCGAGGCAGAAAACACAAGCAAAGAGACGACAGCAAAAATAGGAGGCCGGAGGAGGCGGGCGAGGAACGTGAATAAAATATCATTCGGAGAAACAAGAGAGGCCGGGGAATCGCGTCGGAATTCCGGCGAATCGGCGGGATCCGGCCGGGATCTGTGCGCCGGATGAGGGGTCGGCACCATGAAATGGTCCACATTACTCAGTAAGGTCGTCTTCGCCGGCGGCCAGCAGCAGCAGCCGCCACCGCCGCCGTCGCCGCCGCCGGAGTCTCCGTTCCACGGCCAGCAGGCGGTCCAGGACCTCGCCACCCCGAGGCTCAGCTCCGCCTCCACCGGCGGGGACGAGGGCGGCTTCGACGCGGCGGCCGGGAGCTCGCCCTCTGCCGCTGCGTCCTCTGCCAGGTGGGTCCCCCAGCCGAGTCTAACGCCTCTCTTCTCTCTACTGGTCTTGCGTTGTCTGAATCAAATCCTGTGTCTGGTCTGGTGATGCCAGCTCCGATGCGATCCCTTTACTCCCGTTTTCCGGGTTTAGCAATGGCTGTCGGATTTAGATTGGGAGAGGGTTCGATCGCAGATGCCTGCCTTTTCGTTTCATCTTCCCGCCCTTGTCTGTTTGGTGATTCAGTTGGTAGATGCGGGATTATGTGTTGTATTAACGTTTTGACTCATAGTATTGATATCAGTGAATGTTTTTTTAGCTCGAGCTTGGTGATAGTGCTGCAGTGATGCTCGACTAGGATTGTGCCTTGGAGAGAAATGATGCCGGACTAGTACGGTGGTTGCGCGAGTCGGTAGCTGCATAGTCAATTTTATGATCTGTATGCCACGCCTGAAGGCTACGGCCCTTGTCCTTTTGGTTTGTCATGCTTTTGTAGAACAACGGGGCTTATGTGTTTTTGCATTTCTCGTAGCAGAGAAAGTGGAACTTTTAGCAGTCTTGTTTGGGGTGAACTTCATGACTCTGGTTTGCTTCATGTGCCGATTTATGTTTGAACTGGGATGCTGTAAGATGATTGCGGCACATGCCATTCTAAGTTTGTGTGAAGTTCGGTTGACTGTGTTACATTGTTTCTCGAGTTACCATGCTGCTAGGGATACACTCCATTGATTTTTCGGTTAAATTTCCTGTGTTAGAGCAGTGACTTATTCATACACTTGCCATTATACTATCCTTTGCCTGAACGAACTATATAATCACTTGGTAAAGGGACAAATACTATGGTAATAATTGTTAGTTAAGTTTGTTATCAGCTATCTTTTCTTGGACACTGTATAGTACTTGGACCTGATAACAAAAGTATGTTCCTCTTATAGGTTTCTATTTACTTTTTTTTTCTGCTAATCTCTTCAAGCTAACTCATGTCCGTGTATGGATCACATTCTCACATGGTAGTATATGCAGCATAGGTTATATTCCTGTATTCTAGATTTCAACAATTAAATCAAGAATTCATGTCCATTTCATAGGAATTTGGTTCTGCTATTTTAAATGAACAATATATGCTTCTGCAAAAAATCTTCATGTTCTCCATCTTAACCAAGGATGCTAGCTGAGTTCACGTCTCCCCTTAAATTAATTAATTGGCATGCAATTCTATTTCATTTTAGCAAGTTTGGATCAACCCAATGACCCAAAAACATGTGGGACTTACATCCTTAATCTTAACATTATTTCTCTTGTACTCAGGGGGAGAAATGAATTGGAGTCAGACTTTAGGAGATTATGGGAAGAATTTCGCTCTTCCAGCTCTGAAAAGGTACCATGACACTTGTTTTTATTTTTTTCACCATAAATCAACAATATGACCTCGTGAGCTGATTCTTGCCTTGACATTGTATTCTGTTTTTCTCTCTGCAGGAGAAAGAAAGGGCCTTAAATTTGGCTGTAGATGTCTTCTGTAGGCTAGTGAAGCAGTATTCTAGTGTAGCTCAATTAGTTACAAAGTATGAGTCTTTACAATTGCACACACCACTTCAATAAGTTATTATGCTGTTACATTACATTTATTTCAGTGAGTTCATGTCTACTCACTATTTTGTAAAACTGAATAATGGTCTTCTATTTTTTTCCTTCATAATTTCTACAGGTTAGTAGAAGGACATGTTTTTTCTTTTGTTATTGGAAGAGCTTTTGTTACTGATGTGGAGAAACTAAGAATCCACAGCAAAGGAAGACCGCTGCGTGTGGCTGATGTTATTGGCTTCTTTTCGGATATCACAGAGGTTTGTTCTTATATTATTTGTCTAGTGCAGTTTCTGGGTTCCAGGTGGTCAAACACTCTATTAACTTGTTGGTTCCGTGATCCAGCTTGGTATATGTCCAGGATCAAATTTGTTGTACGCAGTCGAAGTGCTTGTGACTGAGGTTAGTGAAATTGCTACAATATGACAAAAAAGTCTATTTTTTCATGCAGTATATTGTCTGTTATGCAACGTTAATTAAAGCATGCTATTAATAATACGAAGGAGCTAGAGACATCTGTTTTCTGCGTTTTGACACAATTAATATCCAAGTGTATTGGGGCTGTCGGGTGGTTCATGAATAAAAAATTACTTAGCTATGGTCTTGCTTGCTGATATTATATTTTGTATTAAATATGAAACACAATTTACCAAATGTTTAAACTTTAAACTAATAAGCATCTCTTGTCATGTTTACAGACAAATGATAGGCAACCTCTGTTGGACTCTGGTATTTTGTGTTGCCTTATATATATCCTCAATTCTCTATTGAGCCCCAATGATAACTCCACAGATACCTTGCCTGTTCACCAAGAAGGATCCAGAAATGAGAAAAACAAAAATTTGGATCCTATGCAATCACGACGGCTTGAGGTACTCAATCTTCTGGTTCTCATAGAAACAGGGCCTTATTTGCAAGATTACTGTTGAAATACACAAAATCGTAAATTGTTTAACATTGAGTTGCTGCTTTGTCTGTATTATTACATGTTTTTTTCCTTTGTGTTCATATATGTTATATGGTGACTATTTCTTCCCTTCATTTTCTCCTGGTCAACTTGGTTTTTTATTTTTATTCTTTTTTCTGTTCTATGGAGATTGAGGGAAGTGTAATACATATTATGAAAGCACTGGCGAGCCATCAATCTGCTGCACCAAGTTTAATTGAAGATGATGCATTACAAGTTCTTTTCCACATGGTTGCAAATGGTTCACTATCTGTGTTGTCACAGTTCAGGGATGGTATTGTTCCCCTTCACACAATTCAGCTCCATCGCCATGCAATGCAGGTAATTTGAAACTATGTAACATTACGTTTTGGAGGGTCATGTTTCTCTGCTGCATCAATAGTTGCTAAATATATTAAGTTCATAACTGGACAGGTCCTTGGTCTTCTTCTTGCAAATGACAATGGGACTTCTGCAAAATACATCAGGAAGCACCAGCTGGTACATTATGTCATTATTATCTGTTCTTTATTGTGGATGAAATGATGTCCTGTTCTTGAGTCTAGTTAGGATTTCTTCACACTAAAGAACTAAACATCACATAGCAATGTGTTCTTAGTTATTTAATCTTCACAAAGAATATCTGTTTTCACTTGGCTTTGGCTAGCATTAGAAGTTTAGAACATAAACTCTTGAAGAATGGGAAAATCTTCACTGAATCATCTTGGTATTTTCTTTAGGCATTTTTTTCTGACATAGACATCCATTTTGGACCCCCAGCTAATCCTGGCAACTGTGCTACCGTTTTAAGAGTTCTGTTTTCTCTCCCTTTTCTAATCTCTTTTTTAGGTAGTCACTGGTGACATGTCAGGGTTCAACCCGTTCCCGCTTTGTGTTGGGCATCTTGTAGCAGTTTCCTTGTATTATTTACTGGAACACATATTCTTTTGTATATATTTCTATTCAATCTTGTTAACGCTTTCTTCGCCATACCTTTTAGATTAAAGTACTTCTTATGGCTGTGAAAGATTTCAATCCTCAAAGCGGTGATGCTGCTTACACTATGGGCATTGTGGATTTATTATTGGAATGTGTTGAGCTGTCTTACAGGCCTGGTTAGTATTGATGAACTTTGCCACTCATGTATTTCTTATGAGTAAGATGCTTTGATTCAATATTTTTCAATGTTTACAAATTATTAAATAACTTTCTTCTGTTTGTGGTTCTGGTCATGTTTCCATCTCTATCTTATCCTCGCTTGGGATTAAATACTTTGTTGCCATACAAATTGAATGGTCATTATTGTTGTGCGCCTAATAATGTCTTAATCTTTGGTTGACTTTGCAGAGTCTGGGGCCATAAGGCTCAGGGAAGACATACATAATGCTCATGGTTACCAGTTCCTTGTTCAGTTTGCTCTTACACTTTGTAGCTTACACAAAAATCAGACTCTCCAATCCTCATCCAAGTTAGCATCCGAAGCGGATGCATCTGTTCCTTCTCACAGATTAGAACAAGATATATTCTCATGTGACCTTTCACCTCAGTTGTCTAGGTTGCTTGATGTTCTTGTAAATTTGTCACAAATTGGCCCCTCAGAAAATGGTGGTGGTAAGAGTTTAAAATCTTCTCATGCGAAAGGAATGGGGCACAACAGAAGCCGAACCCCTTCTGCTGACAAGTTTGATGACATGATGGAAGTTAGTAGCCCTAAGGTAAAAGATCTTGATGCCATTCAGATGCTACAAGACATTTTTCTGAAGGCAGACAACTTGGAAGTGCAAGCTGAAGTTCTGAATAGAATGTTCAAGATTTTCTCAAGCCATCTTGAAAATTACAAGCTATGCCAACAACTACGTACTGTTCCTCTTTTTATCCTAAACATGGGCAGCTTCCCTGCAGCACTACAAGAGGTCATCTTAAAAATATTGGAGTATGCTGTCACTGTAGTAAACTGTATTCCAGAGCAGGAGTTGCTGTCACTTTGTTGCTTATTGCAACAACCAATTTCTACCAGTCTTAAGCATACAGTTCTTTCGTTCTTTGTAAAGCTACTCTCCTTTGACCAGCAGTACAAGAAAGTTCTTAGAGAAGTTGGTGTCCTGGGGGTACTGTTAGATGATTTGAAGCAAAACAAGCTTTTCTTTGGAGACGAGCAGCAAAATAAGGCCTTCGACTCTACAGAGAGAATGTCTAATGCAACTAATTTTCAGAGGACGGTGGACAACAAAGATGCAATTCTTTCACCAAAGCTAATGGCTTCCAGTTCTGCAAAATTTCCCATGTTCGAAGATGAAGGGACAATTACTGTTGCTTGGGATTGTCTGTTTTATTTGCTGAAAAGAGCTGAGTCTAACCAGCAATCATTTCGATCATCTAATGGTGTCAACATAATTCTTCCTTTCTTGGTATCCGAAAACCATAGATCTGGTGTATTGAGACTATTGTCATGCCTAATAATAGAAGATTCTCTTCAGGTTTGTGTTTTTAGCTTACTACAATGTTATCTGATTGGCTAATCAAACCTAATTGTATGAGGACTGATCAGACGATTAATTGTGATTAATCGTCAATCAGGTCTGATTAATCGAGACTAATCGGCTGATTGCTTTATAAGCCTGTATGCCTGTACCAGTGCTATGTATACAAGTATAGTAGTGTATAACTATATACATACTACATCAATATGTATGTAGTATTGTAGTATCACAGAATACTATAAATTGGAAATTGGCCATAGCTCTACTTACCTGTCCAGGGAGAAGTTCTCCAAATCTGCTGCCTATTGTTTGCTGAATGCTGTTGGTAAATAGCTGAAATAACATAGGAACGGGGTTAATAACAGGAAAATATGAGCTGTAGGCCTAGTGGTATGGTAAGGTAGAGCAACAAGCAGTCAGCACTCAGCAAACAAGAACGAAGAACCATAGGACAGCAGGCAGCAGCAAGGCAAGTGTAGAATTAAACAGATACCAGTTACATTTTTTTTTGGTCTCAAACGTGCAGGAAAACTGCGCATCTTTATATTAGGAAGAAGAATAAGTGGGGTCTAAAATAGACCGATACAAATAGAACCACCCTACGGTGGCCAAAACTTGAGGTACACATAAGAATCCATCTATAAACACAAGAACTACCAACACCTAACAACACCAGGACTAAGGCCAGATGGCTCTCAGCCCTGTACCCTGATCAAGCACCAAGGCCTAGCATATCATCACTAATGTCCTGGATGATCCGGATATTGCTCGGGGAGGCTTTCTCAAGAGCACAAGCGTTGCAGTGTTTCCGTAACCACCACACTACCAGCACCACCAGTCTTACAAACTCAGAATTAAACAAGTCCATATTAAAAGAGTCTAAGACAATAGACAAAAAGTATTATGCAAGTAAATTTTCATCCACTTGGAAGCCTCCATCAATGTTTGTTGTAGGTCCATCTCTCGCTCCACCAGAATCTTCATCCTTCATTTCTTCAGCAGTATTTGTTCCATCTACACCCTCGCCCAAGTCGGGCACTGCAAGTTGGCCGTCCAACTTGACCATACAGCCTAATCGACCGATTAATCGGATACTAACCATGATTAATTGATTGATCAGAAAAGTAATTGAGTTAATTGTAATGAGGGTCCTAATTGAGGCTAACTGTCCGATAAGGTCGATTAATCGTGATTAATTGCCCGATCAGATAGCACTGGCTAGCTATTCCATGAAATAACAAACCATGTTTCTTCTGTAATTTTGTGAGGGCGTTCATGGTTCAGGTGCTGCTGTAGCTCTACCCGCAACAGTTACACTAGTGTGTAGCTTCAGCAGCAGCCATAGCCAGCTGAACCAATTAGCCCATTAGTGTAGGGGCGAAAATGTTGAATTATCTAATTCATTAGTCTTTGTCGAGTACTTGTGCAAGTTGAAGGACTTCATTTTCCTATGCTCACTGTATATTTTCTAATCATGCCTAGTGATTTTATTAGCAGCATGTTTGCAAAATTGACTTAATTTTGACATATGTGTACTGTTTTCAGGCTCATCCAGAAGAAATAGGGTCATTGATTGAAATCTTGAAGAGTGGGATGGTATCAACCTCATCTGGAACTCAGTTTAAGCTTGAAAATGATGCAAAGTGTGATACATTTGGTGCTTTGTGGCGGATTCTTGGGGCAAACAGCTCAGCACAAAGAACATTTGGAGAAGCCACTGGATTTTCCCTGCTGTTGACGACGCTGCATAGTTTCCAGAATGACAGTGAAAATGAAGAGACTGAATCATCTTTGCATACTCATATGAAGATATTTGGTTTTCTATTGCGAGCAATGACAGCTGCAATATGCAACAATTCTGTCAATAGAATAAGGCTGCATACAATTCTGTCGTCGAACACTTTCTATGATCTCCTCTCTGAGTCTGGGTTGCTTTGTGTGGATTGTGAAAAGCAAGTCATTTTGCTTTTGCTTGAGCTTGCACTTGAGATTGTTCTCCCGCTCACTAGCAACCTGCAGGTAGAGAGCATTTCTTCTGAAACCTCAGAGGATGAATCGAGCTTCTTGTCTGCAACATCGTTTGGACTTTCAAGGCTTGACAAGGAGCGTGTGTACAATGCTAGTGCAGTTGTTGTGCTGATCCGTTCGTTGCTGGTATTTACACCTAAAGTTCAACTTGAGTTGCTGAGATTCATTGAGAAGCTAGCAATTGCTGGTCCCTTCAACCAGGAGAATCTAACTTCTGTTGGTATGGGCAAAAGATATTCTTGTTATCCTTTTTCTTTTGACTCATTTTGACAAGGACACTTATGTTTTTGCTACTCTTTTATGACATAGGATGTGTTGGCCTTCTACTTGAAACAATCAACCCATTTTTGGAGGGTTCTTCTCCTATTCTTAATCATGCCTTGAAAATTGTTGAACTGCTAGGTGCTTACAGGTTTGTCATATCTCATAAAATTCCATGCGCTTCATTGCAACAATTTTGTTTTGTTGTTTCACAGTACATGGTTACTCTTCTCTTTGTCCAGGTTGTCTTCATCTGAGCTAAGGCTTCTTGTGAGATATATTCTTCAGCTGAAAGTGAAGCGTTCAGGTCATCATTTTGTTAATATGATGGACAAGTTAATTCAAATGGAAGATGCCAGACAAGGACATGTTTCTCTAGCTCCTTTCATTGAAATGGACATGAGCAAAGCTGGTCATGCATCTATTCAGGTTTCATTAGGAGAAAGAACATGGCCACCCGTTTCTGGGTATTCCTTTGTTTGCTGGTTCCAATTTCAGGACTTCTTTAAATGCCAAACGAAGGAAGCAGAAAAAGCGTCAAAAGGGGCATATAGCAAGAGGAGTGGGCATGTCTTGCGCATATTTTCTGTGGGTGCAGTGGACGATGCTAACACTCTGTTTGCTGAACTTTATCTCCATGACAATGGTGTTTTTACTATATCTACAGGCAGTTCAAGTTTATTGTCTTTTCCAGGCGTTGAAATGGAAGAAGGAAAATGGCATCATCTTGCTGTCGTTCATAGTAAGCCAAATGCGCTAGCTGGCCTTTTCCAAGCAAGCGTGGCTAGCCTGTATCTTGATGGAAAGCTGAGGCACACTGGCAAGCTTGGGTACTCGCCATCCCCGTTTGGTAAATCTTTGCAAGTAACACTTGGTACACCTACTATCCGTGGGAAAGTTTCTGACTTGTCATGGCGGCTCCGGTGTTGCTATCTTTTTGAGGAGGTATTGACAGCAGGGAGTGTTTGTTTCATGTACATTCTTGGACAAGGGTATCGAGGGTTGTTCCAGGACACTGACCTCCTGAGATTTGTCCCAAACTGGGCCTGTGGTGGGGAGGTAATGGCAATTCTGGATTCATTAGAAGTGGAAGTTCCTGCATCTTCAAGCAGCCAGCGTGTTGACAGTTCAATGAAACAAGGGAGCTCTAGAATTGAGAGCAGTGGAATTGTTTGGGACATGGAACGCTTAAGAAATCTCTCCTTACAATTGTCTGGGAAGAAGCTTATATTTGCATTTGATGGAACTTCATCAGATGCTTTTCGAGCATCTGGGACTCTTTCACTGCTGAACCTTGTCGATCCAACTTCTGCTGCTGCATCCCCTATAGGAGGTGTGTAATGTCATCTAGCTATTGAATTTATGTTTTCTGTTTTTGAATTGGATATGCAAGAATTCAACTAGTTATGTTAACAGGTATACCAAGATATGGGCGTCTAAGCGGCGATGTTTACATTTGTAATCAATGCACAATCGGTGACACTGTTCAAACAGTTGGTGGGATGCCTGTTGTACTTGCCCTTGTTGAAGCTGCTGAAAGTAGGGATATGCTGCATATGGCGCTGGAACTGCTAGCACTATCTCTTCAGCAGAGTCATCAAAATGTAAAAAACATGCAGGCCTTGAGGGGTTATCATCTTCTTGCACTTTTTCTTCATAGGAGAATGTCACTATTTGATATGCAATCTCTTGATATCTTCTTTCGTATTGCTGCCTGTGAGGCTTCCTTTCCTGAGCCACAGAAATCAAAGATAAATCGAACAGCAGGCTATGCGTCTGGAATGTCCCCAGAGGCCAGCCTTGATGATCTCACCTTACCCAGGTTTGGCGATGATATGTCTTCTGGGGGATCACATGGGGATCTAGATGACTTTTCAGCTCAAAAGGATTCATTTAGCCACTTGTCTGAGCTGGAGAATGCTGACTTAGCTGGTGAGACTTCTGAATTCATAGTCTTGTCAAATGCTGATATGGTTGAACACATTCTTTTGGACTGGACTATATGGGTTGCTGCTCCTATATCAGTGCAAATAACTCTTCTTGGGTTTCTTGAGAGGATGGTGTCCATGCATTGGTTCAGAAATCACAACCTTACAATGCTGCGGCGAATTAATCTTGTTCAACATCTTCTTGTTACGTTACAACGTGGTGATGTTGAAATTCCCGTGTTGGAGAAGCTAGTTGTGCTTCTAGGTGTCATCCTGGAGGATGGTTTTCTAGCTTCTGAGCTGGAGCTTGTTGTAAGATTCATAATAATGACATTTGATCCTCCAGAGCTTACACCGAACCGCCAGATTGTGCGGGAGGCTATGGGAAAGCATGTTATTGTGAGGAACATGTTATTAGAAATGCTTATTGATCTACAAGTAACCATAAATGCTGAAGAGTTGCTGGAGCAATGGCATAAAGTTGTTTCATCCAGATTGGTCACATATTTCCTTGATGAAGCGGTACATCCAACTAGTATGAGATGGATCACGACTCTTTTAGGAGTTTGCCTTACGTCATCAACTACATTTGCATTGAAGTTCCGTACAAGTGGAGGTTTTCAAGGATTGAATCATGTGCTTCCAAGCTTTCACGATTCTCCAGAAATATACTATATACTGTTCTGTTTGGTGTTTGGGAAGCCTGTTTATCCTCGAGTGCCAGAGGTCCGCATGCTTGATTTCCATGCTCTCATGCCTAGCGATGGAAACTATGGAGAATTGAAGTTTGTGGATCTCTTGGATACTATAATTGCAATGGCAAAAGCTACATTCGATTCCTTGATTATGAAATCTATGCTTGCACATGAGAATAACAATCTTTCACATCTTAATGGTACCTTGGTCGCGGATCTTGTTGAGGCGACATCGGACATGGGAGGTGATCTTCAAGGAGAAGCTCTGATGCATAAGACATACGCAGCAAGGTTAATGGGTGGTGAAGCAGCAGCACCTGCTGTTGCTACTTCAATATTGAGGTTCATGGTTGATCTGGCAAAGATGTGCCCACCATTCTCTGCCGTTTGCAGGCGGCATGATTTCCTAGAGAGCTGCATTGATCTCTATTTCTCTTGTGTGAGGTTTGTACAATGTGTCAATGTGCATATATCATGTTACTTCGTGCTTGAAATGTTTATATTAAGCCTTGTTTTGGTTATGTAGATCCGATTTTGCCCTGAGGATGGCAAAAGATCTTACTACTGTTGCAACTGGCGAGATGAATGAACATGATGATGATAATGGAAGTTTAAAGGATGCCCTTTCAAGTTTACCATATGATCAGGATCAATCTACCAAAACATTGAGTGCCACAAGTTTTCCTCAGGAGCAGAAAAGTTCCAGTTCAGAAAGTACTGGCATGCCAAACCCTTTTGAAACTGCTGAAGCCAAAGCAGATGATTCTTCGAATCAGGAGTTCAGCAATAAAATTTTAAATGGAGAAGCAAACCAAATGTTTAATAATGCTCGTGATCAAGGGCGGATCACAGCTTCCGGTGCAAATGGCATTTCTGAATCCCACCATGTAACTGATTCACCCAACTCAGTTGCTATGAATAATGTTGGATCTCCTGTTTTATCCGAGAGGTCGACCCACAGAGCAGCTAGTACCCCTACTGCATCTCCAATGGCCCCATTCACATCTTGGCCTGGCAGTGCAGGATCGTATACTGATGGTAGACACCTGACAGCTTCTCCATCCATGGCTTCATCTATATCTGGGATAGACCTGGACTCGTCCCCTGATCTGAGGACAAATATTCAGGGACCATCTGCCGCAAATACCCTTTTCCCAATCAATTCCAAGCTTTTGCTTGACATAGATGATTTAGGTTATGGGGGTGGCCCATGCTCTGCAGGAGCTACAGCTGTTCTAGATTTTGTTGCTCAAATTCTTGCTGACACTATCTCAGATCAGCTTAAAGCAGCACTCTTTATTGAGAACATTTTGGAGTCCGTGCCTTTGTTTGTTGATATTGACTCTGCTCTAGTTTTTCAAGGCTTGTGTCTAAGCAGATTGATGAACTTCCTTGAAAGAAAGCTCTTGCTTGATGATGAAGAAGATGGGAAGAAACTTGACAAGAGCCGCTGGTCTGTCAATTTGGACCCACTTTGCTGGATGATTGTTGATCGTGTGTACATGGGCTGCTTTCCAACCCCACTCAGGGTACTACAAACACTAGAATTCTTAATGTCAATGCTACAGCTTGCTAGTAAAGATGGCCGTGTTGAAGATGCCGTGCCTCCAGGGAAAGGTATTTTGTCCATTGCTCGAGGAAGCAGGCAACTTGATCCATACATCCACGCGATATTGAAGAACACAAACCGAATGATAATGTACTGTTTCCTCCCAATATTCCTTAAAAGTATGGGGGAAGATGATCTACTTGCAAATCTTGCATTCCTGACGGAAACTGGGAGGAGTTTAGCTTCTAAACGTTATCAGGAAGATTTTTCTATTGATATTTGTACAGTTCTTCAGCTACTAGTTGCCAACAAGAGATTGGTGCTCTGCCCAAGCAATGTTGATACAGATCTAATGTGTTGTTTCTGCATAAATTTAATGTCACTTCTCCATGACAAGAGAGTAACTGCTCAAAACTTGGCAGTTGATTTACTTAAATACTTGGTAGTGCATCGTCGTCAATCTCTTGAGGACCTTCTAGTTTGCAAGCCTAACCAAGGACAACAACTGGACATCCTGCATGGAGGACTTGATAAATTGGTCACTGGAAGTACATCAATGTTTTTTGAATGGCTGCAAAGTTCTCAGCAAACAATAAGTAAAGTGTTGGACCAGTGTGCTTTAATAATGTGGGTTCAATATATTACCGGCTCAGCAAAATTTCCTGGCGTGAGAATAAAAGGAATGGAGGTCAGGCGCAAGAAAGAGATGGGACGGAAATTTCGCGAATCTGCAAAAGTAGATGCCAGGCACTGGGAGCAGATAAATGAGCGGCGGTATAATCTTGATTTGGTTCGTGATGTGATGTCTACAGAGCTAAGAGCAATTCGTCAAGACAAATACGGTTGGATATTGCACGGAGAAAGTGAGTGGCAAAGCCAGCTCCAAGAACTTGTCCATGAGAGAGGTATTTTTCCTATGCGGCAACCATCCACAGAACCTGAGTGGCAGCTGTGTGGTGTTGAAGGACCATATAGAATGAGGAAGAAACTTGAGCACTCCAAATTTAAGATAGATACTATTCAGAATGTTCTAACCAGCAACCTTGGATCAAATGGTGGTAAGATTATCAATAAAGAGGATGGAGAATTGTTGTTGACATCTGGGTCAGACACAATGTCAGGCTTGAATCTTTTGACCTATGACACTGAGCAGAGGGATCTTGATGCTGTCGAGTTTTCGTCATTCAAAGATGATGATGACATATTCAAAGGAGGAAGCACAATTTCAGCTCCAATTGGCTGGACTGATGATAAAAGCAGCGTTAATGAGCAGAGCCTTCATTCTGCGACTGAATTTGGAGCAAAATCAAGTTCCCTTTCTTTTCACATGACTGAGAGTCACCAGGGTAAATCTGAACTTAGTTCACCAAGGAGGGCACCTTCAGTCAAAGGTACTGATGCAAGAACCTCAGAGGATAAATCAGAAAAGGAGTTGCTTGACAATGGTGAGTATCTTATCAGGCCTTATCTGGAGCCCTATGAGAAAATAAGGCATAAATACAACTGTGAACGGGTTGCTGGTCTTGATAAGCACGATGGAATATTTTTAATTGGAGAACTTTGCTTATACATTATTGAGAACTTCTACATTGATGATTCCAATTGCATTTGCGAAAAGGGCAGTGAAGATGAGCTCTCTGTCATTGATCAAGCTTTAGGTGTGAACAAGGATATAATGGGAGGCAGTGAATCTCAGTTAAAATCACCTACTACTTGGGGTGGGACAGCAAAGGTCTTGCTTGGTGGCAGATCATGGGCATATAATGGAGGTGCTTGGGGTAAGGAGAAGCTTTGCAACAGTAGCAACCTGCCTCATCCATGGCATATGTGGAAGCTTGATAGTGTCCATGAGTTGTTGAAACGTGATTACCAGCTCCGCCCTGTTGCAATTGAAATTTTCAGCATGGATGGTTGCAATGAGCTTCTAGTTTTCCACAAAAAGGAGAGAGAGGAAGTTTTCAAAAATTTGATTGCCATGAATCTCCCACGGAATAGCATGTATGTCCTTTGCAACTCTAGATGCCTAGTAGTTACCTTGTGCATTCTTAGCATTTAAGACTTGATATGACTTCCTACTAGATTTGAAATGAATTCAATACACTTAATTGCTTGTATGTAATTATTGTGTCGTGAAAAGTACTCCATCTATTCCAAATTCTACGTTTGCCTTTTCTAGGTACATTTCTTTTACTATGTATTTAGACATAGTGTTATATCTAAGTGTCTAGCAGAAACTATGCATCTAGAAAAGTCAAAAGGTTCTATAATTTGGATTTTGGAATTGATGGAGTAATATGTACCAATTCATGACTTTTGTGCTTCATAGGAATTAAGTTATTAACATTTGTCAGCAGATTGCATGTTAAACATACGAGCAACTGTCATTTTTTATTGCCATAAATTCTGGTTTAGGATCTGTAGTTTCAAACCACAAGTATATTCCTATTTCCTAATTCCAGAAGTTCATGTCTCACCTTTTTTTGCTTTGCCCGGTAGTTTGATTTTGCTAGGAAGAGCTATATATTTTCACGAGAAACTAAGATATTGATTATGCCTTTTTACTAGGCGCTACATTGTTACATTTTCTATCTGTTTTTCCGACTTGCCTCATTCAGTTAGTAGTTTAGGATGTTTTCTGTATCTTGTGCATTCTATGAACTATTTGAACTTGTAGGACCTGTCATTTTTTTGCTATTACTTATCATTAGATTTGCCATAGGAGCTTTGTGCCTTTGTTAACAATTGAAGAAAATATGCCTTTCCATAGGTTGGACACAACCATATCAGCATCCTCTAAACAGGAGAGTGGTGAGGGGAGCCGTCTTTTTAAAGTCATGGCAAAATCATTTTCTAAAAGATGGCAAAGTGGAGAAATTACGAACTTCCAATATCTCATGCATCTAAATACACTTGCTGGTCGAGGGTATAGTGATCTCACACAGTACCCAGTATTTCCATGGGTTCTCGCAGATTATGAGAGCGATGTTTTAAATCTGAGGAATCCAGAGACATTTCGCAGGCTTGATAAACCCATGGGATGCCAAACGGAGGAAGGTGAAGAGGAATTCCGCAAGAGGTTGGTTCATTTAGCATCCATTTGTAGGATCTTATTTCTCTTTCAACTTTCAATTAGTAAATCTGACATCTTCAACTTTGCTAAACGCTAGGGTCCATATAACACAGTTGGATTCATTGTTTTGTTCCTTTCAGATATGATAGCTGGGATGACCCTGATGTACCAAAGTTCCATTATGGCTCTCATTATTCAAGTGCTGGAATTGTCCTTTTCTATCTCTTAAGGTTGCCTCCTTTTAGCACAGAAAATCAGAAATTGCAGGGTGGACAATTTGACCATGCAGACCGGTTATTCAACAGTGTGAAGGATACATGGGTAAGTGCTGCAGGCAAAAGTAACACATCAGATGTGAAAGAACTAATTCCTGAGTTCTATTATTTGCCTGAATTTTTGGAGAACCGTTTTAATCTGGATCTGGGCGAGAAACAATCAGGAGAGAAGGTACTTTCACAAATTGTGTGCAAACCTTTGTGAACTAGATTAGAAAGTTCAGTTCAGTTGGGGACAAACATGTAACTTTAAATAATGCGTTCAGGTTGGTGATGTTGTTTTACCACCTTGGGCTAAAGGCAGCGCCAGAGAATTCATCAGGAAGCATCGGGAAGCACTGGAATCAGATTATGTATCTGAGAATCTGCACCATTGGATTGATCTTATTTTTGGATATAAGCAGAGAGGAAAGGTATTAAGCATCTCTCCGTTGCATTTTATCTCTAGTAGTGTTGTTGTAAGCATCATAGCACAAATATGTTTCGGCTTGAAATAAGGATAGTGTCTACTTTTCACTCGTGAACATGCAGGATTTGTGAGCACAAAGTGAGCTATTATTTTTTTTATTAAAGTGCCTTCTAGTCTTGTACTGATTCATTATTTTGTGTCATCTGACTAGTTATTAACCCATGCATAGTTTTGTTTTTATCCTAGGGAGAGCAGGACTATTTAATGAATCAATCTGCTCCGTATTATGTTCTCCATTTTACTTTACATCTTAGATGTAATCTTGACCAACGATTTCTATATATCATGTTGGGAATATTTTTTTAGCTTTTGTGAGCGCAAAGTGGCTTGTAATGTGAAACAGAGAGGGCATTCCAGTAGGTCTTGTACTTGTTATATAATTTGTTTGGTAGTTATTGGAAACTGGAACTCAATCTCTATTGCATAGAGGAAGGTTACATATATAGACTCAGGGGAAACCCTAACCCTAATGGACAGGCGGCCCAACAGTGGTGCCGGCCCACACCCCCACACACAGTCCCACACAGTATAACATTCCACCGCACCCCGCAATCGCAACAGGGGCACCACACACGATGAGATTGAAGTAGAAGCCGAAGGTAGGAGCCGACGGGTTGAAATCCCCCCGTAGTCTCAGTGTCGTGAGGGTGCGAATGTTGCGGCTGGAGTAGAGACCGGTGTGCACTCCAAGAAGACGATAGCCCCTAGATGTCGAGGTTGCCGAAGTCGAGGTGACCGTGGTCGGGATACACGCAGCAGTACCTGTTCTTCGAGAGGGGTCGACGTTCGAGTTCAACGGTCGGCGGGGCGACGCAAAAGGGACAACATCAGCCTCGAGGGCCGCACCCGCGACAGAATAGAAGGTGTATCGACGGATCCGGCCGGGAAGGCCACGACAACGACAGATCCAACCATGAAGACGGCGATCCGGCTAAAGGGACGGCAGATCTAGCTAGGAAGGTCGCGACATCGGTGGATCTGGCCGGGAAAGCCGCAGTAGTGACGAATCCTGCTGTGGAGGCGACAAAGAAGGGGTGGGCAGCGGGTCGGGTCCAGCCGGGCGGGGGGGGGGGGGGGGGGGGGGGTTTGACGCCATCGGCGGAAGAAGCTCGAAAAGTTGTCGCTGTTGGGTGTCAGCGTGGGCAATTAGGAGGTGGCCAGCGCGATGGCGAGGGGCTGCACGGGCGGAGATGCCGACGCAATGGAGAGGCGTGCAGGGCAACCACGTCATGGAAGAGGTGGCCGACACTGGTGAGGACGGCACGGAGGGGGCTGCCTAGGCTCACGACGGCGGTCGACATGCACGCGGCTGGCTGCACGGGTGCACGACGGTTGGCCCACAGGTGTTGGTGTGGGTTCTCGCGCATGGTCCGGCGGCGGCGGAGAGGGAGCGCGCACGGGCCGGACGAAGCAGCGGCGACAATGTTGGCCGGAGGAGGGGTGCTGCCGCGGCGGTGGCGAGGCTTCCCGCGCCTACGGCAGTGGCAGTCGGTTCGAGGAGCATGGCAGATGCTGGAGGGGAAGGAGGCCGGCAGCCGGTGGGTGGCCGGCGGCGGCGGATCTGAGTCGCTGGGGGAGAGGCGGCGCCAGGGGAGGGGTCGGCGTCCTGCAGATGGGAAAGGAGAGGCGGAGGCTCGGTGGAGGGCGGCGACTGCGCAGGCGCGCATGCCTGTTCCTGCTCGCGGCGTCGGCGGCTCATGCCCTGCTAGTGGCGGCGGCGTCTCGGGAGGCGCCGGCCTGACCTGGTGCCGCGGGGGCGCCGCACCTGGGGGGTGCTGGGGGTTAAGATGGCCGCCGGAGGAGAAGTCGGCGCCGGCGAGATCCATGGGGAGGAGACTGGTGGCTGCAGGATGGAGGGCCCAACGAGTGTGAGAGGACGGAGTAGGCCGGATCTTGGACGAGGGGCTGCCCCCAGGAGGTAAGGTTGAGCCTCCTAGGGGCAGCGGCTGGGAAGACAGTGGGTGGCCGCCTAGGCGGAGGTGGCGACTGCTGTGGGGTGCGGGAGAAAACCCTAACCTAGTCTATTACCATATTGGAAACTAGAACTCAATCTCTATTTCATAGAGGAAGGTTACATATATAGAATCAGGGGAAACCCTAACCCTAATGGGCTGTCGGCCCAACAGTGGTGCCAGCCCACACACAGTCTAACAATAGTATCTCTCATTTATTAACTTGATTTATGATATTTATTTTCTTTTATTATATATGGTAGGCAGCTGAAGATGCCGTCAATGTCTTCTATCACTACACATATGAAGGCAATGTTGACATAGACGCAGTATCAGATCCTACCATGAAGGCTTCAATACTAGCACAAATCAACCATTTTGGTCAGACCCCAAAACAGTTATTCCAGAAACCACATCCACAGAGGCGGACTGACAGGAAAGTCCCTCCTCATCCTCTACGGTACAGTGCCTATCTAACACAGCAGGAGATTCGCAAGACAGCATCTTCGGTGTCCCAGATTGTCTCCTACAATGATAAGATCCTAATTGCTGCAGTTAACTGCTTGCTCAAGCCGCTAACTTATAATGAATACATTTCCTGGGGATTCCCTGACCGAAGCTTGAGAATATTAACATATGATCAGGATAAACTTTTGTCTACTCATGAAAACCTTCATGGTGGTAGTCAAATTCAGTGCACTGGTGTGAGCCATGATGGCAACATTCTCACCACTGGTGGTGATGATGGAGTTGTTGCAGTGTGGAGATTTGTGAAGGATGGCATCCGCCGTCTCCTGAGAATGGAGAAGGCTTTGTGTGCTCACACGGGCAAGATAACTTGCGTCTCTGTCAGCCAACCTTACTCATTAATTGTCTCAGGCTCTGATGACTGTTCTGTTATTTTGTGGGACCTGACAAGCCTAGTGTTTGTGAAGCAGCTACCAAGGTTCCCGGCATCAGTATCCGCGCTACATGTGAACAGCCTCACTGGTGAGATTCTGACTGGTGCTGGTGTTCTTTTTGCTGTTTGGAGCATCAATGGGGACTGCCTTGCTGTGGTGAACACCTCCCAGCTTCCTTCTGACCTCATCTTGTCTGTGACAAGTGTGACACACTCAGACTGGCAGGACACAAACTGGTACGTGACAGGCCATCAAAGTGGGGCGGTTAAGGTATGGAAGATGTTGCACTGCTCGTCTGATGAAGCAGTAAATAGCAAGAGCAAATCACCTGCGGTATCGTCTGGTGGGCTTAGCCTGAACGGCCAAGCACCAGAGTATAGGCTACTTCTGCAGAAGGTGCTCAAGTCACACAAACACCCTGTCACTGCCCTTTGTATACCACCGGACTTGAAGCAGCTTCTGAGTGGGGATGGCAGCGGTCACTTGCTCTCATGGTCATTGAAAGACGACAGTTTCAAGGGTTCATAGCACAGAGAAATATAGGGATTCAGCTGCACATATAGAGAAACACTGGTTAAATTGTACCACTGATTTCTTCCTCGTCCAGAACTGAGCATTGGCGTGCATTGACAAAAGAGCTCGGATCAGCAAGCTTCTACATGGTATATGAAATGTTCCCTTGATGTCCCATGCCTGGGCCATACAGCAGTCCGGGCTGGAGAGAGAATACAACAGACACAATTGGAGGGTTGAAGTGGACGTGGATGCGCCGCTGCGCTGATATCATAATCTTATACTGTGAATTATGAGATGGTTGTACCTTCTCTTGTTTTTTTGAGGAGAAAAGGATTCATGTGGGCTGTAGGTGCCATTGTTTGTAAAGTCTATACAGGGTAATTTTGGTGGTGCCGGTTGAGGTGGCTGATGGTGTAGTGTCTCGATGTTTTGTTCGGGGTTGCGGGAGCAAGGAAAGAGGTATTAGTTTCATTTTCTCCCCCACCTCTAGGGGCTAGTTTGGGAGCTACAAAACCAGAAGGGATTGGATGGACTACTCTAGAAGCTAGTTTGTGAGCCACAAAACTGGAAGAGATTAGATGGACTAAAAGCTTCTTCATATTCAAAATTGAATAAGAACGGAATTTTAGTCACTTCAATCCTCTCCGATTTTGTGGCTTCCAAACTAGTCCTAGAAGTGTTGATTCTTTGACTGGGTGTAATTTGAGCACCCTTGTGTTCAGTAAGTCTATTTTGCGTATACATGCAAGAGTTTTGCTGAACAAAGCGACGAGCCCCTTCCGTGGTTCGATTGGAAGTGAAGTGTAGTGTCGCAGATATTTTCTCCGCCCTAAATTATAAGTAGTTTTGATTTTTTTTTCTAGGGAAGCCAAAATAACATAGTTTGAAACAGAGTGAGAAATTCAGAAATTTTGAAGGTTTAATGTGTAGTTCAGCCACCATTACGGTTCACATTCGTGATGCAACAGCACGGCTTACATTCGTGTTGCAACAGCCTGGGAGCGGCTCCGTGCGGCGAATTTTGGAGAGCTAAATGGTTTAACTTTGAGTATATTTTTTTATTTTTATAACCACACTGTTCTATATAGAATTAATTTAAACAGTAATAAATTAGAAATGAAGCGGCTCTGTTTCATCATACTCTGGATTCTGGAACTAAACTTTACCTAAGTGTAGTGTGTAGCCGTGCATCACAGATCAACAAGCGGATAAGGTGCATTACCAATCGTTTTTTTTCCGGTTATACAGGAATAGGGAATTGAAATTTCTTCCTAACGCCTCGAGTCCGATCGACGTATCCTCTCGTTGTTGTCACTAGGATAGACGATACTTCTCTGTCAACAAATGTTTGTCATTGTCATTTTTAAGGAGTTAATTATTTTTAATTTTGACCATATCTATATAAAAAGATCAATATTTATAGTACATAATTTGTATTATTAGGTAGATCTTTAAATCTATTATATTTTATAACTCTAGTTAAATTTGAGAAAATTTGACTATAACAACAAACATTTATGGACAAAGGAAGCAACTGGTAAGTTTATCTAGAAATTTGCCCATGGCTCCATGATAATTTTGTAGCCCTACATGTGAGGCACAAAATCGTAGATGTCGACTCTGTGTTCACTCTTCGCAGCAAAGAGAAGGTCCTAAGAGCAGTCCCAACCCTACATGATATCTAGTTTCTATAGCATTAATTTAGATGTCATATAAGCAATTTAATGACTTGACAAGAAAATTAATGAGGACATAGTTTTCTCCGTGAGAAATCAGGTCTACACACGTAACAAAGACATAAGAAACCACTATTTTGACGTTGGAGATGAGAATACAGTTTCCATCTGTGGAGCCCACACTTAGGCCTGTGTAAGGAAAATGGACCTCGGGCTATTTGGCTCAAAAGGTTTGGTGTTTGATGGTCAACATAACCTGTGGATTAATGAGTTTGCTAGTGTTTGTATTTGTAGTTCACAGGATGCGAAAAGGATTAGACTAAGGCACTGAGGATGCAACACCTCAAAAGAAGACATAAAAAGAGCTTAGAAGTCTAAGACTCAAGAACAAAAGAAGCCCAAGGAAACAACAAAGTAATCCATGAAGTGGGCAGTCAGCCAGCGCCCTGGTGGCGCACTGGACAATGAACAGTACCCTATCTGGTGTGCACCGGAGTGTCTGGTGAGACACCGGACAGTCTGCGCAGAGAGGCCCACAACGGGCGCTTTCGGGCTGTAGCTGAAAGTCGCCTAGAGGGGGGTGAATAGGCGGAATCTGAAAATTATAAACTTAAGCACAACTACAAGCCGGGGTTAGCGTTAGAAATATAAACGAGTCCGAAAGAGAGAGCAAAAACAAATCACAAGCAAATAAAAATGGATTACACGGTGATTTGTTTTACCGAGGTTCGGTTCTTGCAAACCTACTCCCCGTTGATGTGGTCACAAAGACCGGGTCTCTTTCAACCCTTTCCCTCTCTCAAACGGTCACTTAGACCGAGTGAGCTTCTCTTCTCAATCAAATGGGACACTAAGTCCACTACAAGGACCACCACACAATTGGTGTCTTTTGTCTTGATTACAAGTGTTGTGGAAACAAGAATGAGAAAGAAGAAAAGCAATCCAAGCGCAAGAGCTCAAAAGAACACAAAAGTCTCTAGTCACTAATTTGTTTGGAGTGATTCCGGACTTGGGAGAGGATTTGATCTCTTTGTTTGTGTCTTGTATTGAATGCTATAGCTCTTGTATGAGGTTTGAAGGCTGAAAACTTGTTTGTGTCTCAAGAATCCTTTCAAGGTCACTTAGGTTTGAGATTTATCCTGTAAAAAGAATACCCAAGTGAAGCGATAATAATCATCCACAATAACTAGACAGTACTTACTCCTGCCGATGCTTACGTAAGCTATCGGGCCGAATAGGTCCATGTGGAGGAGCTCGAGTGGCCTGTCAGTTGTCATGATGTTCTTGTGTGGATGATGAACACCAACTTGCTTCCTTGCTTGACATGCGCTACAAATCCTGTCTTTCTCAAAATGAACATTTGTTAGTCCCAAAATGTGTTCTCCCTTTAGAAGCTTGTGAAGATTCTTCATCCCAACATGGGCTAGTCGACGGTGCCAGAGCCAACCCATGTTAGTCTTAGCAATTAAGCAAGTGTCGAGTTCAGCTCTGTTGAAATCGACTAAGTATAGCTGGCCCTCTAATACTCCCTTAAAAGCTACTGAATCATCACTTCTTCTAAAGACAGTAACACCTGTATCTGTAAAAAGACAGTTGTAACCCATTTTGCATAATTGAGAAACAGAAAGCAAGTTGTAATCTAAAGAATCTACAAGAAAAACATTGGAAATAGAATGGTCAGGTGATATAGCAATTTTACCCAATCCTTTGACCAAACCTTGATTTCCATCCCCGAATGTGATAGCTCGTTGGGGATCTTGGTTTTTCTCGTAGGAGGAGAACATCTTTTTCTCCCCAATCATATGGTTTGTGCACCCGCTGTCGATGATCCAACTTGAGCCCCCGGATGCATAAACCTACAAAACAGATTTAGTTCTTGATTTTAGGTACCCAAACAGTTTTGGGTCCTTTGACATTAGATACAAGAACTTTGGGTACCCAAACACAAGTCTTTGACCCCTTGTGTTTGCCCCCAACATATTTAGCAACTACCTTGCCTGATTTGTTAGTTAGCACATAGAAAGCATCAAAAGTTATGAATGAAACATTATGATCATTTGATGCAGTAGGAGAATTCTTTTTAGGCATTTTAACATGTGTAGAATGCCTAGAGCTAGATGTCTCACTCTTATACATAAAAGCATGATGAGATCCAGAGTGAGACTTCTAGAATGAATTCTCCTAATTTTGTGTTCGGGATAGCCGACAGGGTACAAAATGTAACCCTCGTTATCCTAAACCATGAGAGCTTTGCCCTTAACAAAATTAGATAATCTTTTAGGAGGGGCATTAAGCTTGACATTGTCTCCCTGTTGGAAGCCAATGCCATTCTTAATGCCAGGGCGTCTCCCACTATAGAGCATACTTCTAGCAAAGTTAAATTTCTCATTTTCCAAGTCATGCTCATTGATTTTAGCAGTTAATGTAGCTATATGATCATTTTGTTGTTTAATTAAAGCAAGGTGATCATGAATAGCATCAATGTTAATATCTCTACATCTAGTGCAAATAGAAACATGCTCAACGGTAGATGTAGAGGGTTTGCAATCAGTTAATTCAATAATCTTAGCATGTAAAATGGCATTCTCATCTCTAAGATTGGAAATAGAAACATTGCAAACATCTAAGTCTCTAGCCTTAGCAATTAATTTTTCATTCTCATTCCTAAGGCTAGCAAGAGAGGCACTCAATTGATCAATCTTAGCAATTAAACTAGCATTATCATTTCTAAGATTGGCAATTGAATCATTACAAATATTTGACTTCTGAACCTTAGCAATCAAATTATCATTCTCAATTCTAAGGTTGGAAATAGTGTCATGGCAAGTACTTAGCTCACTAGTTAATTTTTCATTTTTCTCTACCTCCTGAGCATAAGCATTTTTAGTCTTAACATGCTTTTTATTTTCTTTGATAAGGAAGTCCTCTTGGCTATCCAAGAGTTCATCCTTCTCATGAATGGCACTAATCAATTCATTTAATTTCTCTTTTTGTTTCATGTTAAGATTGGCAAAAAGAGTAAGCAAGTTGTC
Organism: Zea luxurians; assembly: GCA_029449295.1. NCBI lineage: Eukaryota > Viridiplantae > Streptophyta > Magnoliopsida > Poales > Poaceae > Zea > Zea luxurians. The sequence continues at coordinate 39,040,424 of JAOPSE010000026.1, forward strand.
CTCATCATCACTAGAATTTTCATCATCACTAGAAGTGACATACTTAGTGGAGGATCTTGATTTTACCTTCTTTTTCTTGCCGTCCTTCTCCATGAGACACTTGTGGCCGACGTTGGGGAAGAGAAGTCCCTTGTTGGTGGCGATGTTGGCGGCGTCCTCGTCGTCGGAGGAGTCGGGGGAGCTTGAAAGGGAAATGTGCCCTTGGGCCATTTTTAAGTATTTTGGTGATTGAGTGCCAACACAAGTGCTTTTGTGTTAATCTATGCAAAGTGGTGGACAAAGTGCAAATCATGTCCAAAGGTATGTTTCTAGACTTAGTACATTGTTTTATGGACTAATGTATTGTGTCTAAGTGCTGGAAACATGAAAAATCAAGTTAGAGAAGAGATGGCTTTGTTCAGCCAAAGTCTGCTCAGTCTGGGTGCACCGGACTGTCCGGTGGTGCACCGGACAGTGTCCGGTGCGCCAGGCTGACTCTGGCAAACTTGCTGCTCTCGGGACTTCGACGGCGGTGTACGACTATAATTCACCGGACTGTCCGGTGGTGCACCGGACTGTCCGGTGAGCCGTTCACAGGCGAACTCGTCGCTCTCGGGAAACCATCAACGGCGTACGGCTATAATTCACCGGACTGTCCGGTGTGCACCGGACTGTCCGGTGAGCCAACGGTCAGCCGGGGCAACGGTCGACCAAGGATTCCGCGCGTGACGCGTGGCCGAGCCAACGGTCACATTGGGGCACCGGACTGTTCGGTGTGCACCGGACAGTGTCCGGTGCGCCAATGGCTCTCAATCAGCAACGGTCGACTGCGCCATAGAAGGAAAGAAATCCGCACCGGACAGTGTCCGGTGGTGCACCGGACTGTCCGATGCGCCAGGCGACAGAAGGCAAGATCAGCCTTCCTGGAATGCTCTCAACGGCTCCTAGCTGCCTTGGGGCTATAAAAGGGACCCCTAGGCGCATGGAGGACAACACCAAACATACTCAAAGCATTCCTAAGCATCGAGACTTCGATTCCACGCATTTGTTTCTTCGTGATAGCATCTAGAGCTCTAGTTGAGTTGTGAACTCGTCGGGTTGTGTTGCGAGCTCTTGTTGCGACTTGTGTGCGTGTTGACATTCTGATTTTGTGTCTTATGTGCGTTGCTTATCCCTCCCTTACTCCGTGCTTATTTGTGAACTTCAAGTGTAAGGGCGAGAGGCTCCAAGTTGTGGAGATTCCTCGCGAACGGGATAAAGAAAAGCAAAGCAAAACACCGTGGTATTCAAGTGGGTCTTTGGACCGCTTGAGAGGGGTTGATTGCAACCCTCGTCCGTTGGGACGCCACAACGTGGAGTAGGCAAGCGTTGGTCTTGGCCGAACCACGGGATAAACCACTGTGCCATCTCTGTGTTGATATCTTTGTGGTTATTGTGTTTTGTTGAGACTCCTCTCTAGCCACTTGGCTTTATTGCGCTAACTCCTAATCAAGTTTTTGTGGCTTAAGTTTAAGTTTTACAGGATCACCTATTCACCCCCCTCTAGGTGCTCTCAATTGGTATCGGAGCCGTTCTCTTCACGAAGGGACTAATCGCCCGAAGAGATGGATCCTAAGGGGAAAGGAATTGTGATCAACGATAAGGAGAAGGAGTCCTTCGTCAACGAGCCAAAGGATGACAAGCCTACCGACTCGGGCTCGGGCTACAAACGCAAAGATGGGAAGAAGAAGAAGACGAGATGCATCAAGGAGATCGTCTACTACGACGACAACGATGAGTCCACTTCTTCCCAAAAGGACGACTACGACTACGAGAAACGAAAGACGGTTAATTCGAACTTTTCTTTCGATTACTCTCGTATTCCGCAGAGTTCAAATGCACATTTGCTTTCCATCCCTCTTGGCAAACCTCCACACTTTGATGGGGAGGACTACGGATTTTGGAGTCACAAAATGTGTAGTCACTTGTTCTCTCTCCATCCAAGCATTTGGGAGATTGTTGAGAATGGAATGAAATTTGATAGCTCGGATAGTCCTATATTTATTAATGAACAGATTCATAAAAATGCACAAGCTACTACTGTGTTGTTAGCCTCTTTGTGCAGAGACGAGTACCATAAGGTGAGCGGCTTGGACAATGCCAAGCAGATCTGGGACACCCTCAAGATCTCTCATGAGGGGAACGATGTCACCTTGCTCACCAAGATGGAGTTGGTAGAGGGCGAGCTTGGAAGATTCGCGATGATAAGGGGCGAGGAGCCAACCCAAACATACAACCGGCTCAAGACCCTTATCAACAGAATAAGGAGCTACGGAAGCACGCGATGGACGGACCACGATGTCGTTCGCCTGATGCTAAGGTCCTTTACTGTACTTGATCCACATTTGGTGAACAATATTCGTGAAAATCCTAGGTACACCAAGATGTCGCCCGAAGAAGTCCTTGGGAAGTTTGTAAGCGGGCGAATGATGATCAAGGAGGCAAGATACGTGGACGACGCGTTGAACGGTCCAATCCATGAGCCTCAACCCATTGCTCTCAAGGCAACGAGGAGCAAGGAGGCGCTACCTAGCAAGGTGGCGCAAGTTGAGGCGGCCGGGCTCAATGATGAAGAGATGGCCCTCATCATCAAGCGCTTCAAGACGGCGCTAAAGGGTCGCAAGGGACAGCCAAGCAAGACCAAGACAAAGGGGAAGCGCTCATGCTTCAAATGTGGTAAGATTGGTCATTTTATTGCTAACTGTCCCGATAATGAAAGTGACTAGGAAAAAGGGAACAAAAGGGAGAAGAAGAAGAATTATAAGAAGGCCAAGGGCGAGGCACATATCGGAAAGGAGTGGGATTCAGATTGCTCCCCTTCCGACTCCGACAATGAAGGACTCGCCGCCACCGCCTTCAACAAGTCATCCCTCTTCCCAAACGAGCATCACACGTGCCTCATGGCGAAGGAGAAGAAGGTATGCACTCGGAATACCACTTATACTTCTTCAAGTGATGAGGAGTCTAGTGATGACGATGAAATAGACTATTCTAGTTTATTTAAAGGTTTAGATAGAAATAAAATTGATAAAATCAATGAATTGATTGATGCTTTAAATGATAAGAATAAATTATTAGAAAAGCAAGAGGATCTTTTGTACGAAGAACATGATAAGTTTGTAGAGGCTCAAAAATCCCTTGCTTTAGAAATTAAAAGAAATGAAATGCTTTCTAGTGAACTATCTACTTGTCATGAAACCATTTCTACTTTAAAAGGTGTTAATGATAATTTAAATGCTAAACTAGAAGTAGCAAGTAAATCTAACTCTTGTGTAGAACATGTTATGATTTGCCATAGGTGTAAAGATTTTGACGTTGATGCTTGTAGTGAACACCTAGTTTGCATTTCTAAATTAAATGATGAAGTGGCTAGTCTTAACGCCCAACTTAAGACTAGCAAGAATGAATTTGACATGCTAAAATTTGCAAGGGATGCCTACACGATTGGTAGACACCCCTCAATTAAGGATGGACTTGGCTTCAAGAGGGAAGCCAAGGACTTAACAAGCCATAAGGCTCCCATCTCCGCCAAGGAGAAAGGGAAGGCCCCTATGGCTAGTAGTGCTAAAAAGAACCATGCTTTTATGTACCATGATAGGAGACAGTCTAGAAATGCTTATAAGAGTTGTAATGCTTATGATGCTTTTGATTCTCATGCCATGTTTGCTTCTAGTTCTTCCTATATGCATGGTAGAGATATGTCTAGGAGAAATGTTGTTCATCATATGCCTAGGAGAAATGTTCCTAGGAAAGTTAATGAACCTTCTACAATATATCATGCTTGCAATGCTTCATTTGCCATTTGTAGAAAGAATAAGAAGGTGATTGCTAGGAAGTTAGGGGCAAGATGCAAGGGAGATAAAACTTGCATTTGGGTCCCTAAGACAATTGTGACTAACCTTGTAGGACCCAACAAGAGTTGGGTACCTAAGACCCAAGCCTAAATTTGCCTTGCAGGTTTATGCATCCGGAGGTTCAAGCTGGATTATCAACAGCGGATGCACAAACCATATGACGGGGGAGAAGAAGATGTTCACCTCCTACGTCAAAAACAAGGATTCCCAAGATTCAATAATATTCGGTGATGGGAACCAAGGCAAGGTAAAAGGGTTAGGTAAAATTGCTATTTCATCCGAGCACTCTATATCTAATGTGTTTTTAGTTGAGTCTCTTGGATATAATTTGTTATCTGTTAGTCAATTATGCAATATGGGATATAATTGTCTATTCACAAATGTAGATGTGTCTGTCTTTAGAAGGTGTGATGGTTCACTAGCTTTTAAGGGTGTACTAGACGGCAAACTTTATTTGGTTGATTTTGCAAAACAAGAGGCCGACTAGATGCATGCTTAATTGCTAAGACTTGCATGGGCTGGCTATGGCATCGCCGCTTAGCACATGTGGGGATGAAGAACCTCCACAAGCTTCTAAAGGGAGAACACGTGATAGGTCTAACTAATGTGCATTTCGAAAAAGATAGACCTTGTGTAGCTTGTCAAGCAGGGAAACAGGTGGGAAGCTCTCATCACACAAAAAATGTGATGACCACATCAAGACCTTTGGAGATGCTTCATATGGACCTCTTCGGACCCGTCGCCTATCTAAGCATAGGAGGAAGTAAGTATGGTCTTGTTATAGTTGATGATTTTTCCCGCTTCACTTGGGTATTCTTTTTGCAGGATAAATCTGAAACCCAAGGGACCCTCAAGCGCTTCCTCAGAAGAGCTCAAAATGAGTTTGAGCTCAAGGTAAAGAAGATAAGGAGCGACAATGGGTCCGAATTCAAGAACCTTCAAGTGGAGGAGTATCTTGAGGAGGAAGGAATCAAGCACGAGTTCTCCGCTCCCTACACACCACAACAAAATGGTGTGGTAGAGAGGAAGAACAGGACGCTCATCGATATGGCGAGGACTATGCTTGGAGAGTTCAAGACCCCCGAGCGCTTTTGGTCGGAAGCCGTGAACACGGCTTGCCACGCCATCAACCGGGTCTACCTTCACCGCCTCCTCAAGAAGACTTCGTATGAGCTGCTAACTGGTAACAAACCCAATGTGTCTTATTTTCGTGTATTTGGGAGCAAGTGTTATATTCTTGTGAAGAAAGGTAGAACTTCTAAATTTGCTCCCAAAGCTGTAGAAGGGTTTTTATTAGGTTATGACTCAAATACAAAGGCGTATAGGGTCTTCAACAAATCATCGGGTTTGGTTGAAGTCTCTAGCGACGTTGTATTTGATGAGACTAATGGCTCTCCAAGAGAGCAAGTTGTTGATCTTGATGATGTAGATGAAGAAGACGTTCCAACGGCCGCTATGCGCACCATGGCGATTGGTGATGTGCGACCACAGGAACAATTGGAGCAAGATCAACCTTCTTCCTCAACAATGGTGCATCCCCCAACCCAAGATGACGAACAGGTACCTCAAGTGGAGGCGCATGATCAAGGGGGAGCACAGGATGTTCAAGTTGAAGAGGAAAAAGCACCTCAGGCACCTCCAACCCAAGTTCGAGCGACGATTCAAAGGAATCATCCCATCGACCAAATTTTGGGTGATATTAGCAAGGGAGTAACTACTCGTTCTAGATTAGTAAATTTTTGTGAGCATTACTCCTTTGTCTCTTCTATTGAGCCTTTCAGGGTAGAAGAGGCCTTGCTAGATCCGGACTGGGTGTTGGCCATGCAGGAAGAACTCAACAACTTCAAGCGTAATGAAGTTTGGACACTGGTGCCTCGTCCCAAGCAAAACGTTGTGGGAACCAAGTGGGTGTTCCGCAACAAACAGGACGAGCACGGGGTGGTGACGAGGAACAAGGCTCGACTTGTGGCAAAAGGTTATGCCCAAGTCGCAGGTTTGGACTTTGAGGAGACTTTCGCTCCTGTGGCTAGGCTAGAATCAATTCGTATTTTGCTAGCATATGCCGCTCACCATTCTTTTAGGTTGTTCCAAATGGATGTGAAGAGCGCTTTCCTCAACGGGCCGATCAAGGAGGAGGTGTACGTGGAGCAACCCCCTGGTTTCAAGGATGAACGGTACCCCGACCACGTGTGTAAGCTCTCTAAGGCACTCTATGGACTTAAGCAAGCCCCAAGAGCATGGTATGAATGCCTTAGAGACTTTTTAATTGCTAATGCTTTCAAGGTTGGGAAAGCCGATCCAACTCTCTTTACTAAGACTTGCGATGGTGATCTTTTTGTGTGCCAAATTTATGTCGATGACATAATATTTGGTTCTACTAATCAAAAGTCTTGTGAAGAGTTTAGCAGGGTGATGACATAGAAATTCGAGATGTCGATGATGGGCGAGTTGAACTACTTCCTTGGGTTCCAAGTGAAGCAACTCAAGGACGTCACTTTCATCTCCCAAACGAAGTACACGCAAGACTTGCTAAAGCGGTTTGGGATGAAGGACGCCAAGCCCGCAAAGACTCCGATGGGAACCGACGGACACACCGACCTCAACAAAGGAGGTAAGTCCGTTGATCAAAAGGCATATCGGTCTATGATAGGGTCTTTACTTTATTTGTGTGCTAGTAGACCGGATATTATGCTTAGCGTATGCATGTGTGCTAGATTTCAATCCGATCCAAGGGAGTGTCACTTAGTGGCTGTGAAGCGAATTCTTAGATATTTAGTCGCTACGCCTTGTTTCGGGATCTGGTATTGTCGGGGACCATAATTAGGGGTACCCTCAAGGCTCCTAATTCTCAGGTAGAGAATCTTCTCTTTAACATTGACAAGAAAAAAACAAAGAAAGAGAGGATGCTTTGCATGCGGGAGAAGGGCCACTTCAAGGATAACTGTCCAAATATGGCCGAACCCACAAAGAGGAGGAGCAAAGGCAAGACGCTTACAAGTGTCAAAACTTGGGATGACTCTCCAAGCAAAGATGAACCTCCAAAGACGAGCAGCCACCAATGCTCATTACGCTCATCCCAGTCATCACGCAAGTGCCTTATGACAAGAGGTAAAATGAGTATTCCATCCTCTAGTGATGATAGCGGTAGTGATGATGACGAAGGTGAGGAAAAGCCCTCCTTAGATGAGCTTGCGGAAGTCGTTAATTTTTTCTAGGATGTATGCACTAAACAAAAGACTCAACTTAAAACTTTGAAAAATAAGTTGATTAGCTCTCAAAATGATTATAAATGTTTGCTAAAAATTGAAACATTTGCAAATTTAAATTGTGAGCTATCAACTAAAATTGAGCAATTAGAGTCTAATGTTCCATCCTCAGCTAACGATGATAGCCTTATTAAAAAGAATGAAAAACTTAAGGCTAAATTAGTTAGCTCCCAAGAAGCCATTGAAAACTTGCTAGAAAAAGTGAAAATTCTTAGCATACATAACAATGAGCTAACTACTAAGCTAGAAAACATTGGTAGCGCCCCAGGAGTATGTTTGGTTGAAATGCCTGAAATTATTAAGAAAGATCCTTCTACTTCTTGCTTTGATTTAATTGATGATTCTAACCCCTGCAATCAAGTTCCTGTTAATAATGTTGTTATAGAAACATGTTCGGATGAGATTGCAATGGAGAATGAGCAATTAAAGCAAGAGGTGACTCGCCTTGGCAAGGCTTTGTATGACAAGAAAGGCAAAGCCAAATAAATCCAACCTCCTCAGGATAACAACACTACGAGAGTGAACAAGCCTGTAGAGGGAGAAACTGTGATTTGTAGGCTATGCCACAAGGAAGGCCACAAGTCTTACCAATGCAAGGCGAAGAGCGGGGATAAGCAAAAGCCAACAAGCAAAATCTCCAACATCTACATCAACAAGGTGGATAAAAAGGCTGCTACACCATATCTGATTAAGAAGAAAAAAGAATGGAAAGATGATAGCAATCAAGGCCAACAAGCAAGCTAACAAAGGAAAAGAGGCCAAATGCATCTAGGTGCCAAAGAAAATTATTTCAACCATGAAAAGCACCAAGAAGGTTTAGATCCCAAAAGGGAGGTGAGAAGTCTGAAGGACTTTGGAGAATTTGAAGACTTGGCAAATTGGGATGTATATCATGGGATGCATCATATTGGATCAAGTCTATTGCCAAGTAGGTTAGTGAATACTTTGGACCCAAATTCCCCACCTATGACTAAGGTAACTAGATTTCTTATTTTTAGATATGCGTATCTATCTTCTTGTATCTAGTTTTTACCTTACATGCCTAGTTTTACATGATGTATTTTTCTTTAAGTAAAATTGCATGCATACAAGGTAAATCATATGGTAGGAATGCTCGTTTTCAATTTCTTGAGCACACCTACATGGTTTAAAAAGATTAGTTAAGCACGGCACATAGCTTATTCAACATTCCAAGCAAATGGTATTCCAATTGGTATTTGTATATGACATATTCTACAATTGATCACCTCCAATACTTCAATTGGTATCATTTAACTTATATGTGTCAACACTCGGATTGTAGATAATTTGCCCATCTTGATATCAAAATCAAGTGCATGTCTCCTATAAGTATTTAAAACTTGTATGCACACTTTCAGGGACTGCAAATCTACAAGCAGTATCATGTCTCATATGACTACATTTGGTATCTTTTACATGTCTTCTTCAGTTTTTTATTAGACTACATTTCATATCTTATACTTCTCATGTTGCTATAAATGCATATGTTGTCAAAATATATCAGTTACCTATGCATAAGGGAAGTTAGTCTAATAAAAACATGTCTTGTATCTCTTTTTCTCATATGCTTTTTCCTAAGTAAAAGATCTATTTTAGGGGGAGTAATCTTTTAGTGCTTCAATTGATAAATCTTTTAAGAGGGCAAGTTTTATTTGCTTCCTATATGTTTTTAATGTCTTTCTTTTCGGTGGTTGATGCCAAAGGGGGAGAAGTTTTAGGGACCAAAGCAATGAAAATTATATCAAATGCCAAACACAACCAAATTAAAATTTTAATCTTGCTAGTGGTTTTGGTTTTTTGGTCTAAAATAGGAAGTAAGTGAATTATGGAGTTAGGGAGGCTCAAGTACATAATCTCACTTTGAGGGGGCACTCATGCATCCTAGCAAGTAGATTGCATATTTTCATTCAAATGTTTGTTATATTTGCTTGCTTTGGTTGTGTTGTCAAAAATCACCGAAAAGGGAGAGATTGTAAGGAAAATGGACCCAGGGACATTTGGCTCAAAAGGTTTTGGTGTTTGATGGTCAATATAACATGTGGACTAATGAGTTTGCCAGTTTTTGTATTTGTAGTTCACAGGATGCGAAGAGGATTGGACTAAGGCACTGAGGATGAAACACCTCAAAAGAAGACATAAAAAGAGCTTAGAAGTCCAAGACTCAAGAACAAAACAAACCCAAGGAAACAACGAAGTAATCTATGAAGTGGGCAGTCAGCCAGCGCCCTGGTGGCGCACCGGACAGTGAACAGTACCCTGTCCGGTAGACACCAGACAGTATGCGCAGAGAGGCCTACAACAGGCGCTCTCGGGTTGTAGCACCGGACTGTCCGGTGTGCACCGGACTGTCTAGGTAACAGTCGGATCCAACGGTCGACTGCTACAGACCCCAATGGTCGGCTGACGTGGCCAGGGCACCGGACTGTCCAGTGTGCCCATCGACAGAAAGCTATTGCTTCTGTCCAACGACTATAATTGTGGGAGGCAGGGGCGGACCTAGGTATGGTTGAGTGAGGGCACAGGCCCTCGCTCATTTCTTTGGTGCAAGAAGTAGATACTAGATTTTATTTCACTCTAAGTCCTCTACTTAGTTCAAATTAGATGCCCTAGCTCTGGTGTTTTGATGCTTGTCTTCACAAGTGTGTGAAAGTCACTTAGAGGGGGGTGAATAGTCGAAACCTAAAAATTATAAACGTTGAACACACACTTCACCCAGGGTTAGGGTTAGAAAAAATAATTATGAATTTGGAGTGCGGAAGATAGTTCTTCTTGCTATGAGTTGCTCAATCAATGCAGATAATTTTGGGAGCTAACTCAAAACAATATGAGCAAGAGAACTTTAGCGAGAGGGGAGAGGGAAGAAACAAATCGAATGATGAAGATCAACATGAGTGGACAAGGTGATTTGTTTCCCGAGGTTTGGTTACAAAGAACCTACTCCCCATTGAGAAGGTCACAAAGACCGGGTCTATTTCAACCCTTTCTCTCTCTCAATCGATCACCTAGACCGGTTGAGTGCTTCTTCTTAATCTCACGGGTCACAAAGACCTCGCCAGGATCACCACACAATTAGGTGTCTCTTGCTTGCTTTACAAAACACTAGGAAAGTTTAGAAGGAGAAGAAGAAAAAGCAACCAAGCAACAAATGAAACACAAATCACCCTCTCTCAAGTCACTAAAACACTTTTGATCACTTGACTTGATTCTGGAACTTGGAGAGAATTGAAGGCTTTAAATGTGTCTTTGAATGTATTCTTTGCTCTTGTATTGAGTAGAGAGTGGAAAGCTTGGACAACTTGAATGGTGGTGGTTGGGGGTATTTATAGCCCCAACCAACATTCTAGCTGTTGGTTGTTCTGTCTCTCGATTGGCACACCGAACAGTCCGATGCGCACCAGACACAGTACTGTTCATTGTCCAGTGCGTGCCACGTCAGCCGACCATTGGGGTTTGAAGCTATTGACCGTTGAAGTTTTCTGTCCTTTTGGTGCACCGGACAGTCCGGTGGCACACTGGACAGTCTGGTGCGATCTGACATCGCAGACTGTCTTCTGACTTCTTACGCTCAAACTGCGACGCAGTCAAACCACAGTCGACCGTTGGGCGAAGATGATCGTTGCTCCATGGGATCACCGGACAGTCCGGTGCCGGTGCACACCAGACAGTCCGGTGAATTTTAGCCGAGGGACGCTGAGAATTCCCGAGAGCGGCCAGTTCACGAAGTGCTCCAGCTTGGACACCGGACCGTCCGGTGCGCCACAGGCTGGTGTAAATCGGTTTTGCTCCATACTTGTAGAATTGCCCCAAGGTCTTTTTCTTTGTATGTGTATATGAACTTTATGCACCTGAGAAAAATATCAACTAGGCAAACTAGTTAGTCCATAAGGTTTGTGATGGTCGTCAAACACCAAAATCGATTATAGGTAATGTTTGAAGCCATTTCCCTTTCAGTGTGCCCTCACTCTTATTTTGCTCTGGGTCCGCCCCTAGTGGGGGGCTATAAATACCCCCCAACCGGCCATTTGGAGGTGTGGGAGCCCAAGCAACACACCAAGGCATATTGTAGATATTTCCAAGTACTCAAACACCTAAGTGCTTAATAGAATCACTTGATGATTAGCGTAGGTGCTTTGCAAAGTGCTTAGGTTAGTTAGACCGCTTATGCGCTTGCTCTATGTGAATCCTAGTTAGTTGAGTGAGTTTAATAATACCACACATCCCCTCGGCTCTTGCGTGATCCGTTGTAATTGTACCGAGTGGGGCGAGAGTCTTGCGAGACCGTGACAACCGCGTTTGTGTCACAGCCGCCACCGTGTACCGGAGGGAACGAGGCCCGTGGCGTTTTTGGCCGAAAGCTCGATAGTGGAGACAACGGGGAACGTCCGAGAGGAGCCGAAAGCGGAGCACCGCTTGCGCGTGGAGAAGGCCCGCGGCTCTCTACGGAGTTACTCGACCGAGGTGCTTGACCCTCGCGTGGGCTTCCCTTTGTGTAGGGGCACCAACGAGGATTAGTCGGGACCTTACGTGGTTTCGGATACCCCGGTAAAAATACCAGCGCCATCCACGAGAGTTTGCATCTCTACCTTACTCTTTATCTTCCACATTTACATTAAGTACTTGAGTATCAATCTTGTATTCTTGATAGATTATTTAGATTGAAACTTAGCCTTTGCGATAGAGATAGCAACACTTAGGCAAAACCTAGTTTGTACATTCTAGTTCAATTATTTGTATAGGTTTTGCTCTAGGGATTTATTTGTGGCCTAGTTTAGAAAGAGTTTTTAGAAGTCCTAATTCACCCTCCTCTTAGGCGTCACCGTTTTCTACAGCCTGGAAAAAAAAGCTCGAGCTCGATGAGCCGAATCGGACTCGCAGTGGCTCGACGCTTAAAATGAGCCCGAGCCCGAGCCGAGCCTATTTCTGTGGCTTAAAAAAGAGCGAGTCAGCTCGGCTCGATTCGCTGCGGCTCGCGAGCTGGCTCGTGGCTCGATCCAACAATAATTTGTCACAAAATTCTAATTAGGATATAGTGTCAGTACCAAATAGACGATTAGTTTATGTTATTTGAAATTACTATATAAAAGTAATCTATTTTCTATACTGTATTAGTAATGTGTTTATTTTACTAATTTAGCACATGTTACTTTTTTGAGATTTTGTATTATAATTTGGAGGACGAGTTCACGTTTATGGTCAAACTCGTTGGCTCGGCGAGCAGCAACGAGTCGAGCCTACTTTTCAGGCTTGCCACAGAAGACCTCGCCTCGTTGCTTGACCGAGCCATAGCGAATTGAGCCAAGCTTGGCTTGGCTCGTTTCTGTTGCTACCCACGCTTAGCTTATTGGTCGCACCGTCACATCCACATTTATTACGTCAACACAACAAAAATTTAGTGTTGGAACTTATAGTTTCTTTAAGTGATTTCTTAGTAGGGTGGCAGCTATGAAAATCACTTAATAGTTTTTGGGTTGTGACTTCTCTAAAAGTAAGGTTAATAATATAGCCAACTTTTAGCTATAAGAATCTTTACAGCTTATCTGTATAATGGTTAGTCCTTTATAATCTCTACTACTAATTAAGCACCTAATGTAGGCGTTCACAGCCAACCGTGGTGCACGGTTCTGCCGCATCCAGAGCGTCCAACCCGCATCCAACGCCCCTGCCGCGCTCGTTCCAGCGTTCCCGCCCGCAGCCCCGCGGCCCTGCGGCCCCGCGCCCCCGCAGCCCCGCGGCCGTTTACCCCGCCGTCTCTCTCGATCCCCAAATCTCTCGTGCTCGTCCTCGCTGGCCCCAACTCCCTCGCGCTCGTCCCTGCTCGCGGGCCCCAACTCCCTCGCGCTCGTCCCTGCTCGTGGACCCCAAATCCCTCGGGCGCGTCCCTGCTCGCGGATGGCGGCATCGATCCGCGCTCGCGCTCTATGGAAGGTGAGCCACCGGCGCCTACATGGAAGCTGACCCGTGCATCCCCAAATCGATCCTCAAATGGAAGCCGCTCGATCCCCAAATCGACGGAATCACAGGGACGGCGGCATCGATCCGCGCTCGCGCTCTATGGAAGGTGAGCCGCCGGCGCCTACATGGAAGCTGACCCGTGCATCCCCAAATCGATCCCCAAATGGAAGCCGCTCGATCCCCAAATCGACGGAATCACTGCTCGCGGACGGCGGCCTCGATCCGCGCTCGCGCTCTACATGGAAGGAGGTGACAGCGGTGTTTTTTCTACATGGAAGGAGGTGACAGCGGCGCTCTACATGGAAGGAGGTGACAGCGCACGGAATTGCAGCCTCCAGGTTCGACTGATTCCCTGCTCCCGCTCTCTGATTGCGATTTTCTCTCAAGCTTTCATATAACATGCAGGCACGCCACAACAACCAAAATATCTTTCCCCGTCACTCTGCCATAATCTACCTGCGCTCTGCCAATCATTCTCGGCGCTCTGCCAGGTACGCCCAGCAACTTGTTATTCATCACGGTTAAACTTTACAATGGTCTGCTTTACAAAGGTTTTTTGCGGGCAACACTTGTTACGCCCAACACTTGTTATTCCTCAATTAACTTAGTTCATCGATGCTGCTCTAAGGCTTTGCTAGCTGTTTGTGCATGGGAGATTTTCTTCGATCTGGGATCATATTAGTGGTTTAGGCAATGAGCAATTTGTCACTGACATAGGATAAAGTAGATGCTGGCGTTGTCACTGACATAGGCAATGAGCAATTAGTTTACTCTTGGCATTTACCTTCTGGCATTTGGGTATGATGGGGATGCAACGTTCTGGCATTTGGGTATGATGGGAAATTACTTTACTCTTGGCACTAAACTGATGCATACTTTACTCTTGCAAAATCATGTAACACTAATATACTCAGATCTGCAACTAAACATTGTAGAGAGTCGTAGGTTACAAAAATGAAGTTTTAAGCTTTTGTTTCCAGTCTCAAGAAATTGATTAAAAAGATGAGCTCTGTTTAGGCTTGTCAATATCTAGACAAGTTTTTGCTGTTATCAGTGTAGTGCTCAATAAGTACACTGATAAGTTTTTGCTGTTATCAGTGTAGACAAGTTTTTGCTGTTATCAGTGTAGTGCTCAGTGTAGTGCTCAATAAGTACCAAATGTTAAACCTGGTTAGCCATCATGAAATCAAAATCATCCTAAATCATTTAATCTACCTGCGCTCTGCCAATCATTCTCGGCGCTCTGCCAGGTACGCCCAGCAACTTGTTATTCCTCACGGTTAAACTTTACAATGGTCTGCTTTACAAAGGTTTTTTGCGGGCAACACTTGTTACGCCCAACACTTGTTATTCCTCAATTAACTTAGTTCATCGATGCTGCTCTAAGGCTTTGCTAGCTGTTTGTGCATGGGAGATTTTCTTCGATCTGGGATCATATTAGTGGTTTAGGCAATGAGCAATTTGTCACTGACATAGGATAAAGTAGATGCTGGCGTTGTCACTGACATAGGCAATGAGCAATTAGTTTACTCTTGGCATTTACCTTCTGGCATTTGGGTATGATGGGGATGCAACGTTCTGGCATTTGGGTATGATGGGAAATTACTTTACTCTTGGCACTAAATTGATGCATACTTTACTCTTGCAAAATCATGTAACACTAATATACTCAGATCTGCAACTAAACATTGTAGAGAGTCGTAGGTTACAAAAATGAAGTTTTAAGCTTTTGTTTCCAGTCTCAAGAAATTGATTAAAAAGATGAGCTCTGTTTAGGCTTGTCAATATCTAGACAAGTTTTTGCTGTTATCAGTGTAGTGCTCAATAAGTACACTGATAAGTTTTTGCTGTTATCAGTGTAGACAAGTTTTTGCTGTTATCAGTGTAGTGCTCAATAAGTACCAAATGTTAAACCTGGTTAGCCATCATGAAATCAAAATCATCCTAAATCATTTAATCTACCTGCGCTCTGCCAATCATTCTCGGCGCTCTGCCAGGTACGCCCAGCAACTTGTTATTCATCACGGTTAAACTTTACAATGGTCTGCTTTACAAAGGTTTTTTGCGGGCAACACTTGTTACGCCCAACACTTGTTATTCCTCAATTAACTTAGTTCATCGATGCTGCTCTAAGGCTTTGCTAGCTGTTTGTGCATGGGAGATTTTCTTCGATCTGGGATCATATTAGTGGTTTAGGCAATGAGCAATTTGTCACTGACATAGGATAAAGTAGATGCTGGCGTTGTCACTGACATAGGCAATGAGCAATTAGTTTACTCTTGGCATTTACCTTCTGGCATTTGGGTATGATGGGGATGCAACGTTCTGGCATTTGGGTATGATGGGAAATTACTTTACTCTTGGCACTAAACTGATGCATACTTTACTCTTGCAAAATCATGTAACACTAATATACTCAGATCTGCAACTAAACATTGTAGAGAGTCGTAGGTTACAAAAATGAAGTTTTAAGCTTTTGTTTCCAGTCTCAAGAAATTGATTAAAAAGATGAGCTCTGTTTAGGCTTGTCAATATCTAGACAAGTTTTTGCTGTTATCAGTGTAGTGCTCAATAAGTACACTGATAAGTTTTTGCTGTTATCAGTGTAGACAAGTTTTTGCTGTTATCAGTGTAGTGCTCAGTGTAGTGCTCAATAAGTACCAAATGTTAAACCTGGTTAGCCATCATGAAATCAAAATCATCCTAAATCATTTAATCTACCTGCGCTCTGCCAATCATTCTCGGCGCTCTGCCAGGTACGCCCAGCAACTTGTTATTCCTCACGGTTAAACTTTACAATGGTCTGCTTTACAATGGTCTGCTTTACAAAGGCTTAGCCAACAAATTAGGAGGATTTGTTTTTTGTGGTAACACATTCATTCGTGCACAAGGATAAATTCAAGAGGGAGAATCTGTAACAATAGATGAAGCGACGAAAAGTTTAGGTGGCTATAAAGCTGATTGCTTTATGGATTTATACGTTACTCTCTCCATTTCAAATCGCAAGCCGTTCCGGCTTCTGCTGACTGTTTGGGATTTTATGGCAACTTTTATGTGCTACTGCTACGACCACATTTTAAATTATACAGTTGCCCCTTGTATTTATTTGAGCATCATTTATTTTAGTCTTGTTCGCTAGCGAGGTTTTGCGGAAGAAGGAAGGGAGAGGCGCTTGGTTGACTCGGAACGGACGGCAGGACACCGCCGAGGGTTCGCAGCAACTCAGCGACAGCTTCCGCGACTTCTCAGGCCAAGGTAAGTTTTAAGTGAATTTGTCTCTGCAACTGTTCTTTAGTAGCCTTCGATATGTTAGTGAATTTCAATGCTTCCGTTAAGTAATACAATGCTGATCTTGTGTGTATTGGGGTTTTTTATTGGGGTATAAAGTTTATATATGCATTCTTCCAGTATATATCGGTTGATGCTAATTTTTAGTTAAAATTGTGCGTGGGGAGGCTTAGCTGGTAGTATACTTTGAGTTCGATGCACTTGCATCCGTTCACAATTCTCTTTGTCATCTGCTACTCTTCATGTTCTTTTCTAAGGTAAGCTTGTCATTGCAAGGTTCCTCTTTAACTTCCATAAATTACCTCCCCGATGGTATTGGTTAGTCCAGTCAGCTTATCATTGACACAACTCATTTTCTTGTTCAAGATGTCCCTTACTGTATCCTATTTCCTTGAGACTTGAACCAATGATAAGCTGCTAGAGCAGTAAGGGAAAAATCACTTTAAAGATTACCAACGGTCACGCATTGTATCCTATGACCAATAGCACTGCAATTACCAACGGTCACGCTTTCTACCCCAGCCCTTTACCAATAAGTGCAGGAGGGCCTCTTACATTAGGACTGAGAATTCTAGGAATTTCTGCAAAAAATTCACTTTAAAGATTATGAGTATTTAATGGGACTTCTAGCTGACCCTTCTAATTGTGGAGGAAAATAAGGCTTACAGATGAAAACTGAAATGCAGATGGGTACAGACGTAACAACTGTGAGATACAATCAAGCCACTGGAAATAATACACCGTATTATAAACCATATTAAAATACTCTAATTATGAAAACATGGATATATCCAAAACAGCTAATAATGCATGAACATAATGACCGTTGGAAAGGAGTACATTTATTCATAAGCACAGCACTTTGCCACTGAAAGGCCAGTATTGAAGCTGTTCTCCATTGGTAATCTTTAAAGTGATTAGTGATTAACATGCTGCTCGGTACTAAAAGTTGACTGCTGGTGAGAAGCTAATAATGCATGTACTCCTAATTTCTTAAAAGTTGAGAAGCCTTCAAACATGCCTGAAATATGAAGAATCCAAAAAACAGAGAAGCATGTCTTCAGAACAAAACAGAAGTAATGAAGCATACGTCCTTCCTTCCATACCTGCTCCTCCTCACAACATTGACTTCTCTTAGTTGACTGCTGGTGGAGTTTAACTCTAGCAAATGATCTTCTTGCATCCTCCTTGTCAATTACAGAAGGATTAATGAGTATCAGAGCCACAAGTATGCCTCACTGAATGCCACAAGTTATCTGCTGGTGGAGTTTAACTCTGTGAATAAGAAAAACTGTTGCACAGAAATTGATTTATTCTGGAGGTTCATTACTCGCAACTGAAAGGAAAAAATGTCTCTGTGAATAAACACGTTTCTTTATCAAAGCGACAAACTGATTTATTCTGCAGTAAATGATTTATTCTGGAGAACGTGTTTATTCACAGTAAATGATTTATTCCATTGTTCCTTAAATGTCTGAACGACAAACTGATTTATTCCATTGTTCCTTACACGGAGAATTCTTCAGCAACACGTTTCATTACTCGCAACTTCTCTTCATCAGTAAATGATTTATTCTAGAGGTTCTGAACAAACTGTTGCACAGAAAATTTAAGAAAAGAAAAAGCATTTCAGCACCTCAGAATTAACAAAAGGCTCGACAGAACTCCCATTTCTCTCTGTGAATAAATGTCTGAGGTCACACAGTTCAGGCAAATCAGGAAATCTAGCTGCAGCAAATATTCGAGTAGACACAGCTTCCAAGGCTTCTTGCGGGCATTCACTGTTAAGGAACATCACAGATTCAGTGACCAATTGCATAAGAAAGTCTTACTGTTCCAAGGCTTCTTGCCCCCAGTTATAATATTTTTACCAGAATATTGAACCGCGAAAGTATGACATGTGTTCTATTTAAATTTTTAAATTTTAATGCAACAAGGTTTTGATGGAACCGGTCGTATTGAACCGCGATAGAGCCGCAATGGACCGCCTAAAACGGATGCCTATGTAAGTTATTATATATATAAAATATATTTACACAAAATTTGTCTATCAAAGTTATGACCGTTATTTAGTCGTATGTTTAATATAGCTTCAGGTTGTTCGATGACTACCGTGAAGAAGATTTTTATGGGCTACCGCGGAAATACAGTATTGTCGCTCGGGTAGAAGTTAAATTCCCGAAGGAACCACGTTTCCGTGACAGACAACATTTCATTTTTTATGACATCAATGTAAGCCAACAATTCTTTAAGTTTCATTTTCAAAGTTACACGATCTTCATACCATCGCCTCTTCTCCTACTGAAATACTATTAGGGAGCCAAGATCGAGGCCATAACATATATGTATGAGACAGTCAAACATTTCGACAATTTGCTCCATGAAAAGCATGTTTACAAGATGCATAATGTAAAGTTCAGTCTTCATCCGGGTGAATTTAATTTTCGTCATCTAAATGGTCCCATGGAATTGTGTCTTGACCAACAAACTATCGTGGAGCCATACACTGTTCCAATTCAAATGGCGCCATTCCCAAAACAAATACTCTTGAACCTTGCTGATATTGCCGAGTTGCCAAACAGGACTTTAGTCGGTAAGAATATATCGATCTCTTAATATTATTAAAATATCGTTTACACAACCTTCAGTATTAATCCATTTATAAATTGTTATTTTTGTAGACATTATGGCTATTGTAGTCCACTTGGATACAATTCATCGCACAATGTGGGGACCTTTCAGAAAGATTGTTATAATGGATGCTAGGTATATTCCGTTAATTGTATATTATATATATATATTCAATTCTAAATATTACTAACCTATTCTTACCAAAATCAATGTCGTAGAGGGTATTTACATATCATTAAAGTTTGGGGTGACCTACTAAACAAAAATGCACTACGCTGGGCGTTGGCTAAGGAGGATTATGGCATAATAATTGGGACTATGTTTAGACGGTTCAGAAGACAAGGTACAACATATCTTACGCCTTTCAAAAACTTCTGTCACTAAGTTTTGCTTTATAATGATTCGTAACGGAGATTTAAATGTGTAATTCTAGAGTGCCTCGAGTCTTCGGATTATACCGCAATACACTTCAATCCGTTCCATCACAACACCCATCATTTTGGACGTAAGTATATTCTAAAAAATTACTTACATTTAAATCGTGACTGTTCTCATTATATCATGAACTACGTGTAGATGTGATTAATTGTGGCATTCATTGCAGCAATTCAAAAAGCTTTGGTGGCGCTGAACAACCGTCAATTTGCCGTTACATTTCTTGAAGAACAAAGGCGTAGATAGATTCTACAAATTCACAAAGAGCAATAATTGGGTCTATGTTTAGGCCTCCTGTGATTCTATAATGATAGAATACGTGTCGTACTGTTATTGATCAACCAAAAGCAACATGAGGCAAACTTGTATGTCTATGAATTTTGTTTGTAATACCTATGACATGGGTTTAATAAGAGATATTTTGTGGATTTTTTTGTTCCCATGATTAATAAATATTTTGTGCGAAAAAATGAATTCCCGTAAAAATTAGTGCAAACTTACTTAGCATCGCCAAATGGTGTAACTACATGAAGAAGCTCCTGTGGAGTTGAGCCTGGATCCAATTCATAACACCCCTTGGGAGCATCACGAGCTTCAAATCGGACGAGATGTGTTCAAGTTAAAGCTCTATAAAGCGTAGATCTAAAGTAACAAAAATGTCTAGCGTGAGGTGTTGCTTCATACGCAACAAGACTGCTAGACTTGAGCAGATCATAGAAACAGTTCAAATTATCATTTCAACCAACCTTTTTATACGTGATTCAAATAATCATTTGAGAGCCTAGCGTCCAGTGAGAGATTCATAGTCAATAGGCATATTTGGATGAACACGAGAATGAAGGTTTGTCTTCGGCAATTCAGGGAAATCTTGATCAGGCTCTTCGTCTTCAAAGTGACGGTTTCCTGAAAACAACTCACTCTTAGGAGGCAATGGCCTTTCCACAGACTGAATTTCCACATCATTTTCAACTTCGGAATCTGAACACAGTCCCTCAGAATCATCAAACTTTATCTCTGAGTGCACCTTCCGATCAGCACGACAGTTCCTTCTCCGTGTCTTTGTTGAGTCCAATCTACAGGGTAGCCGTCTTTGTCATATTCTACATGGTTCTTTCCACTGAACCTTCTTCTACCGTATGTTTTCCCTTCACGATGATTTTGTTCATCAATGGCATTTGCATCTTCTTTCAAGGAGGATCTACTCGAGTTGCTCATCGACTGTCTCTTGAGGGTATGAGTGAATTCATGAGTTGCTCATCGACTGTCTCTTTTGTGGAATTTGCTTCTTCATTAGCGGGTATACTAGCTCCAACTGCATCCTTTTCTAATATTATCATGTGTTTGTTGGACCGTGTGTTTAGTACTTTTTGCACATGTTGGATATTTGGACATTGTTGAATCACAATTTTTGATTGCCCTATGCTTGAGTAAATACCATTATCAAATGTAGTTTCATAATTTATCTCTCTCATGTGATACAGATATTAATCAAACTTAGGATAGTTTGAACTAGAAGAAACGTTCCACTGTCCATAATAGGGTTTCTTTATGGAGAACGAACAACCAATAGAAACAGATCAGATGGAACATAATGATGGTCGCACACCATTGACAAACATCTCAAACACCATTACTATAGGTAAAGGTTATTACACGCGTGTCGATTAACGTTTGAAACGTAGTATGTAGGGGAACACTAATACACAAGGTTATATTGTAGCTGATGAAAATGGATCAAAATCGCTTGGTCCAATTGTCGATGCTAAGGAACGTAAGAGGCAAAGGGAAAGGGAAAGATATGCCGCGATGACCGTTGAACAAAAAAACGAGAAAAGTAGAAAGCGTCGTGAAGTAAGCCAACGAAATAAAGGACCTCCTATACAGCCAGAGGCATATGATCATCTTGGTTCAGGTATATGATCATTGTAACAATTATTTTAATAGATCCTCTTGTGGATTAGTGAATATCTATTAATCTTATTTTTGGTTTTCATTGTGTTTCATAGTTAGTCTTTCAGATGGATGTAGCACAATTGATTTCACAAACTTCGCAACACAAGGTATTGCGGGTATACCAATCACAATTTTTTTCACCCATCGTTTTCTGCTAGGGAGATTTGTAGCCATGAAAATCATTTTGCCACTGTTGATTTGGCAGTTCCAAATAATAACACTTCACCGGCCGATAATTTTAACGAACGAGAAAGGCAAAGGCATAGAGAAAGACGTGCAAAAATGTCAGTAGACCAAAGGAACGAGTTGAATAAGAAGCGTCGTGATGCGCGACAACAAAACAAGGGACAACATATGATGTCCACTGTGTTAGGAGGTGATGAAACAAGTCAAATTTAAATTAACGATTCTGTGCATAAACCTAGACTTAGAAAGTAATGTGTGCATTGTTTTTTAGATGGAAACGAAAATGTAAATGCGAATCAAGATGATGATAGCGATTGGTTGCATAGGAACGAGACATTCAAGGCAGACGATGTTTTCACAACTAGAGACCTACTGACACCAGGTACATGACTGTTCACTCAACTAATTTTGCAAAGTAGCTGATTTCAGGCGGTTTAACGTATACATGCCTTATTCTAGGTGGTGTGCAAGAAACTGTTGGTAACACGCCTAACCATAATTTGGAAAGGGCCGCCTACTTTAGAGAGCGGTACAAAAACTTAACTCCCACCGAGAGGGAGTTTAGGCGTGAACGCGTTAGGTTGTATAATAATACACCAAAGCGGAAAGGGTCAAAGATAGAGTACATAAGAAAACGTAGAGCATTGTTGGCTGACACATTGAGTCAGGAGTCCATCGCCATGGAGTCCCCAACATATACCCCTGAGGTTGTACACCCTGCAACAAATGCAATTGAACCTGATGGATCCACAATTACCCCCTGCGACTGGGTTATCCCTGAAATCGCCAGTAACCCGTTCTTGCCAGCTTCAACACATACTGAGGATGCCGATTCACTTCATATGTCTACTAGACCACTAAGACATAAACAACATGTGCCACGTGGTGAAAGACAAGCTATCTTAGCCCGTCGAAACCGGCAATTTGAAGCATCCATTTCAAGGAACAAGGCTACTGCTACTGAGGATACTATGGGTGACGCTGGGGAAGGGGATGATCGGACACAACCCCATATGACTGCAAAGATCAACAACAATGGTAATTACTATCATTGTTTTCAAGTCGGACGAGTTGTCGGTCATTTTGGCTGATCGACTTGAACGATTAATCGTGACCACTATCGATTGATCGGATGACTTGAAAACAATGATTACTATCCTATCTTAAATGGATGCAGCATGACCCTTGTTGGCGTGTAGTCCGACTAAACGTGTGTTTCCATCAGTACAATGTAGGAATCAATGCCATGATGCTATCGTGGCAACAAATGAGAGTGCAAGTATGACCGAACAAGGAATTGGGGTGGATCATACCCAGTCGAAGCCAAGGGTCATTTCCAATGGTAATTGTTAAGAATCTTTATTCAGGTTACATATTTTCCCCACCCTGTTATCCTGAATGCCCTTGTATTTTCACGTTCCAGTTGATGACGATGACGGTGTCGTATTTGAAGACGATGCTGATGAGAATGAGGGATACCTATTCACTGGGCAATGTACTAATTTCAATCTTTTTATGATACTAATGCTAATATAAATACATATGTCTTACTCATTGTTTCCAAAAAATATCAGATGAGGATACCGATGAGGATATAGAGGTCGATGTTAGTCAAGATGAATCGACTGCCACTGATGTTTCTGACCCGTACGACAAGGTGTACAACAACATTCCTGAAGAAACACATATGCTCAAGACTGTTCCCAATTGCGGTTATTGCACCGCGAAGAAGTTTGAGTATGAGACACCTGGTTTTTGTTGTCGTGGTGGGCAGGTTGAGCTAGCCCCACTGGAGACCCCTCCCCAACTCAAGAGGTTGTGGGATAGTGCAGACTCTGATGCTAGGCACTTTCGTGATAACATTAGGTTTTTTAATGGCCATTTCTCTTTCACTTCCCTATACTGTTGCCTCGATAGTATGACAACTAATGTAAGGGATTCTGGTATATACACGTTCCGAGCACAGGGCATGATGTACCACAATATCAAGTCATTTGGTAGGGATGGTGGGGCAGAGCATAAACACCTTGAGCTTTACTTTTATGATGATGATCCCACTCTCGAGCATCGGTACCGTAAGTGTCGCGAAGAGCATCAACAGAAAGACAAAGAGGTTATTCGACAGATAGTCGACATACTACGTGGAAACCCGTACTCCGAGCACCTTAGGACCATGGCTTTGAGCTTAGTTAGATATCTCCACCTGTTATGCAACTTCAACTCCATCTTCCAAACATGCACATGGTGGCGTTTCACGAGCGGCAAATGGTCGAGCGAGTCGTCAACCGTCCAGGTGTTGATAGGTCGATGCTCACATCATATTTTGAGGCGAATAGGCTACACGAGGAGGCTCGTGGCATCCTATATCGTGACTTCCCTGAGTGGTACACTTGGCAGAGTGGTAAGGGAAAAGTATGGCAACGGAGGAAACGAGATACAGGTGGACAAGTCGGTAGGATAGTCTCTGCTCATCCGGCTGAGGGGGAGCGCTACTATCTTCGTGTTCTCCTAAACCACGTGACTGGCGCCGCCTCCTATGTGGATCTAAGGACAGTTGATGGTGTTACCCTACCGACTTTTCGTGAGGTAGCAGAGAGAAGAGGACTGCTTGAGTCGGACAACACACTGGATGAGTGTCTCACTGAACGTGCTCTTTTCCAGATGCCATCGTCGCTGCGACGGCTTTTTGCCACAATACTTGTGTACTGTGAGCCAAGCGATGTTGTTGTACTCTGGCAGAAACACAAAGATTCTATGTCCGAGGACTATCAACACAAGAGTCAGAACAAAACTCATGTTGAGCAGATGGTATTGATTGACATTAGGAACATGCTGCAGTCAATGGGAAAGGACATAAAGACATTCCCTCTACCTCCTATGATCGACGCGTATGACGATGCTATTGGTACTGCTAGGGAGGTTTACGAGGAGGAAAGTATCCAACCGACAGTGGAAGATGTGGCTCTTAAAGACTCTCTTAACGAGGAACAGAGGGCCGCCTATGATAAGATTATGTCTGCCGTTGACACCGATCAGGGCGGATTATTCTTTGTGGATGGACCTGGTGGCACCGGGAAGACTTATCTATACAGAGTGCTGCTCGCGACGCTACGCAACCAGGGCAAGATTGCAGTGGCAACAGCTACATCTGGCGTTGCGGCTTCCATAATGCCTGGAGGAAGAACCGCCCATTCACGCTTCAAGATACCACTCACTATTGACGATGGCGCTGTATGTAGCTTCACGAAGCAGAGTGGAACAGCAGAGTTGCTACGAAAAGCATCTCTCATTATCTGGGACGAGGCTTCTATGACTAAGAGACAAGCCGTGGAGGCACTGGACAATAGCATGCGCGATATAATGGGTCGCCCCGCACTGCCATTTGGTGGTAAAACCATTGTCTTCGGTGGAGATTTCAGACAGGTCTTGCCTGTTGTTCGTAAAGGGTCAAGGGCTCAAGTGGTCGCGTCTTCGCTACGAATGTCTTACCTATGGGAGTCCATGTCCCACTTAAAGCTTGTTAGCAACATGAGAGCAAAAAACGACCCTTGGTTTGCGGAGTTTTTGCTGCGCGTAGGCGGTGGAACTGAGGAAACAAATAGTGACGGCGACATTCGTCTTCCTGATGATGTGTGTGTGCCTTACAGTGGGAGTGACAACGATCTTGACAACCTAATAGACTTTGCTTTCCCAAATCTCAACGAAAATATGTCTGATTCCACCTACATCACTTCAAGGGCGATACTGTCAACACGGAACGACTGGGTTGATATGATAAATGTTAAGATGATTGATCGTTTTCAAGGGGAGCATATGGTGTATCATAGTTTCGATAGCGCCATGGATGATCCCCACAACTACTACCCACCCGAGTTCCTAAACACATTGACGCCTAATGGGCTACCACCTCATGTTTTGAAGCTCAAGATTGGATGTCCTGTTATATTGCTCCGGAATATAGACCCTGCAAATGGACTTTGCAATGGCACCAGGCTGGTCGTTCGTGGCTTCCAAAGAAATAGCATTGACGCAGAGATTGTACTGGGTCAACACGTTGGAAAACGGATTTTCCTACCGCGTATACCGTTGTGTCCCTCCGATGAAGAGATGTTCCCTTTCCAGTTCAAAAGAAAGCAGTTTCCTGTACGGCTTAGCTTTGCAATGACGGTTAACAAAGCACAGGGTCAGACTATTCCCAATGTTGGTGTATACTTGCCTGAACCAGTGTTCTCTCATGGCCAACTATATGTTGCTCTATCTAGAGCGACGGCCCGATCGAACATAAAGATTCTTGTCATCCCAGCTGTCGATGGGAGGAAAAAGTCAAGGAAGGGTGTAAAGAAAACCCCCACCGTAGATTGTGGGACATATACCAAGAACATCGTCTACAAAGAGGTCCTAACAAATTAGACCCATGGTAAGAGTTGCATGTTCAGCTAACAAACTAATAGGATGATGTTTGTCTTATGTTTGATTGGTCTGGTGTATTATCAAGTCATGTTTGCATGCTACAATTGTTTTTATTAGAGACGCACATGTTTGTGTATTATTAGAGCATGCATACTATCTTAAAGTATTGTTGAGTTTTGGATCATTTGTGAAATTAGCAATAATAATTTTTATGCATCTAACAATTTGTTATGAATGTAGGTTTTTGTCCCGCGAGAATGGAATCTCTATTTGTAGGCTTGTCTCATAACAAGCCAAAAAAATCGGTGGCAACCGCAATAGTTCGAGAAGGTATTAAAATTTTCATAGTTCTGTATGGATCAATTTGTATTTTTTGTAATAACTAATTTTAGTTTTATCTCATGACTGGTTGCTCCTAGACTATATTTGCACGCAAGGTGATCTTGCTCTCATCGATTTTATCAAGGAAATCCCTTGTGAACCAAGGGTAGAAGTCGTTCTTATTGATGATGCCTTTGTTGAAAGGAAGTGGATGGAGTGTTTATTTCAGCCGAGCGCATATTTAGGTGACGAGGTAATCCATGCTTAGTTTTTATATTTGGCGACGTTGTTATGTATAAGTTTTTTTACTCATCCTGGTATTTTTAACCACAACTTACACACTTGCAGGTTATAGACTGTTACATAAATTTGATAAAAGCTCAAAAGCATCTAAAGTGCCGATCTGGAGGTCGCGTTCACATAGAAAATGCTTTCCAGTTTAATTTCCTGAAGCGAGATGGTGATCTTGAAATTAAAACAGAGGAGCTATATCCAATTAAAGACATGACACACATATGTAGCGCTGAACGAAGGGTGTTACTTTACCTAGACCATGACATGGTACATATGAGTTTGCAATCTGAACAGTTAGTGTTTATATGTATTTTATTCTTATGCAAGTATTTATAATTGTTTTGTAGGTGTTTATTCCGATAAACATCCGAGAGACGCATTGGTATCTTGCTGTGATCCATGCAAGAAATATGGAGATACAAGTGCTCGATTCACTTGGTACTTCACAAGACCGCAAAGACCTCACTGTCTCTGTGAGTATGCACAAACTAAACAATTATGAATTCAATATTAACTTAGTCGATAATTCCTCAACGTAAATTATGATATCTCAACGTAAGGAGGATGCAAAATATCGATTCTCCTTAACTTAGCACGAATTATCGACTAATTTTATTTTACCATATATAAAGATTAAAGGACTGCAAAGACAAATAGATATGATATCTCAACGTAAGGAGTTAAAAGACCACAGGTGGCCAGACCTCCAAGTTGCTTCTTGGCCGCTCAGAGAAATAGACATGGGATATGCAAAGCAGACAGATAGGTACGTCCTAAGATCTTCTTTACCAATTTCTTCATTCATACTAATGTTTATGTTGGTATTAATGTATATTGTAGCTCTTCATGTGGCCTCTTTCTTTTGAACTATATCGAATACTGGACAGGGGATGAACTGTCTGACAGTTTTACCCAGGTATATTATTACTACTATGACATATATGGACATCTACAGTCAGTGTTACATATATAATGCTAAATAATTGTTTCTTATTTGTAGGATGACATGTCACACTTTAGGAAAAAAATGGCTGCTATATTACTATCTTTAGACCTGAATAAGAGAAGGGGGTGTCTGTTATACAAAAATGAAAAAGAAGTTGACTCTGGAAGCCCATCTGATGTTGAGATATTAGAAAACCCAACAGATTCTAATAAGAGGAAACTACTCCACATGCTGGATGATAGCGAAGTAGTGTTTGAAGATGAGGAAGGCCCTATTACTCAAGCAGACTTGCAAAGGTGGTTTGTTGATGATTGGGATAAAAGAGCTCATGTAAAAGTCTCTAACGATGGTTGCACCAATGACTTTTTAATGGTTGGTCTTTCCACAAAGGACATGCCAGTGACCAAAGCCGATTCAATAGATGTTTTATGTGATTATATCATGGCAATAGAAGACGATACGACACTAGAGTAAGTGCTCATTGATTTATTTATTTTATGTATATCGACTACTTAGATTCTTGATATAGAGTTTCGTCATGCTACATTACAGGAGAACATGGGTGCGAAGTTTCAATCCTTTTAAGATAGAAATATCTGTCAAAGACCTGCAAAACATATTAACGACAACTCAAGATATGATTCTAAGATGTTTTGATATGGCTGTTCGGCTGCTTGCCAATAAAGAGTCACGTAGACCGAAAGAAGAAATCATAAATAATAGAAAGCATTATATGGACATGCGTTTTTGGGTAAGTTTGTTTCCAATCATTAATGTATTAATATATAGTATCTACATCTAATCATCATGTGTACATGTATATATACTGTCCAGAGAATGGTTGGTTTTGGTAAACTTCCAAAGTACCATAAGGATCCTACAACAGAAGAGTTAGCCAAAACACTCGATTGTTGGCCATCAATGAATTATTATATCACGGGTTGTAGATATGTAAGTATGTGTTCATTTCGAATGTATTTATAAAGGACACTTCTGTTGTAGGATCCTAATGACTGATATTTTGCAGGTTCTCATGCCATGGAAATTCAATGGATGTTACGCCCTTTTCGTAATAGATCATGTTAAAAAGCATGTGACTTTTATTGATTTTACACCGACTCAAGATTGGTGTAAACACATGCCATACAAGAGGTTCGCAGAAGCGATTATCATGACCTCAAAAAAATATAAGTTTGCTTACAGCAAGAAACGTTCTGCATGGGCGGAGGATATCTTTAAGTGGGAACATACAATTCAGACTGGTGTTCCAATTGACTTAAGAGGGTATTTTCTTCGTACCACCTTTTCAGCAGTTTAAATTTTTTCTATGATATTCATTGTGTAAAACATAGTTGCCCAAATATTATTCTATAGGTTTAATACCAGCTACCTCGTTCTACAAGCTATGGCCATGTGGGGGAATGACAGACGACTGAAATTTGATGGGGTGAGTGTAGCACATTCGTTTTATGTTCAAAACTTACATTCTAGCTAACTCGTTCTACAAGATAATATGTTTTGTTCTCTTATGTCTTTGTCTGTAGGATGCAAAGACTCTTCGAAGGAACTTTGTGATTGATCTGTTAAGTTATGAGGACAATTCGTGCCGATATGCCATCCCTGCAAACATACAACAGAGACTCATCGATATCGCTAAAAAGGATTAGCTGATTAGTTGTCGACATATTTGTCTGTAATTAAAAATTCTAAATTAACTTTTTAGAATTAATTTGTGTGATATTGATAATGTTTTCCACGCATATTTTGCATATTATAGTGATTTTTGTCGTTCCGTATCAATGTTTCATACAAATCTTTTACTTCCATCGCAACGCACGAGCACATATCTATACTATATATTGTTAACAAGGGCCAAGTAAGTTCTGCGCCGAGCATTTAAATTTCACTTCAATTACTTCATAATCTTTTATCTGGTGCATGATAATAAAACTATTTAATTTTTAACAATTTGTTGTAGGCATTGCTTATGGATTGTGGGGAATGGAACCACTCTGTTCAACAATCTGACTGTTGACTTGATGGATCAGATTATGGATTTTCCTGTTGACCCAATCATGGCAGCTAAGGCCTATAAGTATAAAGCAGAAATACTTCTTAAGGAATACTTGCTAGCAGATTCATATGTTCTATACACTTCTGTGCTCGCAGGGCTTCTGATGTGCAAGTTGGTGCTGTTATTTACTCACTCCGAGTTCATCTGTTAAATTTTATGCCTAATCTTACAGTGCATTTACATGGGACCATATTTGTATCTGTACATGGAAACACCTTTCAGCAGTGCATTGATCGTCTACATCCTGCTGTGTCTGGAGCGCCGGTGTGATCATTGGGTCCAGGTTGGTGGTTTGGCTCCTGACAAGCCGCTGGACTCGGCTGATCTTTCTCGCATGAAGCAGTTCTCGGCCATGAACAAGCTGAAAAATATGGCTCTCAGGGTAAGTCGTCTTGTGCGTTTGTACTCACCACCATGCGCCCAGTGAATAGCTGCTGGATAGCCACGAATCTGTGGGACAATTGTAATCCCATCACATTCCCCATTTGTTTTTGTTGCAACCGTGTGTAATATTTGGATACACTGTTTGAAGGTTGTGGACTGTCGCATGTGTGGAGACCCAAACTCAGTCCTTCAGTTTGCCTTCATAGAGTTCACTGATGAGGGTAATATATCCATATCCAACCAGATTTCAATTTGCTTACTTTGTGTAATGAATCTACTGTTCATTGGGTAATGAACATCCATGTTCCAGAGGGTGCAAGGGCTGCTCTGAATCTGTCAGGAACTGTGCTCAGATATTATCCTGTCAGGGTTCTGCCATCAAAAACTGCCATTGCACCAGTCAATCCAACATTCCTACCCAGGGTATGCAACCTTCAGGAATCAACATACTTTGTTTTAAGTTCATGGCTCAAGGTTCATGCTTGTTTCTGGTATGCTCTTTAAAAAAAGTTTGCCATTTTTCTGTGATCTGCAGTCTGATGATGAATGGGAAATGTGTGCGAGGACTATTTACTGCACAAACATTGACAAGAAGGTTCCCTACCTACACTCATGCTATACCACTAGGTGTTCATTCTGTCATTGTTTTGTTTTAATATATGCACTTGCTGCAGGTCACTCAGGCAGATCTGAAATTGTTCTTTGAGTCTATATGTGGAGAGGTTGGTCATTCTTTACTTGAAACTTCCTTTCCCTTGCGTACAGTTTGTGTTGCTTATATGTTTGCAGAAAATGACAATTCAACCAGCACAGTATCATTGGCTCACTGCAATGACTGCTACAGGTCTTTCGGCTGAGGTTGCTTGGTGACTACCATCATTCTCTTGAGAGTATCTATTTTGCCATAGAGGGAGTGTTCGATAATAATAGATAGACACAGTTTCTGCTTCTTTCTCTTGAGAGTTTCTCTACAATTTGTTATAGAATCTAAAAAATCCCAGCTTTCTTCAGACCGATTTTTCGTCCCTTGAGATTTCAGAAACACCAGCATGAGCAAAGACAGAGGGGGAAAAAGTTAGATCGTGACGCAACAGTTTTTATGAGTGACTCACGCAAACATCCATATCCAAAAAATAATACTGGAGGTCCCTTTCAGCAATCTGCAGAGAGAGCGGTTCTTCCCTTTGGTCCCACAGCTGCGATCCCTCTCCTTCCTCGTGGGACCTAGAAGCTCGTTTTCCACAACCACCATGCGAACTGCCCTGTGTCTGTGTGTGCTTTAGTTGCGTCCATGACCATGAATGAGAATGAACCTGTGGCTGGTTGGTTGGCTGGTTGGCTGGCATGGCATGCAGGGGAGTTCGCGGCGTTCCTGACGGGGGCGAACCTGATCATGGAGTACGTCTTCTCCAATGCCGCCGTGGTGCGCAGCTTCACGGCGTACCTCGGCAAGGCGGTGGGCGTGGACGCGCCCAGCAAGTGGAGGATCCCCGTGCCGGGCCTGCCCCAGGGGTTCAACCAGGTGGACCTTGTAGGTGTTATCTTTCTCATGTTTCTGAGACAATCACATCTATTCTGACACAGTCACACTTTACATCTCTTGACTGCTTTGGAAAGCCTGTCTTGTCTTGCAAAACCTGGTTCTATTTTACACCAGTCATCTATAATCTCTGTGACCAACTCACTGGGATCCATGCAGGTTGGTATTATAATGTATCTGCCAACATCTGATGCTCGCCAAAGGAAGGAAATCACAGAGGAGTTCTTCAGTTACAGGAGCCTGGCGCGAAGTCTCTGGGATGATTATTCCGCCTATGAACACTGGGCCAAGATCGAGGTGCCGACTAGCTTCAAGATTAATTATTCAGACTAGCTTCAAGATTAATTATTCAGACACTGTTTGTGTTCTTCCTATTTTCCCTAGGCTTCAGAAGTGAAAATAGCATAAGTCTTCTCACTTGCACCGTTGCACGGATATCTGATTGGGTTATTTTAGTTTCATGGCTGGTGATTGTTCTGTCTCCACTCTTCATAGGTTCCAAAAGACAAGGCCGAACTTGCCGAACTCCAGGCCCGGCTGAGGAAGCGTTTCCCTGTGGATGCATATAACAAGGCACGTATGGAGCTGGACCCCAACAAGGTGCTCTCAAACGCCAAGTTGGAGAAGATGTTCCCAGTGTTGGAGCCTGCTCACCAGACAAAGTAATCTCAACTACTCCTTCCCGGCGAGGAATGGTCGCAGAAGGAACTGCTCCACGATGGAGGACGAGAAGCATTTAAATGACACATCAGGTGTATCCGTTTGAATTATAAGACCTTGTGGTAGTTTTTGAAGGTCTGTATAAGTTTGTAATTTATTGTGATAGTCTTAGCATTTAATGATGCAACTGACATGACATTTTTAAAATCATGTATAGAACGGTACTGTTTGTTGCAATGTAGTGATGAAATAGTTAGATTGAAATAACAAAATTTATGTATGGCTAGGATCATAAATTAATTACGAAACATTTTCACATAATAGTATAACACACATTTGTTCATAAGTTATCATGATATTAAATGTTTCCGTTGCAACGCACGGGCACCCACCTAGTTAAGACATAATTCATTCGTCTCTCACGGAATTTTTTATAGCTTTATATTAAAGTCAGCTGTTTAGACTGTTGTAGCTGTAATCTATATAAACAAAAATATTGTAGAAGCAGAGACCGGATTAAAGCCAAATGAACATGTATACTTGCTCTAATCGCACCATCAGTGCTTATCAGCTGGAGCTGGACAGGTAGCAGAGACTAGAGAAGTAGAGTCACGAGGTGCGATGGCCAGGTGTTGAAAGCATCGCTTCAACCGACAACCGGGCTTTACGCATTGGTGAGAGGGCATGATCAGTCTGCATGTGCTTATTATTAAAAGTTGCACAGCTGATAATCCGCAACTCATATATACACTTCTACACGTCAGCGTGCGGTGGAATGCTAAACGTAAACTGGATAAGGATATTGCTTATCCAGATTCCTCTAGACCCAACTCGCCCGAATCGAATCTCCCGTGGCATCTTCTGAATTTTAGTGGCTTATGAATCAGGTGAAAAAGCGAATAATCCTACAGCTGCTTTCTGAAACAGAATAAAATGGCAGCTGTATCCCCTGGATGCTACGATTCATACCCCGCGTGATGAAAATATATAAAAAAACACGCACATACACTGCGATCTCTCTGGTTGAATAGCAAGAGAATTTGATCATAGGCTAGATATAGTTAGAGAGGATAATAAGTTCTAAATTTTATACTATAAAATTTCAAAATTAGATCGTATTTGGATCAGGCACTAATTCTATTTATTTTAAATTAAACTTTATTAAGACTTAAATGAATCATAAATATCTTGATTGTGATCCATTATCATTCCTAGATGCCATCTATCTTTGTTGAGGGACTTGACCATTTTCATCTGTTAGCTCAAACTGAGCAGGGCTTGCGAGGTCATTTTACCCTTTTTCGCGCGTGGTGAAATATTAAAAATAAAACTACATCTGGATAAACAAGAAACTTCCCAAACTATTCATAGACTACGATTCGTCTTGCTCTTGCATCTAAATATTCCATTCCGAAAATAAGTAATCGTAAATATGTCTCTATCTGGTCAGGAAAAAAAATGTTTGTTAAAAGATCCTACGGACCGACCAAAGGGCAAAATGGGAAACGAAAAAGAGTCTATATAGTTGACTTGTGGGGGCTTGTGGCATTCAGAGTTTCCGTGCCGTAGCAACAGACAAGGGAGAGTGGGAGACTAGCGCAACAGGACAGCGCACGGAAAGCGAGGGGAGGGGAGACGGAGAGGGCGCATCGGACGGCGGCGAGATGCTGGCGGTGTTCGATCCCACGGTGGCCAAGTGCCCGGAGGGTCTCCGCAGCCCCCCGGTCGCCGGGGCGGCCGCTGGAGCAGGCGGGGCCGGCGCGGGCGCGCTGATGAAGGGCTTCTCCGACTCGCACGACGGCGCCGTCACCGTCAGCCTGGGCCCCTCCGGCGCGCTGGCCTACTCGGCGGCCAACCAGAGCCCCCTCGTGCCAAGGTGCTGTGCTCTCCTCTCCGGCCCGTGCTCGCTGGCTTTGCCGAATATGTGCTCGTGACGCCTCCGCGTGATGCGAAAATGGTTTGGTTCGTGTTCGTTCGTGTGCTTCGGCTGAGGTTCGGTGATGTGATCGCTTACTGGAGGTTGGATTGGAACGATCTGTGGAGATCTTCCCCTTTTTTCTTTAGTTTATTGGGGATAGCGGACGGCTTAGGCTTCGACCAGTGCTGCGGATGCTTTCCACGCCGATTTGAGGAGATATTTCTTGCGTTTTGTGTACAGAAGGTTTGTTTTCGTGATGGTCTTGTCATATGGGTATAAACTTGGGTCGCTTTTTTTGTGGCTTAGTTGTTGGTCATGCTCTTCTAGCTAGTTGTGTCTAGATCTGCTCCAAAAGTTTGTAGAGTCAGCACGTTCGCGATTTTTTTTCATGAACCAGCACACGTTTGTGATGAACGCTGTGCGCTGTACGAATTTGAACATAGGCTGTTAGATGTAGTGTTGGTTCATGACTATAAACTGCTTGATCAGTCGAGTTCTCTGTAAGTTGAGTGTGTGGATTCATGAACGCATTGATTCACACCCACCTACACGCCACAACTGATTTAGCGTGCTCCATTTTGACGTCGTCCTGTACTTACAGTAGTGCTGTTTATCAGGTAATATTGACTGTGCTAAATTGGATTATTTTCAAATAATACCTGGAATCACTTTACTTAAGGGATGCTATTGGTTCTAAAATGAAGTTTGGCAATCCATTTTACAGCAACTAGGGAAGAAGAAAGAAGATTCTGAGTTCTCTGTACATTTAAAGTCACATCACACGGTCATTTACACATTATACACATTTAGGATGCATGTACTTACATTAGATTTGTCGAGGGGTTGATGTTTTTTCACCTCATCCTGAGTTATTTATCCTAGCTACGGATTCAAGTTCCAGGTCCAATCGTCTCATCAGGCATATAGGATTGTTATCCAACATAAAGTGACCTCCCATTATTTTGTGGAGACAGGCATGGGTATGAGTCTATGAGAACTTTGGTTGAATCTTCTGTATTGCTACTCTCTTTTGCATGCTCTCTATGTTACATGTGTTATTTGAATATCTGTCATTGTACTGTAAATATTTCACAGTTAGACAGTGATGGGTAGGATGGCCAATAGCATTGGCCATGCCTTGTTGGCACAGCTGGATTACGTGTCAGTTTGGCACTTATAAGCATTGTTCCTTGTCAACCCAAACAGGGATGACGGTGACAGGTGATGTTATTATGTAGTAACGCGTAGTTCCAACGTTTGAAAATGGTTGTGGGCCTGTCGGAACTCGGAAGTCGACTCCCTTTAAACCAAACCGATGTATTGTACTTTAACCTATTACTCGTATCAGTTTTGTGGAATACACAACAGAATTAGCACTGTTGGGCGTTCTAAATAGAAAACAACATAATAGTAAGTCTGCTTTATTTGAAGCATCATGCTATTTGTGCTGAGAAAGTCAATCTCTGGAAGGAACTGTCTCAGATTGGTTTTGCCTGGAATTTCTTTTAAACAAGACCATTTTGACAGAAAAAAAAATGCATCGCAACACATACACACTTCTCAAATCGTGATTGACCCTGAGAGTTCTTCTGTTATCTTGTATGTCGACACAGTTGAGTGAATTACATATAGCTGACTCTGCGCCTTGTTCTCCTGCCCAGGTTGTTTGGTGCTGTGAATGACATCTTCTGCTTGTTCCAAGGGCACATTGAGAACATTGCCAACCTGAAGCAGCATTATGGCCTGAGCAAGACTGCAAATGAGGTGACCATCCTCATAGAGGCCTACAGGACCCTGAGGGACAGGGGCCCTGTCCCAGCCAGCCAGGTTGTGAGAGACCTTAGTGGGAAGTTCGCGTTCATCCTGTATGACACCCTGTCGAAGTCCACCTTTGTTGCTGCTGTAAGTTCACCTATTGTAATCCACTTGTTTCTTGAACCTTACCTTTGTTGGTTGTGGCTTGAGCCTTGAGTTGCAATGTTTAAATGCAGGATGCTGATGGTAGCATCCCTTTCTTCTGGGGCGTTGACTACGAAAACCACCTTGTGTTCTCTGACGATGCTGGGATCCTCAAGACAGGCTGCGGCAACTCGTACGCCCCATTTCCTAAAGGTAACTGCTACAACAGAACAACATTCCCCTATTCATTCTTTGTGCCCGATCATCTACTTACCATAGTTCGTACATGTCCACCCCTCAGGTTGCTTCTACACCACCTCCGGTGGGCTGCAGAGCTTCGAGCACCCGTTGCACGAGGTCAAGGCGGTGCCACGCGTGGACAGCCAAGGCCAGATGTGCGGCTCCATCTTCAAGGTCGACAGCGAGAGCAAGAAGAAGCAGGACGCTAGCATCCCCCGCGTCGGCAGTGCTGCCGACTGGTCCAACCAGTTCTGACCATCTTCTTGCTATCCATTGTCCCGGCTACTACGAGGTGCAGAGCTGTGTATCTGATGAATCCATTAGACGATTTCTGCTACGTTTCTTGCACGCTTGTCGAACACTGTGAGACTCACATCGCGCTCATCTACGCTACGTGTAACTGATACTAATGATACGGAGTGTTCCAGGTGGTGGTAGATGTACTGCAGAATCTATCTCCCATGTTTCAATAAACCTGAATAAGGTGCTCGGTTTGGATCTATGCATTTCTGATGCTAGTACTTTTTAATCGAATTTTATCGCATCCTTTCCTTTTTCCTGTTCTGCATTTCAGTTCTGTCTGGCCGACGGTTACCCGTTACCGTGGTATAGTTGGGCAACTGGGCATACGATTGTTAGGACCAGCTCGGTCCGTGACAACCATTGAACAATACTGCATGGGTTCTACCTAGCTAGGGTGTATTAGACTCGTCTTACTAATTAAACTATTCCTACGGTTTCTATATATCAAATATTTAAACATTGTATATCAAATATTTAAACATTGTTTAAATGTAATAGTTGTTCAAACATGTTTCAATCCTTTGTAATGAGCATCTGAAAGTCCTAAGCGGGATAGTGGTGGCGGGCTCCTGCTTGCGTCCTCGCGACTTCACTCAGCCGAAGCGGCGTACTGGCATAGTGTCACGCCCGGTTCAAAACCGAATGCTAACATATACTTCCTCTCTCACAAAATAAAATTTGTTTTAGCCTTTTAAAAGATTCATACAATAATTTTATACGTATTTTGTATATATGTCTAGATTCATCATCATCCATTCGAATATAGACGTGAAAATCAAGAGCTAAAGCGAATACTAATTTGGGACGGAGAGAGTATGTGTCATAGGGCCTATTTGGTTCGTAGCTAACTGTGCCACACTTTACCTAAGGTTAGTCGTTCGAATTGAAAAACTAACCTTAGGCAGAAAAGTTAGGCAAAGTGTGACAAGTTAGGCAGCGAACCAAACATGCCCATAATCTATCTCCACGTATGTGTTGACATCACAAGTGTAATATATCAAAACAATAATGCACAAAGGCGTAAATAAAGATTATAACAACAGCATTACACTGCAATTAGACTTAGTTTTAAAACAATATTTATCAAACCACACTGAAACATGGACGGTCTTCTACATGAAAATGACCAGGGGTATCGATAGACTAGAATCAATCGAATCCATCATCAAAATCTTCATCACCTTCAAATACTTGTGAGCAACAATTTAAGCAAGGGCAAGTATACTTACATTTGGTAGTTGGTCAAAAATTTTATTAACAACACACAATTACTAAGCATGAGTATATATCAAACCTAATTAAGCATAAGTAATATAATCATCAGTATAAAGCTCAAAACCACTTGAGCAAAATATCATCAACAAGAGGCTCAACCACTTTAGTGAATCACTCAAGCAAAGCACTTAAGCCAGAAGAACACAATTTATTCTCCATCTTAAAGTTCAATTTTGTCATGTGAGGGTTCAGGCCACTCTTCATCGTGAGCATGGATGATATATCAATTGTACACTCTATAGATGTGGCACAACTTTACTCACAACTCGTGTATCCCCTCCAGGTTGGGTTGATTGAACCCGTATTCACTTCCGAGTTGAATAGCCAGTGATCCACTATGAGGCTTTCATAGTATACATTTAATACAAAGCAACCTGCTAAGGTTTTATAAGTCAGTATTGGTGACCCTTTGGGTGAGGTAACTTAGCCAAGACTACCGCCCCATATTAACATGAGCTGCCACCAAACCACTACCTCCCCCTCTTGCCCATCTTTCAAGTAATGTTGCTAAGCACTAAGCATATAAAGCTAATAACCACAACTAGAGTCCATAATAGCACTCGTGGTTGCATTGTTTTCTTGGGTGGTTCTCCATGTTCCAATTAACAAGCATGACCTTATTATAATTAACAACAACAATAACATAATCTCTAGAACATTAATATCATCTCCAGCATAAAACTAAACTAAAGCAATAACATAGCTGCTAAAGTAAATGTAATACCTAGTTTTAATCAAGGAATTTGGTTTGGCAACTAGGTATTTCCTATATAGGCATTCCCATCAAGATTATGCATATAACAAATATAAACTTTGTTATCATGTATTGTTTAGGATAAAAAAGAATATGCAGGGGGAGAAGTCCACTTGCCTTGCTTATAGAAAACTTGAGGCTCTTCCTCAAGCAGAATCTGATTCTTAACTACTGGATCAACCTACAAACAACATACAAACAAACATAAAAAATACACCAGCCAATAACATACAATAATTACCATAAACAAGCTATAAAAGAAAACATACATAAAATGTTATTTTCTTTTCAAAAGCATCAGGAACAAAGGTTATAACAAAGATACGATCTTTTTGAAAAAGTGTCTGGTATATATTTTATAAAACAGGATGTAAGCTTAGAAATATTCTAATTATAAGTATATAAACATTAGGTGAACCATTTTAATCTTTCTAGAAAATATGTGTGTGGAATATCTAAGGTTATGGATTTAAAAGATTATAAAATACCTTATTAAACATTTATTTATGAAAAGCTTATACATATATATATATAAGCCAAAACAAATTTTATGTGAAATAATCCTAATATAATAATAACCACCTATTTATGAAAAGTTAGGATATAGCTGGGCTTTAAGTGGATTTTCATACAAAAGATAATGAACAAATAACTATCTTTTATTTTTATTATAAAACACATGGCCTATAGTTTAATTAATAAGCTATTCAAAACAATACACGCGCTATTATTTACCCTTGCCACAAACATGAACACTAATTATATCATTTTAGCATTTCTTTTAGAAAAAACTCTATGGCAAGTTAAATTTGAGAAGCATATAATATATAATTATGAAAACTTGAATATAAGAC
Organism: Zea luxurians; assembly: GCA_029449295.1. Taxonomy (NCBI): domain Eukaryota; kingdom Viridiplantae; phylum Streptophyta; class Magnoliopsida; order Poales; family Poaceae; genus Zea; species Zea luxurians. Next base: position 39,079,900 of record JAOPSE010000026.1, read on the forward strand.
TAAATCAAGTTTTATATGAAAAGATAATTATATAATTATATTTTACTTTTTGATCATGAAACATATGATCTACATTTTATTTTAACTTCTTATTTAGAAAAAAACTATAATAAACAACTATATTAAGCATTATTAAATTACACAATGAAAGCTATCACAAAAACTATTTAAATATGTTTAGTACATAATCATGAAGCTACCAAGACATAAGTTAATTTTATTTATACATGAACTACATATTTTATATACAAATTAACAAACTTGCATGGTCTAGTTTCTATTAACTATAGATATTAGGGGTAGCTAATAAGAAAATTGACCTAAGCTTTTCTGAACTGGGAAACTTCAAGTGCAAAAATACACAAAACACATGGATTAAATTAGAAACATGCCATCTTGTACCGCTCTTTCTCTATCTGTGGGTGCAGGAACTCCGGCAGGGGAGTTTGGGCATGGCGGCGGAGAGAGGAGGCGCATAGTAGGGAAATCGAAGGAGGGGGTAAAGGGGATTCCTAGGGAGTACTCAACAATAACGGGGGATGACTCGGGAGCCCCGGTGGCGATGGACGGTGTGCGACGACGTGGTTGGAATGCAAGAAGCAACAGGGACAGAGGAGGGAAATGAATGTGCATAACAGGGTCTATGAGGCGCGGTGAAACTTTTATAGAGGCAAGGAGGGTGAAACGGGCGTCGAGGAAGAGAAAGCATGGGCGTCGGCCATTAATGGCGGCACAGAGCAGGGGAGTGAAGGCGATAATGTTTAGTGGGAGGGATGAGGAAAATGCCACGATGGCACTGCTTGCGAGGCAGCACCGCGAGCGGTGGACGCATACGCGTCGACATGGGACATGGGTGGTGGCACGGATGGCGTTGTAGTTAGTGATGCTTCCAAGCAGCAGGAAAATGAGCGTAGTAGGAGGGAGGTATGATATGGAGCCCAGGTGACATGGGCCCACACATCAATGAGTGGACTAGGAGGGAGGTATGAGATGAAGCATTTCTTTTAGAACCATTATCAAAGGAAAAGATCCCTTAGATAAACCAATTGCAAGAATCACAAAATTAAGACAAAACATGCCTAAGCAATATATCAATCAATTGAAAAGCATTAACACCACATGAGCACCATTAATGGAACTAAAATATTAGATTAATTACACAATTTCATATCCCATACCTTTGCCTTTTACCTGACTATCATAAGGTCCACCCTTAAGGCAATATGAATCGAGAAGCACCTTTTGAACCAATTGAGAGCTCCATTTGTTTGCCCATGCAACTCCTTCTATAATATCAACTTGATACAACTCAAAGGAGTGTGTTAGAAACACAAACAAGGATTTCTTGTTTTGGCAACCATAAGTTACTAAAACAAAAAACTAAACATGTCTTTGCATTTAGCAGAAATTGAAACATGCTCAACGGATGAACTAGCAACATTTAATTTCTATATTCTAGCATTCAAATCACCATTTAAACTATTAAGTCTAGTAATAGAGGAATGGCAAGAAGACAATTCAAATGCAAGCATTTCATTCTTCTTCATTTCTAAAGCAAGAGATTTTTCTACTTCTACTACTTTATCATGTTCCTCATGAAGTAGATCCTCTTGTTTTTCTAGCAATATATCCTTTTGATTAAGAGCATCAATTAATTCATTAATTTTATATACCTTAGATCTATCTGAGCCCTTAAAAAGATTGTTATAGTCTACGTCATCATCTTCATTGCATTCTTCATCACTAAAAGAGGTATACTTAGGAGTGTCGCGTGTACGTACCTTCTTCTCTTTTGCCATGATGCAAGTGTGATGCTCATTGGGGAAGAGGAAGGATTTGTCGAAGGCGGAGGCAGCAAGTCCATCATCGGAGTCGGATGAAGAACAGTCCGAGTCCCATTCCTTGCCGACGTGTGCCTCGCCCTTCGTCTTTCTGTAGAACTTCTTCTCCATCTTCTCTTTCTTTTCTTGTACTTGGTAATTCTCATTATTAGGACATTAGGCAATAAAATGACCGGTCTTACCGTACTTGAAGCATGAACACTTTCTCCTTGATTTGTTCTTGTTGGGGTAGTCCGTGCGTCCCTTCAATGCAGTCTCGAAGCGCTTTATTACAAGCGCCATTTCTTCCTTATTAAGTCCGACAGGCTCCACTTGTTCTACCTTGTTTGGGAACTGAGAGCACCTAGAGGGGGGTGAATAGGTGATCCTGTAATATTCAACACTAATAGCACAAACTTGCTTTATAAAATGTTAGTTAGATTAAACCAAGTTGCTATAGAGCGAGCTCTTGAGAAGGAATCAATCACAGAGAAAAGAAACACAAGAGACACGGTGTTTTTATCCCGTGGTTCGGCCAAGTAACACTTGCCTACTTGCACGTTGTGGCGTCCCAATGGACGAGGGTTGCACTCAACCCCTTTCAAGTGATCCAATGATCAACTTGAATACCACGGTCCTTTTCTTTAGCAGTCTTTTCCCGTTTGCGAGGAATCTCCACAAGTTGGAGCCTCTCGCCCTTACAATGTTGATCACAATAGAAGCACAAAAGTAAGGGAGGGAAAGCAACACACGCAAGACTCAAATCGCAACAAACGCACACAAACAAGCCAAAGCGTGAGCACAAAACACGGTGCAAGGAGTTCACAACTCAAATGGTGCTCAAATCTCTAACACAACGATCCGAATGTGTAGCGGCAGAGTCTAGGTGTCTTAGAATGATCAGAGAATGCTTGGTTTTATGCTCCAAGCACCTAGGGGTCTCTTTTATAGCCCCAAGGCAGCTAGGAGCCATTGGAGATCCAATTGGAAGGCAATTCTTGCCTTCTGTCGGGTGGCGCACCGGACATGAACAGTAGTTGTCCGGTGCTCGATCTCCTTCCTTATCGGGTGCAGCCGACCGTTGGACCTTTAGTCCCATTGACGCACCGGACACTGTCTGGTGCACACCGGACAGTCCGGTGTGACCAACCGAACGTTGGCGTGGGCCACGCGTCACCCGCTGATTGCGCTGCCTATCGTTGGTCGCGGGCGTCGTTGGCTCACCGGACAGTCCGATGAATTTTAGCCGCGACGCCTTCGCTTTTTCCCGAGAGCGACGAGTTTGTCGCCGGGCCAGCCTGGGCACCGGACACTGTCCGGTGCACCACAGGCTGGTGCTGGTTTGGCTCAACTTAGCCAAAACTTCTCCTATCTGATTCCAGTTTTCTTGGCTATGTTCCTAGCACTTAGAGAGATGTGTTAGTATCTAAAAACAATTTACTAAGTCTATAAACATACCTTGATTCTTGATTTTGCACTTCACAACCACTTAGCACATATTAACTAAAACCATGTGTTGAGCATCTAATCACCAAAACATTTATAGAAATGGCCCAAGGGCACATTTCCCTTTCAATCTCCTCATTTTTGGTGATTTATGCCAACACATTAAAAAACAACCAAAAGTGCAACATTATTCTCAAAAGTGCAAATTTGAAAACCAAATTTTCTTACTCGGTATTTGGCATATTTGGATCACTTTTGCCACCACTTGGTTTATTTTCGCAAATCAAATTCTTTTTCCTATCTCTAAGTCAAACACACTCATTTGGACAAATAGAGAGATATTTCAAGAGTAAAATTGATCAAATGCCAGAAACTCACCCTTTTCCCTAATCAAAATTCTCCATAAGATACCAAATTTTGCAATCAGAGGATTTTGGTCGAAATACAAATTATTCTAATTCTATAATTTTTGAAATTCATAAGTGGTTGGCTGATCCATTTGCTTTGGCCTTCATTTCTCCCCCTTTGGCATGAAGCACCAAAACGGGATAACTTTTGGCCCTTTAACCTTATTGCCTCAGCAAAATGTCAAATAAGAGCAAAAAGGCAATGAGAGAATTAGTATGAACTTGGAATAAGATACACGTATACTAGAGTGCAGTGGAAGTCCTTTCTTCGTCCAAGTTCACTTTTCCCTTTTAATGTTCCTTCGAGACTACTTCAAGTGCACACAAACAAACAAGTTAGTCTCAAAGGAGTCAAGTTGTAGCACATCTCCCCCTAAACATGTGCATCATTTGCATAAGGACTTATGAGGTCCGGGGATGACTTGTACAACTTGAGCACCACAAATAAGCAATAAATGATGTAAATGCTCAAAATAACATGATCAAAGACATATAACACATGTATGTTATAGATCAATCCAAGTTACGCAGATCTAAGACATTTAGCTCACTATGCAACCTGCAAAACCTTTTCTCATCTAAAAGCTTGGTGAAGATATCAGCTAGCTGGTTCTCGGTGCTAATGTGGTAAATATCGATATCTCCCCTTTGTTGGTGGTCTTTCAGGAAGTGATGTCGGATGTCTATGTGCTTAGTGCGGCTGTGTTCAACAGGATTATCTGCCAAGCGGATTGCACTCTCATTGTCACATAGGAGTGGGACTTTGCTCAGATTGTAGCCAAAGTCCTAAAGGGTTTGCCTCATCCAGAGTAGTTGCGCGCAACACTGTCCTGCGGCAACATACTCGGCCTTAGCGGTGGATAGGGCAACGGATGTTTGTTTCTTAGAGCTCCAAGACACCAGGGACCTTCCCAGAAACTGGCACGTCCCTGATGTACTCTTCCTATCAACCTTGCACCCGGCATAGTCGGAATTTGAGTATCCGTTTAAGTCAAAGGTAGACCCCTTTGTATACCAGATCCCGAAGCAAGGCGTAGAAACTAAATATCTAAGAATTCGCTTAACCTCCACAAGGTGACACTCCTTGGGGTCGGATTGAAATCTAGCACACATGCATACACTAAGCATAATGTCCGGTCTACTAGCACAAAGATAAAGTAGTGAACCTATCAATGACCGGTATGCCTTTTGATCAACAGACTTACCTCCTTTGTTGAGGTCTAGATGTCCGTCAGTTCCCATCGGTGTCTTCACGGGCTTAGCATCCTTCATCCCAAACCTCTTGAGAAGATCTTGAGTGTACTTCGTTTGGGAGATGAAGGTGCCTTCCTTGAGTTGCTTCACTTGAAATCCAAGGAAGTAGTTCAACTCGCCCATCATCGACATCTCAAATTTTTGCATCATTACCCTGCTAAACTCCTCACAAGACTTCTGGTTTGTAGAACTAAATATAATGTCATCGACATATATTTGGCAGACAAAGAGATCACCATCATAAGTATTTGTGAAAAGAGTTGGATCAGCTTTCCCAACCTTGAAAGCATTAGCGATTAGAAAGTCTCTAAGGCATTCATACAATGCTCTTGGGGCTTGCTTACGTCCATATAGCGTCTTAGAGAGCTTATACACATGGTCGGGATACCTGTCATCCTCAAAGCTAGGGGGTTGTTCCATGTATACCTCCTCCTTGATTGGTCCATTTAGAAAAGCGCTCTTCACGTCCATTTGGAACAACTTAAAGGAATGGTGAGCAGCATAGGCCAATAAAATCCGAATTGATTCTAACCTACCTACAGGAGCAAAAGTCTCCTTAAAATCCGAACCTACGACTTGGACATAACCTTTTGTCACAAGTTGAGCTTTGTTCCGTATCACCACTCCGTGTTCGTCTTGCTTGTTGCGGAACACCCACTTGGTTCCCACAACATTTTGCTTTGGCCGTGGCACCAGGCTCTAGACTTCATTTCTTTTGAAGTTGTTGAGCTCTTCTTGTATGGCCAACACCCAGTCCAGATCCTGTAAGGTGAAAGGGAAATGTGCCCTTGGGCCATTTCTATAATTATTTTGGTGATTAAATGTCCAACACAAATGTTTTAAACACTTATATGCTAAACGAGCAAGAAGTGCAAATCAAAGACAAGTGACGAGAAAAGAAGAAACAAATTGGAAAAGAGTTGGCTGTGTACAGCTAACACCTTCTCGGCCTGGCACATCGGACTGTCCAGTGGTGCACCGGACAGTGTTCGGTGCCCCAGGCGAGCCGATTGTGAACCAGCTGCTCTCGGGAGTGACGCGGCTATAAATCATCAGACTGTCCGGTGGTGCACCGGACTGTCCGGTGAGTCGTCAGCAACGAACTCGTCGCTCTTGGGAAAAGAAAAAAGGCGACGTGTCTATAATTCACCGGACTGTCCGGTGAGCCAACTGTGCCAGTGGCCAAAGGTCGTCCGCGCGATCAGCGCGTGACACGTGGCTCGCTCCAACGGTCGGCTGGGTGCACCGGACTGTCCGGTGCGCCAATCGGCCCCAATGAGCAACGGTCGGTTGTGCTCGATATGGAAGGAGATCACGCACCGGACTGCTACAGTGGCTGTCCGGTGGTGCACCGGACTGTCCGGTGCACCACTCGACAGAAGGCAAGAATAGCCTTCCAAATTGATCTTCAATGGCTCCTAGTTGCCTTGGGGATATAAAAGGGACCTCTAGGCACATGGAGCAGTAAACCAAGCTCTCAAGAAACATTCTAAGACTCCCAGACTCCGTTTCCACGCATTTGATTCACTGTGTTAGTGATTTGAGCTCCGTTTGAGTTGCGAACTCCCTGTGCTGTGTTTCAAGCTCAAGTCTTGGCTTGTGTGCGTGGTTGTGCTGTGGATTTAAGTCTTGTGTGTGTTGCTCTCCCAACCTTACTCTTGTGCTTTCTTTATGATCTATATTGTAAGGGCGAGAGGCTCCAACTTGTGGAGATTCCTCGCAAACGGGAAGAGTACTCAAAGATAAAAACACCGTGGTATTCAAGTTGATCATTGGATCGCTTGAAAGGGGTTGAGTGAAACCCTCGTCCATTGGGACGCCACAACGTGGAAGTAGGTGAGAGTTACTTGGCCGAACCACGGGATAAAAACCGCGTGTCTCGTGTGTTGCTTCTTGTGATTGTGTTGACCACACGAGCGTGTTCCATAGCCACGTGATTTCACTAACACCTTAATAATCAAGTTTGTGGCTATTTAGTGTTTGATTTTATAGGATCACCTATTCACCCCCCCCCAATCTAGGTGCTCTCAATTGGTATCGAAGCCGTACTATTCATTTAAGGGACTAACCGCCCGTAGAGATGGATCCTAAGGGAAAGGGGATGGTGGTCAACAACAAGGAAAAGGAGTCCCTCTTCAACGAGCCAAGAGACGACAAGCCCACTGACTCAGGCTTGAGTCACAAAAAGAGGGACGACAAGAACAAGAGACGCATCAAGAAGATCATCTACTACGACAGCGATGCATCTTCTTCTTCACCAAGGGACGACGACGACGACTCCTCGTCCAAGCAAAAGACGGTCAATCAAAATTATTCTTTTGATTACTCTCACATTCCCTATAATTCAAATGCGCATCTACTTTCAATTCCCCTTGGAAAACCTCCACACTTTGATAGAGAGGACTACTCGTTTTGGAGCCATAAAATGCGTAGTCATTTATTCTCTCTCCATCCTAGCATATGGGAAATTGTAGAAAATAGGATGCATTTCAATAGCACTGATAATCCTATTTTTATAAATGAGCAAATCCATAAAATGCCCAAGTTACTACTGTTTTGCTAGCATCTCTTTGCAAGGATGAGTACAATAAGGTGAGTGGCTTGGACAATGCCAAACAGATTTGGGACACCCTCAAGATATCACATGAGGGAAATGATGCCACCATGATCACCAAAATAGAACTAGTGGATGGCGAGCTGGGGAGGTTCACGATGATCAGGGGAGAAGAGCCAACACAAACCTACAACAGGCTCAAGACCCTGGTCAACAAAATCCGAAGCTATGGAAGCACAAGATGGACGGATCATGATGTCGTCCGACTCATGCTAAGGTCATTTACTGTAATTGACCCCCATCTTGTCAACCTCATTCGTGAAAATCCTAGGTACACTAAGATGACGCCCGAGGAGATCCTTGGAAAATTCGTGAGCGAGCGCATGATGGTGAAGGAGGCGCGATACGTGGACGATGCGCTAAATGGTCCACTACCCATCCACGAGTCGCAGCCCATTGCTCTCAAAGCAACAAGTAGCAAGGAGGCGCTACCAAGCAAGGTAGCACAAGTGGAGGCTGCCAGGCTCAACGAGGACGAAATGGCGCTTATCATCAAGTGCTTCAAGACCGTGCTAAAAGGACGTAAGGAGTACCCCAACAAGAACAAAACAAGGGAAAAACGCTCCTGCTTCAAGTGCGGTAAGACTGGTCATTTCATAGCACAATGCCCTGATAATGATAATGACCAGGGACAAGAAAAGAGCGGGAAGAGGGAAAAGAAGAAGAACTACAGGAAGGCGAAGGGCGAGGTGCACCTTGGAAAGGAATGGGATTCTGACTGCTCTTTATCCGACTCCGACGATGAAGGATTGGCCGCCTTGGCCTTTGACAAGTCTTCGCTCTTCCCCAACGAACGCCATACTTGCCTCATGGCTAAGGAGAAGAAGGTATGTATTCGAGATTCCCCTAAGTACTCTTCTTCTAGTGATGAGGATTCTTCCAATGATGAAGTAGATTACACTGACTTGTTTAAAGGACTAGATAGAGCTAAGGTAGACAAAATTAATGAATTAATTGATGCTATAAATGAAAAGGATAGATTGCTAGAAAAGCAAGAGGACATTTTGTGTGAGGAACATGACATGTTTGTTAATGTTCAAAAATCTCTTGCTTTAGAAATTAAAAGAAATGAAATGCTATCCTCTGAGTTGTCTTCTTGTCATGAATCTGTCTCTAGTCTAAAAGATTTAAATGTTGAATTAAATGCTAAACTAGAGGAAACAAATGCAACTAGATCATGTGTAGAACATGTAGTTATTTGCAATAGATGTAAGGACTTTGATGTTAACGCCTGTGATGAACATCTTATTTCTATTGCTAAATTAAATGATGAGGTGGCAAATCTTAATGCTCAACTTAAGACTTGTAAAGTTGAATTTGGTAAGTTAAAATTTGCTAGGGATGCCTACACTGTTGGTAGACACCCCTCAATTAAGGATGGACTTGGTTTTCGAAAGGAAACCAAAAACTTAACAAGCCAAAGGACTCCCGTTCTCAACAAGGAGAAAGGGAAGGCCCCTATGGCTAGTAGTCCTCAAAGGAACCATGCCTTTATTTATGATAAGTAAATTGCTAGTCGTTCTCATTATAATAGGAGTTATGATAATGCTGCTAATGATTCACATACTATGTTTGCCTCTAGTTCCACTTTTGTTCATGGTAGAAGTAGGCCTAGGAGAAATCATGTTGTGTCTCATGCGCCTAGGAGAATGTGCAATGGACCTTCTACCATTTATCATGCTTGCAACACTTCTTTTGTACTTTCATGTAAGAATGCAAAAGTAGTTGCTAGGAAGTTGGGATCCAAATGCAAGGGAGACAAGACTTGTACTTGGGTTCTAAAAGTTATTGTGACTAACCTTGTAGGACCCAACAAGAGTTGGGTACCTAAAACCCAAGCTTAAATTGTCTTGCAGGTTTATGCATCCGGGGGCTCAAGCTGGATTTATCAATAGCGGATGCACAAACCACATGACAGGGGAGAAGAATATGTTCACCTCCTACGTCAAGAACAAGGATTCCCAGGATACAATCATATTTGGAGATGGGAATCAAGGCAAGGTCAAAGGTTTGGGAAAGATAGCCATCACAAGCAAGCACTCAATATCAAATGTATTTTTAGTAGAGTCGCTCGGGTACAACCTTCTGTCTGTAAGTCAATTGTGCCACATGGGTTACAATTGTCTGTTTACAAATATTGATGTATCTGTCTTTAGAAGGAGTGATGGTTCATTAGCTTTTAAGGGTGTATTAGACAACAAACTCTATTTAGTTGATTTTTCGAAAGAGAATGCCGATCTAGATGCATGCTTAATAGCTAAGACCAATATGGGATGGTTGTGGTATCGCTGTCTAGCACATGTTAGGATGAAGAACCTTCATAAGATTCTAAAGGGAGATCATGTGTTAGGACTAATCGATGTCTGTTTTGAGAAAGGCAGACCTTGTGCAGCATGTCAGGCAGGGAAATAGGTGGGAAGCACTCATCACAGCAAGAATGTGATGACAACATCAAGACCACTGGAGCTTCTTCACATGGATCTCTTCGGACCCGTTGCCTACCTTGGCATCGGGGGAAGTAAGTATGGTCTTGTAATTGTTGATGACTTTTCCCGCTTCACTTGGGTGTTCTTTTTGCAGGACAAATCAGAAACCTAAGGGACCCTAAAGCGCTTTCTTAGGAGGGCTCAAAATGAATTTGAGCTAAAGGTGAAAAAGATAAGAAGCGACAACGGGTCCGAGTTCAAAAATCTGCAAGTTGAAGAGTATCTTGAGGAGGAAGGCATCAAGCACGAGTTCTCCGCTCCCTACACACCACAACAAAATGGTGTGGTAGAGAGGAAGAATAGGATGCTAATCGACATGGTGAGAACGATGCTTGGAGAGTTCAAGATGCCCGAGCGGTTTTGGTCGGAAGCTGTGAACACAGCATGCCACGCCATAAACCGGCTCTATCTGCATCGCCTCCTCAAGAAGACCTCCTACGAACTCCTTACCGGTAACAAACCCAATGTCTCTTACTTTCATGTATTTGGGAGCAAATGCTACATTCTGGTGAAGAAAGGTAGACATTCTAAATTTGCTCCCAAGGCAGTAGAAGGGTTTTTACTAGGGTATGACTCAAATACAAAGGCGTATAGAGTCTTCAACAAATCATCAGGATTAGTTGAAGTCTCTAGCGACGTTGTATTTGATGAGACTAATAGCTCTCCAAGAGAGCAAGTTGGTCTTGATGACATAGGTGAAGAAGAAGTTCCTACGGCCGCTATGCACACGATGGCGATAGGCGATGTGCGACCACAGGAACTACATGAACAAGATCAACCATCTTCCTCAACATTGGCGCATCCCCCAACTCAAGACGATGTACAGGTACCTCAAGAAGAAGGTGAGAGCACCTAGAGGGGGGGTGAATAGGTGATCCTGTATAAACTTAAACTTAAAGCCACAAAAACTTGATTAGAGGTTAGCACAATTAAGCCAAGTGGCTAGAGAGGAGTTCTTGCAAAACACAACAACCACACGAAGATCAACACAGATAGACTCAGTGGTTTATCCCGTGGTTCGGCCAAGTACAAAACTTGCCTACTTCCACGTTGTGGCGTCCCAACGGACGAGGGTTGCAATCAACCCCTCTCAAGCGATCCAAAGACCCACTTGAATACCACGGTGTTTTGCTTTGTTTACTATATCCCGCTCGCGAGGAATCTCCACAACTTGGAGTCTCTCGCCCTTACACTTTGATGTTCACAAAGAAGCACGGAGTAAGGGAGGGATGAGCAACACACACAAGACACAAAATCAGAGTGACAACACGCACACAAGTCGCAACAAGAGCTCACAACACAACCCGACGAGTTCACAACTCAAATAGAGCTCTAGATGCTATCACAAAGAGTCAAATGCGCGGAATCGAGGTCTTGGTGCTTTAGAATGCTTGGGGAATGCTTGGTGTTCTCCTCCATGCGCCTAGGGGTCCCTTTTATAGCCCCAAGGCAGCTAGGAGCAGTTGAGAGCATTCCTGGAAGGCAATTCTTGCCTTCATTCGCCTGGTGCACCGGACAGTCCAGTGCACCACCGGACACTGTCCGGTGCGGATTTCTTTCCTTCTTTGGTGAAGCCGACCATTGGAGATTCAGAGCCGTTGGCACACCGGACACTGTCCGGTGCACACCGGACAGTCCGGTGCCCCCTTGTGACCGTTGGCTCGGCCACGCGTCATACGCGGAATCCTCGGCCGACCGTTGGCCCGGCTGACCGTTGGTTCACCGGACAGTCCGGTGCACCACCGGACAGTCCGGTGAATTATAGCCGTATGCCGTTAATCATCTCCCGAGAGCGACGAGTTCGCCTGTGAATGGCTCACCGGACAGTCCGGTGCACCACCGGACAGTCCGGTGATTTATAGTCGTACACTGCCGTCGAAGTCCCGAGAGCAGCAAGTTCGCCAGAGCCAGCCTGGCGCATCGGACACTGTCCGGTGCACCCAGACTGAGCAGACTTTGGCTGAACAAAACCATCTCTTTTCCAATTCGATTTCTCCTGTTTCCAGCACTTAGACACAATACATTAGTTCTCAAAACAATGTACTAAGTCTAGAAACATACCTTTAGACTTGATTTGCACTTTGTCCATCAATTGGCATAGATTTACACTTAAGCACTTGTGTTGGCACTCAATCACCAAAATACTTAGAAATGGCCCAAGGGCACATTTCCCTTTCAATCTCCCCCTTTTTGGTGATTTATGCCAACACAACAAAAAGCAACTAAAAGAAGTGCAACATCAATACAAATGAGAACTCAAAATTGTTTTGATTCAAATTTGGCATATATGGATCACTCTTTGCCACCACTTGGTTTTGTTTTTGCAAATCGACCTCAATTTCCTATCTCTAAGTCAAACACACTTGTAGAGACATAAAGAGAGTTGTTCCAAGAGAAATTGATCAAAGATTTCAAGAACTCCCCCCTTTTTCCAATAATCAAACATTCTCCCCACAAGAAGCCAACTTTTGACAATAGAGACAACAAGAGTTTTGACAAACCAAAAGCTCTATTCTACTATTTTCAAAATTCTCAAGTGATAGCTAATCCATTTATTGCTTTGGCCTAATATTTTCAAAATTCTCAAGTGGTAGCTGATCCATTTATTGCTTTGGCCTTATTTTCTCCCCCTTTAGCATCAAGCACCAAAACGGGATCAATCTTGGCCCTTAAACCTCATTGTCTCACCAAAATCTTCAAATAAGAATACAAAGGCAATAAGAGTACATGAGATGAACTTGGAATAAGTTACCCTCTCATCGGAGTGCAGTGGAAGTCTTTCATGGTCCAAGTCCACCTTTTCCCTTTCAAACCTCCTTTGAAACTAAATCAAGCAAACTCAAGCACACGGTTAGTCTCAAAGGGTCAAGTTGTAGCACAACTCCCCCTAAATATGTGCATCACTTGCAAAAGGACTTGTGAGGTCCGAGGAGTGTTTGTACAACTTGAGCACCACAAGTAAACAACAAAATGCATAAGGAACATGATCAAAGGCATAAACACATGTATGCTATAAATCAATCCAAGTTCCGCGAATCTAAGACATTTAGCTCACTACGCAGCCTGCAAAAGGTATTTTCATCTAAAGGCTTGGTAAAGATATCGGCTAGCTGGTTCTCGGTGCTAATATAGAACACTTGGATATCTCCCTTTTGCTGGTGGTCTCTCAAAAAGTGATGTCGGATGTCAATGTGCTTTGTGCGGCTGTGCTCAATAGGATTTTCCGTTATGCGGATAGCACTCTCATTGTCACATAGGAGTGGGACTTTGCTCAGATTGTAGCCAAAGTCCCGGAGGGTTTGCCTCATCCACAGTAGTTGCGTGCAACACTGCCCTGCGGCAACATACTAGGCCTCAGCGGTGGATAGGGCAACGGAAGTTTGTTTCTTAGAGTTCCATGACACCAGGGACCTTCCTAAGAATTGGCACGTCCCCGATGTACTCTTCCTATCGACCTTACATCCAGCATAGTCGGAATCTGAGTATCCAATCAAATCAAAGGTAGACCCCTTTGGATACCAGATCCCGAAGCAAGGCGTAGCGACTAAATATCTAAGGATTCGCTTCACGGCCACTAAGTGACACTCCCTTGGATCGTATTGAAATCTAGCACACATGCATACACTAAGCATAATATCCGGTCTACTAGCACATAAATAAAGCAAAGAACCTATCATGGACCGGTATGCTTTTTGATCAACGGACTTACCTTCTTTGTTGAGGTCGGTGTGTCTGTCAGTTCCCATTGGCGTCTTTGCGGGCTTGGCGTCCTTCATCCCAAACCGCTTCAGCAAGTCTTGTGTGTACTTCGTTTGGGAGATGAAGGTGTCGTCCTTGAGTTGCTTCACTTGGAACCCAAGGAAGTAGTTCAACTCGCCCATCATCGACATCTCGAATTTCTGCGTCATTACCCTGCTAAACTCTTCACAAGACTTTTGATTAGTAGAACCAAATATTATGTCATCGACATAAATTTGGCACACAAATAAGTCACCATCACAAGTCTTAGTGAATAAAGTTGGATCGGCTTTCCCAACCTTGAAAGCATTAGCAATTAAAAAGTCTCTAAGGCATTCATACCATGCTCTTGGGGCTTGCTTAAGTCCATAGAGCGCCTTAGAGAGCTTACATACGTGGTCGGGGAACCGTTCGTCCGCGAAGCCAGGGGGTTGCTCCACGTACACCTCCTCCTTGATTGGCCCGTTGAGGAAAGTGCTCTTCACATCCATTTGGAACAACCTGAAAGAATGGTGAGCGGCATATGCTAGCAAAATACGAATAGATTCTAGCCTAGCCACAGGAGCAAAAGTCTCCTCAAAGTCCAAACCTGCGACTTGGGCATAACCTTTTGCCACAAGTCGAGCCTTGTTCCTCGTCACCACCAGCCCCGGTCCTATGATTTTGAGGGCCCCCGGCGAACTGATCGTGGTGGGCCCTCTATATTATAAAAAATTTCTATATTATGCAGCGGAGCATATTAATACTTCGTAAATAAATGATGATATGTATTGAAATTATTTTTTTTAAAACAATCTAAGAAGCTAGATAATATACATCGGTACAAATTAGCACTTTGCAGGTTGAAAAATAGGAACGACGATCGCCGAATAACCTAAATTCTGATTGCTCGACCATGCGTGTTTGGAGGCTAGCGCAGTGGTGCCCATCTCCGTGGAATCCTGGAGGGTTGGATCGGCGAGATGGCAAACGACGATCACGTGGAGGGTGTGGTCTCATAGACGCTCGGAGACGTGAGCGTGACGACTAGGCAGTGGGCAACGCGTGCCACATTGTCCGTGTGCACCGGGCGTCAGTGTGCCCAGTCCTCCCGCCCTGTTGGCTACCTATACTATTTTACTACTAGCATATAATCCGTGCTAACGCTACGTTCCTGTGAAGAGGAGATGGGTGGACGATGACGGTGGTGGCGCGAGGGGAGAGATTGATGGCGGTGGGGACGCGGGGAGGGGAGGGCTAAAGGATGATCAAATAATATTGTTTGTTAGATTTGAGTGAGCAAAATAGATGATGTTCTTCAATGATATAAACCGTTAATTTTGATGTTATGTTAAATATGGTTGCAATTTGTTTGATGGATTTCGTAAATATTATAGGTGTTTGAGTTATTTGGTTAGATGGGTTTTGTAAAGTGTAAACTGATGTATTATATAGTGTTATAGATACTAAATATTGGGCCCCTAAGAATTTTGGGCCCCCGGCCGTCGCCTCTCCCGCATAGGCTCAGGGTCGGCCCTGATCACCACCCCGTGCTCGTCCTGTTTGTTGCGGAACACCCACTTGGTTCCCACAACGTTTTGCTTGGGACGAGGCACCAGTGTCCAAACTTCATTCCTCTTGAAATTATTGAGCTCCTCCTGCATGGCCAACACCCAGTCCGGATCTAGCAAGGCCTCTTCTACCCTGAAAGGCTAAATAGAAGAGACAAAGGAGTAATGCTCACAAAAATTAACTAATCTAGAACGAGTAGTTACTCCCTTGCTAATGTCACCCAAAATTTGGTCGACGGGATGATTCCTTTGAATCGTCGCTCGAACTTGGGTTGGAGGTGCCGGTTGTGCTTCTTCCTCCATTACATGGTCATCCTATGCTCCCCCTTGATCACACGCCTCTTCTTGATGAACCTGTTCATCGTCTTGAGTTGGGGGATGCACCATTGTTGAGGAAGAAGGTTGATCTTGCTCCTCAAGTTCATGTGGTCGCACATCGCCAATCGCCATGGTGCGTATTACGGCCGTTGGAACGTCTCCTTCATCTACATCATCAAGATCAACAACTTGCTCTCTTGGAGAGCCATTAGTCTCATCAAATACAACGTCGCTAGAGACTTCAACCAAACCCGATGATTTGTTGAAGACCCTATACGCCTTTGTATTTGAGTCATAACCTAACAAAAACCCTTCTACAGCTTTGGGAGCAAACTTAGAATTTCTACCTTTCTTCACTAGAATGTAACATTTGCTCCCAAATACACGAAAGTAAGATACATTGGGTTTGTTACAGGTTAGAAGCTCATACGAAGTCTTCTTGAGGAGGCGGTGAAGGTAGACCCGGTTGATGGCGTGGCAAGTCGTGTTCACGGCTTCCGACCAAAAGCGCTCGGGGGTCTTGAACTCTCCAAGCATCGTCCTCGCCATATCGATGAGCGTCCTGTTCTTCCTCTCTACCACACCATTTTGTTGTGGTGTGTAGGGAGCGGAGAACTCGTGCTTGATCCCTTCCTCCTCAAGGTACTCCTCCACTTGAAGGTTCTTGAATTCGGACCCGTTGTCGCTCCTTATCTTCTTAACCTTGAGCTCAAACTCATTTTGAGCTCTCCTGAGGAAGCGCTTGAGGGTCCCTTGGGTTTCAGATTTATCCTGCAAAAAGAATACCCAAGTGAAGCGGGAAAAATCATCAACTATAACAAGACCATATTTACTTCCTCCTATGCTTAGATAGGCGACGGGTCCGAAGAGGTCCATATTAAGCATCTCCAAAGGTCTTGATGTGGTCATCACATTTTTGGGATGATGAGAGCTCCCCACCTGTTTACCTGCTTGACAAGTTGCACAAGGTCTATCTTTTTCAAAAGTAACATTAGTTAGACCTAACACGTGTTCTCCCTTTAGAAGCTTGTGTAGGTTCTTCATCCCCACATGTGCTAAACGGCGATGCCACAGCCAGCCCATGCAAGTCTTAGCAATTAAGCATGCATCTAGACCGGCCTCCTCTTTTGCAAAATCAACTAAATAAAGTTTGTCGTCTAGTACACCCTTAAAAGCTAGTGAACCATCACACCTTCTAAAGACAGACACATCTACATTTGTGAATAAACAATTATATCCCATATTGCATAATTGACTAACGGATAACAAATTATATCCAAGTGACTCAACTAAAAACACATTAGAAATAGAGTGCTCGGATGAAATAGCAATCTTCCCTAACCCTTTCACCTTGCCTTGGTTCCCATCACCGAATATGATTGAATCTTGGGAATCCTTGTTCTTGACGTAGGAGGTGAACATCTTCTTCTCCCCCGTCATGTGGTTTGTGCATCCGCTATCGATAATCCAGCTTGAACCCCCGGATGCATAAACTTGCAAGGCAAATTTAGGCTTGGGTTTTAGGTACCCAACTCTTGTTGGGTCCTACAAGGTTAGTCACAATGGTTTTAGGGACCCAAATGCAAGTTTTATCTCCCTTGCATCTTGCCCCTAATTTCCTAGCAATTACCTTCTTATCCTTTCTACAAATAGCAAAGGAAGCATTGCAAGTATGAAAAATTGTAGAAGGTTCATTAATTACTTTCCTAGGAACATGAACAATATTCTTTCTAGGCACATGATGAATATTTTTCCTAGGCATATCTCTACCATGCACAACATGGGAACTAGAAGCAGTCATAGCATATGAATCATAAGCATGTGAAACAACATTATTGCAATTTCTATCATGATGAACATTCCTAAAATATTTCCTATCATGGTATAAGAAAGCATGGTTCTTTTGAATACTATTTGCCATAGGGGCCTTCCCTTTCTCCTTGATGGAGATGGGAGCCTTATGACATGTCAAGTTCTTGGCTTCCCTCTTAAAGCCAAGTCCATCCTTAATTGAGGGGTGTCTACCAAATGTGTAGGCATCCCTTGCAAATTTTAGCTTATCGAATTCACTTTTGCTAGTCTTAAGTTGGGCATTAAGACTAGCCACTTCATCATTCAATCTAGAAATTGAAGCTAGGTGTTTGCTACAAGCATCAATATTAATATCTTTACACCTATTGCAAATTACAACATTTTCTACACAAGATGTTGATTTACTAGATATTTCTAACTTAGCATTCAAATCATCATTTATGCTCCTTAAGCTAGAAATTGTCTCATGGCAAGTAGATAGTTCACAAGAAAGCATTTCATTCCTTTTAACTTCTAAAGCATGAGATTTTTGTGCCTCTACAAATTTATCATGTTCTTCATACAACAAATCCTCTTGCTTTTCTAATAACCTATTCTTATCATTCAAGGCATCAATTAATTCATTAATTTTATCAATTTTAGTTCTATCCAGTCCCTTGAACAAACTAGAGTAATCTATTTCATCATCATCACTAGACTCATCATCACTTGAAGAAGCATAAGTGGTATTGTTTCGAGTACATACCTTCTTCTCCTTCGCCATGAGGCATGTGTGACGCTCGTTGGGGAAGAGGGATGATTTGTCGAAGGCTGAGGCGGCAAGTCCTTCGTCGTCGGATGAAGAGCAATCCGAGTCCCACTCCTTGCCAAGATGTGCCTCGCCCTTAGCCTTCTTGTACTTCTTCTTCTTTTCCCCTTTCTTCTCTTGTTCCTGGTCACTATCATTATCGAGACAATTAGCGATAAAATGACCAATCTTACCGCACTTGAAGCAGGAGCGCTTTCCCATCGTCTTGTTCTTCTTGGGATGCTCCTTGCGGCCCTTTAGCGCCGTCTTGAAGTGCTTGATGATGAGGGCCATCTCTTCCTCACTTAGTCCCGCCGCCTCAACTTGCGCCACCTTGCTAGGTAGCGCCTCCTTGCTCCTCGTTGCTTTGAGAGCAACGGGTTGAGGCTCATGGATTGGTCCATTCAACGCGTCATCCACGTATCTCGCCTCCTTGATCATCATTCTCCCGCTTACAAACTTCCCAAGTACTTCTTCGGGTGACATCTTAGTGTACCTAGGATTTTCACGAATATTGTTCACAAGATGTGGATCAAGGACAGTAAAAGACCTTAGCATTAGGCGAACGACGTCGTGGTCCGTCCATCGCGTGCTTCCGTAGCTCCTTATTTTGTTGATGAGGGTCTTGAGCCGGTTGTATGTTTGGGTTGGCTCCTCTCCCCTTATCATTGCAAATCTCCCAAGCTCGCCCTCCACCAATTCCATCTTGGTGAGCATGGTGACGTTGTTCCCCTCATGTGAGATCCTGAGGGTGTCCCAGATCTGCTTGGCATTGTCCAAGCCGCTCACCTTATTGTACTCTTCCCTGCACAAAGATGCTAAAAGGACAGTAGTAGCTTGTGCATTTTTATGGATTTGTTCATTTATAAACATGGGACTATCCGAGCTATCAAATTTCATTCCACTCTCTACAATCTCCCATATGCTTGGATGGAGAGAGAACAAGTGACTACGCATTTTGTGACTCCAAAATCCGTAGTCCTCCCCATCAAAGTGTGGAGGCTTGCCAAGAGGAATGGAAAGCAAATGTGCATTTGAACTATACGGAATACGAGAATAATCGAAAGAGAAGTTTGAGTTAACCGTCTTCTTTTTCTCGTAGTCGTTGTCGTCGTCCTTTTGGGAAGAAGAGGACTCGTCGCTGTCGTTGTAGTAGACGATTTCCTTGATGCGCCTTGTCTTCTTCTTCTTCCCATCTTTACGTTTGTGGCCCGAGCCCGAGTTGGTAGGCTAGTCATCCTTCGGCTCGTTGACGAAGGACTCCTTCTCCTTATCATTGATCACAATCCCCTTGCCCTTAGGATCCATCTCTTCGGGCGATTAGTCCCTTCGTAAAGAGAACGGCTCCGATACCAATTGAGAGCACCTAGAGGGGGGGTGAATAGGTGATCCTGTATAAACTTAAACTTAAAGCCACAAAAACTTGATTAGAGGTTAGCACAGTTAAGCCAGGTGGCTAGAGAGGAGTTCTTGCAAAACACAACAACCACACGAAGATCAACACAGATAGACTCAGTGGTTTATCCCGTGGTTCGGCCAAGTACAAAACTTGCCTACTTCCACGTTGTGGCGTCCCAACGGACGAGGGTTGCAATCAACCCCTCTCAAGCGATCCAAAGACCCACTTGAATACCACGGTGTTTTGCTTTGTTTACTATATCCCGCTCGCGAGGAATCTCCACAACTTGGAGTCTCTCGCCCTTACACTTTGATGTTCACAAAGAAGCACGGAGTAAGGGAGGGATGAGCAACACACACAAGACACAAAATCAGAGTGACAACACGCACACAAGTCGCAACAAGAGCTCACAACACAACCCGACGAGTTCACAACTCAAATAGAGCTCTAGATGCTATCACAAAGAATCAAATGCGCGGAATCGAGGTCTTGGTGCTTTAGAATGCTTGGGGAATGCTTGGTGTTCTCCTCCATGCGCCTAGGGGTCCCTTTTATAGCCCCAAGGCAGCTAGGAGCCGTTGAGAGCATTCCTGGAAGGCAATTCTTGCCTTCATTCGCCTGGTGCACCGGACAGTCCAGTGCACCACCGGACACTGTCCGGTGCGGATTTCTTTCCTTCTTTGGCGAAGCCGACCATTAGAGATTCAGAGCCGTTGGCGCACCGGACACTGTCCGGTGCACACCGGACAGTCCGGTGCCCCCTTGTGACCGTTGGCTCGGCCACGCGTCATGCGCGGAATCCTCGGCCGACCGTTGGCCCAGCTGACCGTTGGTTCACCGGACAGTCCGGTGCACCACCGGACAGTCCGGTGAATTATAGCCGTACACCGTTAATCATCTCCCGAGAGCGATGAGTTCGCCTGTGAATGGCTCACCGGATAGTCCGGTGCACCACCGGACAGTCCGGTGATTTATAGCTGTACACCACCGTCGAAGTCCCGAGAGCAGCAAGTTCGCCAGAGCCAGCCTGGCGCACCGGACACTGTCCGGTGCACCACCGGACAGTCCGGTGCACCCAGACTGAGCAGACTTTGGCTGAACAAAGCCATCTCTTTTCCAATTCGATTTCTCCTGTTTCCAGCACTTAGACACAATACATTAGTTCTCAAAACAATGTACTAAGTCTAGAAACATACCTTTAGACTTGATTTGCACTTTGTCCATCAATTGGCATAGATTTACACTTAAGCACTTGTGTTGGCACTCAATCACCAAAATACTTAGAAATGGCCCAAGGGCACATTTCCCTTTCAGAAGGGCAGGATCAAGGGGGAGCATAGGAAGGACAAGTGATAGAGGAAGAAGCACCGCGGGCCCCTCCAACTCAAGTCCGAGCGTCGATCCAAAGACATCACCCCGTCGATCAAATTCTGGGTGACATCAGCAAGGGAGTAACTACTCGCTCTCATTTAGCTAATTTTTGTGAGCATTACTCGTTTGTCTCTTCTATTGAGCCTTTCGGGGTAGAAGAGGCCTTGCAGGATCCGGATTGGGTGTTGGCCATGCAGGAAGAGCTCAACAACTTCAAACGGAATGAAGTCTGGAGCCTGGTGCCATGTCCAAAGCAAAACATTGTGGGAACCAAGTAGGTGTTCCACAACAAGCAAGACGAGCACATGGTGGTGACAAGAAACAAGGCTCGACTTGTGGCAAAAGGTTATGCCCAAGTTGCAGGTTTGGATTTTGAGGAAACTTTTGCTCCTGTGGCTAGGTTAGAGTCAATTCGAATTTTATTAGCCTATGTCGCTCACCATTCTTTTAGGCTATACCAAATGGACGTGAAGAGCGCTTTCCTCAACGGGCCAATCAAGGAGGAGGTATACGTGGAACAACCCCCTGGCTTTGAGGATGACAGGTATCCTGACCATGTATATAAGCTCTCTAAGGCACTCTATGGACTTAAGCAAGCCCCAAGAGCATGGTATGAATGCCTTAGAGATTTCCTTATTTTTAATGCTTTCAAGGTTGGGAAAGCTGATCCCACTCTTTTCACAAAGACTTGTAACGGTGATCTCTTTGTTTGCCAAATTTATGTTGATGACATAATATTTGGTTCTACTAACCAAGAGTCTTGTGAGGAGTTTAGTAGGGTGATGATGCAGAAATTCGAGATGTCGATGATGGGCGAGTTGACCTACTTCCTTGGATTCCAAGTGAAGCAACTCAAGGATGGCACTTTCATTTCCCAAACGAAGTACACTCAGGATCTTCTTAAGAGGTTTGGGATGAAGGACGCCAAGCCCGCGAAGACACCGATGGGAATTGACGGGCACATTGACCTCAACAAAGGAGGTAAGTCCGTTGATCAAAAGGCATACCGGTCAATGATAGGTTCATTACTTTACCTTTGTGCTAGTAGACCGGACATTATGCTTAGTGTATGCATGTGTGCTAGATATCAATCCGACCCCAAGGAATGTCACCTTGTAGCCGTTAAGCTAATTCTCATGTATTTAGTTTCTACGCCTTGCTTCGGGATCTGGTATCCAAAGGGGTCTACCTTTGACTTGATTGGATACTCAAACACCGACTATGCCGGGTGCAAGGTTGATAGGAAGAGTACATCAGGGACGTGCCAATTTCTAGGAAGGTCCCTGGTGTCCTGGAGTTCCAAGAAATAAACATCTGTTGCCCTATCCACCGCTGAGGCTGAGTACGTTGTCGCAGGACAGTGTTGCGCGCAACTTCTTTGGATGACGCCAACCCTCCGGGACTTTGGCTACAATCTAAGCAAAGTCCCACTCCTATGTGACAATGAGAGTGCAATCAGCTTGGCGGATAATCCTGTTGAACACAGCCGCACTAAGCACATAGACATCCGGCATCACTTCCTGAGAGGCCACCAGCAAAAGGGAGATATCGATGTGTACCACATCAGCACCGAGAACCAGCTAGTCGATATCTTCACTAAGCCTTTAGATGAGAAAAGGTTTTTAGGTTGTGTAGTGAGCTAAATATCTTAGATTCACGTAACTTGGATTGATCTATAGCATACATGTGTTCTATGCCTTTGATCATGTTACTTTGTGCATTTAAATCAATTATTGTTTGTTTGTGGTGCTCAAGTTGTACAAGTCATCCCTGGACCTCACAAGTCCGTATGCAAATGTTGCATATATTTAGGGGGAGATGTGCTACAACTTGATCCTTTTGAGACTAATTTGTTTGTTTGAGTACACTTGATGTAGTCTCGAAGGTACATTGAAAGGGAAAATGAACTTGTACGACGCAAAGACTTCCACTGCACTCTAGTATTAGTGTATTTAATTCTAAGTTCATACTTATGCTCTCATTGCCTTTTTGCTCTTAATTGACATTTTTGGTGAGGCAATGGGGTTAAAGGGCCAAAAATAATCCTATTTTGGTGCTTAATGCCAAAGGGGGAGAAATTAAGGCCAAAGCAAATGAATCAGCCAACCACTTGTGGATTTTGAAAATAGTAGAGCTAGAATTTGTGATTTGTCCAAAATACTCTTATTGCAAAATTTGGTCTCTTATGGGGGAGAATTCTGATTATGGGAAAAGGGGGAGTTTTTGGCACTTGATCAATTTCACTCTTGAAATACCTCTTTATTTGCACAAACAAGTGCGTTTGACATAGAGATAGGAAAAAGAACTTGATTTGCAAAAATAAACCAGGTGGTGGCAACGAATGATCCAAATATGTCAAATCTTGAGTAAAAAGAATTTGGTCTTCATTTCCATTGATGTTGCACTTCTTTTTGTTGCTTTTTGATGTGTTGGCATAAATCACCAAAAAGGGGGAGATTGAAAGGGAAATGTGCCCTTGGGCCATTTCTATAATTGTTTTGGTGATTAAATGTCCAACACAAATGTTTTGAACTCTTATATGCTAAACGAGCAAGAAGTGCAAATCAAAGACAAGTGACGAGAAAAAGAAGAAACGAATTGGAAAAGAGTTGGCTGTGTACAGCTAACACCTACTCGGCCTGGCACACTGGACAGTGTTCGGTGCCCCAGGCGAGCTGATGGTGAACCAGCTGCTCTCGGGAGTGACGCGGCTATAAATCATCGGACTGTCTGGTGGTGCACCGGACTGTCCGGTGAGTCATGAAAGGGAAATAGGCTTACACCTTTTCCTAATTAATTTTGGTGGTTGAATTGCCCAACACAAATAATTGGACTAACTAGTTTGCTCTAGATTATAAGTTTTACAGGTGCCAAAGGTTCACAATAGACCAATAAAATGACCAAGAAAGGGTTCAAACAAAGAGAGTCAAAGACAACCGAAGTGTGCCCTGGTCTGGCGCACCGGACTGTCCGGTGTGCCACCGGACAGTGTCCGTTGTACCAGGGAACTCAGCTCCAAACTCGTCACCTTCGGGAAAATCAGAGGGCGCTCCGCTATAATTCACCGGACTGTTCGGTGAGGCACCGGACTGTCCGATGTGCCAGCGGAGCAACGGCTACTTCAGCGACAATGGTCGACTGCAACCGCATTCAATGCGCTACAGTGCACGCCAGAGTTAGAGCAGCATCAGAAGGCGCACCGGACAGTCTACAGTACTTGTCCGGTGCACCACCGGAGAGCCAGAAGACCCCACCTGTCAGAGCTCCAACGGTCGAACCCTAAAGGCCGGGTGACGTGGCTGGCGCACCGGACAGTGTCTGGTGGCGCACCAGACTGTTCGGTGCGCCCGTCGACAGCAGCCTCCACCAAACGGCTAGTTTGGTGGTTGGGGCTATAAATACCCCAACCACCCCACCATTCATTGCATCCAAGTTTTCCACCTTCCAACATATTACAGGAGCTATAGCATTCAATTCTAGACACAACCAAAGAGATCAAATCCTCTCCCAAGTCCGGAATCACTCCAAATCAATAGTGACTAGAGAGAGTGACATTTGTGTTCATTTGAGCTCTTGCGCTTGGATTGCTTCTTTTCTTTCTCATTCTTCTTGTGATTCACTCAATTGTAACCGAGGCAAGAGACACCAATTGTGTGGTGGTCCTTGCGGGGACTTAGTGTCCCGTGTGATTAAGAAGAGAAGCTCACTTGGTCTAAGTGACTGTTTGAGAGAGGGAAAGGGTTTAAAGAGACCCGGTCTTTGTGACCACCTCAACGGGGAGTAGGTTTGCAAGAACCGAACCTCGGTAAAACAAATCCTTGTGTCTCACTCTTTATTTGCTTGCGATTTGTTTTTCACCCTCTCTCTCAGACTCGCTTATATTTCTAATGCTAACCCGGCTTGTAGTTGTGATTAACTTTGTAAATTTCAGTTTCGCCCTATTCACCCCCCTCTAGGCGACTTTCAATTGGTATCAGAGCTCGGTACTTCATTAGAGCCTAACCGCTCGAAGTGATGTCGGGAGGTCACGCCAAGAAGGAGATGGTGACCGGCGACAAGCCCGCTACAAGCCACGGGAAGGCTCCATCGGGAGAGTCCCGCAACAAAGGGAAGGAGAAGGAATCATCTTCCCTCAAGTCGCATCGGAGTGGCGACAAGAAAAAGAAGATGAGGAAAGTGGTCTACTATGAGACCGATTCTTCATCGCCATCCACCTTCGGCTCCGACGCGCCATCCATAACTTCTAAGCACCATGAGCGTAAGAAGTATAGTAAGATTCACCTACGCTACCCTTGTATTTCAAAGCGTACTCCTTTACTTTCCGTTCCACTAGGCAAACCACCGGTTTTTGACGGTGAAGATTATAATATGTGGAGTGACAAAATGAGGCATCATCTAACCTCACTCCACACAAGCATTTGGAACGTTGTTGAGTTTGGTGTACAGGTACCATCCGTAGGGGATGAAGACTATGATTCGGATGAAGTGGCCCAAATTCATCACTTCAACTCCCAAGCCACTACTATACTCCTCGCCTCTCTAAGTCGAGAGGAGTACAATAAGGTGCAAGGGTTGAAGAGCACAAAGGAAATTTGGGACGTGCTTAAGACCGCGCACGAAGGAGACGAGGTGACCAAGATCACCAAGCGGGAGACGATCGAGGGGGAGCTCGGTCGCTTCATGCTTCACCAAGGAGAGGATTCGCAAGCCATGTACAACCGCTTGAAGACCTTGGTGAACCAAGTGCGCAACCTCGGGAGCACCAAATGGGATGACCATGAGATGGTCAAGGTTATTCTAAGATCCCTCATTTTTCTTAACCCTACGCAAGTTCAATTAATTCGAGGTGATCCTAGATACACGCTAATGTCTCCCGAGGAAGTTATAGGGAAGTTTGTGAGCTTTGAGCTAATGATCAAATGCTCAAAGAAAATCATCGAGCAAGGCACCTCCTCCACGCCCGAGGCACAACCCGTCGCATTCAAGGCGGTGGAGGAGAAAAATGAAGAGTCTACATCAAGTAGGCTCCCCATCGACGCCTCAAAGCTCGACAATGAGGAGATGGCTTTAATCATCAAAAGCTTTCAACAAATCCTCAAGCAAAGGAGGGGGAAGGACTACAAGCCCCGCTCCAAGAAGGTTTGCTACAAGTGTGGTAAGCCCGGTCACTTTATAGCAAAATGTCCTATTTCTAGTGACAGTGACAGGGGCGACGACAAGAAGGGGAGAAGAAAGGAAAAGAAGAGGTACCACAAGAAGAAGGGCGGCGATGCCCATGTGTATCGTGAGTGGGACTCCGACGAGAGCTCCACCGACTCCTCCTCCGACGAGGACGCCGCCCACATCGCCGTCAACAAGGGACTTCTCTTCCCCAACGTCGGCCACAAGTGCCTCATGGCAAAGGATGGCAAAAAGAAGAAGGTTAAATCTAAATCCTCCACTAAATATGCCACCTCTAGTGATGAGGCTAATTCTAGTGATAATGAGGATAATTTGTTTACTCTTTTTGCCAACCTTATCATGCAACAAAAGGAGAAGTTAAATGAATTGATTAGTACTATTCATGATAAGGATGAACTCTTGGATAGCCAAGAGGACTTCCTAATTAAGGAAAATAAGAAGCATGTTAAGGTTAAGAATGCTTATGCTCTAGAGATAGAAAAATGTGAAAATTTAACTAGTGAGCTAAGCACATGCCATGATTTGATTGCCAACCTTAGGAATGAGAATGCTAGATTAATTGCTAAGGTTGATGCTAATGTTTGTGATGATTCAATTCCAATCTTAGAAATGATAATGATAGTTTACTTGCTAAGATTGAAAAATTGAATACCTCTCTTGCTAGCCTTAGGATTGAAAATGAAAATTTGATTACTAAGGCCAAAGACTTAGATGTTTGCAATGCTTCCATTTTGGATCTTAGAAGTGAAAATGATATTTTACATGCTAAGATTGTTGAACTAAAAACTTGCAAACCCTCTACATCTACCATTGAGCATGTTTCTATTTGCACTAGATGTAGAGATGTTGATATTGATGCTATTCATGATCATATGGCTTTAATTAAACAACAAAATGATCATATAGCAAAATTAGATGCTAAAATTGTCGAGCATGAGCTAGATAATGAAAAATTTAAATTTGCTCGTAGTATGCTTTATAGTGGGAGACGCCCTGGCATCAAGGATGGCATTGGCTTCCAAAAGGGGGACAATGTTAAACTTAATGCCCCTCCTAAAAGATTATCTAACTTTGTTAAGGGCAAGGCTCCCATGCCTCAGGATAACGAGGGTTACATTTTGTACCCTGCCGGTTATCCCGAGCATAAGATTAGGAGAATTCATTCTAGGAAGTCTCACTCTGGTCCTAATCATGCTTTTATGTATAAGAGTGAGACATCTAGTTCTAGGCAATCAACCCATGCAAAATTGCCTAAGAAGAAAACTCCTAGTGCATCAAATGAACCTAGCATTTCATTTAAAACTTTTGATGCATCATATGTTTTGACTAACAAATCCGGCAAAGTAGTTGCCAAGTATGTTGGGGACAAACACAAGGGATCAAAGACTTGTGTTTGGGTACCCAAAGTTCTTGTATCTAATGTCAAAGGACCCAAAACTGTTTGGGTACCTAAAATCAAGAACTAAATTTGTTTTGTAGGTTTATGCATCCGGGGGGGCTCAAGTTGGATCATCGATAGCGGGTGCACAAACCACATGACAGGGGAGAAAAGGATGTTCTCCTCCTACGAGAAAAACCAAGATCCCCAACGAGCTATCGCATTTGGGGATGGAAATCAAGGTTTGGTCAAAGGATTGGGTAAAATTGCTATATCACCTGACCATTCTATTTCCAATGTTTTTCTTGTAGATTCTTTAGATTACAATTTGCTTTCCGTATCTCAATTATGTAAAATGGGCTACAACTGTCTTTTTACGGATACATGTGTTACTGTCTTTAGAAGAAGTGATGATTCAGTAGCTTTTAAGGGAGTATTAGAGGGTCAGCTATACCTAGTTGATTTCAATAGAGCTGAACTCGATACTTGCTTAATCGCTAAGACTAACATGGGTTGGCTCTAGCATCGCCGACTAGCCCATGTTGGGATAAAGAATCTTCACAAGCTTCTAAAGGGAGAGCACATTTTGGGACTAACAAGTGTGCATTTTGAGAAAGACAGGATTTGTAGCGCATGCCAAGCTGGGAAGCAAGTTGGTGTTCATCATCCACATAAGAACATCTTGACGACTGACAGGCCACTCGAGCTCCTCCACATGGACCTATTCGGCCCGATCTCTTACATAAGCATTGGCGGGAGTAAGTACTGTCTTGTTATTGTGGATGACTATTCTCGCTTCACTTGGGTATTCTTTTTACAGGAAAAATCTCAAACCCAAGAGACCTTAAAGGGATTCTTGAGACGAGCTTAAAATGAGTTCGGCTTAAGGATCAAGAAAATTAGAAGCGATAATGGGACAGAGTTCAAGAATTCACAAATTGAAGGCTTCCTTGAGGAGGAGGGCATCAAGCATGAGTTCTCTTCTCCCTACACGCCACAACAAAATGGTGTAGTGGAGAGGAAGAATAGGACTCTATTGGATATGGCAAGAACCATGCTTGATGAGTACAAGACTTCGGATCGGTTTTGGGCCGAGGCGATCAACACCGCGTGCTACGCCATCAACCGGTTGTATCTACACCGAATCCTCAAGAAGACATCCTACGAACTCCTCATCGGTAAAAAGCCCAATGTTTCATATTTTAGAGTCTTTGGTAGCAAATGTTTTATTCTTGCTAAAAGAGGTAGAAAGTCCAAATTTGCTCCTAAGGCTGTAGAAGGCTTTTTACTAGGATATGATTCAAACACAAGGGCATATAGAGTCTTTAACAAGTCCACTGGACTAGTTGAAGTTTCTTGTGACATTGTGTTTGATGAGACTAACGGCTCCCAAGTAGAGCAAGTTGATCTTGATGAATTAGATGATGAAGAGGCTCTGTGCGTCGCACTAAGGAACATGTCCATTGGGGATGTGTGTCCTAAGGAATCCGAAGAGCCCATTCAAGTACAAGATCAACCATCCTCCTCCATGCAAGCATCTCCACCAACTCAAGATGAGGATAAGGCTCAAGATGATGAAGAAGAAGATCAAGAAGATGAGCCACCTCAAGACGACGGCAATGATCAAGGAGGAGATGCAAATGATCAAGAAAAGGAGGATGAGCAAGTTCCAAGGCCGCCACACCCAAGAGTCCACCAAGCAATCCAACGAGATCACCCCGTGAACACCATCCTCGGCGACATTCATAAGGGGGTAACCACTAGATCTCGTGTTGCACATTTTTGTGAGCATTACTCTTTTGTTTCCTCTATTGAGCCACACAGGGTAGAGGAAGCACTTCAAGATTCGGATTGGGTGATGGCGATGCAAGAAGAGCTCAACAACTTCACGAGGAATGAGGTATGGCATTTAGTTCCACGTCCTAACCAAAATGTTGTAGGAACCAAGTGGGTCTTCCGCAACAAACAAGACGAGCATGGTGTGGTGACAAGGAACAAAGCCCGACTTGTGGCCAAGGGATACTCACAAGTCGAAGGTTTGGAATTCGGTGAAACCTATGCACCCATAGCTAGGCTTGAGTCAATTCGCATTTTACTTGCCTATGCTACTTACCATGGCTTCAAGCTTTATCAAATGGACGTGAAAAGTGCTTTCCTCAATGGACCAATCAAGGAAGAGGTCTATGTTGAGCAACCTCCCGGCTTTAAGGACAGTGAGTATCCTAACCACGTCTATAGACTCTCTAAGGCGCTTTATGGGCTCAAGCAAGCCCCAAGAGCATGGTATGAATGCCTAAGAGATTTTCTTATTGCTAATGGCTTCAAAGTCAGAAAAGCCGATCCTACACTCTTTACTAAAACACTTGTAAATGATTTGTTTGTATGCCAAATTTATGTTGATGATATCATATTTGGGTCTACTAACGAATCTACATGTGAAGAGTTTAGTAGGATCATGACTCAAAAATTCGAGATGTCGATGATGGGGGAGTTGAAATATTTTCTAGGATTCCAAGTCAAGCAACTCCAAGAGGGCACCTTCATTAGCCAAACGAAGTACATTCAAGACATTCTAAACAAGTTTGGGATGAAGGACGCTAAGCCCATCAAGACACCCATGGGAACTAATGGGCATCTCGACCTCGACACGGGAGGTAAATCCGTAGATCAAAAGGTATACCGGTCGATGATAGGTTCCTTACTCTATTTATGTGCTTCACGACCGGATATTATGCTTTCCGTATGCATGTGTGCAAGATTCCAAGCCGATCCTAAGGAAGCTCACCTTAGAGCCGTAAAACGAATCTTGAGATATTTAGTTTATACTCCTAAGTTTGGCCTTTGGTACCCCAGGGGATCCACATTTGATTTAATTGGTTATTCCGATGCCGATTGGGCAGGGTGTAAAATTAATAGAAAGAGCACATCGGGGACTTGCCAGTTCTTGGGAAGATCTCTGGTGTCTTGGGCTTCAAAGAAGCAAAATTCTGTGGCTCTTTCAACCGCCGAAGCCGAGTATATTGCCGCAGGCCATTGTTGCGCGCAATTTCTTTGGATGAGGCAAACCCTTAGGGACTATGGTTACAAATTAACCAAAGTTCCTCTTCTATGTGATAATGAGAGTGCAATCCGCATGGCGGATAATCCCGTTGAGCATAGCCGCACTAAACACATAGCCATTCGGTATCATTTTCTAAGGGATCACCAACAAAAGGGGGATATCGAGATTGCATATGTTAGCACCAAAGAACAATTAGTCGATATCTTTACCAAGCCATTGGATGAACAAACCTTTACCAAACTTAGGCATGAGCTAAATATTCTTGATTCTAGAAACTTTTATTGATGTTTTGCACACATAGCTGATATGTATACCTTTGATCATCTCTTTCATGTGCTATGACTAATGTGTTCTTTCAAGTCCATTTCATGATAAGTCATAGATTGAAAGGGAAAAGGAGTCTTCGGCGAAGACAAGGTTTCCACTCCGCTCCATCGAATCATTCATCCTTCGCCGTCGCTCCGCACATCTCTCCAACTTTGGTGTTGGAGACTTGTTCTCAAATGCTATGAATTAAGAACAAGGCAGCATAAAATGTTAAATGTTAACGTCCTTCGTCCATGAAGCATTATTCCCTTGAGGATAATGAACCTTGGATGAAGGTTAATGAGAATATGATTACGAAGGTTAAGTCTTCGTAATCAAATTTTAATAGATCGTACAAGATAATATAAAATAAAGGGTATCAAAGGTAAATGAATCATAAACGAATCATATTATAATATATTAAATCATTGAATACAGCTTTACCTCTGCCTTGACAAAGATTGGTTCCCGAATGATGCGATTACAATTACCGGAATCCGTGAACAGTAAAGGAATACTGTTCACTATTTATAGACACAGGACACAGCCTGTGAAGAATTACAATTATGCCCCTCATAAAAGTTTACAACATTGACTCAGACCTTTATGGACTAAAAGGTCATTCTATCTTTAAGTCGGTTTGTAATACCGAAGCTTCATGAAGAGGAACCTTCGGCCAACTCATACAAACAGCTTCAGCTGAAAACCGCTTATTCCTACAAGACCTTCGGCGACGAAGCATAGTCCCAACAGTAGCCCCTTTCGCGGTGCTAGATCGTTTTTCGTAACGAGCTTGATCCGTGAAAAAAGTCTCTTAAGCTTCGGGGAGCCGAAGGTCCGAAAAACACCTTCCCCGAGCTCGTTGTCGAGAAACGATTCAGTTTCCCAGCGCGTATCGGTCCCACCTTGCAGAGTTACTGTTTGTCTCTGCGGTCCACCACGCAGCGAGTGCAAGCGGGTGTCCGCCTGGTGTAAAAATCCTGGCGGTTCGCCTTCTTACCTGCAGTACTATATAAACAGACGAGTAGGTGTGAAGTTACCACAGCATTCATTGCTATTTGCACTGTTTTGCTGCCAAAATTTTTAACCATCGCCGAAGCTTGACTCTCGGAATCGAACGAAGCTCCAACTTGAAGCCTGCTTCGTCAGAAGGAAAAACTTCGGAAGAAAAAAGTATTTAATTTCCACAAACTCAGAATTAAATGGCCAGAGTGCGATCTACCGCTAGGGTTGAGCGTGAGGGGGGCGAAGTTGAAGGTTCGGAGACTGTTCCCATCTCCGAAGCGATGCAAAGGTCCGGACTGGTAACTTCGAAAAAGATCCCCAGTGATGATGCAGAACAGGCAGAACAAGCAATTGCCGAAGCAGAAGAAGAAGATATTGAGGAAACTGATCCCGAAGACGATTATCGTATTGCCATGCCAAGCAAGCCCAGCCACTTGGACTTCGGAAAGTCTACTGTTTCGAAGGCTGATCTCTCCAAAATGGTAAAGTCGGGCTTTTTCAATGAGAATCAGAAGAAGCTATTACGCTTCGGGGGAGAAGAGACTACCCCAAAGCCGGAGAAGGATGAAATTGTCATTTTCAAGAGCTTTCTAAAGGCTGGATTAAGATTCCCCTACATGAGATTATTGCAGAGGTACTGAAGAGGTTTGGTATCTACTTTCATCAGTTAACTCCTAACGCTATTGTTAGGCTTAGCGTTTTATATCTGGGCCCTCCGAAGCCAAGCGGTGGAGCCGTTTGCAGACAGCTTTTGTCGAGTTCACGAACTGCACTATCAGACGAAGGCTAGAAAAGATGGATTGCATGACAATTTTGGTTGCTATAATTTTGCTTATCGGAAAACCACAAAGTTTCCTGTAATCAGCTACCGGAGCAAATGGGCAGCAGGCTGGAAGTCGGAGTGGTTCTATGTCAAGGTTGATGACGACAAGGAGAAGCTTGTGCAAAGTCCACTCGAACTAATCTTCGGAGAAACCCGACCTCGCTGCAACATGACACCAGAAGGTCCAACACAACAGGCATTGAATGAATTCAGAATTATTGCAGAGCATATCAGTACAAGAGACCTGGTTCAGGAGTTTTTGGCTTTCAAGGTTTTTCCTAGTTTAAAAGAATGGGAAATGCCGAAGCTAAAGGAGGAGAAGAAAGAAGGTGAACTTGTGCGTTTACCTTACTATTTCAAGTTTAAGAAATACTTTAAAACATCTTGCCAAGAGTGGCTGGATACAATTGAAGTAATGTGCAATGAAATACTTGGCAATTACTCCAAAAAAGAAGATCAATTGATGACTGCGGCCTTCGGCACCCGTCCGAAGTGAAGACTGAATCGAGTGCTGGACGCCCTGGGTTTTGAATACCCTGACTATGAAAATCTAAACAAAGGTGTCGGGGGCCAGAAAAGGAAAAGGACGACTGAAGCCTTAAATGAAGATGAGAAAGAACCATCAAAGAAGAGAATTCTGAAGAAGAGGAAAGCGTCTTCTCCGAAGCAAAAAATATCTGACGAAGAAGAAACCCCCGCATCACCCTCTGCCACTGACGTGGAGGAAATTTTGAAGGTAATGACTGAATCCCTGCCTGCGAAGCTAAGTCCATTGGGGCCTCAACTGACAAAGTTTTTTCAGAAGGAAAAGGAGCCCGAAAAAACGAAGAAAACGACTAAAGCAAAGAGACAAAGAATTATCACTGTGACAGAGGTCATTGACAAGACACCACCAAGAGCTTCGGCTCAGAAGACACCAGCGGCTGAGGAAAGAACAGATATTGAAATCACACCTTCGGAGGTCGCGGCTGCCGAAACTGCCTCAATTGAAGATGTGAACCTGGAAAGCACAATCGAACACATCGACAAAATACTGCTAGACATGGCCACAGAAGAAGCTACCACTGCCGACGAAGAGGCCGCGGCCGCAGCGTCGGGGAAAGGAAAGGAAATTGCTGACGAAGCTTCAGAGAACGAAGCCTTCATGTTTCAAAATTTAGTTGGAGAAAAATTGTCAAAACCCGAAATAGAAGAGCTTAAAGAGTATGCCAAATCTTGCGGGTACAAACCAGGAGCACTCCTCTTCGGAGGTATTGATGATGAAAAATTAGATTGTATCCGAAACCAAACTGGAGCCAAAGTTATCAGTACTCTGTCAAAGAGTATCGGTTTTCCGAAGCTAGAAACGGACATTAGCCGCTACCGACGACAACATATCGTTGGTAGTTTATTTTATTCCAATTTCAAGGTGAACTACTTTTCCCTTAACTTATATTGTTTTTAATAATGAAAACATGTCTAACGAAGGTTGTTTTCGTGCAGAGTATGCTGTTGAGCAAAGCCTTGAAAATGCAGCAAGATTTTGAAGACAAGAAACACGAAGTTATAATTGAAAATTTAGAAAACAAAATAAAGGAGCAATTAGCTGCTATTGAGAAGAAAAACTTTGAGCTCCAGGCAACTGAAGGTTTATTGGCGGAAGCCGAAGCAAAAATAATAGAACTGAACACGAAGCTTCTCTGCCAATCTGAGCAGTTTGAACAAGAAAAGCAAGAACTTAATGCAAAACTTGAAGCCGAAGCTCAACAAAATTCATATTTGAAAAAACTATTGGCGGACCTTCAAGAAAAATGTTTGGAATTTAGCAACAAATGCATTCAACGACTAAGAAAAATTTTTCACTCAGTTGGAGCCAGCAGTGAGAAATTCACCCCCTCAGCTGAAGATTTACCGAAGACCTTCGAACATATTGAGGGTGAAATTGACGAGCTCGACGAAGTTATAGCTGGGCACGGTGACTTCTGTGCCTAGGTAGCTTCTCGGGGCACTGCTGCCGCTTTCCTAAAAGCTGGCTGCGACCATGGAAAGATTGTCAATAGGCCCAATTTCACTTTATCACCATCAATCCTAGATAACATCCCTGATCTCGCCCGAAGTATTTCCAATAGATTTATAAAAATGATATGGACAAAAGGCGGGCGAGAAAAGGCTGGAGATGAAGCTCGGAGTCATCTTGAACCAGTAAGAAATCATACCTTGTGCTTACCTCTTCCTTCAAGCTCGATTTTGACTTACAACAACTTAATTCATGTAGGATGACGAAGCCGAAGTCGATGATTAAAAAGAGTGACGCTGAAGCTAAAATCCCTCGAAGATTAAGTAGGAGTAGACTGTAGACAGACTCAGGAAACTTTTGAGATAACTTGTGTAAATGTAACTAAACTTGTCTTTAATGAGTTCTGTTCATACCTTGTATTATGCTCTTACCCTTCTATTAATGTATGTGAAGCGCTTTGTTGTGGACGAAATTATCTTTTTTGAGTCGAAGGCGAAAAAACACCTTCCCTTCTTTTCGTACACAGCGAAGCATAGAAAACAACATTTCCCTTTCTTCCGAAGCTCTCCTTTTTGTACGCGAAGAAGCTCTTCTCTTATGCCGAAGCAACCACTTATGCCATGATGATGATTATCCTACATATGCCTGGATGAATGTTTATGAATGCAAATGCTATGATGTAATGTGATGTGCGAATGAATGTCCAAACACATATCCGAAGCCATACCCTCAGCCATTATTTCCTTAGAAACAATCACACATCAGCTCTGCATTCCCTTAGGAACGACTTTGGAGCTTCTTCGCCTTTTACTTTCGGCGTAATCAGCGTTGACTTTTCGCTGTAAGCTCTGCATTCCCTTAGGAACGACTTTGGAGCTTCTTCGCCTTTTACTTTTGGCGGAATCAGCGTTGACTTTTCGCTGTAAGCTCTGCATTCCCTTAGGAACGACTTTGGAGCTTCTTCGCCTTTTACTTTTGGCGGAATCAGCGTTGACTTTTCGCTGTAAGCTCTGCATTCCCTTAGGAACGACTTTGGAGCTTCTTCGCTTTTTACTTTTCGGCACTCAATGGTGCGTTCTCAGCTTTTACATTTACATTCCTTGGGGGATTTTGCTCTTATAGAACTAAAAAAGGAAATTACATATGATGGCCCCATTAAAAACCTTTCTCCCCCTTTAGAAAGGAAAAGGGTGCCATGGAAAAGAAAAGACATAAAAAGTTACATCAAGTTACACATAATATCGCCGAAGCTCATCCGCATTCCAAGATCTAGGAATGTCGTTGCCGTCCATATCCTTCAATCTGTATGAACCGGGTCTTGACGAAGATGCTACTAAGAAAGGTCCCTCCCATTTCAACTGTAACTTGCCCACTGTGTCTGGGTTGGCCACTCTCCGAAGCACCAAATGTCCTGACTCAATATTCTTTAGCTGAACTTTTCTATCTCGCCATTTGACTGTTTCGGCTTGGTATTTATTGATATTCTCCACAGCTTGAAGCCTGATCCCTTCTAAAGCATCTTTTTCCACAGAATAAGCATCTTCAGAACCTGATTCTACCGAAGCTACTACTCTTATTGATCCAGTTTTAGCTTCTTCCGAAGTTATTGCTTCGTCACCGAATAATAACTTGAATGGAGTAAAGCCTGTAGACCTTGATGTTGTTGTATTGTGGCTCCACACCACTTTGGTTAACTAATCTGGCCACTTTCCCCTGGGTTGATTGAAGATTAACTTCATTATTCCTGTCATTATAATGCCATTGGCTCTTTCAACGAGCCCATTTGACTCCGGATGCCTGACTGATGCAAAATGGATCTTCGTACCAATTTGATCACAGAAATCTCTGAAAGCTTCGGAGTCGAATTGTGTTCCATTATCTACAGTGATGGCCTTTGGTACCCCGAAACGACAAACAATATTCTGCCAGAAAAACTTTTGGACAGTGGCCGAAGTTATTGTGGCTAAAGGCTTTGCCTCAATCCATTTAGAAAAAATATTCCACAGCCACTACAACATATCTTAAGTTCCCTTGGGCCGGTGGTAATGGACCTAACAAGTCAAGGCCCCACCTTTGCAATGGCCAGATGGGTTGTATGAGCTGTGTTAAGGACGAAGGTTGTTTTTCATCTCTTGCACATTTCTGACAGCCTTCGCACTTTTGGACTAATTCCGCTGCATCCGAAGCTGCCTTCGGCCAATAAAACCCTTGGCGGAAAACTTTTCCAAGTAACGGCCTAGATCTAATGTGAGATCCACACAGGCCTGCATGTATTTCTTTCATCAACTCTATACCTTCGGTTCTAGATAAACACTTGAGTAGCGGAGCGCAAACTCCATGCTTGTACAACTCCCCTTCTATCATGACATATGGACGAGCTCTTGCCTCTATCCTCCTGTTATAAGCTTCGTCATCTGAAAGGAATTTACCCTGAAGGTAAGAGATGATCTCAGTTCTCCAATCTTCGCTATAAACAGGAGATATATTGAGGACTGCTCTTTCAAGGAGTTCCACTGAAGGTGTCTTTATTGTTTCGAAGAACACATCCGAAGGTAAAGGCAGCCCCTGTGCTGCTGACTTAGCTAGCAAATCAGCATGCTCATTTTGTCCTCGAGGGATATTTTTGACAGAAAATCCTTCGAAAGAAGCTTCGACTCTTCGAACCATGTCTAGATATCTTTCAAGCTTCGGATCTTTAGCCTTGCAACTCTTGTCGATATGACCCGAAACAACTTGGGAATCAGTTTTAAGAATGGCCCTTCTAATTCCCATTGCTTTTAGCTTCCGAAGACCCAAAAGCAAGGCTTCGTACTCAGTAATATTGTTTGTACAACTGAAATCGAGTCTTGCCGCATAACAAGTTTTAACTTTGGATGGCGAGACCAACACAGCAGCTGCTCCTGCCCCGAAGGTTCCCCAAGACCCATCGCAAAACACTGTCCAAACTTCGGCATCTTTATTTGTTTCTTCATCCTGAGCCCCTGGCGTCCAGTCAACAATGAAGTCTGCTAACGTCTGGGACTGGATCGAGGATCTATGCACATAATCAATGCAAAATTCATTGAGCTCTGCAGCCCATTTTCCAATTCGCCCAGTAGCTTCTCTATTTCTCATAATATCCTTCAACGGCTGCGAAGAAGGAACAACAATATTGTATGCTTGAAAGTAGTGCCGAAGCTTCCTGGATGCCATCAAAACAGCATATAACACCTTCTCTAATTATGTATAATTTTTCTTTGATATACTAAGAACTTCAGATACAAAATACACTGGGACCTGCTTCTTGACTTGGCCATCAAGCTTCTCTTGGACAAGTGCTGCACTTACCGCTGAGTGCGAAGCTGCCACATATAATAACAAAGGAGCCCCTGGCGTTGGTGGAGTTAATGTTGTTAAATCTATCAGATATTGCTTCAGTTCTTCGAAGGCTTTTTGTTGGCTTGGTCCCCATTGAAAGACTTCGGCTGATTTCAGCACTTCGAAGAATGGTAAATTTCTTTCTGCTGATCTGGATATAAATCTATTAAGAGATGCCAACCTCCCTGTTAATCTTTGGGCCCCCTTTTTTGTAGTTGGTGGCTCCATTCGAAGTATAGCTTCAATTTTACTTGGATTAGCTTCAATTCCCTTTGTTGAAACCAAGCATCCAAGAAATTTCCCCTTCTTTACTCCGAAGACACATTTTTCTGGATTCAACTTTAAGCCAGCTTGTCTGAAACTGGCGAAGGTCTCCTGCAAATCAGCAATATGATTTTCCTGTTTCGTGCTTTTTACAATGATGTCATCAACATAAGTTAGCACATTTCTGCCTATCTGAGACTGGAGAATCTTCGCAGTCATTCTGCTGAAACTTCCTCCAGCGTTTTTGAGCCCCTCAGGCATCCAAAGATAGCAATATGTGCCACTTGGGGTTATGAAGCTAGTCTTCGGCTCATCTTCCTTCTTCATCCAGATTTGGTGATAGCCTGAGTAACAGTCTAGCAGACTCATGAGCTCTGAAGAAGCTGCTGCATCAACTAAAGAGTCTATCCTTGGCAATGGGAATTCGTCCTTCGGACAAGCCTTGTTGAGATCTGTAAAATCGATACACATTCGCCACTTGCCATTGGCCTTTTTTACCATAACAGTGTTAGCTAGCCATTCTGGGTACTTTACTTCTCTGATAACTCCTGCACTGAGGAGTCTTTTGACTTCATTACGAGCACCTTCGGCCTTATCATCAGACATTTTCCGAAGCCTCTACTTTCTGGGTCTGAAGGATGGGTCAACATTGAGCGAGTGTTCAATAACATCCCTATTTACTCCGCAGAGGTCATTGGCTGACCATGCAAAAACATCTTTGTTGTTGAACAAAAACCTTATCAAGGTTTTCTCCTGCTCTTCGGATAATTGAGAGCCCAACAGCACCTTCTGCTCTGCTATGTCCTCACATAAGAGCATGGACTTCGGCTGATCTGCTGAAGCTGCTTTCTCCCTTCTGAATTTGTACTGTTCACAAGCTTTAGCTCCATCTATGTTATGGATTGCTTTTGAGTCAGTCCAGTTTCCTTCGGCCCTTCTGGCAGCTTCCTGACTTCCATGAATAGCGATGGGTCCTTGATCCGAAG
Source organism: Zea luxurians (assembly GCA_029449295.1). NCBI lineage: Eukaryota > Viridiplantae > Streptophyta > Magnoliopsida > Poales > Poaceae > Zea > Zea luxurians. The sequence goes on from JAOPSE010000026.1 coordinate 39,119,259, forward strand.
GTATCTTCATGCAAAGATAGGCAGGATGAAGAATTGCTTCGAAAGCATTGAGGGTGCCACGACCAATAATTGCATTGTAAGGGTATTCCATGTCAACAATGTCAAACACAACTTGCTCAGTTCTAGTGTTGTTGATGAACCCGAAGGTCACTGACATGGTGATCTTGCCCAGTGCTACAATCTGTCTTCCTCCGAAGCCACAGAGAGGGTGCGTAGCATCATGAATCTTATCTTCTGGCTCTTGCATTTGCCTGAAGGCCTTAGCAAATATGATATCAGCTGCACTGCCTGTATCAACCAAGACATTGTGGACCAGAAATCCTTTGATAACACAAGAGATAACCATGGCATCGTTGTGTGGGTAATCCTTGAGTTGAAGGTCCTCTTGGGAGAAGGTAATAGGAATGTGAGACCATCTCGACTTGATGAAGGGTCCTTGCACCCCAACATGCTGTACCCTTCTCTGTGCTTCCTTCTTCTGCTTCTTGTTGGCTGGCTCTGAACATGAACCGCCTGTTATCGGGAGTAGCAGCTTCGGAGCCGAAGCAGCTCCAGCTTGATCGTTGAACGAAGCCATCAACTCAAAAAAAAAGTGGAAGTGAGTTCACCGGAGGTGGGCGCCAATGTTGGAGACTTGTTCTCAAATGCTATGAATTAAGAACAAGGCAGCATAAAATGTTAAATGTTAACGTCCTTCGTCCACGAAGCATTATTCCCTTGAGGATAATGAACCTTGGACGAAGGTTAATGAGAATATGATTACGAAGGTTAAGTCTTCGTAATCAAATTTTAATAGATCGTACAAGATAATATAAAATAAAGGGTATCAAAGGTAAATGAATCATAAACGAATCATATTATAATATATTAAATCATTGAATACAGCTTTACCTCTGCCTTGACAAAGATTGGTTCCCGAATGATGCGATTACAATTACCGGAATCCGTGAACAGTAAAGGAATACTGTTCACTATTTATAGACACAGGACACAGCCTGTGAAGAATTACAATTATGCCCCTCATAAAAGTTTACAACATTGACTCAGACCTTTATGGACTAAAAGGTCATTCTATCTTTAAGTCGGTTTGTAATACCGAAGCTTCATGAAGAGGAACCTTCGGCCAACTCATACAAACAGCTTCAGCTGAAAACCGCTTATTCCTACAAGACCTTCGGCGACGAAGCATAGTCCCAATATTTGGTATAATCTTCACTCCTTTACTTCCATCCGAATGGGGAGAGAGTAGATTAAAAGGGCTTATATTTCACTCAAGCATCCGTTTTTGGCGATTCATGCCAAAGGGTGAGAGAGTATTAGCCCAAAGCAAAAGGACCGCACCACCACCAATTTCAAAAATGTAGTCTTCTATTTGGTATTAAAAGAAGTTTTTCAATTAGTATCTTATTTTGATATAATTTCAAATTGGTATACCCTCTTCAAAATTAATATCTAAAACCCTCTTGAACACTAAGAGGAGGATTTCATTAAGGGGGGGTTTTGTTTAGTCAAAGGAAAAGCATTTGAACCAAGGGGAGAAAATTTCAAAACTTGAAAATGCTTCTCAAAAATCTTATTCATTTACCTTTGACTATTTGCAAAAGAACTTTGAAAAGAATTTCCAAAACATTTTGCAAAACAAAACATGTGGTGCAAGCGTGGTCCAAAATGTTAATAAGAAGAAAAGCCATCCATGCGCATCTAGTAAGTAATATTTATTGGTTTCATTCTAAGCAACCTTTGCACTTACAATTATGAAAACTAGTTCAATTATGCACTTCTATATTTGCTTTGGTTTGTGTTGGCATCAATCACCCAAAAGGGGGAGATTGAAAGGGAAATAGGCTTACACCTTTTCCTAATTAATTTTGGTGGTTGAATTGCCCAACACAAATAATTGGACTAACTAGTTTGCTCTAGATTATAAGTTTTACAGGTGCCAAAGGTTCACAATAGACCAATAAAATGACCAAGAAAGGGTTCAAACAAAGAGAGCCAAAGACAACCGAAGTGTGCCCTGGTCTGTCGCACCGGACTGTCCGGTGTGCCACCGGACAGTGTCCGGTGTACCAGGGAACTCAGCTCCAAACTCGTCACCTTCGGAAAAATCAGAGGGCGCTCCGCTATAATTCACCGGACTGTCCGGTGTGCCAGCGGAGCAATGACTACTTCAGCGACAACGGTCGACTGCAACCGCATTCAATGCGCTACAGTGCGCGCCAGAGTCAGAGCAGCGTCAGAAGGCGCACCAGACAGTCTACAGTACTTGTCTGGTGCACCACCGGACAGCCAGAAGACCCCACGTGTCAGAGCTCCAACGGTCGAACCCTAACGGCCGGGTGACGTGGCTGGCGCACCGGATAGTGTCCGGTGGCGCACCGGACTGTCCGGTGCGCCCGTCGACAGCAGCCTCCACCAAACGGCTAGTTTGGTGGTTGGGGCTATAAATACCCCAACCACCCCACCATTCATTGCATCCAAGTTTTCCACCTTCCAACATATTACAAGAGCTATAGCATTCAATTCTAGACACAACCAAAGATATCAAATCCTCTCCCAAGTCCGTAATTACTCCAAATTAATAGTGACTAGAGAGAGTGACATTTGTGTTCATTTGAGCTCTTGCGCTTGGATTGCTTCTTTTCTTTCTCATTCTTCTTGTGATTCACTCAATTGTAACCGAGGCAAGAGACACCAATTGTGTGGTGGTCCTTGCGGGGACTTAGTGTCCCGTGTGATTGAGAAGAGAAGCTCACTCGGTCTAAGTGACTGTTTGAGAGAGGGAAAGGGTTGAAAGAGACCCGGTCTTTGTGACCACCTCAACGGGGAGTAGGTTTGCAAGAACCGAACCTCGGTAAAACAAATCCTTGTGTCTCACTCTTTATTTTCTTGCGATTTGTTTTTCACCCTCTCTCTCGGACTCGCTTATATTTCTAACGCTAACCCGGCTTGTAGTTGTGATTAACTTTGTAAATTTTAGTTTTGCCCTATTCACCCCTCCTTTAGGCAACTTTCAAGTCGTCAGCAATGAACTCGTCGCTCTCGAGAAAAGAAAAAAGGCGACGTGGCTATAATTCACCGAACTGTTCGGTGGGGCACCGGACTGTCCGGTGAGCCAACTGCGCCAGTGGCCAATGGTCGTCCACGCGATCAGCGCGCGACACGTGGCTCGCTCCAACGGTCGGCTGGGTGCACCGGACTGTCCGGTGCGCCAATCGGCCCCGAGGAGCAACGGTCGGTTGTGCCCGATATGGAAGGAGATAGCGCACCGGACTACTACAGTGGCTGTCCGTGGTGCACCGGACTGTCCAGTGCACCACTCGACAGAAGGCAAGAATGGCCTTCCAAATTGATCTCCAACGGCTTCTAGCTGCCTTTGGGCTATAAAAGGGACCCCTAGGCGCATGGAGCAGTAAACCAAGCTCTCAAGTAACATTCTAAGACTCCCAGACTTTGTCTCCACGTATTTGATTCGTTGTGTTAGTGATTTGAGCTCCATTTGAGTTGCGAACTCCTTGTCCTGTGTTTCGAGCTCAAGTCTTGGCTTGTGTGCGTGGTTGTGCTGCAGATTTAAGTCTTGTGTGTGTTGCTCTCCCAACCTTACTCTTGTGCTTTCTTTGTGATCTATACTGTAAGGGCGAGAGGCTCCAACTTGTGAAGATTCCTCGTAAACGGGAAGAGTACTCAAAGATAAAAACATCGTGGTATTCAAGTTGATCATTGGATCGCTTGAAAGGGGTTGAGTGAAACCCGCATCCATTGGGACGCCACAACGTGGAAATAGGCAAGAGTTACTTGGCCGAACCACGGGATAAATATCACGTGTCTCGTGTGTTGCTTCTTATGATTATGTTGACCACACGAGCGTGTTCCATAGCCACGTGATTTCACTAACACCTTAATAATCAAGTTTGTGGCTATTTAGTGTTTGATTTTACAGGATCACCTATTCACCCCCCCTCCTTTAGGTGCTCTCACAAGGCTTCTTCTACCCTGAAAGGCTCAATGGAAGAAACAACAAGTAATGCTCATAGAAATTAGCTAATCGTGAGCGAGTTGTTACTCCCTTGCTGATGTCACCCAGAATCTGATCCACTGGGTGATTTCTTTAGATTGTCGCTCGGACTTGAGTTGGAGGAGCCCGTGATGCTTCTTCCTCCATAACCTATTCTTCCTATGCTCCCCCTTGATCCTGCCCTTCTTCTTGAGGTACCTGTTCATCGTCTTGAGTTGAGGGATGCACCATCGTGGAGGAAGAGGGTTGATCTTGTTCGTGTAATTCCTGTGGTCGCACATCACCTATTGCCATCGTTCGCATGGCGGCCGTCGGAATCTCATCTATGTCTACTTCATCAAGATTGACTTGCTCTCTTGGAGAGCCATTAGTATCATCAAATACAACATCGCTAGAGACTTCAACTAATCCTGATGATTTATTGAAGACCCTATATGCCTTTGTATTTGAGTCATATCCTAGTAAAAACCCTTCTACGGCCTTAAGAGCAAATTTCGAATGTCTACCTTTCTTTACCATAATGTAGCATTTGCTCCCAAATACACGGAAATAAGAAACATTGGGTTTGTTACCAGTTAGGAGTTTGTAGGAGGTCTTCTTGAGGAGATGGTGCAGATAGAGCCAGTTTATGGCATGGCAGAGTTCGTAGGAGGTCTTCTTGAGGAGACGGTGTAGATAGAGCTGGTTTATGGCATGGCAGGCTATGTTCACAGCTTCCAACCAAAACCGCTCATGCGTCTTGTACTCTCCAAGCATTGTTCTCGCCATGTCGATTAGCGTCCTGTTCTTCCTCTCTACCACACCATTTTGTTGTGGTGTGTAGGGAGCGAAGATCTCGTGCTTGATTCCTTCCTCCTCAAGATATTCTTCGACCTGTAGATTCTTGAACTCAGATCCATTGTCACTTGTTATCTTCTTAACCTTTAGCTCAAACTCATTTCGAGCTCTTCTTAAGAAGCGTTTTAGGGTTTCTTGGGTTTCGGTTTTGTCCTACAAAAAGAATACCCAAGTGAAGCGGGAAAAATCATCAACTATAACAAGACCATACTTACTTCCCCCGATGTTGAGATATGCAATGGGGCCAAAGAGATCCATGTGTAGGAGTTCCAGTGGTCTTAATGTCGTCATCACGTTCTTGTTGTGATGAGTGCTTCCCACCTGTTTCCCTGCTTGGCACGCTGCACAAGGTCTGTCTTTCTCAAAACAGACATCGGTTAGTCCTAACACATGATCTCCCTTTAGAAGTTTATAAAGGTTCATCCCAACATGTGCTAGACGGTGATGCCAAAGCCAGCCCATATTAGTCTTAGCGATTAAGCATGCATCTAGATCAGCATTCTTCTTTGAGAAATCAACTGAATAGAGCTTGTCGTCTAATACACCCTTAAAAGCTAATGAACCATCACTCCTTCTAAAGATAGATACATCAATATTTGTAAATAAACAATTGTAGCCCATATGACACAATTGACTTACAGACAATAAATTATACCTGAGCGACTCTATTAAAAACACATTTGATATTGAGTACTCTGTCGTGATGGCTATCTTGCCCAATCCTTTAACCTTGCCTTGATTCCCATCTCCAAAAATAATGGTGTCTTGGGAATCCCTGTTCTTGACGTAGGAGATGAACATTTTCTTCTCCCCCGTCATGTGGTTTGTGCATCCGCTGTCGATAATCCAGCTTGAGCTCCTGGATGCATAAACCTGCAAGGCAATTAAGCTTGGGTTTTAGGTACCCAACTCTTGTTGGGTCCTTCAAGGTTAGTTACAACAACTTTTGGAACCCAAATGCAAGTCTTGTCTCCCTTGCATTTAGATCCCAATTTTCTAGCAACTACTTTGGCATTCTCACGTTTGATACATAGCAGTTGGACCAGTGTAAACTTTCCTAGGTGCACGAGAAATAGTATGATTGCGCCTAGGCCTACTCCTATTATGAACATATGTGGAGCTCGATGCAAACATAGCATGTGAATCATGATAAGTAGGTAAAGCAGCATGATTATAACCTTTATCATGATGAGAAACTTTCTTGACATGAGCATAAAGATAAGCATGGTTCTTTTGATCATGTGAAGAATACGAGCTACTAGCCGTAGGGGCCTTCTCTTTCTCCTTGTTGAGACTGGAAGTCCTTTGGCTTGTTAAGTTCTTGGTTTCCTTTTGAAAACCAAGTCCATCCTTAATTGAGGGGTGTCTACCAACAGTGTAGGCATCCCTAGCAAATTTAAGTTTCTCATAATTATCCATGCAAGTCTTAAGTTGAGCATTAAGACTTGCAACCTCATTATTTAACTTAGCAATAATGGAGGCATGTACAAGCATCAGCATCAAAGGCTTTACATCTATTGCAAATAACAACATGCTCTACACATGAACTAGTTGCATTTACTTCCTCTAGCTTAGTATTCAAATCATAATTTAAATTCTTTAAGCTAGAAATAGATTCATGACATGAAGACAATTCAGATGACAGTATTTCATTTTTCTTAACGTCTAGAGCAAGAGATTTTTGAACACTAATAAATTTATCATGTTCCTTATATAAAATATCTTCTTGCTTTTCTAGCAGTCTATCCTTTTCATTAAGAGCATCAATTAATTAATTTATTTTGTTTACTTTAGCTCTATCTAAACCTTTAAACAAATCAGTGTAATCTACTTCATCATCAAAGGATAACTCATCGCTAGAAGAAAAATACTTAGGAGTATCTAGAATACGTACCTTCTTCTCCTTAGCCATAAGGCACGTGTGTCGTTCGTTGGGGAAGAGTGAGGATTTGTTGAAGGCCGAGGCAGCTAGTCCTTCATCTTCGGAGTCGGATGAGGAACAGTCGGAGTCCCATTCCTTCCCGATGTGTGCCTCTTCCCATGCTTTTCTTGTGCCTGGTCATTATCATTATCGGGGCATTGAGCTATAAAATGACCAGTCTTACCGTATTTGAAGCAGGAGCGTTTTCCCTTGACTTGTTCTTGTTGGGGTACTCCTTGTGTCCTTTCAGTGCGGTCTTAAAGCGTTTGATGGTTAGGGTCATCTCATCCTCATTAAGCCCGGCAGCCTCCACTTGTGCTACCTTGCTAGGTAGCGCCTCCTTGCTGTTGGTTGCTTTGAGAGCAACGGGCTGTGACTCATAGACGGGTAGTGGACCGTTTAGGGTATCGTCCACGTATCATGCTTCTTTCACCATCATATGCCCGCTTACAAATTTTTCCAAGGATTTCCTCGGGCGTCATCTTGGTGTACCTGGGATTCTCACGAATAAGATTTACAAGATGGGGGTCAATAACTGTAAATGATCTGAGCATGAGTCAGACGACGTCATGATCCGTCCATCTTGTAGTCCTGTAGCTTTGGATTTTATTGACCAGGGTCTTGAGCTTGTTGTAGGTCTGTGTTGGCTCCTCTCCCCTGATCATCGCGAACCTCCCCAACTCGCCTTCCACCAGTTCCATCTTGGTAATCATGGTGGCGTCATTACCCTCATGAGATATTTTGAGGGTGTCCCAAATCTGTTTGGCGTTGTCCAGGTCGCTGACCTTGTTATATTCATCCCTGCATAGAGATGCTAGCAAAATAGTAGTGGGTTGGGCATTTTTATGAATTTGTTCATTGATAAACACAGAGTTATCAGTACTATCAAAGTGCATTTCATTTTCTATAATTTCCCAAATGCTAGGATGGAGAGAAAATAGGTGACTACGCATTTTATGGCTCCAAAATGAGTAATCCTCTCCATCGAAGTGTGGAGGTTTTCCAAGTGGAATAGAAAGTAAATGGGCATTTGAATTGTACGGAATGCGGGAATAATCAAAGGAGTAGTTTTGATTAACCGTTTTCCTTTTGGACGAGGAGTCGTCGTCGTCATCATCCCTTGGTGAAGAAGAGGAGGCGTCGCTGTCGTAGTAGATAATCTTCTTGATGTGCCTCTTCTTTCTGTCCCTCTTCTTGTGACTCGAGCCTGAGTCAGTGGGCTTGTCCTCTCTTGGCTCGTTGAGGAGGGACTTCTTCTCCTTGTCATTGATCGCCATCCCCTTGCCCTTAGGATCCTTCTCTTCGGGCGGTTAATCCCTTAGATGAAGAGTATGGCTTTGATACCAATTGAGAGCACCTAGAGGGGGATGAATAGGTGACCTGCAATATTCAACACTAATAGCACAAACTTGCTTTATAAAATGTTAGTTAGATTAAACCAAGTTGCTATAGAGCGAGCTCTTGAGAAGGAATCAATCACAGAGAAAAGCAACACAAGAGACACGGTGTTTTTATCCCGTGGTTCGGCCAAGTAACACTTGCCTACTTCCACGTTGTGGCGTCTCAATGGACGAGGGTTGCACTCCACCCCTTTCAAATGATCCAATAATCAACTTGAATACCATAGTCCTTTTCTTTAGCAGTCTTTTCTTGTTTGCGAGGAATCTCCACAAGTTGGAGCCTCTCGCCCTTACAATGTTGATCACAATAGAAGCACAAGAGTAAGGGAGGGAAAGCAACACACGCAAGACTCAGATCGTAGCAAACGCATGCACACAAGCCAAGACGTGAGCACAAAACACGGCGCAGGGAGATCACAACTCAAATGATGCTCAAATCTCTAACACAACGGTCCAAATGCGTGGCGGCAGAGTCTAGGCATCTTAGAATGATCAAAGAATGCTTGGTTTCATGCTCCATGCGCCTAGGGATCTCTTTTATAGCCCCAAGGTAGCTAGGAGTCGTTGGAGATCTAATTGGAAGGCAATTCTTGCCTTCTGTCGAGTGGCACACCGGACAGTCCAGTGCACCACCAGACATGAACAGTAGCTGTCCGGTGCCCGATCTCCTTTATTATCGGGTGCAGCCGAGCGTTGGACCTTTGGTCCCATTGGCGCACCGGACACTGTCCGGTGTGACCAACCGATCGTTGGCGCGGGCCACGCGTCACCCACTGATTGCAATGCCGACCGTTGGCTGTGGGCGCCGTTGGCTCACCAGACAGTCCGATGAATTTTAGCCGCGGCGCCTTCGCTTTTCTCCGAGAGCGACGAGTTCGTCGTTGGGCCAGCCTGGGCACCGGACACTGTCCAGTGCAACACAGGCTGGTGCTGGTTTGGCTCAACTTAGCAAAACTTCTCCTATCCGATTCCAGTTTTCTTGGCTATGTTCCTAGCACTTCGTGAGATGTGTTAGTATCTAAAAACAATTTACTAAGTCTAGAAACATACCTTGATTCTTGATTTTGCACTTCACAACCACTTAGCACATATTAACTAAAACCATGTGTTGGGCATCTAATCACCAAAACATTTATAGAAATGGCCCAAGGGCACATTTCCCTTTCAGGAACATCTCCGTGCTGGTCATTGCTTTGAGTGTCACGGGTTGAGGCTCATATAGAGGAAGATGTCCATTGGCGATGTCGTCGATGTACCTTGCTTCTTTTACCATCATACGTTCGCTTACAAACTTACCAAGGATTTCCTCGGGCGACATTTTCGTATACCTGGGGTTCTCACGAATAAGATTAACAAGTGAAAGTAGCCTAGATGGGGGTGAATAGGCTAAACCTGAAAATTATCACCACAAACTTCGAGATAATGTTAAATCTACAATTCAACCGGTGCAAGCCAGTTCAACTGCTATAAAAGGCAACTTGAACTTCTCTGAACCAGTCCAACTGCTATAATAAATCTAGACTATGAACTATTCGGAAAATAGAAGATGAATCTCTTATGGTGGAAAACTCGAGCGATAAGCTAAGTGTGGATGGTGAAAGTACGGGAGTTAATTCACCATAAGATCCACACTGCGAGTAAACCTATATGTCTATCTTGTCAAATAAAATCACAATCACAGATCGAGCAAGAACACAGGACACAAGATTTATCTCAAGGTTCGGCCACACCATAGTCCACAAAGGTGTCCTACTCTCCGTCGAGGAGCCCACAAAGGGCCTGGTCTTTTTCAACCCTAATCCTCCACAACCCGACCACCAAGGTCAAGGGATTCTTTTTCTCAAACTTACTCACAAGAGTGGGGAATACAAACTTCTTGGGGTCGTCCATACATTTGGAGACTCCCAAGCAACCTCAATCCGTCTTGAAACTATAGGGTTTCAAGAACACAAAATCGCACAAGAGGTGTTTGCAACAAGCTCAAGAGATTAGAGTGAGACAAGAGAGGAAAACCAAATCCGTGAGCACAAGCACAAACCTCACACCAAAGGGCTCCTTCAATCGAGTTGAATCGAGAGCAAGTTTAAGTGAGAGGGGAAGAAGAAGTGTGCCTCTATATCAAGTTAGGTATGCAATGAATGTGTGGGTGACCGAGCGTTGTGAAGAGAGAGGTGTGGGTGTCTATATATAGGCTCGCTTCAAAAGTAGCCGTTTGACTGGATTTTTCGAGGGGAGACCGGTTGAACTACCCCTAGTCTGACTGTCAGCATGTCTGCTAGTATGACTGGCAGACTGTTGCATAGTCTGGTCAAACTGACCAAACCCAATTGAACCATCCCTGGTCAGACCTGTCAGCCTGTCTGCTAGTTTGATTGATAGACTGCTGGACAGTCTAAGCAGATGTCCCAGAGACCAGTTGAACTACCCCTGTGGACTAGTTTAACTGGTCTTGCCCAGAAAGTTTAGGAGAGAAAACTCTAATTCAACTGCCCCGGAGGCAAGTTCAACTGGTGTATGGTCAGAGAGGTTCATAGTTGAAGTTGAAGTTCAACTGCAGTTGAAAATGCTCAACTCAGCTGAAGAAGCTCAACTCAATTGAAAAACCTCAACTGCAGCTGAAGAAGTTTAACTCAGCTGAAAAAGCACAACTACAGCTAAAAAAGCTCAACTGCAGCTAAAGAAGCTCAACTGCTTTTCAACAGGAACACTCCCAGTTTCTCAATCCTAACGATAGTCATACACAAAGCGATCAAGAGATTTTGGTTTTCAAAATAGCTTTTGAATTTTGAGGCTTGAGCTATAGCAAACACCATTACCTGTGCGAAAACTACTAAGAAAGAATTAGATCATTCGACTCAAGATATACATAAAATTTATACGTCTGTCGCATGTAGTCTTTTCAAGGCACCACTGATGTATATTCTTTGTCCTTGAAGCTTTCTATTTGAATACTCAACAAAAGTTGTAACTCCTTTAATTTATGTAGATTCTGAGCATACACTAGGAGCAAACTTGTTAGTAACCTTATTTGTTTTGTCATTAAATCACCAAAGCCCTCGGTTAGGGATGAAAACGCAGAGTCACAGCTCAAGAATGCGCTCGAATCTCTATCTAGCGATAGGGATGAAAACGGGACGGATACAGCCGGATACAGGGTCATCTCATATCCTACCTTAATGTATTTATCTCGGATACAGGATCGAATACGGGTAGTTAAGATTCAGGACTGATACAAGACGAGAACGGGTAATAATCCGGGCGCGTAAGAAACGGGTAACGAATACTACTCGGGTAGGTACAGAATAGTTGTCGGGTAGTTCGTCCCGATGGTATTAATTGCACAACCATCCAACAAACATATAAATTAAGCAATACATAATCATGTATATGATAGATCAAGTGTAAGAAAGGAAACCGATAAAATTGACTTCATGCAGTTCAAAGTTACTAATCACAAGGACATTAGGGAACCAACACCACAATATAAAAAATTCATAAAATATTCTAGTTTCACTCAAAAATTGTAAATAAGTTACAAAAACTAATAAACATTTTATACAAAGATAACTAAAGTCCTCACATGAAAATGATAAAGTAAAGTACTGGTTATGTTGAAACTTGAATACTCATAAATAAGTGAAAATGAAATGGAAGAAACGCGAGCATCTTATAGATCTTATGATCCAAATATTTTTTTATGGTTATATATAGACATATGTTGTGCCTCTATAAAATTTCATGATTTTTCGAGGCTATTTACGTATTATTAATTTCTTGTCGTAGAAAATCATCAAAATACAATTAAATCCATAAAATATTGTAGCATCAACAAAAAATGCAAAAAAGTTACCAATACTAATAAATAGTCTATAAAAATATAACCTTAAGTTCCCACATGGAGGTAACCTTAAGCCCCCCACATAAAAATGATAAATTATATTAATTTGATATAAATTTGGACATTTTTTCAATGTTTTTGGCCTAAAGATGTGTTTAAACGTAAAATTGATGTACTACAAAGTTATTATAGATCTCTTTGAGCTCTACAATTTTCATATAAACTTTATCTTAATCTGATTTCATATGTAAAAGTTATGATTTTATAACTATATTATGCAGAAAAAGGAAAAACGGGTGCCCGAATTCCGGGTACCCGTATCCGACCCGAATATCCGGGTATTTACCGGGCAGTCCTTACTCCGTATTCGACGCTGCACTATTCGGTTATTACCCGTATCCGCCCCGAATATAAAAATACCTGAATCTATATCCCGGAAAAAGGATATTTGCACTATTCGTATCCGGTACCTGATAGGTATACCCGACCCGTTTTCACCCCTATCTAGTGAGTCGATAGCGTGGTCATAGAGTCTAGAAGTTGTAGATTGCTTAAAGTGTGCTTGTGTACAGCTCCATGGCATCTAGGGGGTCCTTTTATAGCCCAAGGGACCAAGGAGCTATTGGAACTCCATTTGAAAGGCCCTGATTGCCTTCTGTTAGTTGGTGCACCGGACTGTCTGGTGCAAACCAGACACTACATTGTAGACGATCTCCTTCCTTATTCAGTCGGCTGTTGATTACTTGGCACACTGGATATTCAGTCGGCCGTTGATTACTTGGCACACTAGACAGTCCAGTGGCATACCAGACAGTTCAGTGCGACCCTGGTGACCGTTGGCCAGGCTGACGTGTTCTGCGCAGATTGTGCGGACGACCGTTAGCTAGGCGCGCGGCTGGTACACCGGACAGTCTGGTGAATTATAGTCGCGGATAGTCCGGTGAATTATAGTTGCGGCATCCTGGCGAATTCCCGAGAGCGGCTTGTTCGTCGGCTGACCAATCTGGGCACCGGACACACCGAACAGTCCGGTGTGGTGCTTGTGACCCGACCGCGCACCACGGGCGTGTCGTAGCTATAGTTGCCCAAATGGGCCGCCTGGGCTGGGCCCGTTAGTGAAAGGAAAATGGGCTTAATCATTTCCTATACCAATTTTGGTGGTTGATGTCCATCACAAACCATGTGGGGTTCAACACAAACCAAGAAAGAAATTCAGTTGGGGACTCAAATTTATTTGGAGCAAAAGGACTTAGAGTGTGCTGAAAAATGGAGCATCGGACAGTGTCTGGTGTGCACCAGGCCCAAGCGCAATCAAACCAGCTACTCTCGGGAATTCACCAGGCGCGCTCCGCTATAATTCATCGGACTGTCTGGTGTGCACTGGACTGTCCGATGAGTCAGCGGGGCAACGACTCCATACGCGCCAATGGTTGACTACTCATATGAACAGTGCCAAACAGTGTTGTGCAGAAGTCAGAGCGCAGAAGTCAGAGGTCACCGGACTGTCCGGTGCAGCTACAGGACAACGGCTCCAACGGTCAACCAACTCCAAAACCCAACGGGCGTGCTGACGTGGCGCGCACCAGACAGTGAACAGTGACTGTCCGGTGCGCCACCGGACTATCCGGTGCGCCCATCGACAGCAAAGTTAGCCAACGGCTATGGAAGTGGTTAGGGGCTATAAATACCCCCAACCACCTCATTTAAAGACATCCAAGCATTCTGAAGATTTCATTCATTGCAAGAGCAAAGTCCAACACTCCAAGACCCATTCAAAGCAATCATTTATTTCCAAAGTCCCAAAATCAACTCAACCACTTAGTGACTTGTGAGAGAGAGCTTTTGTGTTCATTTGCGCTCTTGTTGCTTAGATTGCCTTCTCTTCTTCCCATTCTTATTCCCAAGGGCTTTGTATAGCTAGCAAGAGACATCTAAGTGTGTGATGGTCCTTGCAGGGTCTTAGTGACCCGATTGATTAAGGAGAAGGCTCACTCGGTCTAAGTAACCATTTGAGAGAGGGAAATGGTTGAAATAGACCCGGCCTTTGTGGCCTCCTCAATGGGGACTAGGTTGTTTGGAACCGAACCTCGGTAAAACAAATCACTGTGTCCACTCGCTTTGATTCTCGCTTGATTTGTTTGCCCCCTTTCCTCTCTCTAAAAGTTTACTTGCCAATATTGATTTGAGTTTGCTCCCAAACATCATCCGCATCATTTGAGCAACTCATGACAAGATAAACCATCTTCCGCTCTCGGTTTTAATTCTAACGCTTAACCCCGGCCTTAGTGTGTGTTTAAGTTTATAAATTTCAGGTTTCGCCTATTCGCCCCCCTCTAGGCGGCTTTCAATCGGTATCAGAGTCAGTGCTTCATTAAGAGTCTAACAAACTCGAAGTAATGTCTGGAGATCACGCCAAGAGGGAGATCATGACCGGCGACAAGCCCACGGGCTCGGGGAGGACTGTTTCAAGGGAGTCCGACAGCAAGTACAAGGAGGAATCCTCTTCCTCTATCAAGTCACATAGGAGGGGTGACAAGAAGAAGAAGATGATGAGAAAGGTGGTCTACTACGAGACCGACTCTTCAACACCCTCCACATCCAGTAACGAGTCGTCCACTACTTCTTAGCGCCATGAGCGCAAGAAGTATAGTAAGATGCCCCTACGTTGTCCCCGTATTTTCAAGTGTGCTCCTCTACTTTCCGTTCCCTTAGGCAAACCACCATATTTTGATGGTGAAGATTATTGTATGTGGAGTGATAAAATGGGGCATCATCTAACCTCACTCCATGAAAGCATATTGGACATTGTTGAATTTGGAGTGTAGGCACCACAGGTGGGGGACAAGGACTACGATTCAGACGAGGCCGACCAAATTAGGCATTTCAACTCCCAAGCAACTTATATACTCCTCGCCTCCTTGTGTCGAGAGGAGTATAATAAGGTGCAAGCGTTAAAGAATGCCAAAGAAATTTGGGATGTTCTCAAAACGGCGCACGAAGGGGACGAGGTGACCAAAATCACCAAGTGGGAGACGATCGAGGGAGAGCTCGGTCGATTCGTCCTCAACAAAGGGGAAGAGCCGTAAGCCATGTACAACCGGCTCAAGACAATGGTGAATCAAGTGCGCGACCTTGGGAGCACCAAGTGGGATGACCATGAAATAGTCAAGGTTATTCTTAGATTACTTGTTTTTCGTAATCACACTCAAGTGCAACTAATCCATGGAGATCCTAGATATAAACAGATGTCTCCCGAGGAAGTAATTGGCAAGTTTGTGAGCTTTGAACTTATGATCAAAGACCCGAAACATATTGTCAACTTGGAGCAAGGCGCCACCTCTACACCCGAGGTGCAACCTGTTGCATTCAGAGCAACAGAAGAGAAGAAGGAATCTACACTAAGTAGGCTTCCAATTGATGCCTCTAAGCTCGACAACGAGGAGATGGCTCTTATCATTAAGAGCTTTCGTCAAATCCTCAAGCAAAGGAGGGGGAAGGATTACAAGCCCCGCTCCAAAAGGGTGTGCTACAGGTGTGGTAAGTCCGGTCACTTTGTTGCTAAATGTCCATATTCTAGTGGGTGACAGGGATGAAGTCAAGAAAGGGAAGAAGAAGATGGAGAAGAAAAAGTATTACAAGAAGAAGGGTGGTGAGGCACACATGGTGCGGGAATGGGACTACGACGAGAGCTCCACCGACTCCTCCGACGAGGACGCCGCCAACATCGCCATCAACAAAGGCCTCCTCTTCCCCAACGTCGGCCACAAGTGTCTCATGGCTAAGGACGACAAGAAGAAGAAGGTATACTCTAGAGCCACCCCTAAATATACTACATCCGATGATGAGGATTTAGTTTCTCTCTTTGCCAACCTTACCATGGATCAAAAGAAGAAATTAAATGAATTAATTCAATCCACTAACGAGAAGGATGATCTCTTGGAATGCCAAAAGGACTTGCTTGTTAAGGAAAACAAAAAATTTGTTAAATTAAAAATGCTTATGCTCTAGAAGTAGAAAAATGTGAAAAATTAACCAAGGAGCTTAGCATATGCAATGATACAATTTCTTGTCTTAGAATTGAGAATGAAAATTTAGTTTCTAAGATTGAAAAGTTGAATGTTTGCAATGAATCAATTTCCTGTCTTAGAGATAAAGATGCTAGATTAAATGCTGAGATAGAGGAATTGAATGTTTGCAAACCCTCTACATCCGCTGTTGAGCATGTTACTATTTGTACTAGATGTAGAGATGTTATTATTGATGCTATAGATGATCACCTTGCTATGATTAAACAACAAAATGATCACATAGCTAAATTAAGTGCTAAAATTGTCGGGCATGAGCTAGAAAATGAAAAAAAAATCGCTAGAAGCATGCTCTATAATAGGAGACGCCCTGGCATTAAGGATGGCATTGGGTTCTAACAAGGGAGCCAAAGCAATGTAAAGCTTAATGCCCCCAAGAAATTGTCTATTTTTGTTAAGGGTAAGGCTCCCATGGTTCAAGATAGAGAGGGCTACATTTTATATCCTGCAAACTATCCTGAGCATAAAATTAGGAAAATTCATGCTAGGAAACCTCATTCTATTTCTCACCATGCTTTTATATATAAGAATGACGCTTCTAGCTCTAGGCATACCACTCATGTCAAAATGTCTAAGAAGAAAATTCCTAATGCATCAAATGAGCATAATATTTCATTTAAGACTTTTGATGCTTCTTATGTGCTCACTAACAAATCAGGCAAGGTAGTTGCCAAATATGTTGGGGGCAAACACTTGAGTCCAAAGATTTGTGTTTGGGTACCCAAGGTGCTTGTTTCTAATGTCAAAGGACCCAAAACCGTTTGGGTACCTAAGAACAAGGCCTAAATTTGTTTTGTAGGTTTATGCATCCGGTGGATCAAGTTGGATAATCAATAGCGGGTGCACAAACCACATGACAGGGGAGAAAAGAATGTTATCCTCATACGAGAAAAATGAAGATCCCCAACAAGCTATCACATTCGGGGATGGAAATCAAGGTTTGGTCTAAGGTTTGGGTAAAATTGCTATATCTCCTGACCATTCCATTTCTAAAGTTTTTCTTATAGATTCTTTAGATTACAATTTGCTTTCTGTTTCTCAATTGTGCAAAATGGGCTACAACTGTCTCTTTACTGATATAGGTGTCACTGTCTTTATAAGAAGTGATGATTCAATAGCATTTAAGGGAGTGTTAGATGGTCATCTATACTTAGTTAATTTTAATGATAATCAAGCTGAACTAGACACTTGCTTAATTGCTAAGACCAATATGGGTTGGCTCTGGCATCGCCGGCTTGCCCATGTTGCGATGAACAATCTTCACAAGCTTTTAAAGGGAGAACACATTTTAGGACTAACCAATGTTCATTTTGAGAAAGACAGAATTTATAGCGCATGTCAAGCAGGGAAGCAAGTTGGAGTCCATCATCTACACAAGAACATCATGATGACTGACAGGCCACTTGAGCCGCTCCACATGGACTTATTCGGACCGATCGCTTATATAAGCATCGGCGGGAGTAAGTACTGTCTAGTTATTGTGGATGATTATTCCGCTTCACTTGGGTATTCTTTTTGCAGGAAAAATCTCAAACCCAAGAGACCTTAAAGAGATTCTTAATACGAGCTCAAAATGAGTTTGGATTGAGGATCAGAAAGATTAGAAGCAATAATGGGACGGAGTTCAAGAATTCACAAATTGAAGGATTTCTTGAGGAGGAGGGCATCAAGCATGAGTTCTCTTCTCCCTACACACCTCAACAAAATGGTGTAGTGGAGAGGAAGAATAGAACTCTACTGGATATGGCAAGAACCATGCTTGATCAGTACAAGACACCGGGCCGATTTTGGGCGGAGGCGATTAACACCGTCTGCTACTCCATCAACTGGTTATATCTTCACCGAATCCTCAAGAAAACATCATATGAACTCCTAACTGGTAAAAATCCGAACGTTTCATATTTTAGAGTTTTTGGGAGCAAATGCTTTATTCTTATTAAGAGAGATAGAAGTTCTAAATTTTCTCCTAAAGTTGTAGAAGGTTTTTTATTTGGTTATGACTCAAACAGAAGGGCATAAAGAGTCTTCAACAAATCCATTGGATTAGTTGAGTTTCTTGTGACATTGTGTTTGATGAAACTAATGGCTCCCAAGTGGAGTAAGTTGATCTTGATGAATTAGATGATGAAGAGGCTCCATGGGTCGCGCTAAGGAACATGTCCATTGGTGATGTGTATCCAAAAGAATCCGAAGAGCCTCCACAAGCACAAGATCAGCCATCATCTTCCATGCAAGGATCTCCACCAACCCAAGATGAGGATAAAGCTCAAGAAGGAGAAGATAAAGATCAAGATGACGAGCCACCTCAAGAAGAGGACATTGATTAAGGGGGAGATGAAGATGATCAAGATAAGGAAGATGATCAAGAGATTCGGGATCAAAGACCACCGCACCCAAGAATCCACCAAGCAATTCAAAGAGATCACCCCGCCAACTCCATCCTTGGTGACATTCACAAGGGGGTAACCACTAGATCTTGAGTTGCTCATTTCTATGAACATTACTCTTTTGTGTCCTTTATTCAGCTATACAAGGTGGAGGATGCACTAAGAGATCCGGATTGGGTGGTGGCAATACAAGAGGAGCTCAACAACTTCACAAGGAATGAGGTATGGCATTTAGTTCCACGTCTTAACCAAAATGTTCTAGGTACCAAGTGGGTATTCTGCAACAAGCAAGATGAACATGGTGTGGTGACAAGGAACAAAGCCCGACTTGTTGCAAAAGGTTATTCACAAGTCGAAGGTTTGGATTTTGATGAAACCTATGCACCCATAGCTAGGCTTGAGTCAATTCATATATTACTTGCCTATGCTACTGTTGGGGACTTGTTATCAAATGCTAAAAGTTAAGAACAAGGCAACATAGAAAGTGTTAAATGTTAAGCTACTTCGTCCTTAAAAACATTATATCCCTTCGGATATAATGAATCTTGGACGAAGGTTGCAAAGGAAAAGATTTTCATAAGATTGATTAGCGATAAAAAAGGACGCATATATAAAACACAAACAATGGCTCGAGTATTATCATCAACTTATCTTTATCGCCAAATTCATAAAAACAAATTACAAGTGTACCTTCGGATTGTTGGAAAGTAAGGATGCAGACGTAATGTGAAAAAGCATATGACAAGTCAACGTGAACAGTACGGGAGTGTTGTTCATCTATTTATAGGCACGGGACGCAGCCCGTGTAAAATTACATTGATGCCCTTTACATTTGATAATAACTTTATGGCAATCCTTCGAGGTTTAACTTGACTTTTCATCCTTAGGTCGGTTCCTCCTTTCCTTCGTCATGCCGAAGCTTTTCTGTATGTAGCTTCGTGATCGTCCTATCTTTCGTCGTGATCGCTTTACACCCCAGTCAAGCTTCGTCCTGACCATGCTCTTGTATACCCGCAATCTGACTCCGAAGACACCTGTTCACATGCTTCACTCGGAAAATATTGTCAAATCATGTTTTTGAGGAGCTTCGGAAGCCGAAGGCCCCCAACAGTAGCCCCTCGCAATATTAATTTACTGTAATGATAAATTCATATTGTGACGTGGACGAAGGCTTTGAGCCGAAGGTCCGAAAAAACACCTTCCTTCTGCTAGAATAGCAGCAGTCATTGACAGACTGGGCCCTCCAGTTTCCGACACACTGGGTGTATAAATAAGGGCTCACCACAAGTTTATTTGGCACGCTCTCCTGCCATCCGCTTTTAGTCACCTAAAAAATTTCTAGCCTGCACGCAACAGCACTTGCTCGGTTTTAGATTTTTAAGCTTCGGTTTCGAGTGTGTTTTGTCAGCATTTTCGAAGATGCCTGAGGATAAGAAAGTCGTTGGTGGTTCGAAGCTAAGCCATTCTGAGGAAATGCACCTAGGTTTTCTTGAATCAATGTCGAAGACTAATACAGAGAAGATTACCAGGGAGACTTTGGAGGGTTTATCTGAAGATACTGGTGACAGTGACAGTTACGATGTGGATAGTGGTGGTGAAGATTCCGAAGATCGACCGTGGCGACCAAGCCATGTAGTTTTTGGTAAGTCCAGCATTAAGGAAAACCATGTTGTCAATATGAGAGGGAGATACTTTCAGGACTTGTCTATTGTGAGGGCTGACGAAGGAGAGAAGACTTGTCCAACTCCCGAGGAAAATGAGGTCGTGATATTCCGAAGCTTCTTGAAAGCCGGATTACGATTTCCCTTGAGTAATTTTGTCATAGAAGTATTGAAGACATTTGAAATCTACCTTCACCAGCTTATCCCCGAAGCAATCATAAGGATGAACATTTTCGTGTGGACCGTGAAAAGCCAAGGTTTGGAGCCTAACGCAAAGAGCTTCTGTAACATACACGAGCTATTGTATGAGACAAAACCCTAGGGCAAGGAGCAGTATCATAACAACTTTGGCTGCTACAGCTTTGGCGCTCGGTCGGGGTCAAGCTGCCCTGTGCCAACCTTTCAGAAGAGGTGGCCCGGCGACTGGATGACAGAATGGTTTAATGTGAAAAACAACCTGAAATCTCGCGAAGATATCAAGGGTATCATTATGCGCCCTATCTGGCAGCGCTTCGGCCTCCGAAAGCCGAAGGTGGAAATGGATGAAGCAGCCGAAGAATGCCAGAGAGCCTTCGGCGTGGTTTGTTCTTTTATTGGGACAAGGGATTTGGTCCAAGAGCATATCGCCTTCAGAGTTTGGCCACTTGTAGAAAAGTGGGAAATGCCAAAAGAGACCGTCAAGGAACCTGACGAAGGCGGGCTAGTTAGGCTAAAATATACATTCAAATACGGAGATAAGTTTGCTGAACCAGATGATGACTGGTTGAAAAGTATTGAGGCCATAAGTGACGAATTGCTTGGGGTGTACTCGAAGGCCGAAGATACTGCACTATCAGCGGCCTTCGGAGGCCGAAAGAAGAAGAGGCTTAACTGAGTATTTGATGCAATTGGGTTTATCTACTCTGACTACCATTACCCATCGCGAGGCCAAAAAAGGAAAAATACTTCTCCTGCAAAGGAAATTGGTTCAGCTGCTCCTAGTGAGTCAACGCCGAAGAGTAAAAAGTTAAAGGTGCTCACACATCCTCCACGCTATATTGAGCTGGCCACAGTGCCTGAATTTATTGGTGAGGCCTCTTCGGCCACCGAAGCCAGAGAACCAACTCCAGTGGCAAAAATCGAGGAAATGGCCGAAGTACCAGCAGCAGAGAAAACAATAGAACCGAGGACTGAAGAAGCAAAAACATTAGAAATTTTAAGTCCTTCAATAAAAATGCAAAAGAGTCGAGCAGTGACCCCGAAAAGAAAAAGGATGGTTAATGTGCTAGATGTTTTGGAAACAATTAAATCTTCGAGCATAACTCCGAAGAAAACTGCTAAAGTTTCTGAAGTGTCTACTGAAGCCTTTGTTACTGAAGCTTTGAAGCAGCAATTTGTAACTGAAGCTGGGCCTTCAGAGCCCACCAAGGTAAAACATTTAAAAGCTGAAGAAACAAAATTGACAGAGGCAACTTTGGAAACCGAAAAAACAAAAATGACAGAGCCAATTTTGGTAGAGGAAATTGACACTGTCGTCCCCGAAGCATCTTCCAAAATACACGATTATATTGTGCGACATGCTTCGGGAAAGAAATTATCTGAAGAAGAGATCTTTGAAGCTAATCACTATGCCCGAGAACTGAAGTATCCGAAGGGGGCCGTAGTGTTCAATGGGACAGACGAAAATGACTTCCTGTACTGCCTCCCAGACAATAAAGAATTATCTGTCTGCCGAGAGATGGCTAGAAGCATGGGATTCCCGAAGCTTGAGGCTGGCCTTTGCGCCATGACGAAGGAGGATCTTGCAGATAGTCTTGCATATAATAGTCTGAAGGTAAAAAGATTGTAAATTTTGAATTTTGTGAATTTTGAATTAGTCCTTTACTGTTATGTTAATCCATTCATTCTTTTGAATAGGGCTTAATACTCAGCAATGCCTTAAGGGCACTGTAAGGAAAATGGACCCCGGGCCATTTGGCTAATTGAGTTTTGGTGTTTGATGAACAACACAATCTGTGAACTAATAAGTTTTCTAGTGTTTGTGTTTGTAGTTCATAGGATGCGAAGAGAATTGGACCAAGGCAATGAGGATGAAACACCTCAAAAGAAGACATAAAAAGATGCATAGGAGTCCAATACTCAAGAACAAAGAAGCCCGAAGAAATCAGCGAAGAAATCCAAGATAAGGGTTGTCAGCCAGCGCCTGGTGGCGCACCGGACATTGGTGTCCGGTGTGCACCGGATTGTCCGATGAGGCACCGGACTGTCTGCGCAGAGAGGCCGCAGACAGGCGCTCTCTGGCTGTAGCACCGGACTGTCCGGTGTGCACCGGACTGTCCGGTGTGCCAACGGGCAGACGGCAACGGTCGGATCCAACGGTCGACTGCTATAGGCGCCAACGGTCGGCTGACGTGGCGTGCACCGGACATCTACTGTGCAGTGTCCGGTGGTGCACCGGACTGTCCGGTGCACCCGACGACAGAAAGCTGCTGCTTTCTGTCCAACGGCTAGTTTGGGATGTGGAGGCTATAAATACCACCCCAACCGGCCATTCTCAAGTGTGAGAGCCCAAGCAACATACCAAGACACATAGTGCATTTTTCCAAGTGCTCAAACACCCAAGTGCTTAATAGAATCACTCGGTGATTAGCGTAGGTGCTTTGCGAAGTGCTTAGGTTAGTTAGACCGCTTTAGCACTTGCTCTAGGTGAATCCTAGTTAGTTGAGTGAGTTTTGTAAAACCACACAACCCCTCGGCTCTTGCGTGAGCCGTTGTAATTGTACCGAGTGGGGCGAGAGTCTTGCGAGACCGTGACAACCGCATTTGTGTCACGGCCGCCACCGTGTACCGGAGGGAACGAGGCCCGCGGCGTTTCGGCCGGAAGCTCGATAGTGGAGACGGCGGG
Source organism: Zea luxurians (assembly GCA_029449295.1). NCBI lineage: Eukaryota > Viridiplantae > Streptophyta > Magnoliopsida > Poales > Poaceae > Zea > Zea luxurians. The sequence continues at coordinate 39,142,287 of JAOPSE010000026.1, forward strand.
GAGCGTCCGAGAGGAGCCGGAAGCGGAGCACCACTTGCGCGTGGAGAAGGCCCGCGGCTCTCTACGGAGTTACTCAACCGTGGTGCTTGGCCCTCGCGTGGGCTTCCCTTTGCGTAGGGGCACCAACGAGGATTAGTCGGGACCTTGCGTGGTTCTGGATACCTCGGTAAAAATACCGGCGTCATCCACGAGAGTTTGCTTCTCTACTTAGCTCTTTACATTCCGCATTTATATTAAGCATTTAAGTTTCAATCTTGTAGTCATTCTTATTTAGTGTAGATTGAAACTTAGCCTTTTTGCGGTAGAGATAGCAACACTTAGACAAAACCTAGTTTGCACATTCTAGTTTTGATTATTTGCATAGGTTTTGCTCTAGGGATTTAATTGTGGCCTAGTTTAGTAAAAGTTTTAGAAGTCCTAATTCACCCCCCCCCCCCTCTTAGGTGTCACCCGTTTCCTACAAGTGGTATCAGAGCCCGGTTTGGCTCATTTGAAACGCTTTAGCTTCACCGCTAAAAGAGCCGACGCTTTTTAGAGGAAGGGATGGATACCCATAGGCCACCACACTTCGACGGCACTAACTTCCCATATTATAGTGCTAGAATGGCTTGTTACCTAGAGGCCATTGATCTAGGTGTTTGGAGAGTCACTCGTGACGGGATGAAACCCCTCAAGAATCCCAAGAAACCCACCACGAGTGAGGAAAAAGAAATTCATTTAAATGCTAGAGCCAAAAATTGCTTGTATGGATCTCTTAGCATGGATATTTTTAACCAAGTATTTACCTTGAAAACTGCTAATGAGATTTGGCTAAAATTGCATGAGCTCCATGACGGCACATCCAATGTCCGTGAGCAAAAACATTGCCTAGTCTTAAATGAATATAATTCTTTTGCTATGAAAGATGATGAGCTTGTTAAAGACATGTATTCTCGTTTGAATCTAATAATCAATGAGCTCAACTCTATTGGCATAAATAAGCTAGGTGATGCGGACATTGTGAGGAAGATTATCTCCCTGCTACCACAACAAAGATATGGGAGCATCATCACCATCCTTCATAACATGGAGGACTTGAGCAACATGACCCCGACCATCGTGATTGGGAAAATCGCGGCCTTTGAGATGTCGCGAAAAATGAGTCGGGGAGAGGAGCCAACTTCCTCAAGACCATATGCTTTTGCATGTGATGAAAGGAAGGGCAAAAAGAAGGCTCCCACTCCAAGTTCCTCAAGCGAAGAAGAGGAAGAAGAAGAAGAAAGTGATGATGATGAAGATAATCAACCATGCACATCATCCTCCGAGGACGAAGAAACAATCCGACGCGTCGGAAAGGTAATGAGGATGATCCGCAAGATTAATCTAATGGGTGTGCCCCTGCAGGTCGAGGATCTTCTCTTTAACATTGACAGGAAAAAGCAAAGGAAGAGAGGATGCTTCGCATGTGGGGAGAAGGGCCACTTCAGGGACAACTGTCCAAATATGGCCAAACCCAAAAAGGAGAGGAGCAAAGGCAAGGCGCTAACAAGTGTTAGAACTTGGGATGATTCTTCAAGTGAAGATGAACCTCCAAGGACGCGCAGCCACCGGTCCTCATCACGCTCATCACGGTCATCACACAAATGCATTATGGCAAGAGGTAACAAAAGCATTCCATCCTCTAGTGATGAAAGTAGTAGTGATGATGAAGGTGAGGGAAAGCCCTCTCTAGATGAGCTTGCGGAAGCCGTAGAATTTTTTCAGGATGTTTGCACTAAGCAAAAAGCTCAACTTAAAACTTTGAAAAATAAGTTGGTTAGCTCTCAAAATGATTACAAAGGTTTGCTAGAAAAATTTGAAACTTTTGCAAACTTAAATAGTGAGCTATCAACTAAAATTGAGCTATTGGAATCTAGTGCTCCATCCACTGCTACCGATGATAGCCTTATTAAAAAGAATGAAAAACTGAAAGCTAAGGTAGCTAGCTCCCAAGAAGCCATTGAAAATTTGCTAGAGAAAATGGAAATTCTTAGCATTCACAATAATGAGCTAACTATTAAGCTAGAAAACATTGGTAGCACCCCAGCAGCATCTTTAGTTGAAATACCTGAAATAATTAAGAAAGATGCTTCTACTTCCTGCTTTGATTTAATTGATGATTCTAACCCCTGCAACCAAGTCGTTGTTGAGAATATTGTTGTAGAGACATGTTCGGATGAGGTTGCAAAGGAAAATGAACAATTAAAGCAAGAAGTGGCTCGCCTTGGCAAGGCCTTGTATGACAAGAAAGGCAAAGCCAAACAAATCCGACCTCCACAGGATAACACCACTGCGGGAGTGAACAAGCCTATGGAGGGAGAAACTGTGATTTGTAGGCTATGCCACAAGGAAGGCCACAAGTCTTTCCAATGTAAGGCGATGACCGGGGATAAACAAAGGCAAAAGCTCAAGCAAAAGCCATCAAGCAAAATCTCCAACACCTACATCAAAAAGGTGGATAAAAAGACTGCTACACCATACTTAATCAAAAAGAAGAAGAATGGAAAGGTGATAGCAATTAAGGCCAACAAGCAAGCCAACAAAGGAAAGGAGGCCAAACGCATCTGGGTGCCAAAGGAGATAATCTCAACCATGAAAAGCACCAAGAAGGTTTGGATCCCGAAAGGGAAGTGAGTGGACCAAAGGTCATCGGGAAATTTGGAGACTTGGCAAAGTTGGGATGTATATCATGGGGTACATCATACTGGATCAAGTTTATTGCCAAGTGAGTTAGTGAAAAACTTTGGACCCAAATTTCCCACCCATGACTAAGGTAACTAGTTTTATTGTATTTCTCTTGTTTTTAGATATGCGTATCTATTTTACCTTGTATCTAGTTTACCTTTCTTGCCTAGTATTACATTTGTTATGTACTTTTGTTTAAAATCATGCATACTAGGTAAATCATATGGTAGGATTGCTTGTTTTTAATTCATATACTTAAGCAAACCTACATGGCTTAAAATATTTATTTAAGCACGGCACATAGCTTTTATATCACACCATAGTAAATGATTCATCAATTGAAAATTTTGATTTCTACAAGTTGTATCATTTAACCTATATGTGCCAAAGTTTGGATTATAAATAATTTGCCCCTCTTGATATCAAATCAAAGTGCATGTCTCCAACAAGTATTCAAAACTTGTATGCACATCTTCAGGGGGAGGTTACTCTATAATCTAATACTTTGAGACTAACACCTTTTCAAGTATATTTCATGTGATAGTCTCATTGTAAGGAAAATGAGGTCCCCGGAGAAAGACAACAATCTTCCACTGCAAAATCTCCAAGAACTCTCATGTCTCTCAAGCTCGCCATTGAATTTCAATCGGTATCTTTTGAGACTACTTTCAGTATCATTTACATGTCTTCTCCAAAATTTGATTAGACTATATTTCATATCATATGCTTCCATGTTGCTAAAAAATGCATAAGTAGTTAACTCATATTCTGTTACCTATGCATAAGGGAAGTTAGTCTTTTCAAACCATGTCTTGCACCTCTAATTTTTCACATGCTTTTTCCTAAGTAGAGGATCTCTGTCAGGGGGAGTATTTCTTCATCTCTAAAAAGGGGGAGAAACTTCTTTCTAAAGAGAACACTCATTTAGGGGGAGTAATCCTTTCACCTGATATCATTCATATGGTTTATTTTAATATCCTTCTAGTGGTATCATTTGATAGATCTCTTGTTGAGGGCAAGCTTTTATTTACTTCCTACATGCTTTAATGTCTTCCTTTTCGGTGGTTGATGCCAAAGGGGGAGAAGTTTAGGGACCAAAGCAATGAAAACTATATCAAACACCAAACACCACCAATTTAAAATTTTATATCTCCAAATGACTTTTCCAAGTGGTTTTGGTTATTTGGTCCAAAAATAGGAAGTAAGTGAATTATGGAGTTAGGGGGAGGCTTAAGTCCATAATATCACATTGTGGGGACAATCATGCATCTTAGCAAATAGATTGCATATTTTCACTCAAATACTTGTATTATTTGCTTGCTTTGGTTGTGTTGTCATCAATCACCAAAAAGGGGGAGATTGTAAGGAAAATGGACCCCGGGCCATTTGGCTAATTGAGTTTTGGTGTTTGATGAACAACACAATCCGTGAACTAATAAGTTTTCTAGTGTTTGTGTTTGTAGATCACAGGATGCGAAGAGAATTGGACCAAGGCAATGAGGATGCAACACCTCAAAAGAAGACATAAAAAGATGCATAGGAGTCCAATACTCAAGAACAAAGAAGCCCGAAGAAATCAGCGAAGAAATCCAAGATAAGGGCTGTCAGCCAGCGCCTGGTGGCGCACCGGACATTGGTGTCCGGTGTGCACCGGACTGTCCGGTGAGGCACCGGACAGTCTGCGTAGAGAGGCCGCAGACAGGCGCTCTCTGGCTGTAGCACCGGACTGTCCAGTGTGCACCGGACTATCCGGTGTGCCAACGGGCAGACGGCAACGGTCGGATCCAACGGTCGACTGCTACAGGCGCCAACGGTCGGCTGACGTGGCGTGCACCGGACATCTACTGTGCAGTGTCCGGTGGTGCACCGGACTGTCCGGTGCACCCGACGACAGAAAGCTGCTGCTTTCTGTCCAACGGCTAGTTTGGGATGTGGAGGCTATAAATACCACCCCAACCGGCCATTCTCAAGTGTGAGAGCCCAAGCAACATACCAAGACACATAGTGCATTTTTCCAAGTGCTCAAACACCCAAGTGCTTAATAGAATCACTCGGTGATTAGCGTAGGTGCTTTGCGAAGTGCTTAGGTTAGTTAGACCGCTTTAGCACTTGCTCTAGGTGAATCCTAGTTAGTTGAGTGAGTTTTGTAAAACCACACAACCCCTCGGCTCTTGCGTGAGCCGTTGTAATTGTACCGAGTGGGGCGAGAGTCTTGCGAGACCGTGACAACCGCATTTGTGTCACGGCCGCCACCGTGTACCGGAGGGAACGAGGCCCGCGGCGTTTCGGCCGGAAGCTCGATAGTGGAGACGGTGGGGAGCGTCCGAGAGGAGCCGGAAGCGGAGCACCACTTGCGCGTGGAGAAGGCCCGAGGCTCTCTACGGAGTTACTCGACCGTGGTGCTTGGCCCTCGCGTGGGCTTCCCTTTGCGTAGGGGCACCAACGAGGATTAGTCGGGACCTTGCGTGGTTCTGGATACCTCGATAAAAATACCGGCGTCATCCACGAGAGTTTGCTTCTCTACTTAGCTCTTTACATTCTGCATTTATATTAAGCATTTAAGTTTCAATCTTGTAGTCATTCTTATTTAGTGTAGATTGAAACTTAGCCTTTTAGCGGTAGAGATAGCAACACTTAGACAAAACCTAGTTTGCACATTCTAGTTTTGATTATTTGCATAGGTTTTGCTCTAGGGATTTAACTGTGGCCTAGTTTAGTAAAAGTTTTAGAAGTCCTAATTCACCCCCCCCCCCCCCTCTTAGGCGTCACCCGTTTCCTACAGGCACAAAAGAATGCTGAAGACGAGAGCTGCACTATTGCTCTTAACAACCTTCAAACAGAGGTTATCAGGCTAAGAAATGAAGCCTTGGAAAAGGACAAGATTCTAGTTACATTGGTGGATAGAATGAAGGAGGACAAAGCTAGCTCTAAAACTCAAGCCGAAGCTCAGAAGCGGGAAATCGAAGATCTTCGGAAACAATTAGCCCGAGCTAAAGAAGAACGCATTCTTGAAGAAACAAAACGAGAACTAAGTGATCAATGGGCAAATCATTTGGAAATAAATGTTGAAGAGCTTCGTGCTTCGAAGAAAAGGTGCTATGATAAATCCATAGAATGTGTTAAAAAGATAAAATCCAGCTTCGCCAGTGTCGGCGCATTTTCTAGTGAAGAAAATTTCACAAGAGGGAATCCAGAAGGCCCGATTGAATGGATCAGTCATGAAGCTGAGGCCTTTGAAGAAATCTTGAATAGTCGCGGGGACATTTGTGCTTTTTCAGGCGTCAGAGGAATTGTTACTATTTTGGAGAAGAAAGGGCGCGAACATGTGAAATCTATAGCACAGTCTGAAGCTGCTTTATCCTCTGAAGATATCAAAGACCCTTCGGCCGAAGCAAGCCAGGTCGGTGGAAAATTTTTCACCGACATTTGGGACAATGGCGGCCGAGAAATGCCTCAAGAAATCATTCAGAGAAGCGAAAAAGGCATCCATGACGCTAGGAAGGTAGCGGAGGCTGCTGAAGAAAGCACAGGGCCCGAAGGGCAAATAGGTATTAGTTAGTGGCTTATATTCTGTTGTGATTTTTGATTTTAAACTTTGTTCGCGATTCTGTAATAGTAATATAGTCGTATCCTCTCCTCCCTCAGAACCTGCTGAGGCAGCTCCGGACCCCCCCCCCCCCCCCGAAGGGGGACGACGAAATTAGACAAATGGCCGAAGGCATCATGGACAAAGTTGTCAATCAGCTACTAAACGAAGCTGCAGAAGTAGTTATTAGGGAAGATTAAGTGCTAATGTAAAAAAACACTTGGAACATGATATGTGTAAAATTTTGTAACTTTGAATGTAATATATAATCTATTTACGACTCAATTCTTTATGATGCATGAAACTTTGCATACATACTACTTTTTGAGCCTTCGGCGAAAAAACACCTTTCCTTCTTTTCATGCTTCGTGAAGAAAATCCTTTATGTATCACAAGAATTTTCATACCTCCCTTGATGAAGAATATCCAAGCTTCGTGCAAACATTCTTCGAAGCTATAAAAAAGTTTTATGTTGCCTTTCTGACGAAGCTATACTTCTTCCCAATTTATCTTATGCTTTAGCACGATTTTCTCTTTTTCCAAAACATTCTTCGGAGATCAATACTGTGTCCCCTTCTCGTTCTTCATGCAATATGATGTATGATGCTTATGTTATGCAAAATGGTGTGATGATGTTATGCTATGCAAAATGATATTTATACCGAAGATACACACATCTCTGCAACAGAGCACATACTCTTTTTATCTCAGCGCTGACTTTTCGTTGTAAGCCTCCCTAAGGAGCTTCTTCGCCTTTTACTTTCAGCAGAATCAGCGTTTATTTTTCGCTGTAAGCCTCCCTTAGGAGCTTCTTCGCCTTTTACTTTCAGCGGAATCAGCGTTTATTTTTCGCTGTAAGCTCTGCATTCCCTTTGGAACGACTTTTGAGCAGAAAACTTACACTGCGCTCCTTTAGGAACGGCTTTTTACTAATTTGAAGAAGTTACAGTGTGTTCCTTAAAACAAGTTTTTGATAATTCGAAGGTTCTCCGTGGCACCATAAATTCTTGTGCCTCAGTAACTCAAGCCTATGGAAAAGATATATTTTCATTATGATAATAAGCTAAACTTTTACAAGAATTTGAAAGACCGATAAAAGACATTTAAACTTCCCATAACTGTTCTTTACTACAAAGAAAGTAAAACTGAATGCGAAAATGCAAAAAGCTACTGTCGAGGTAGGATATTTTCAGTAAATGTGCTTCGACTCTGGCATAGTGTTATTGACTATACGAGCTTCGGACTCCTCCCTGAAGTCCCTCTGGGAATGAGAGTGCTGGCTCCCTTCTGGCTGCGGAGCTCGTTGTATTGGTGGTGGCGGATGGAAGCTGTTACCAGGAAGCTTGGGGTTGGCTTGCCGAAGCAACAGATGTTGCAGGGTGATTGCCTACATATTCTGGAATGTAAGGCGAATGGTACGAAGCAGTATGCATGACCTGCTTTGGCTGGTTCTGTTGTGCAGCAGGTTCTGCTAGCTCCTTTTGCTTCTGGATGGTAATGTGACACATCCTGGTGGTGTGGCCCTTACCTTCACCACAGAATAGGCAGTATATTTTTCTTGGTTGATCCCCAAATCTTCCCCCGAAGCCCCTGGCGCCTCTGCCCCTTGGCGCTGGCGGCCGAAAGGAGCTTTGCTGTTGCCCCGAAGCTTGCGAGGAGCACTGTGGCCTTTGCTGTTGACTCCCTTTGTCGTCATTTTGAGTAGAATTGTGAATTGACCTGACGTGCCTTGGATAAAATCTTCCTCCGAAGCCCCTAGTCATTTCAGAGAACCTGAGAGCTTCCTCCCTTCTTTGGCGAAAATCATTGTCAGTTCGAATGTACTCGTCCATCTTCTGGAGCAGCTTCTCCAGAGTTTGAGGAGGCTTCCTGGCAAAGTACTGAGCTGCAGGTCCTGGCCGAAGCCCCTTGATCATGGCCTCAATGATAATTTCATTGGGCACTGTTGGTGCCTGTGCCCTCAGACGTAGGAACCTTCGGACATATGCCTGAAGGTATTCTTCGTGATCCTGGGTGCACTGGAATAAAGCTTGAGCAGTGACTGGCTTCGTCTGAAACCCTTGGAAGCTAGGTTATCAACATATCCTTCAACTTTTGCCATGAGGTGATTGTCCCTGGCCTAAGGGAAGAGTACCAAGTTTGTGCAACGCTCCTGACAGCCATGACAAAGGACTTTGCCATGACCGCCGTGTTGCCACCGTACGAAGATATAGTTGCCTCATAGCTCATCAAGAATTGTTTCGGGTCTGAATGACCGTCGTACATGGGGAGCTGAGGCGGCTTGTAAGACTGTGGCCAAGGAACAGCCTGCAGTTCTGTTGACAAGGGAGAAGCATCATCAAAAGCAAAATTTCCGTGATGGAAATCTTCATACCAGTCGCCCTCGTTGTAGAAGCCCTCTTCATGAAGCTCTCTGCGCGGGGGCCTTTGGTTCTGTTCATCTTGAGCAAGATGTCAAAGCTCTTCAGAGGCCTCATCTATTTGCCTTTGAAGATCAGCTAGACGAGCCATCTTCTCCTTCTTCCGTTGGACCTGTTGATTGATCATCTCTAAATTTTGGATTTCTTGATCCAAGTCGTCCTCCGGAGGCGTTGGACTGGTGACCTTCCTCTTCTGGCTTCGGGCCTCCCTAAGAGAAACGACATCTTGATTGGGGTCCAGCGGCTGCAGAGTGATAGCCCCTGTCGCTGAAGCTTTTTTAGGCGGCATGACGAAGGTGACACTTGCCGAAGGTGTTCAGAACTTCGGAAAAATGGGCGTGAGTTCACCGGAGGTGGGCGCCAATGTTGGGGACTTGTTCTCAAATGCTAAAAGTTAAGAACAAGGCAACATAGAAAGTGTTAAATGTTAAGCTCCTTCGTCCTTAAAAACATTATATCCCTTCGGATATAATGAATCTTGGACGAAGGTTGCAAAGGAAAAGATTTTCATAAGATTGATTAGCGATAAAAAAGGACGCATATATAAAATACAAACAATGGCTCGAGTATTATCATCAACTTATCTTTATCGCCAAATTCATAAAAACAAATTACAAGTGTACCTTCGGATTGTTAGAAAGTAAGGATGCAGACGTAATGTGAAAAAGCATATGACAAGTCAACGTGAACAGTACGGGAGTGTTGTTCATCTATTTATAGGCACGGGACGTAGCCCGTGTAAAATTACATTGATGCCCTTTACATTTGATAATAACTTTATGGCAATCCTTCGAGGTTTAACTTGACTTTTCATCCTTAGGTCAGTTCCTCCTTTCCTTCGTCATGCCGAAGCTTTTCTGTACGTAGCTTCGTGATCGTCCTATCTTTCGTCGTGATCGCTTTACACCCCAGTCAAGCTTCGTCCTGACCATGCTCTTGTATACCCGCAATCTGACTCCGAAGACACCTGTTCACATGCTTCACTCGGAAAATATTGTCAAATCATGTTTTTGAGGAGCTTCGGAAGCCGAAGGCCCCCAACAGCTACTTACCATGGTTTAAGCTTTATCAAATGGATGTGAAAAGTGCCTTCCTCAATGGCCCTATCAAGGAAAAGGTATATGTTGAGCAACCTCCCGACTTTGAAGTAGTGAGTATCCTAACCATGTGTATAAACTCTCAAAGGCGTTTTATGGGCTCAAGCAAGCCCCAAGAGCATGGTATGAATGCCTAAGAGACTTCCTTACCACTAATGGCTTCAAAGTCAGAAAAGCTGATACTACTCTCTTCACTAAAACAATTGCAAAAGACTTGTTTATATGCCAAATTTATGTTGATGATATTATATTTGGATCTACTAACAAGTCATCTTGTGAAGAGTTTATGAAGTGTCCCGATCCTTTGGGACTCAAATGTGATATAATTACTAGTCCCAGGAGGCTAGTAACCACATTCATTACTTCAAATAGTTACAGAGTCTGAGTAATGTTATTACAATACCGGGGGATACAAGCTCGAGAGTGAGCCGAAAATCTTAAAACGCAGTGGAAGGTAAAATAGCCCAGGCCACAGGCAGGACTGGGTGAAGACACAACCCGTTCAATCAAGCATAGCAAAAAAGAAGTCTTCAGCTGCTGAAAAACATAAATAAATCTGGGTGAATACACTAGGTATTCCGCAAGCCCACCCGGCTCCCATAAAGAGAAAGTGACCTATATTATACATGCTTCATATAGTGGAGTTGAAGTCACTCATACTTTTTCGGAGAAAGGCAAGTACTTGTTGTTTAAGGTTTTCCCAAGACAAAAGAAATGACACCTGCTTGACCACCACTGAGCTTCTCGCTCCCGTGGCACTACTTTCTTTCCAGAAACACACACACATTTCCCTGTTCCCGGTTGTAGTAGAAGCACTAATTGTCATACCATACCAGACTCGTCCATACCAGTGGACACGGACTATTCGAATAGGTTTAGACTCTGCGCAGAGGGGTACACTTTACCCACTAGTCTGGCTCTGCGATCTCATGGCCAATGAGATCCGAATCCGAAACTCTTTCCTTCCTCGCACGTCCTAACCTTAACGGTTATACCGGAAGGAGTCAGGCCACCGCCATGTCCAAACCGGACAAATCTTTCCCCCTCCTTATCCTCCCGGTGCTCCCCAGCCTTCATAACCCTGGGGTTGGATCTTACGAGTTCAGATCGAGTGGTTGCCCACACAGCCTCGAGTGGTTGTACTTTTTATGAGTACAGGTAATGAAAGATGACAAACCGGTCCTTATACGAGAGGACGATCCTTCTGCTCATGCCTAAACCAGCTGAGCCATCACCTTAGGCCCTCCCCTAAACCAGGGAGTCCCTGATCATCCTACTCACCAGGTGATGAGGGTGAATACCCTTCATCGCACACTTTTTGGAAAACATGTTACTTGCACCCTTTTACTTATCCCATATCTTGTAATCAAAGGTAATAGTTAATGCGGGCTCTCTCATGCTCACCATGCAATTTGATTCCATCCCATATTCCAGGCTTAGGCAGTGGTAGAGAGAAATAGGTAAATAATGCATCAAGGGAAGGATGGACTTGCCTTCGTCGAAGCTTTCCTGGCACAAGAGGTTTATCTCGGAGGGGTCGGGTTCTTGCCCTTCTTCCGGAGTTATAAATTCCGGAGGATCGGATCCCTCTTTCGCTAATCATACACAGATAATAACAATACATCAATCATGGTGACTTTAGTGGGGGTGTGCCATTTCTTATATCTCATTATTTTGGTGCCCTATAATTTATTTGAACTATTTTTGGTACATAAAATATTAGCATATAATTCTATATGAGAAAAATGGGAAAAGAAAAGAGAAAATAAAAAGAAAAGGATTTTCCTGCCTTGCTGGGCCGGGGGGGAATTCCGGCCCTCTCGGGCGCGAGCGCGCGCGCGCAGGCGCGCTTGCGGCCCAGCTGGCCCAGCAGCGGGGGAGAGACGACGGGGAACGGCGCCGTGGCGCGGGGCCCACATGCCAGCGAGGGGAGGGAGTTTAACGGTGCGAGCGGTAACTGAGGGAGGGGGCGAGTCGACCGGAGTTCGGCCGGCGGTGGGAATCCGCGGCGGTTCTCCGTCGAGGTTCTGGTTCTGCGGCGGGGAGGCAGTGGCGAGGCACGGGTGGGGGCAGGCGATCACAGGGGTGGGGCCAATTTGACGGCGGGGGCCTATGGCGGCCGGTCCGCGGCGCGGTGGCGGGTGTCCGCGGACGGTGATGTCGCCGGTGCGGTTACCGGGCGCAATAGGAGGGGGAAAGTGGTGCCTTGTGACCATGAGAGTGTAGCGGAGCTTCGAGCACGGTTTAATTGGACAGAGGATCACTAGGAAGGGGGAAAGGGGCTCACCAGAGCGACGGGCGAAGCACGGCGGCGCTAGCTTGATTCGCTCGGGGGAAGGCGGAGGAGTTGGCCAGAGCCGGTGTGGTGAAGACGGGGCTCGGGCGGGTCCTTTTATAGGCGCCCGGGGGAGGGAGAGGGATGGAGGGGACGGCGAGCACCGACGAGCTCGCCATGATGGCGGGAATAAAGCTAACGTCGATTGAGATGGCTCGGGCAGGCGAGGGGTGAGGGGACGGCTCGGGTACAGTGGCGGGGTGGTCGCTGAGGTCGGGCGAGCCTTAATGGGCGACGAGGCGAGAGGCGCTCGGCGGCGAACGCGCCGATGAGGCATGGGCGAGAACGACGGAGCTGACAGGCGGGCCCGAGCTGCCAGGGAGAGGGAGCGGCGCGAGAGGGAGGGAGGTAAGTCGCTGACGGGTGGGGCCGAGCTGTCAGCGGAGGCGCGGGCGCGCGGAGCTGGGCCGCTTGGGCCGGGAGAGGGGGAGGGGAGCGCGGGCGCGCGGCGCGGGTTGGGCCGGATTCGGCCCAGCCGAGAGGGGAGGGGAGTTTCTCTTTTTCTTTTTCTGATTTCTATTTCTTTTCCTTTTCTATTTTTGTTTCTTTTCATTTCTTTTTCCTTTGAACCAAAAATTTTCTAAATGATCTTGAGTGATAAATATAGTCTAAGTGAGGTGCTCCTATCATTACAAGTGTATGCATATGATGAGGTGATCTAGGGGTAGAGTTAAGGGAGAAAATAAATTAAGGGGGGGTTTAGGAGGTTAGGGTTTCAAACCTTGGGTTGGGATTTTTGGGATGTTACAGTTTAGTAGGATTATGATACAAAAATTCGAGATGTCTATGATGGGGGAGTTGAAGTATTTCCTTGGATTTCAAATCAAGCAACTCCAAGAGGGCACCTTCATCAGCCAAACTAAGTACATTCAAGATATACTCAAGAAGTTAGGAATGAAGAATGGCAAACCCATCAAGACTCCCATGGGAACCAATGGGCATATCGACCTCGACACGGGAGGTAAATCCGTAGATCAAAAGGTATACCGGTCGATGATAGGATCTTTACTCTACTTATGTGCATCTCGATCAGACATTATGCTTTCTGTATGCATGTGTGCAAGGTTCCAGGCAAATCCTAAGGAAGTTCACCTTAGGGTTGTGAAAAGAATCATGAGATATTTAGTTTACACTCCTAAGTTCGGGCTTTGGTACCCCAAGGGATCTACATTTGATTTAATTGGATATTCCGATGTCGATTACATAGGGTATAAAATTCATAGGAAGAGCACATCAGGGACTTGTCAGTTTCTAAGGAGATCCCTGGTGTCTTGGGCTTCAAAGAAACAAAATTCAGTAGCTCTTTCTACCACCGAAGCCGAGTACATTGCTGCAGGTCATTGTTGTGCGCAATTACTTTGGATGAGGCAAAACCTCAGGGACTATGGCTACAAGTTGAGCAAAGTCCCTCTCCTATGTGATAATGAGAGTGCAATCCGCATGGCGGATAATTCCATTGACACAACCGCACTAAGCACATAGACATTCGGTATCACTTTCTGAGAGATCACCAATAAAAGGGGATATCGAAATTGCTTATGTTAATACCCACAACCAATTAGCCGATATATTTACCAAGCTACTAGATGAAAAGACCTTTAGCAAACTTAGGAATGAGCTAAATATACTTGACTCTTAGAACTTTGATTGAAACATTGCACACATAGCTCATTTATATACCTTTGATCATGTCTCTTTCATTTGGTACAAATGCATATTTCTTATTCTTCTTGTGCCAAGACTAAGAACGATGTGTCTTCGAGTATATATCTATGATTAGTCTTAGATTGAACGGGAAATGGAGTATTCGGCAAAGACAAAGCTTCCACTCCAACTCTAACGGTATTATTTATCCTTTGTCGTTACTCATGTAACTCTCAATTAGTATGACCTTTCACTCATATTTACCTTACCAATTTGGGAGAAAGTATTAGGCCCCACAGGGTGGGGAAAGTTTAAAAGGGCTCTCAAAGTTCTTCGTTTTTGGCGAATAATGCCAAAGGGGAGAAAGTATTAAGCCCAAAGCAAAAGGATCGCACCACCATTTTTTGAAATTTTTTGAAAATTGTCAAATTGGTATCAAGTTTTTCAAAAGAAAGTGTTTTTCAATTGGTGTCTTATTTTGACTTTCTGAGTATGAAAAATATTTCAATTGTTTTTTTAGTTAGCCTCTAAATGAATTTTCAATTGGTATCTCATTTGGCTTCAAAATTCCAAATAAGGATAGAGAATTCAATTGGTATAAGTTCATTTGGCATCTATTTCAAAAATAGAAAATCATTTCAAAAACCTTCTTCAGGGGAGCTTTCATTTATTCAAAGGAAAATTATTTGAAACGGGGGAGGAAATCTCAAAAATGCTTTTTGCAATCATATTCTTATACCTTTGACTATTTGCACAAGATATTGAAAAGATTTTTCCCAAAATGTTTGCATAAACAATCAAGTGGTGCAAATGTGGTCCAAAATGTGAAACAAGAGAAAAGCAATCCATTCATTTTGGACATATGCATAAAGTCTTTCATTGGTTTAATTCTAAGTAACCTATGCACATCAAACACTGCAAATTAGTTACAGTTTTACACTTCATATTTTCTTTGGTTTATGTTGGCACCAATCACCAAAAAGGGAGATATTGAAAGGGAAATGGGCTTAATCATTTCCTATAATCAATTTTGGTGGTCGACGTCCATCACAAACCACGTGGACTAACTAGTTTGTCTAGATGTCATTTATCTCTCAGGTGCATAAGGTTCAACACAAACCAAGAAATAAATTCAATTGGTGTTGGGGGCCTTCGTCCTCCGAAGGTCCTCAAAAACATGATTTGACAATGTTTTCCAAGTGGATTATGTAAACAGGTATCTTCGGACTCAGAACTATGAACATGAAGTACGGTCAGGACGAAGCCTGAACCAGACGAAGGGGGATTAAAATGGAGGACGGGCTGATTACCAAATTCCGCGAAGGATGGTGCACAGCCGAAGCTGTGCGCAGGGAAGCTTCGTCGCGATAGCAGAGAGGGGAACCGACTTAAAGATGAAAAGACTACTTAGGCCTCGACAGATTTCCATAAGTCATCAGCAAATGTAATGGACATGAATGTAATTTTGTATGGGTTGTGTCTCACGCCTATAAATAGATGAACAGTACTCCCGTACTGTTCACGCTGACTCGGCATTTGCTTTTGCGTCACGCTTGTACTTTTTACCTTCTCTCAGGACCGAAGGTACATTTGTAATTTGAAATCATTTCTATTTTTCTATGTTAATAAAATAGAAATGATTCTATGATGATGTTTATATTATATTTCATGCTGTATATGAATCCTTCGTAATTACTTGTTATATTTACGAAGGTATGTCTCTTGTGACCTTCGTCCGAAACTCATTATTTCTCGAAGGGGAATAATGTTTTGAAGGACGAAGGACTTTAACACTTAACACTTTTTATGTTGCCTTGTTCTTAACTCTTAGCATTTGAGAACAAGTCCCCAACATTGACGCCCACCTCCGGTGAACTCACTTCCACTTCGAGTTTTTTGAACACCTTCGGAAGCTATAGACCCTCGCTATGGCGCCGAAGAAAGCTTCAGCGACTGGGGCTGCAGCACTGCAACCGCTGGACCCCAACCAGGAGACCGTCTCTCTTCGGGAGGCCCGAAGCCAAAAGAGGAAGGCCGTCAGCCCGACGCTTCAGGAGGATGAACTAGACCAAGAGATCAGGGATATGGAGATGCTTCATCAACAGGTGCAGAGGAAAAAGGAAAAGATGGCCAGGCTAGCTGAGCTGCAAAGGCAGATAGACGAAGCTTCTGAAGAAGTTCGTCATCTTACCCACGACGAGCAG
Organism: Zea luxurians; assembly: GCA_029449295.1. NCBI lineage: Eukaryota > Viridiplantae > Streptophyta > Magnoliopsida > Poales > Poaceae > Zea > Zea luxurians. The sequence goes on from JAOPSE010000026.1 coordinate 39,158,276, forward strand.
AACCGAAGGCCTCAACAAAAAGACCTTCATCAGGAGGGCTTCTTCAACGAAGATGACTGGTATGACAATTTCCATCATGGAAATTTTGTTTTCGATGATGCCTCTCCTCTGTCCGCTGAGCTGCAGGCTACACCCTGGCCTCCGTCCTATAAGCCACCCCAGCTTCCCATGTTCGACGGTCACTCAGACCCGAAGCAGTTCCTGATGAGCTACGAAGCAACAGTGTCTTTGTATGGTGGCAATGCTGCAGTCATGGCAAAGTCTTTCGTTATGGCTGTCAGGAGTGTTGCTCAGACCTAGGTATTCCTCCCTTCGACCAGGAACGATCACTTCATGGCAGAAACTGAAGGATATGCTGTTAACCAGCTTTCAAGGGTTTCAGACGAAGCCGGTCACTGCTCAAGCCTTGTTCCAGTGCACTCAGGATCATGAAGAATACCTTCAGGCGTATGTCAGAAGGTTCTTGCGTTTGAGGGCGCAGGCTCCAACGGTGCCCAATGAAATCGTCATCGAAGCCATGATCAAGGGGCTTCGTCCTGGACCTGCAGCTCAATACTTTGCTAGGAAGCCTCCTCAGACTCTGGAGAAGCTGCTCCAAAAGATGGACGAGTACATTCGTGCCGATAATGACTTTCGCCAAAGAAGGGAGGAGGCCTTCAGATTTTCTGAAATGACCAGGGGCTTCGGAGGAAGATTCTATCCGAGGCATGTCAGGTCCATTCACAACTCCACTCAAAATGATGATAAGGGGAGTCAGTAGAACAGACCGCAGAGCTCCTCACAGGCTTCGGGGCAACAACAAACTTTCTTCCGGCCACCAGCTCCAAGAGGCAGAGGCGCCAGGGGCTTCGGCGGAAGATTTGGAGATCAACCAAGGAGGGTATTTTGCTTATTCTGTGGTGAAAACAAGGGCCATACCACCAGGATGTGCCATGTTACCATCCAGAAACAAAAGGAGCTAGCAGAAGCCGCAGCGCAACAGGGCCAGCCGAAGCAGGTCATGCATACTGCTTCGTACCATCAGCCTTACATCCCGGAATACGTGGGCAACCACCCTGCAGTTTCCGTAGCTTCGGCAAGTCAACCTCAAACTTCATGGCAACAGCCCCCGCCCCCACCTCCGCTGCAACAAGGCCAACAGCCAGAAGGGAGCCAATATGTTCCGCACCAAAGGGATCTCAGAGAGCAATCTGAAGCTCGCACAGTCAATAGTACTGTGCCAGAGTCGAAGCACATTTATTGACAAATATCCTACTTTGATAGCAGTCTTTTCCGTTTAGCTCTATTTTCTGTGTAATAAAGAACATTTCAGTTTTCATGTAATAGTTTCGTGGTTGGTTATCAGGAAAACCTATCTTCTCCACAGGCTTAAGTTGCTGAAGCTTAAAAATTTGCGGTAACAAGGAGGACCTTCGAATTATTAAAAATCCTTCGAAGCAACAAAAAGTCGTTCTAAGGAACGCAGGAGTAAGTTGCCGAAGTTACAAAAAGCCGTTCCAAAGGGAGCGCAGTGTAAGTTTTTTGCTCCAAAGACGTTCCTAAGGGAATGCAGAGCATACAGCGAAAAGTCAACGCTGATACCGCCTAAAGTAAAAGGCGAAGAAGCTCCAAAGACGTTCCTAAGGGAATGCAGAGCTTACAGCGAAAAGTCAACGCTGATACCGCCTAAGTAAAAGGCGAAGAAGCTCCAAAGACGTTCCTAAGGGAATGCAGAGCTTACAAAGATATTTTGTGTGTATCTTCGGAACAAACGTCATTTGCATAACATAACATCATCACATCATTTTGCATAGCATAAGCATCATACATCATGTTGCATATGGCAAAAGAAGGGGACACAGTATCAACCTTCGAAAGGATGCTTTGAGAAAGTGCAAATTGTGCAAAGTAAAGAGGGAATACAATGATAATCTCCGGAGTGCAGCTTCGGAGAATGTTTTTACGAAGCATGGATGAGCTTCATCAGAGTAATATCGAAATTGTACAGCTTCGGAGAATGTTTTCACGAAGCGCGGATGTGATTCATCAGAATAATTTTAACGGTGAATGTCTTCTTCACGAAGCATGAAAAGAAGGGAAGGTGTTTTTTCGCCGAAGGCTCAAAAATGGTATGTATGTAGAATTTCATGCATCGTAAAGAGTTGAATAATGAAAAGAGACTTGAATATTACATTCAAATGTACAAAATGTTAATAGATCACACTTCAAATGTTTTTCTAATAACACCTAGTCTTCTCTTAATACTACTTCGGCAGCCTCATTTAGAAGTTGTTCAACAACTTTATCCATGATAGCTTCGGCCATTTGTTTAATTTCGTCATCCCCTTTTGTGTGAGGGTCACCAGACGATCCAGCAGGTTCTGAGGGAAGAGAATGTTTCTGCATTACTATTACAAACCGCGAACAAACTTTGAAATAAAAATTACAACATAATAAGAACGATTAATTAATACCTATTTGCCCTTCGGGCTCTGTACTTTTTTCGGCAGCTTCTGTCACTTTCCTAGCATCATGGATGCCTTTTTCACTCCTTTGAATGATTTCTTGCGCCATTTCTCGGCCGCCGTTGTCCCAGACATCAGTAAAGAATTTGCCACCAACCATGCTTGCTTCGGCCGAGGGGTCTTTGATGTCTTCGGAGGATAAGGCAGCTTCGGACTGAGCTAAAGATTTTACATGCCCGCAACCTTTCTTCTCCAAGACAGTAGCAACTCCCCTGGCGCCCGAAAAGGCGCAGATGTCGCCGCGGCTACTCAGGATTTCCTCGAAGGCCTCTGCTTCGTGACTGATCCATTCCAGTGGACCTTCGGGATTGCCTCTTGAGAAATTCTCTTCACTGGAAAATGCGCCCACGCTGGCGAAGCTGGTTTTAATTTTCTTTACGCATTCCATGGATTTTTCGTAGCATTTTTTCTTAGAAGACCGAAGCTCTTCCGCGGTTGCTTCCAAATGATCAGCCCATTGGTCGCTACATTCCCGTCTTGTTTCTTCAAGTATGCGTTCTTCTTTCGCCCGGGCCAGTTGCTTCTGAAGATCTTTAATCTCGCGTCTGTGAGCTTCGGCCTGAACCTTTGCAGCAGCTTCGTCCTTTTTTATCTTGTCTACTAACGTAAGCAGAATTTTGTCTTTTTCTAGAGCTTCGTTTCTCAGCTTAATAACTTCTGAACGTAAATTGTTGAACGCAATTTCGTAGCTTTCATCTTCGGCACTCTTTTGGGCTCTTAATGCGTTGCTTAGGATTAAACCCTATACGAAAAACAATCCATATAAGAATAAAAGAATGAATTACGTAATAAAAATTTTTCAAGCGTCTAATTCCCATACATTTAAGCTATTGTACGCAAGACTGTCCGCGAGATCTTCCTTCGTCATAGCACATAATCCAGCTTCGAGCTTCGGGAAACCCATACTTCTAGACATCTCCCGGCAGACAGATAATTCTTTGTTATCAGGGAGGCAGTATAGGAAGTCATCTTCGTTTGTCCCATTGAACACTACTGCCCCCTTCGGATACTTTAACTCTCTAGCATAGTGATTCGCTTCATAAGTCTCTTCTTCAGATAATTTCTTCCCCGAAGCATGTCGCACGATGTAATCGCATGTGCTGGAAGGAGCTTCGGGGGCGACAGTGTCAACTTCTTCAACCAAAGCTGGTTCTGATATTTTCTCAGTCTCCAAAGATTGTTCCTTGGTGGGCTCTGAAGGCCCAGCTTCAGTTTCAGCTTGTTGTTTCGAAGCTTCAGTAGACGCTTCTGCAAGTTCAACAGTTTTTTTTGGAGTTGTGCTTGAAGACTTAATTGTCTCCAAGACATCTAGTACGTTCACCATTCTTTTTCTTTTTGGGGTCACCAATGGGCCCTTTTGGTTTTTTATTGTTTCGACATTTGCTGAAGGACTTAAGATTTCCGATGCTTTTGGCCCTTCAATCTTCGGTTTTTCTACTTTTTCTGCTGAAGGCGCTTCAGTTTTCTCTTCTATCTTCGGCACTGGAGTTGGTTCTGTAGCTTCAGAGGCCAGAGAGACTTCACCAATAAATTTTGGCACTGTGGCCGGCTCAATAAAACGCGCTCGGTGGGTGAGCACCTTCAACTTTTTCCTTTGCGGCGCCGGCTCACTGGTAGCACTCATGGTAGCTTCTGTCGCAGGAGAAATATTTTTTCTTTTGCGACCCAATACCGGATAGTGATAGTCAGGGTAGACAAACCCGACTGCGTCAAATACCCGGTTGAGCCTTTTCTTCTTTCGGCCTCCGAAGGCTGCTGATAACGCAGTATTCTCGGCCTTCGAATATGCCCCAAGCAGTTCGTCACTTAATGTTTCAATGCTTTTCAACCAGTCATCATCAGGTTCAACAAACTTATCCGCATATTTGAATGTGTATTTCAGTCTGACCAGTCCGCCTTCGTCGGACTCTTTGATGGTCTCCTTCGGCATTTCCCACTTTCCTGCAAGTGGCCACACCCTGAAGGCAATATGCTCCTGGACCAAGTCCCTTGTCCCAATGAAAGAGCAGATTACGCCGAAGGCTCTTTGGCATTCCTTGGCTGCTTCATCCATTTCAACCTTCGGCCTTCGAAGTCCGAAGCGTTGCCAGATGGGGCGCATAATGATATTCTTGACATTTTCTTACGCTGTTAAGTCATTCTTTACATAGAACCACTCTGTCATCCAGGCTCCGGGCCACCTCTTCCGAAAGGTTGGCACAGGGCGGCTTGACCCGGAGCGGGCACCGAAGCTGTAACACCCAAAGTTGTTGTGATATTGTTCTTTCCCCCAGGGCTTCGTCTCATATAACAACTCATGAATGTTGCAAAAGCTTTTAGCATTTGGTTCTAAACCTTGGCTTCTCGCAGCCCAGACAAACAACCCCATTCTTATGATAGCTTCGGGAGTAATTTGATGAAGGTAGACTTGAAATGTCTTCAGGACTTCAACAACAAAGTTGCTTAGGGGGAATCGAAGCCCAGCCTTGAGAAAGCTTCGGAAGATTACGACTTCATCTTCTCCGGGGGTGGGAGAAGTCTTTTCTCCGGCATCAGCCCTCACAATAGATATATCTCGAAAATACCGCCCCCTCATATTATCAATATGACTCTGCTTAATAGTAGTTTTCCCGAAAACCGTGTGACTTGGCCGCCATGGTCGATCTTCGGACTCTTCCCCACCGCTTTCTACATCAAAACTGTCGCTGTCACCAGTATCTTCGGACAAACCTTCAAGAATTTCCTTGGTGATTTTCTCCGTATTGGTCTCCGCCATCGCTATAAGGAACCCCAAGTTCTTCTCTTCGTCGAGACTCAGCTTCGTCTCAGCAGGGATCTTCTTACCTTCAGACATCTTCGGAAACGCTAAAAAACTAATTTCAAGGCCGAAGCTTCAAAATCAAAAAGATCAGCAAATCTTAGTGCACAAGAGCTAAAAGTTTAGTGGGCCGAAGCAAATGGCAAGGGTGCGTACCAAATAAGTTTGCGGTATGATCTTATTTATACCCCCAGGGCGTTGAAAATTGAAAGACCCCGTTTGTCAGTGAATGTTGCTATTCTAGCAAAGGGAAGGTGTTTTTTCGGACCTTCGGCTCAAGGCCTTCGTCCATATCGCAATCTGAATTTATCATTAACAAATTAATATTGCGAGGGGCTACTGTTGGGGGCCTTCGTCCTCCGAAGGTCCAAAAAAACATGATTTGACAATGTTTTCCAAGTGGATTATGTAAACAGGTATCTTCGGACTCAGAACTATGAACATGAAGTACGGTCAGGACGAAGCCTGAACCAGACGAAGGGGGATTAAAATGGAGGACGGGCTGATTACCAAATTCCGCGAAGGATGGTGCACAGCCGAAGCTGTGCGCAGGGAAGCTTCGTCGCGATAGCAGAGAGGGGAACCGACTTAAAGATGAAAAGACTACTTAGGCCTCGACAGATTTCCATAAGTCATCAGCAAATGTAATGGGCATGAATGTAATTTTGTATGGGTTGTGTCTCACGCCTATAAATAGATGAACAGTACTCCCGTACTGTTCACGCTGACTCGGCATTTGCTTTTGCGTCACGCTTGTACTTTTTACCTTCTCTCAGGACCGAAGGTACATTTGTAATTTGAAATCATTTCTATTTTTCCATGTTAATAAAATAGAAATGATTCTATGATGATGTTTATATTATATTTCATGCTGTATATGAATCCTTCGTAATTACTTGTTATATTTACGAAGGTATGTCTCTTGTGACCTTCGTCCGAAACTCATTATTTCTCGAAGGGGAATAATGTTTTGAAGGACGAAGGACTTTAACACTTAACACTTTTTATGTTGCCTTGTTCTTAACTCTTAGCATTTGATAACAAGTCCCCAACAATTGGGGACTCAAATTTATTTGGAGCAAAAGGACTTAGAGTGTGCTGAAAAATGGAGCACCGGACAGTGTCCGGTGTGCACCAGACCCAAGCGCAATCAAACCAGCCACTCTCGGGAATTCATCAGGCGCGCTCCGCTATAATTCACCGAACTGTTCGGTGTGCACCAGACTGTCCGGTGAGCCAGCGGGGCAACGACTCCCTGCAGCGCCAATGGTCGACTGTTTAGATGAACAGTGCCAAACAGTGCCCCGCAGAAGTCAGAGGTCACCGGACTGTCTGGTGCAGCTACAGGACAACGACTCCAACGGTCAACCAGCTCCAAACCCCAACGGGCGTGCTGACGTGGCGCGCAACGGACAGTGAACAGTGACTGTCTGGTGCACCACCGGACTGTCCGGTGCGCCCATCGACAGCAAAGTCAGCCAACGGCTATGGAAGTAGTTGGGGGGCTATAAATACCCCCAACCACCTCATTCAAAGCCATCCAAGCATTCTGAAGTTTTTCATTCATTGCAAGAGCAAAGTCCAACACTCCAAGACACATTCAAAGCAATCAATTCTCTCAAAAGTCACAAAATCAACTCAACCACTTAGTGACTTGTGTGAGAGAGTTTTTGTGTTCATTTGCGCTCTTGCTGCTTGGATTGCCTTCTCTTCTTCCCATTCTTATTCTCAAGGGCTTTGTAAAGCTAGCAAGAGACACCTAAGTGTGTGGTGGTCCTTGCGGGTCTTAGTGAGTCGATTGATTAAGGAGAAGGCTCACTCGGTCTAAGTGACCGTTTGAGAGAGGGAAATGGTTGAAATAGACCCGGCCTTTATGGCCTCCTCAACGGGGACTAGGTTCTTTGGAACCGAACCTCGGTAAAACAAATCACTATGTCCACTCGCTTTGATTCTCGCTTGATTTGTTTGTCCCCTTTCCTCTCTCTAAAAGTTTCCTTGCCAATATTGATTTGAGTTTGCTCCCAAACGTCATCTGCATCATTTGAGCAACTCGTGGCAAGAGAAACCATCTTTCGCTCTCGGTTTTAATTCTAACGCTTAACCCCACCCTTAGTGTGTGTTTAAGTTTATAAATTTCAGGTTTCGCCTATTCATCCCCCTCTAGGCGACTTTCAGTTAGGTCCGATAGCTAATCGGGCCAAGCCCGACCGATCCGCGTGCTGCTACCGCGGCCTAGGCACGGCACGCCGGCCTGGTAGTCATGCTGGGCCGATCCGTTAACATATCCACACTATCCTGGCCCGTTAACATGTCCACGCTGTCCCATTAAATCGAGAAAAATAGCAAAAACCATGTGTGGTTTTGAACCCACGACCTCCCTCTCTAATAGAGAAAAACGCGACGTGAAAAGGCTAACCAGTAGAACTCTAGTGCATTTATTGTAAATAGTGAATATAAAATCTATATATATATATACACTATGTTTTGTAAAATAAAAAATATAATCATGCCGGGTCGGGCCGGCACTGTGGGCCGAGGCAGCGGCCCAAGCACGTCACGGCTCTCGTGCCGGGCACGGCCCGACACTATTAAATGGGCCGTGCTTCGGGCCAGTCCTTTAGGCATGACCCATTTTGTCGTCTATAGCTGTAGCATGATGGGGCGACACACAGACTTATACAGGTTCGGTCTGTGTGGAGTCGCGTAATACCCTACTTCCTGTGGTGGTTCTGGTATTGATGTGAGGATTACAAGCTGAGAGTTGTGGGTGCTGTAGTCTAAGATGAGATGAAATAGTAGGGGTACCTCCTAGTCTTATATACATGACCAGGGAGAGTTATCCCGTCACAAGCGATGAGTGCCATCTACTTGCTTATCTCCTTGTTTGTCGTAGACTGTATCCCTACATATACAGAGTCCTCTTCATCCATCCGTCCGAGTTACCACCGAGGGTTTAGCCTGTCGGGTGATCACAACTGCACCGCTCGATAAGTCCATGCTCTTGTAGTGCTTAACTCGGGCATTGGTTTTCGTTGGCTTAGATCGGGCCTGCCCAACCTGTTTACGTCTAGCTGAGCCATCCCGTAGGATGGCCCAAGAGAAAACCTGCTAGGCGCCCCATGACACATTTCGGTGTACATGAGGACCTGAGGATATATATATCCCTCACAGGTGCTCCCCAGACTAGCACAAGTTTGGCCAAACTTAGTCAGACTTCTTCACTTCAATTTGCCTCGACTTAGAGAGTTTCCTAACACTTAGGTGAACATTGTTAGCCATTCAAACAATTTACTTAGTGCTAGAATCACACCTTTTTTCTTTCCATACAATGGGATTTGCAATATACACACATATGCACTTCTCCCATGTTTCTCAATTTGCCATTCAAATACATGTGCTTATGATCGTACATCAAGATGTTAGTCTAAGACAATATGTTGAACGTTTAATCACCAAAACACTAAAGAAATGGCTCAAGGACACATTTTCCTTGTAAATCTCTAGGGCTGGAGATAGCGTAAGAGCATCTCCAACAATGCATCAAATTGGTGCCTCAAATTGAAATATAGGGCTATATGCAGAAAAAACTACTCGAACAATGCATTATTTTATAAAATTTGGTCAAAAAATTATAGAGCACCATTTCAAGTGCCTCAAACATACTACACTTTAGTGAGCTGCTCTATTATCTAGATTTAGGATTTTACTGTTAGAGCATATCCAATAATATCTCAAACTATTGCCTCAAATTGAAACTAGGTGAGTGCCCGTGCGTTGCAACGGAAACATATAATATCATAGTTAAGTGCTCGTACGCTGCGACGGAAAATAAACCTCGTGCACAACAACTTTGATAACACTTCTCCATTTTTGGGTTAAGCAGTTATTGTAAGATTAGCCACACAAAGGAAATTTGGGCATGCAACCTTGGTCATCAGGAAAACAAAGTACCAAGAGGAAAGCAAAAGGGTGAGCCAATTCGAACTGTGAACATCTTGGTCATCAAGAAAACAAAGTACCAAGAGGAAAGTAAAAGAGTGAGCTGATTCAAACTGTGAACAGCTAGGCACTGGTGCCTGAGTCTGTCATTTGATAAAATATCAGATAAATTACCATCAGTATCTAACCGTAGCAATGAAACAACCGGCACCATAAGTTGTGCAACTTCATGGAACAACAAAATGGGACAAATTGCATCACTAAGAATATGAACTAATCCAAGTGTTGTGCCATCTAACAGATTTTAGCTTTCAATAACCAGCTATGCAAGTCCACCTAAGATTCCAAGTACACATGACATACGAAAGTCAGAGAAGACAATAATAATTTTACATAGCTGAGAATTATTTTGCATAACTGAGAATCTGATGAATAGTTGAATACCCTGCCTTAGTGGCATGAAGTTGTACTGATTTATCAATTACAAAAACAAACAATGGTGATCTGGAGTATTATACCCAGTGTTTGGGCTTATTCGTGTTACATTTTCCCCACTAGTGACAATCTAGCAAACAAACGATTCCTAAGCGACACAAAGGAAATCTGAACAAAACAAGATGTACCCTTCACACATGAAAATTTAGTTATCTTATATCTACTAACTTCCTATGGTTGCCTGCTAGATCTGTCGAAGCACTACCTGAACTCCACAGCTCGCCACATTGTGCATAGAACAAGCATCTCCAAGAGGCCAACATCGAGTGATGTCTGTCACTTCCAAGAGGTCCGATGAAAGAGTTGTTAAATATATGGAATATGTATAGAACAAGCATCTCCAATGCGTAAGTAGATATAAGACCATGGTGAGCTCCAAGAATACGACTCTCATAGAAACACCCTGCCTTTATCAATATGATACTCCTCTAGAATAAATGGTCTTGGCTGATCAAGTTGTCAATCTATTAAAATGCAATCATTAAACAAATATAGGCAAAAAAGCAATCATATTTAAACACTTGAATCATAAATGGTAAAAGTTTTGAGCATGTGCTCTGTATTATTGCATATACAAATTAAGATGGTTTTGGAAAGTAAGAACACACCTCCTCAAGAAAACATAGTGTGCATAATCCACTGACTTGATTAAATGAGATGTCAACAATAATGTTTTCCACAAGACAATTTATAATCTTGACATGTACATGATATACGAAACATGAGAGAATTACACAAGTGTATGAAAAAATATAGGTGGAAAATCCTTAAACATGGTATATTCCCTGAAAGAAGACAAGGGAAGGGAGCAAGAAAAAAAATATAAGATGCATTTTCTGTATTAAGAACCAAGGATGATGCTAAGAAGTGTCTTCAAAATAATCATCCAAAAATTAATAGCATATTAGCATAGATGTTTTTCCCAGGTTACATTCTGCAAAGAACTATATTAAAGGAACAACTAATACATACTAAACTGAAGTTTAACTTAGATATTTTGTAACTTTCTGTTATGTACAGATTTATATGGCATAGCATGCAATAGGCAACTTCTGGGAAAAACTTCGACACAATCATAAAGTCGTAAATGCAACTGTGTTTTAGAGCATAAAGATATAGTTCATGTAAAGCATATTGTCCACCCCTGAAGTTTAAGGAACAAGAAGCACAACATAGGAAGTGGGATAGATAGATGAAAAGGCATAAATAGTGCTTACCATGCCAACCTGATACAACTGGTTCTATACCTATATCTTGTACTTCAAAAGATAACATTTGATGCAAGTATGTTTGAGTTCGAAGAACATGCCTTATGACATCAACTTCCTGTTTGAGCGTGTACTAACATATAAAATGACAGGTAGAATATGTATATGAGGATATCTAGATCATCAGCAAGACATATTCTACATATAAACAGGTTTTTCCCCTCATACATATAAACAGGTTGTACAGATGACCAAGCCTAATTTAAATTGAGATACCATGAACCCAAATTGAACAGCAGCAATGAAGCATGATGAACTATTATAGCATTGTCCCACCTACCATCAACAGATTGAGGTGAGGCAAAACATAAGGGATTGCGAGAAGGCCAATTCATAGGAAAAGCACGACAACCTGACTTGGTATGACATTTTGTTTGCCCTTCAGGCACCGGAAGGGCAACCTGCCCCCGATATCTCAACCTGACCCTTTCTTTCTCGGTCGAATTCCCATGGCCCAGTCACTATCCTCATCCCTTGAGATTGGGTATCTGGTTCTGGTACTCTACTTGGAAAGAAGCTGTAAAGCATATTGTCCACCGACTTGATTAAATGAGATGTCAACAATAATGTTTTCCTCAAGACAATTTATAATCTTGACATGTACATGATATACGAAACATGAGAGAATTACACAAGTGTATGAAAAAATATAGGTGGAAAATCCTTAAACATGGTATATTCCCTGAAAGAAGACAAGGGAAGGGAGCAAGAAAAAAATATAAGATGCATTTTTGTATTAAGAACCAAGGATGATGCTAAGAAGTGTCTTCAAAATAATCATCCAAAAATTAATATCATATTAGCATATTAGCATAGATGTTTTTCCCAGGTTACACCAAAAATTAGCAAAGCACTGGCCATGACTTGCAAATGTTGAAACAGTACAATCACAAGACCATACCTTTGCAACGAAATGCTCATCTAAAAGAATGTTGCTCGATTTGATGTCCCTATGGCAAAGTGGAGGGTTACAAAAGAAGTACAGATACTCCTGAAACGAGAAGAGGACATGGAGATCAATAAAACACAGTGCGATTCATATAAAAGTGAATTGTTCACACACAATCAGTTATAAAATGGGCCAATTAAACGTAGCTCGCACAACTGCAAAACAGAAAGTTCCTAACTGCAAAGCATCAAGTATGGTCCAAGGAAGTCCCAGAAAGACAATGGAGTTGTAAACGCAACACCAGTAAATGATAGGCTAACTTTCAGAGTGGCGGAGAGGGGGACCTATTGGTTCCAGTTCTGGAGATTCAGAAGGCATGAAACACTTAGCAAATAGCTTGAATTTGGACTGAGATTTTATTTCTTTGTGACCAAATAAAAAAATATTTTAATATAAAGTGTCCACTAACAATGTGCTCGATGAAATTAACAGTAACCCTTAACAACCTTCAAAAAACTGCACGACACATTGTCTGTTCGCATCGCATCGCTCTTTGCTTGCATATAGCGATATAGCCACATAAAGGGCCATTTTCAGTTTCATATGCTATCGATGGCCCTGTTTTCTAAGAAGAATTTGCTTGAACTATGGCGTATCAAGGAATTCTTATATGCAGAAAGGGAAACAACAACATACACGAAGATTAAGACCGGTTGAGGAAGGATTCTTACTTGGGCGACAAACATGGGCTGGAGCTCCAACTTGTCTTGGAACACCTTGGCTATGTCCGAGGTGGGGAGCGAGAAGCAATCACCATGTCGATCCCCTTCTCCTTGAGGGCGTACATGATGCTCCTGACATGACTAAAAAGGCTTGGTGAATCCTTCTTGGACCGGCACTCCACTGCGAAATCAGAATTGAAAAACCAATAAATCAAACAAGGAACATCTAGCAGCGGTATTTGAGTACTGAATTTAGGCACTAACTGACCTCCTCATAAAAGAAGTGCTCATGACTGGAAAGGCTTGGTGAATCCCTCTTGGACCGGCACTCCGTTGCGAAATCATAATTGAAAAACCAGTAAATCAAACAAGAAACATCTAGCAACGGTATTTGAGTACTGAGTTAGGCACTAACTGACCTCCTCATAAAAGAAGTGCTCATCACAGAGTTCTAGAATGAGGTTCTCCCATCGCTTCCTCATGCCATAAAAGAAGTCACTTCTGGTTGGCCCATTCCTTCAACCCCTTGCACGATCCTTATGGCATAAAGAAGAATTAAATAACAAAGTAGGATGCCATGCGTTGCGACGGCACACAAAAATTTCGATAAAATGTTAATGCGCAATGATTAAATAAAAATGAACAAACATATATTATAATAGTACGGTGCCCGTGCGTTGCGACGGCTCATAAATCATTTGATAAATGAAATCTAACACCAAACCATTTTAAAGGAGCAAGGGATGAGTGTCCTCTTGTAGAATCCTCCAACAATCACCTGTCAAGGAAGGAGATGGGCATTAAAACAAGTGAGCAGGAGAAACACAGTGAATAACAACACCTCATGGATGTACATAGGCCATAATCAGATTATGGGCAAAGCGTAGAACTGAACCAATCACACAAACTAAAAATTCACGAGGTACAAGCGTGCAAGCATGTTAACTAACCAAATTGTTGAAAGGAGCAAAGGATGAGTGTCCTCTTGTAGAATCCTCTAATAGTCACCTGCCAAGGAAGGAGGCAGGCATTAGAACAAGTAGCTGGCAGGCGAGCAAACACAAAGAACAGGCTGAGCATGTTGAATAATGTTTAGACCATGTGTCTACGACCATTCTTCCACCATAGTAAACAGATCCTTTGTACACATAACTATAATTGGTCATGACTACATGCATATATCGAATAACTTGTAGAGAGTTGAATAGACAGTACATTAACACAAGACATTGAACTGGTAAAAAACTGTAATTTCTCTACTACCTATTAAGGGGAATGGGGCATCCACAGGCGAGGCCATGCCCTTGCCCCCATCCTCCCCACCCTTGACCCCCAGCCGTGTGATGCCCCCAGCCTCCGCCCCTGCCATCCGGACTGGTCCGTCCATCCATCTCAAACTCACACTGTCGTGCGAGATAGGCCGGACTCACACGGTCGCACTGGTCAAAGAAAATTAATGGCATAACTTTGTACATGAATAGAGAGTTCTTCAATTAGAATAAATGTAGGACCATTAGCACATGACATTGAACAAATAGCGACAGTTTTGTTCCAGAAGAAACAAGGTGGTATAGGTGACCTCCTAACGTTCACATCACCATTACTGAGGAATATAATGACAACACATATAGATGGAGTATCTCATGATTATAGTAGTATAGCTAATATGTTGCTGTGAACTAATCATGATTACAATATGTTTGCCCAAGTGCAACATGATAGTCATAAGACTTTGCTAGCATGATCCAGATCACTCTGTATGAAGAACACAATGTTTGCCAAGTGTTAATATAATCTAAGGAACTGTGCTAGTCATTCATGCTAGGATCAATTAGAATAAACCAAAACTTCAAATACATGCACCCTGGGAGTAAATTACAACACCAAAAATAGACCTAGGTCTCCCTACAAGAAAATAAATAAACAGAAAAATGAATTAACACCTTTCAACAAATATCACTATCACTTACTAAAGCATAGCCAACAGATTTCAAGGAGATAATTTGATAGTAGCAACATTGTGCGTAAGGCCTAGGTGAGCATCTATGCATACGATGCTGAGATGAGGTCTAATTGTAAGTGCATAAAACATTATAGGATGGGTATATGTTATAGACTATAGTCACTGGATAAAGGAAGGCATCAAAATTAAAAGGGCACTTAAGAACACCAGATTATGTGTGTCAAAAGTATCACAATTCGAAGATGGAAATCGTAATGTCACGCATGTCCCAAATTCTTCCTCAGGGCAGAAGAACTACAAGTATTGAGTAGAGTGGAGACAGGAGTACAAGATTACCCTATCAATCGTAGAATGATCATATAGAATTAACCAAAAATAAAAACACAACATTACTTCACAGCAATGCAACAGAATAACTAACAGACCAAATACACTCTCTAGC
This sequence comes from Zea luxurians, assembly GCA_029449295.1. Classification (NCBI taxonomy): domain Eukaryota; kingdom Viridiplantae; phylum Streptophyta; class Magnoliopsida; order Poales; family Poaceae; genus Zea; species Zea luxurians. The sequence continues at coordinate 39,173,295 of JAOPSE010000026.1, forward strand.
GTGATTGAATCTACACAAAAAACAAGGATTGGTTTTTTACTCTAATATTGTGAAAATAGATACACACACAATAGATAGGGGAATCTGCTCCATTACCGTGTCGTGGTCATCGCAGTCCTGAGTCCTCGGGCGTACTTGATCTCTAAGTCGATGATGTCCAGTAGCTCAGCATCTGAGCTGGGTCTCATCTTAGGCACTAAGGAGAACGTCATCGCGCGGGGCTTTGGTAGTGCTACGGCGACAGCGAGGGGCCAAAGCAGGACAGTGCTGCGAACGTGATGAAGTCGTGAAAACGGTGGCACATGGAATGGCGGTGCTGGTCGAGGTCAACGCGGCAGACGCTGGTGACGAGGTAGGATACGTAGGTGGTCGCGGATTCGAGGACGAGCGAGGTGGTGGCAGACTCCGCCACCGCGTGGATCTCGGCGACGCGGAGGAGGACGAGCGAGGTGGTGGCAGACTCAGCTTCAATCACCGGGTCGGAGATGGTGAGGAGGCGTACTCGGAGGCCGCCACCGCGCAGATCTCGGTGACGCGGAGGAGGACGGGGAAGAGACAGCGCCGGACGCGAAGGAGGGCGAGGAGATGGAGCACGAGGAGGAGACGACGCGAGATTGGAGGGTGGAAGAGAGCGACGCGCAGACGCGAGATTAGTGGGCGGTGTAGAGCAGAGCAGGTGCGGACCTTCCATGAACGACGCACTTTCCATGAACGGCGCGGAGGCTGGTGACTTCGGGCTGGCGAAATGTGTTTTTCGGTGATGGTGCGGATGGGGAATGGAGGCGGCGTCACGGACAATGAACAGAGACGGCGACACGGAGGAGACAAAACCCTACCTGGCGTGAGAAACGGGGAATTGGAGGGGTGGAGTGGCGACGTCTCGGGAGTGGCCAGAACGGGGGAGGGGGCGGGTCGACGCACACGAGCCGTCGGATGATACGGACGGTACCGATTGACTGGAGGCAGAACCGTGGTGCACGGGTGGTCTGCATTAGAGTCTTATAGAGTAGTAGAGATATATGACTCTACACAGGAAAAACTATATCAATGGTGCCTCGTTTTGTAAAATTTTGTTGAAAACATATATGACACACTCTCAAGTGCCTCAAATATACTACAACTTGGTGGACTGTCCTATAATCTAGAACTAGTCGGTTGCCCGTGCGTTCCGACGACTTACAATAATACCCACGTAAACTATCCATCAAAAAAATTCAAGATTTTTTATTGATTGTCTCCACTATTTGTATAATATATTTTTTGATTTGGCTAACTGATGTTATTGTTTACTCCATGCAAATATGTCTTGTTACAACACGACCAATGAAGTGAACGATTAGAAGAGAGTTCACAACGATTGACTGAATGAACAGAGATTATAAAATGATATAATTTTATCATACAGAGACCAAATAAGAGAAAGTTTGTGAGATCAAGTTTCTAAAATAAGTCCCATGAAGTCAAACTTATAAAAAAGATAGATCAAAATATGGAGTGATTGCTAAAGTCAGGCATCAATAAAAATTAGATGTGCTCCATATAAATTATGCTACTTTGTAGCAATTACTAACGTTTAAAACCAACAAATAACATTTCATTTTGCTGTTAGTGTGACAAATCATTGCTGCTCCATACAATTCAGCAACCTCAAACACCATGTAGTCCATTGTGCAAATTTGGTATCAGAAACGACTTAATGCTTGCAAGAGCCAAGAACGTCGTGCCGTGCTTGGGCTGTAGCCTCGGCCCGTAGTGTTAGTCCGGCTCGACACGATTATTTTTTTATTTTACAAAAAAGTATATACCTATATACAATTTATATTCAATATTAAAAACATCTTAACGTGATGTTCTACTGGTTAGACAATTTCATCCAGTGTCTCCCGCCCTTCTTTCATTAGGGCATGGGTTCAAACCCCACATCTTATACCGTTTTTAACATTTTACGCTCATTTAATTAAATGGATCGACGGGCAAACGGACTTGCACAATTTTTTTAACATTTTACGCTCATTTAATTAAATGGATCGACGGGCAAACGGGCTGGCTCGACACAGTTAGTAGGCCGGCATGACATGCCTGTGCCATAGTTGTGGCCCCCGCGTGTATCTAGCCCGTGTCGGGCGTCGTTACGCTGATTTAGTTAAATGGATCGACGGGCTAACGGGCTGGTCTGACACAGTTAGCAGAACGGCATGACGTGTGTGCGTTGTGGCCCGCGTGCATCTAGCCCGTGTCGGGCGTCGTTTGGCATCTATAGACGTGCAGCGGATTAATTTGAAATAGATATGAGAGATTAATTTAAAATAGCTATGAGGGGTTATTTGTAAAAAAATGACGTATGACGACCGTTGAAACTGGTGCTTTAAGTATAATATAAATATAGATTAAAGATTTACTATTGGAACAAAATATTTTATTGATGTCTTAAACTATATAAAATATATTATTTTTAAATTTAAGACATTTTTGTAGTACAGGTTGTTGTAGATGCTCCTAGAGCAGAATATTTTGTATGTGTAAGTGCTAAAACTATCCGCAGAGCAAAATATTTTGTACGTGACATACCGAACGTGACTATAACAGACTTCGATAGTATGTATGACATGCAGATCCAGTCCACCGGTACGGCAGCCTACCATGAACCCGCAACGGCAAGGCTCGGCTTCGAGTTTCGTCTTCCCTTTCTCGGACTCCGAGTCCCATCTGGCCATCACGCCGTATCACGCGTTCCTCTCCTTTTTCTTTTCCTTATTACAGACAAAGACTTTTTCCCACTCCCTTCCTTGTCCCTCTCCTGCTCGTTCCCCCTTTGTCTAGCCCGTACGAAACCCTAGGCTCCGCCGCCCAAAACCTCGCCGCCGCGCCGCCGTACGGCGGCGCCCCATGGCCCCTGCCTTCTCCGTCCCTGACGCAGAAGACCTCCCAGCCCGCAGATCCGACGCCTCCGACGTCGCAGGCAACGTCTGGGACCTCGCCACCCTCCCCACGCCCCCCGCCGGCGGCGGCCGCGAAATATACATCTACCGTAACACGTTCAACCTCGTCCCGCGCTCCATCGGCGGCAGAGCCCGCGGTCTCAGGTCGCTTAAGTTCTTCGGCAACGATGTGGAGGTGCTACCCGCGGATTCCGGGGACGAGCTGGACGGGCTCGAGAGCCTCCAGGTCAAGGTGTCCGCGCCCAGGGTCTCAGGGGCGCCGCTCCGTCGGATGCAGGCTCTCAAGGAGCTCGAGCTCTCAATGGTGCCGCCCAGGCCATCCTCGTGCTCCATACTGGCGGAGGTTGCCCGGCTCAAGTGCCTCACCAAGCTCACCATTTGCCACTTCTCGATTAGGCACGTGCAAAATCTCGAATTCAATTGCCCGTGCCTGCTTAAATGTTGTTTTCCAGCTTAAATGTTGTTGCTTTGTTGTGTTGTCAGCTATTTTTTTTCTACTAAGTATTCAATTCAGTAGCATGATGGTAGGGGAAATGGAGTCTATGACTAAGCTTGGATGGGTAACAATGATTAGTAGTGCATGTTGGTAGGCTGAATGCCTCAATGCTAGGTAGCTTCTGATAACCATGATTTCTTTGTCGAGTGTCAATTTAGGTAGAGGGAATGATTGTCGAGCATATGTTTTTTTTACTTTGCTACTGTCATAATGTTTATTCATTTGTTTACTGTTCAGTTCATAACAGTACAAAAATTCTGAATTGTGGGTAGCTGCTACCTGCTATTCAGATTTCAAACACTATGATGCATGTGCATTATTTATTGTGCTTCATTGCTTCAGTGGGTGGTGGTGGTGGTGGTGCACCCAGTGGCGGCTATCCATTGACGTTTGATTAAGATGGTTGCTTTCTGTAGAATCTCCATAACTTTCCTTATTGCTGAAAATACAATGGTAGCCATGTGCAGTGTGCAGCCTTTAAATTGCTGAATCACTGTTAGGGTCATCAAATGGCTCAATCGATTTCATCCTTGTGGAATGTGGACATAGTCTCTTAGTTTCTGGAGTGTAAATACTGATGCGCTGATGTTTCATACCAGTAGGGTAGCAGCTTTTAGGCTTTTAGTCAGGGTGTTTTTTTTTTGGGGGCGGGGGAGGGCAGGATAAGGATGTCCAGTGTTTGGTTACAGGACTGGGATAGTGGGATGCCACCCTTGCCATGCTGCTGGGCTGGCTGTGCGCCACCCCCTGCCCGCACCGCTGTGACAATAGCGCATGGGCAGTCACAGTGGTGAAGCCGCACTGACAAAGGAGGGCGGCTGGTTCAAGTGGAGCTTCCCACCGATCAGGGACAGCAGCAGTGAGCCCTATCCTTTTCATCCCACATACTCAACACAAAATATGGTTGACCCCTTCCCAACAACCAACATGGAAATGAGATCATCCCATCCCTAAAAACTGGGACGACACCGTTCTGTCCCATTGCATCCCCAAACCAAACACAACCTTGCTAATTGAATGCCAATGCTTTTTTATGAACATATTGATGTTTCTGGCCATTTACGCAGCACCTTTTGCTAAATGAGCACCGGTGCTATGTGATATGAATACAATGGTTAGGCCTGGGCATTCGGGTTACCTGGAAAATTCGGGTTTGGGTTCAGGTATTACCCATTTACCAATATTTACAATTCGGGTTTGGGTTTTCATGTTGGACCACGATGATTGATCATTGGCAAACATAGTTTACTAGTTGGGTTCTCTTCTTAATATCAGGTATGGGGGTAAATTGGGTACTGCGAGTCATTAGCTGGACTAATTTTCGGTATCTAAAGTCAATGGCCCTGTTTGGCACAGCTGCTGCTTGTTGAAAAAGCAGCTTATCTGAGAAGCTGGTGAAAAGCAGCTTCTGCTTGTTGGCTGCTTTTAGTGTATTCTGAGAAGGAGCTGAACTGATAAGCTGCTGCAGAAGCTGCCTATTTGGCAGAACTTCTGCTTAAATTTGTGAAGAAGCTGAAAATAAGCTGTGCCAAACAGGGCCAATATCCGAAATTATAAGCGGGTATTTTGGGTACGGGTAATTCAGCTTCGGATATTAGGTATTGGGTTTTTTGCCCACTACTAAAAATAGGATTGCTTTCGCTAATCTGCTGAATCTGTGATGCGATGTACTTATATATAGCTTACCCTGTAATTATATATGTGATAGGCAACATGTAGCACCAATCCAAGAAAAGCTTGTCCAACACCGGTTGAGTTGGACATGTCCAACAGAGACCTCCAGAGGCACCAGTGCATAGTAGGATCCTAACGCGCGATAGTAATGGGAAGCGAGGCTGGGGAAAGCCGAAGTTGCTATGGGAAGACCGGAAGAGGCACAAAAAGGAGATTTGAAAGCATGGAATATACCCAAGATTTAGCCTTGAATAGAAGTGCATGGAAAACAGCATCCACGTGTCTGAACCTTGGCTTGTGGCTTTTCTTTGGGTTTCAACTCTTGCCTACCTCAACTTGCTTGGGACTAAAGGCTTTGTTGTTGTTGGAACCGAGTTTTATTGAGGTCTTGCACTTTTTCTTTCCATAATGCTATTTTGTGTTATCTGCAGACAAACTTTGGCCATTTATGAATATTTAGAATGGATCCACGAAAATTCTATAAGTAGATTCAACTTGAAATTACTTTCATTCCACAAACCAGTGGAGATACCCGAGGGACCGTGATTGTATCAGATGTGTGCTGCTTTAATGATTGGAGCAGTTAACTGAATTGCCTTGTTGTATGAGCTACTCTTTTGACTGATTGTTATTCTTGTCACAATATACAGGTACCTCCCTCCTGAGATTGGTTCCCTCAAGAAGCTCCAAGAACTTGACCTCTCTTTCAACAAATTGAAAAACTTTCCTAACTGTATAATTGAGTTGAGTGCACTGAAGTTTCTCAAAGTGACCAATAATAAGTTGGTGGATGTACCCTCGGGTATCTCCTCTTTGAGATGTCTTGAAAGCCTTGACTTATCAAACAACAGATTGACTTCTCTTGGTTCAGTTAAACTTATTTCTATGCTTACGCTGCAGTATTTAAACCTTCAGGTATATTCTCTATCTGCTATGCCTCCTCATGAGTAAAATTACATGCTTCTTTATTTGCCATATTCTAATTCTTCTAACATCTATTTCACGGTCTATATTAGTGTTTTTGCTATTCTGTTTTTTCTGTGGTTCAATATAGCAACATTGGGCTATACATATTTGCGTAATGTGTATCCATTTAAATCTGTTGAAAATTAAGGCAGATATGGCCGAGGAGGTATCTGGCCCCAAAACAAAGCATGGTAGGGTATTGGTTTTATGGGGAGCAGTTGTGCTAATGATGTTTTATTACTCATAGGTGCTATTTATTTTATATCATGGATGGTGTTTTGTAAATTCAAATATCATACATTGACATTTTGTTTTCTGTTTCAAGTTTAATAGGCTCTCCCATTCCTATGTAATTCCTTCATGGATATGCTGTGACATGAGGGGAAATGTTGAAAATACTATGAAGGGTTGCAAGTTAAAGTACACAGGTGTAGCAACCATGAACAGTTTAGCAGAACCTAGTACTTCGAGTCATGCTTGTGACAGCGCCCTTTTATGCGTGCAATCAGAATCTTCGCCAAATTTGAAACACCATGCCCCACAGAAAATTAAGAAGGGCTGGAGGAGACGGGATTGCCTGCAACAACGAGCTCGCCAGGAACGTCTGGAGTCGAGCAGGAGCAAGCTGAATGAAAAATGCATAGATGAAATGGCTGTGAACATGGCTGAAGATGAATGCCCTTCTAGTTTGCATGATATGGAAAATAAGCTAGGGATCAGAACAATTGGTGAAGAAACTTCAGTACAGGATTCGTTGAAAGAAACAAGTTCTATATCTGAAGATCTATTTTCAATAGTTGATGATGACTTGGATGGGCTTACGAAGGATTGTGGCACGATGGTACAGGATCACTATGATGAGGAGAAACCTGGATTCAATATGAGAGGTTACAATGATGACAATTCTTGTATCAGTGGGGAGCCTGCTTGTTTCAGCAGAAGCAGGATTTGCAGTGTTGAAAATGAACTAGATGATACTGCTTCATCTGTCCATGATGTTGGTGAGATTGCTCGAGACAATTCTTCAGTGACACCCAAGTTTGCTTTAAAATCTAAAAGGCACCCTGATATGGACAGCAATCCTAAACCAAGCAAATGCCCTCGGCCAATTGATGAACGCTCAAAACTTTCATATAAATACAGTGTGGAATCTTTTTGCAGCATAGATGACCATCTACCAGATGGTTTTTATGATGCAGGCCGAGATATGCCATTCATGTCATTAGAGGAGTATGAAAGGAGTCTTGGGCTGTATGCACGGGAGGTTATTCTCTTGGATAGGTTAGGGCCCATTCCTATCCATATGTTGCTGTCTACAATCTTTTGCCATGCTGTATGTTCTAATATTCTTTTGTTTTAATTAGAGAACAAGATGAAGAATTGGATACAATTGCTTCTTCAGCACAATTACTGCTATCTAGTTTGACAAGGCCAAACTCTTGTGAAATGGAGGAAGATGCAGGCCATGATTTACTGAGAGCATCAGTGCTCGCTTTGTTTGTTTCTGACTGCTTTGGTGGTTGTGACCGAAGCGCTTCTCTTGGGAGAACACGAAGAGCTATTGTTAGCTTGAGGAAGGAGCAGCCTTTTGTTTGTACTTGTTCTGCTGGGAACTTGGGTGACAACAATGAAGCTAAGCAGACCAATATTCTTTCTGGGCACTTTGATTTTGCTGGTTTGTGTAATAGATCAATACATCTCATCAAGGAAAGAAGAAATTCGGGTATTGTACCTATAGGTTCTCTGCAATTTGGTGTTTGTAGGCACCGAGCTGTCCTAATGAAGGTAGTTCTCCTGATCCCTGTTATATGTACCACCTTCCATTCTGTATTTGTACTTTGACATTATGTATTTGCATTTTAAAGTTTGAACACAGCAACTGTATGCTTTGCAGTATTTGTGTGACCGGGCGGATCCTCCAATTCCTTGTGAGCTTGTGAGGGGCCATCTTGACTATACACCTCATGCTTGGAACATTGTTCCTATTAAAAAGAGGAATGGCTGGGTAAGGATGATTGTTGATGCTTGTTACCCCACCAACATAAAGGAAGAGACAGATCCAGAGTACTTTTGCAGGTAGCAGCTTGTGATCTTATATTCCTATACTCCGTAAGCAGAAATCATTTTAGCTTCCCTTGTTTTCCCATTCTTTTTTCCTGTTGTATTCATATGAAGTGCACCTGCAATATGAACTGCATCATGCTTGTCCTATGTCATGGTCAATATTGCGTTAGCATTGTTTCAGTTATGCTAATATTGTTTGGCACAAAGAACGGCCTACAAAATTCCACACCACATATTTCTAAAACAGCTAATTTCCAGTTTTTAGCTTATATTTGTTTCATGTGATTTCAGTATTATTTTGTTATTTAGATGCAGAAGGTGAACATGTGGAATAAAATATCATTATGTCCACATATTATAAAAAAGAACAGTATTGTAAATTATTATATGGTATGCTCTACCTTTTGTCATATTCTATTTATAATATGATCCATGATGCTGCTAACAAGTTGGCTGTCCTATCTTTACAAATTTTACCTGTGGCTGTGTAGCTGTTCTCCGTCTGTACAATTTTCATTTAGAAAAATTATAGCAGCTAAGAAAATATCTTCCCTTTGTGGCAGGAACTGATGATTATTGCTGGTAGATACTCTTTTAATCCTTTATTATTTTGGTCAGCTTATGGTAGGGGTCTGATGATCTAGTGTTGCATGCACATTAGTCTTGCTGTTTCAGGGAGGCGCGGACACAAGTATTACATGCTACATACAGTTTCTTTCTGAAAGCAGATCATAACCGTATGTTTGATTAATCCCATCATCTCCATGCTATTTCAGGTATATACCACTCAGTCGACTTCAAATTGTGCTCGATGATGAGGGCTATACTCCTCGGTGTTCTTTCCCATCTGTGTCATCATGCAAAGAAATTGAAGTTACACCTTCTAGTTCTGTCTATCACTGTAAAATTGGTGCTGTTGATGCTGCTGCAAAGGTTTTTGTTCTTTCACCTTTTATTCCTTGCATCTTCTGTGTTTTTTTAGTCTAGGTACTTGACTTTGTTGCAATTGCAGATACGATATCTGGATACTCGCAGGGTCTCAAGTGATGAAGTTAAACTTTTTGAATACAAGCTTCTGGGGGAAGTAAGGATGCTGGGTGCGCTAAGGAAGCACAGATCCATAGTGGACATATATGGACACCAACTTTCATCTAAATGGGTTCAAGTCGACGGTGATAAAGAATATAGGATATTGCAGTCTATAATTTTAATGGAATATGTAAATGGAGGTTCTCTTAAGGTAAAAATCATTTATCATGTTTATGGCTTCCTCCTGCATTGTCTCAACATCAATTAAGATGTTCATTTTTAGTACTGTACCTGTTAATTTCTAATCAGGGATATTTGACAAAGCTACTGAAGGAGGGCAAGAAGTGTGTCCCCATTGATCTGTCAGTTTACATTGCTCGGGAAGTTGCTTGTGCATTGTTGGAGATGCACAAGAAGCTAGTTATTCACAGGGACATAAAAAGTGAGAATGTTTTGATTGATTTGGATCCCAAGAGGAATGCTGGTGCACCCATTGTCAAACTCTCTGATTTTGACAGATCCGTTCCTTTGTATTCTTTGTCCCATACATGCTGTATATCTCACCTTGGTACACACCCACCTGATGTTTGTGTTGGAACACCTTGTTGGATGGCTCCAGAGGTTGTTAAGGCCATGCATGAAAAACACCACTATGGACTGGTAAGAATTTGTTAGATAATTATGGTTTTGTTGTTTATTCACGATATTGGCTTAGTTATTCTGCATGCTTGTTGGTGAGTTTGGTTGTCATTTTGTTCTCAACAACCTGCATTGTGAAATTGTTAGGGCTAAGGAGGCCCACGGAGGGGCTGCGGCAGCAGCAACCATGGGCCCTCCAAGGACGATTAGATAAGGATAGTTAGAGATAAGATTAGAAGAGATTATCTAGGAACGTTATCAGTTAGTAGTTTGTTGAGAGTTTTTAGGAGAGTTTTTAGGAGATAAGGATCTCTAGCTAGATAGAGGCGACCAGCCGGCCTATTTATGTAATCAATGGATGAGAAACCCTCCTCTTGCTCGGCCGTGGACAGAGGCCCCCGGCCGGCGTTCCTGCCCATCGATACCCCTCTCCAATCCCTCATCGATCTAGCGACCATAACACCTGGTATCGGCTAGCTTGGGTTTCGATCTGATCCCATGGCTTCTACTGTCAATTTCGCGGCGTCATCCTGGCAACCGGCGTCCCCATCTCCATGGACTGCGCCGCATGTCACCTTCGTCACGCCATCCTGGCAACCGACGTCCCCATCTCTATGGGCTGCGTCGTATGCCACCTTCGTCACACCATCCTGGCAACCGGCGTCCCCATCTCCATGGGCAGCACCGTCTGCCAATTTTGTCACCACATCCTGGACGCCGACGTGCCCATCTCTAGGGACAACGCCAAATTTTGCCACATCATCTTCGTTGACGGCGTCTCCGTCCCCATGGGCGACGCCACTAGGGGCAGCCACGGCTCAGCAATCACCAGCTCCATCGATGGGGGACTTGTGGACCAACATAAGGGATGATCTCGCAAAGATGCAAGCCACACTCCAGAAGGTTGAGCAAGGGCTGCTGCAAATCAAGGTAGCAGTGCAACATGAGCAGCACCAGTTGGCGTTGTCCGCACGACTACATACATTGGCGGCTGTGGGCATACAAGCTGCTGCTCGTGGCTTCCTTGCACGACGGAGAGTGCGGGAGATGCGCCGGCAGATGCTCGAGGCAGCCTTGGTGACGGTTGACCTCGACACGGGGGCGCGACCTCGCCCTGTCGGACGGCTATCAGCAGCGACACCGGGCCGCTATCTCCAAGTGCGAGCATGGTACGTGTCCCGCGGGCGACGAACTTCAACTCTACGACAGCGGCGGTAGGGAAGGCACTCCCCTCGTCATTGGCAAGGGCACACTATTTAGCGCCACCACATCGCGCTACCGGTCGCCACGAGGGCGCCTCCGCTGGTTATTGTTGCGACCTACTCTAGGTGCCCGTCCATGAGCTCCCCTTTCATCCAGATGGCGTCCATGGGATCCAGGTGGCTGCACACGTGCAAGTCCAATGTGCGGAGGGTGTCCGCCTTATCTTATGGGGTAAAAAAAAGATTCGGAATAATAAGATAAGCCGAGATGTAAAAGGCTTGTTTTCTAGGTGTCTGGTTTTGGGTCAAATAGACTCGGTCTTTGAGCACCCGTCATGCTGCATCTCGAGGACGAGCTGCTTGTCCAGGAGGGGTGTAGTGTCAGGGCCTAAGGAGGCCCACGGAGGGGCTGCGACAGCAGCAACCATGGGCCCTCCAAGGACGATTAGATACGGATAGTTAGAGATAAGATTAGAAGATTAGTTGAGATTATCAAGGAAGGTTATCAGTTAGTAGTTTGTTGTGAGTTTTTAGGAGAGTTTTTAGGAGATAAGGATCTCTAGCTAGATAGAGGCGGGATCTCTATCTAGATAGAGGCGACCAGCCGACGTATTTATGTAATCAATGGATGAGAAATAAAGTAGGCAAGAATTAGAAGGGAGAAACCCTCCTCTTGCTCGGCCGTGGGCAGAGGCCCCCGGCCGACGTTCATGGGCAGGAACGTCGGCCGGGGGCCTCTGCCCACAGACGAGCAAGAGGAGGGTTTCTCCTTTCTAATTCTTGGCTACTTTATTTCTCATCCATTGATTACATAAATAGGCCGGCATGTCGTCTCTATCTAGCTAGAGATCCTTATCTCCTAAAAACTCTCAACAAACTACTAACCGATAACCTTCCTAGATAATCTTCTAAATAATCTCAACTAATCTTCTAATCTTATTTCTAACTATCCTTATCTAATCGTCCTTGGAGGGCCCATGCTTGCTGCTGCCGTAGCCCCTCCGTGGGCCTCCTTAGGCCCTGACAGAAATATTATATGCTCTCGTTAAGTATACAACAATGTTTTGAATGTGGCTTATATTTTAATATGTTCTGAGCTTGGTGTCAATTATCTTGCAGTAACAAATTTCGCCCTGATTTTGTTGTGACATATTCATATTTCAAATGTTATTCTGACCACAGTAACCGTCATGCAACCTGTGTGAATGCATGCCTGATGGATTCACACTGCAAATCCACTCCAATTTAGTAAATTGAGATCCATTTGAACTGATGAACTGTGTTAGTATTAATGCTTAGGTCCTAGGTGGCTAGGTACATGTACATTGTACAAGACTTAGGACAGACCCAGTGCTGATGGTCCCACATGTGTGGGGTCTGGGTAAAAAATAACCCAGACAACCTTACCTCTATATTTTGCAGAGAGTCTGCATCGAACCTATGACCTTTTGGAAGAGTACATTGTACAAGACTATTTAGTCAGATGTCTACAGATTTAGCCTGTCCCAACCAAATCCCCAAGAGGTTCAGTTGTCTGATTAGATGTTTCTTGGATGCAGGAAATAGATATCTGGTCATTTGGATGTTTTTTATTGGAGATGCTTACGCTTCAGATGCCTTACCAGGGACTTTCTGACTCTGAAATATATGATCTGATACTGGTAAGGCCTCTTCATATCAGAAGCAAATTACTGTTTTTGTAGTTGCTCTTAGTGGTTACATATTAACGTATAACCGTCTTCCTAATCCTGTCCCTTCAGAGGAAGAAACAGAGGCCAAGGCTAACTCAGGAACTAGAAGCATTCTGGACAATGGATGAGCCAGCTACGAGACTGAAGTTAGGGATCACATCTGATGCTCATGCAGATAAATTGAGACACCTGATAGATCTCTTCTACCAGTGTACCAGAGGACATGCATCCAGGCGGCCCAAAGCTGTGCAAATTTACAACTCACTGTGCTCCTTGCCCACATGCTACGACATGAGGTGAACGTTCTGATACTGTATGAACGCGAAACTTGATGCAGAAGTGCAGGGGAAGGTCAAGGCAGGACATCTAGCCAGCCTCAGAGGGTTTTGGTGCACTAACCCGAACATTTCACCGTGAGTTGGCCTTCAGGTGCTGCCAGGCAGAACATGAGAAGTGGGACCAAGGCTAGCGGCTGTGGTCGCCAGAGCTCCTCCTGAGTTGGTCAGTTTTGTAGCGGCACGGCATCTGCGTCCACTTGTAGTAATCATCAGGTTGTCAGTTTTGTAGTGGCACGGCATCTGCGTCCACCTGTAGTCATCATCATGTATGTGTAATCACATCCATTGTTTCCCCTTTTCATGGTTGCTGCCATCACAACGGGGGTTTAAGTTATCAAATTAGGTCATTGGTGCCCCAGGGCATTTGTCTGCTAGACCGCTGCATTTGTTTCTCTATGTGTATTGTATTGTTTATATCCGTTTAGAAAAAAATGACTGTTGTCCATGTAACAATTGATGACATCTGCTATATGTTATTGCGAGGTTATTTGTTTATGCTGATTTTACCAGCCATTTTCGGGCATGAGCTCTTGGGCTCTTGGGAAACCTGTATCGTGTAGTCTCGACAGACAAGAATATACTGATGAATCTTGATTTATGTGTCAGTCTTTTCACCATTTATTATATATATGCTCGCCTACATTTAAAACTTAGTTTGTTACTTTCTTTTTTTTTATTAAGGTCGACACAAATTGATTAAATTTATTAAGATGCGCTTGAATACATGTGAAGACGCTATTTGAGGCGGATAAGACTCTTGGTTATATATAACTCCTTTAATTTTATTCACAATTTTACCGCAGATTTTGCATTCATTACTTCGCGCAGAACATCAGAGGATACACTGAGCTGTAAGGCAGATAAACCTTTTTCATCAATATCTTTCTATTTATCATCAGTCACATCAGCAGGTCGCGTTTGCAACGCCTTTCGAATACATAACTGAGTCGCCTTTTGAATACATAACTGAGTAAGAACAATCTTTATCTAAATATGTTAAATAGTAAAATTAATTTTGCTATCAAACTTAGAATATCAAGTTTAGACAACATTTATAATCCGAAATAAAAAATATGAGGAAATAAAAATTGGCTAATCTTTTAATCCTTGCGTTGGGAGATTCCTGGACAAGCACGAGCAACAATGCACAAACAAAAGTAGCACTTCTTCACGCTTGGTGACCTTGAAGAGATTTCTGCACAAGCTTCTTTCGCTAGCGTGAGAACTGAGAACCGTAGCAGTTCACCTTTGTTGCGTCAAGGGAACAGGGATCAACACCGCCCGCCCTCTGGGAGCGATGAGAAAAAAAATCCACCCGGAGCTTGGTCACCAGCTAGGGATACGAGGCACACGATCATTGAAGCGTTCCAACCTTTTGGGATCCAAATATGATATAATTACTAGTCTCATGAGACTAATAAACACATTTATTTCATCAGATAGTTCAGAGTTTTACACAATAATTATTATAATATAAAAAACAAGCTCTAGCGAGTTTGAGAAATAGCGGAGCGGGAACCAGCTCGAGCCACAAGCAGACTGGGTGCAGACACAACCCCTTGTAGTTGAACAGAGCAGAAAAGAAGTCTTCGATCGCTGAAAAATATAAATAAAGTTGGGTGAATACTTACGTATTCCGCAAGCCCATTCTAACCCGTAAAAAGAGAGGGACCTACGTAGTACATGCTTGGTATGATGGAGTTATAAGTCATTCTTTAGAAAAGACGTCATCTTAGTATTTTTTTTACCTAGAAAATAGGGGAGTAGCACATTTTCTTAATCATCCACCATATAGCTTCCCGCTCCCTTGACATCATTTTCATTTCCGAAAACACTCACACATTTCCATTTCCCTTTTGAAAATAAAACACTAATTGTCGTACCACACTAGACTCGTCCATACTAGTGGACGCAGACTATTCGAATAGGTTTCAAACTCTGCGCCGAGGTGTACACTTTACACACTAGACCGGCTCTACGGTCTCACTACCATGAGACCCGACACCGAAGCTCTTTCCTTCCTTGCATGACCTTACCTTGTCAGTTATTCAGAAAGGAACAAGGCCACCTCCTCGTCCAAACCAGGACGGAATTAATCCCCCTCCTTGTCCTTCTGGTGCTCTCCAGTTACTATAACCCTAGGGTTCGAACCGTTCAAGTTCAGATCAAGTGACTGCCCATACAGTTTCGAGTGATTGTACTTAGATAAGAGTACATGTAGTGAATGACGACAAACCGGTCTTTATATGAGCAGGACAATCCTTCGTGCTCACACCTAACCCGGCTGAGCCAACATTTTAAGGCCCTCCCCAAACCGGGGAGTCCGTAATCATCCCACTCAAAGGTGGTAAGGGTGATAACCTTTCATCATACCCATTTAAAAAAATAGTTCATGCCATGCCAGCCCAATTGTGGCCCATCTTGTCGTGCCACCCATCGTGACTAAGTTTAAGGCACGACACGACCCGACTATTCAGGTTGTGTCGGCATGACCCATTTTTCTTCGTGTTGTGCATGTCTTGGGCTCTTATTTTCGGGTCATGCCTATGCGACCCCAAATGGCCCGACCCAAATTTTTAGGTCTATCCTTAATTATGAAGAGTCCTAGACTAATATGAAAAGTGTAAGGTTAGCATATCTTCATTGTTGATGTTCATAGCGACATTGGTGATCACGGTGGCATCGGTCGTCGGTCCCGCACATCCAGTTGATCTGCCTCCTACTCCTCCAGTGGGCTCTCCTCCTCCCTGCACGTTAGGGCCTAGAGGGGCATCAATGGTTGGTTCCGAGTCCTCCATCACCATGGTTAGCAGCTAAATTCCAAGCAACAAGTGTTGGCTTGTGCTGACCCCTAGCCCTATTAATATATCGCTTGGTGATCTACGGCTGCAACCACAAGGTCAGAGAGCCGCCCCTGATCAGGGCGTAGTAGTTAGGGACCTCCCCAAATTTCGCTCCTTTATGTTACGAGTGTGGAGGACATCTCAACATTCTCACATTTGTTCATTTTTCTTGTTCTTAACGTTTCTGGGTTCCACCCCTTGACAAGTTTACACATCAAGATCAATGGGTAACAATGGCCAATTAAGTGTCGTTGCACTCATTGATTATAACATGATATTCTGCATCAGAATGAAATATCTTTTCTAGGTTGCATCTACGCGAGTATTGAAACATTCTGCCCTCACTCATACTCATTAACCCATGGGTATAAAATATCACGTATAAACTTGTCCTAACCCAAATACATGAACTTGGTCCAACCTAAAACAACATAAAACCCTAGCTATATAACATATTTCTACTCCACAAAGTACTAGTTATATATTTGGATTGATGGATGCATGATATTATGATTTTGTTTAAAACATGTTTGTGTTGTTACTTTGATAGATGTTCACTCTTTGTGAGTATGGACGACCTGGTGGGTGGCTTTGACTCACATGGTACTGGAAAATATGTATCCATCACTGGATATGGGTGATCCGACGGGGTTATTTATTTGTCGTAATTACAGGAACGAGATAGCAATACCCAGTGAGGATTTACCCATTTGCATCTTTAATTCTAGCTCTACAGCTGCAAGAGTGCTGCTTATAAGAGCAGCTGAACAGGAAATCATCTTCTAGATCCAACTTCATAAAAATCACCTATTTTATTCATCCACCTTACTTCAACCCTCAGATAAAAAAACTTAGTACAAATAAGTTGATCAAACTATCTATATATTTTTATATGTGACGTATCTCTCTCTCACACGTCCAATAATATAATCCCTGTTCTAAGGCTCTGTTTGTTTCGGATTATAATCTCTCCAGATTATATAATCCACCGTAAAAAAATCCAGCAGTTAAACAAATACCTAGATTATTGGTTCAGATTATATAATCTAAAGCCCAAATTATGATAATCTCATAATCTCCTCAAAAGTAGCTTATTTGAGATTATTTTGGCAAAAAACCCACTACCCATGGTTATGTAAAATTGTAAATAGAAATTATAATTGTCGGGGACCATAATTAGGGGTACCCTCAAGACGCCTAATTCTTAGCTGGTAACCCCCATCAGCATAAAGCTGCAGAGGCCTGATGGGTTTGATTAAGTCAGGGATCAGTCCATACGAGCGACTCGATCACGCCACGCCCGAGCCTAGCCTCGGGCAAGGGCAGCCGACCCTGAGGTATTTCCGTCTCGCCCGAGGCCCCCTTTTTTACGGCAGACGCATCTCCGGCTCGCCCGAGGCCTTGCCTTCGTTAAGAAGCAACCCTGACTAAATCACCGCGCCGACCGACCAAGTCACTGGGGCATTTAACGCAAAGAGTGAGACTGACGGGCGGCCAGGCTTTGCCAAAGGCGCCATAGGAAGCTCCGCCCGACCCAGGGCTCGGACTCGGGCTAAGGCCCCGGAAGACGGCGAACTCCACTCCGCCCGATCCAGGGCTCGGACTCGGGCTAAGGCCCCGGAAGACGGCGAACTCCGCTCCGCCCGACCCAGGGCTCGGACTCGGGCTAAGGCCCCGGAAGACGGCGAACTCCGCTCCGCCCGACCCAGGGCTCGGACTCGGGCTAAGGCCCCGGAAGACGACGAACTCCGCTTCGCCCGACCCAGGGCTCGGACTCCGCCCTGGCCTCTGCCGAACGACCTCCGCCTCGCCCGACCCAGGAGCTCAGACTCGACCTCGGCCTCGGAGGAGCCTCCACGTCGCCCGACCAAGGGCACGAGTCCGCCACGTCAACAGGAAGCGCCATCATCACCCTGCCCCGAGCCGACTTGGGTCGCAGAGAACAAGACCGACGTCCCATCTGGCTAGCTCCGCCAGATAGGCAATGATGGCGCCCCGCTAGACCCATGACGACGGCGGCTCTCGGCTCCCTTACGAAAGCAGGGAGACGTCAGCAAGAGCCCAACTGTTCCAACAGCTGTCCCTCCACCAGGCTCCGTTACTCCTCCGACAGCCACGACACCACACCGGCTGGGTGCCAAGTTCTCTCCGGCTGCCACATTGGCATGTACCCAGGGCGCTAGCTCTCCCCCGCTAGACACGTAGCACTCTGCTGCATCCCCATTGTACACCTGGATCCTCTCCTTGCGCCTATAAAAGGAAGGACCGGGGCCTTCTTAAAAAAGGTTGGCCTCGCGGGAACGAGGGCAGGGGCAGGCGCTCTCTTGGGGCCGCTCGCTCCCCTCACCCGCGCGGACGCTTGTAACCCCCTACTGCAAGCGCACCCGACCTGGGCGCGGGACGAACACGAAGGCCGCGGGATCTCCGCCTCCCTCACGACCCGGCTCCGGCCACCTCGCTCTCCCCCCTTCGCGCTCGCCCACGCGCTCGACCCATCTGGGCTGGGGCACGCGGCACACTCACTCGTCGGCTCGGGGACCCCCCGGTCTCGAAACGCCGACAGTTGGCGCGCCAGGTAGGGGCCTGCTGCGTGTTGACGAGCAGTTTCCCGTCAAGCTCCAGATGGGCAGTCTCCAACGACCTCTTCAACCCGGGACGGTGCTCCGTTTCGGGAGCCTCGAGTTCATGTCTTTCGACGGCAGCTACGACATGATACTCCTTCCACCGCCGCGCGACAGCGACAATGGTGGCGGACAGCCCGCCCGCCGGCGGCGGAATCGACGACGTCTTTCCCGCGTGGGGGAAGGACAACTTTCGAGCTCGCCCCATCCTCTCCCTCGCCATCGGAGGAGGAGGCGGGGCAACCAGGGCCGAGCGGGAGGCTGCGCTCAGTCGGCTGTCGAGCAAATCGACATCCCCAGCGCCCCAACGGAGGACGCGTCGGGCGTCACCCTCGCGTTTGAGGCGAAGGCGAGCGCCGTCCCCCCGCGACACGCCGACCCTGAGCAAGTGGACGACGCCAGCGCGCTCACGGAGGGCCTGCAGGACGTCGCACTCGTACCCAGGACGACGGCGCGATCAGCCCCCGATGTGACTTCGTCGCTCCTCGTCGACCAAAAGGTACCGGCTGATTCCCATCCTTTGTCATTTCAACTCGACCTCAACCCGCCTAGTGACCTCGCTCTGGCGGGCGCTCACGTTGAGGCGAGTGCAACCCCTTTCGGGTTTCGTGTGCGGTCGCCTTGGGACCGATTGACGGGCGTCTCGACCTACGGACCCTCTGGGTCCGAGGAAGATGACGACCCCAGCATCTGCTGGGATTTCTCTGGATCTGGCAACCCCAGTGCCATGCGGGACTTCATGACCGCATGCAACTACTGCCTCTCCGACTGTTCCGACGGCAGCCGCAGCCTTGACGACAAGGACTGCGGCCCGAGCCGCGAATGTTTCCACGTCGAGCTAGGGGATCCCTCCGGAGGCAGCTGTCTCGGCATGCCGGAGGATGGTGATCTCCCTAGGCCAGCGCCTCGCGCCGACATCCCGCGGGAGCTAGCTGTGGTCCCCGTTCCGGCGGGGGGTCACGACCCACAGCTCGAGCAAGTCCGCGGGGCGCAGGCCGGGCTCGATGAGGGAGCAGGAGCGCTCGAGGCAATCCGCCGGGACGTCGGGCAGGTATGGGCGGGCCAGCCCCCGGCCGGAGAAATACGTCACCTGCCCCAGGGTCTCCAGCACCGCATCGCCAACGATGCCAGGGACAGACCGCCACCCGCATCCGGCGGAACCGGTCAGGACCTGGCAGCCGCAGCGATGCTCCTCCACGCGATGCTGGAGTCATCAACCACCGAGGGTCGGCGAATCCAGGGAGAGCTCAAGCATCTCCTGGAAGGCGCTGCGGCCCGGCGGGCCGAGAGCTATGCCTCCCGAAGGCAGGGGTACCCCTCGGAACCTCGTGCCGCGACTTCCCGACTCATGCGGGAAGCCTCGGTCTACACCGGGCGCACGCGCAACACCGCGCCTGCGGCCCCGGGCCACCTCGGCGACGAGCACCCTCATCGCGACCGTCGGGCCCGCCTCGACGAAAGGGTGCGCCGAGGTTATCACCCCAGGCGTGGGGGACGCTACGACAGCGGGGAGGATCGGAGTCCCTCACCCGAACCACCCGGTCCGCAGGTCTTCAGCCGGGCCATTCGGCGGGCGCCGTTTCCGACCCGGTTCCGACCCCCGACTACTATCACAAAGTACTCGGGGGAAACGAGACCGGAATTGTGGCTCGCGGACTACCGCCTGGCCTGTCAACTGGGTGGAACGGACGACGACAACCTCATCATCCGCAACCTCCCCCTGTTCCTCTCCGACACTGCTCGCGCTTGGTTGGAGCACCTGCCTCCGGGGCAGATTTCCAACTGGGAGGATCTGGTCCAAGCTTTCGCCGGCAACTTCCAGGGCACGTACGTGCGCCCCGGGAATTCCTAGGACCTCCGAAGCTGCCGGCAACAGCCGGGAGAGTCTCTTCGGGACTACATCCGACGATTCTCGAAGCAGCGCACCGAGCTGCCCAACATCACCGACTCCGATGTCATCGGCGCGTTCCTTGCCGGCACCACCTGCCGTGACCTGGTGAGCAAGTTGGGTCGCAAGACCCCCACCAGGGCGAGCGAGCTGATGGACATCGCCACCAAGTTCGCCTCTGGTCAGGAGGCAGTCGAGGCCATCTTCCGAAAGGACAAGCAGCCCCAGGGCCGCCCGTCGGAAGATGCTCCCGAGGCGTCTACTCCGCTCGGCGCCAAGAAGAAAGGCAGGAGGAAGTCGCAAGCGAAACGCGACGCCGCCAGCACGGACCTTGTCGCCGCCGCCGAATACAAGAACCCTCGGAAGCCCCCCGGAGGTGCCAACCTCTTCGACAAGATGCTCAAGGAGACGTGCCCTTACCATCAGGGGCCCTGTCAAGCACACCCTCGAGGAGTGCGTCATGCTTCGGCGCCACTTCCACCGGGCCGGGCCACCCGCAGAGGGTGGCAGGGCCCGCGACGACGACAAAAAGGAAAGATCACCAAGCAGGAGAGTTCCTCGAGGTCCGCGACTGCTTCATGATCTACGGAGGGCATGCGGCGAATGCCTCGGCTCGGCATCGTAAGCAAGAGCGTCGGGAGGTCTGCTCGGTGAAGGTGGCGGCGCCAGTCTACCTAGACTGGTCCGACAAGCCCATCACCTTCGACCAAGATGACCACCCCGACCACGTGCCGAGCCCGGGGAAGTACCCGCTCGTCGTCGATCCCGTCATCGGCGACGTCAGGCTCACCAAGGTCCTGATGGATGGGGGCAGCTGCCTCAATATCATCTACGCCGAGACCCTCAGGCTCCTGCGCATCGATCTGTCATCCGTCCGAGCAGGCGCTGCGCCCTTCCACGGGATCATTCCTGGGAAGCGCGTCCAACCCCTCGGACAGCTCGACCTTCCTGTCTGCTTCGGAACGCCCTCCAACTTCCAAAGGGAGACTTTGACGTTCGAGGTGGTCGGGTTCCGAGGAACCTACCACGCAGTATTGGGAAGGCCATGCTACGCGAAGTTCATGGCCATCCCCAACTACACCTACCTGAAGCTCAAGATGCCGGGCCCCAACGGGGTCATCACCGTCGGCCCCACGTACAAACACGCGTTCGAATGCGATGTGGAGTGCGTGGGGTACGCCGAGGCCCTCGCCGAGTCCGAGGCCCTCATCGGTGACCTCAGCCCAACCCGAGCCATCCTCGGTTCAGCCCGAGGAACCCTCGGCCCCCGAGGGCGAAGCACTGCGCATTGAGGAGGAGCGGAGCGGGGTCACGCCAGATCAAGATTGGCAGACCCCGTACCTGCAATATCTCCGCCAAGAAGAACTGCCCCTCGACCGAGCCGAGGCTCGGCGGGTAGCGCGACGCGTCAAGTCGTTCGTCTTGCTGGGCGATGAGAAGGAGCTCTACCACCGTAGCCCCTCGGGCATCCTCCAGCGATGCATCTCCATCGCCGAAGGTCAGGAACTCCTGCAGGAAATACACTCGGGGGTTTGCGGCCATCATGCAGCACCTCGAACCCTCGTCGGGAACGCTTTCCGGCAAGGCTTCTACTGGCCGACGGCGGTGGCTGACGCCACTAGAATTGTCCGTGCCTGCGAAGGGTGCCAATTCTATGCGAAGCAGACCCACCTGCCCGCTCAGGCTCCGCAGACGATACCCATCACCTGGCCCTTCAGCTGTGTGGGGTCTGGACCTCGTCGGCCCTCTGCAGAAGGCGCCCGGGGGCTACACGCACCTGCTGGTCGCCGTCGACAAATTCTTCAAGTGGATCGAGGTCTGATCCCTGAACAGCATCAGGTCCGAGCAGGCGGTGGCGTTCTTCACCAACATCATCCATCGCTTCGGGGTCCCGAACTCCATCATCACCGACAACGGCACCCAGTTCACCGGCAAAAAATTCTTGGATTTTTGCGAGGATCACAACATCCGGGTAGACTGGGCCGCCGTAGCTCATCCCATGTCGAATGGGCAAGTAGAGCGCGCCAATGGCATGATTCTACAAGGGCTCAAGCCTCGGATTTACAATGACCTCAACAAGTTCGGCAAGCGATGGATGAAGGAACTCCCCTCGGTGGTCTGGAGTCTGAGGACGACGCCGAGCCGAGCCACGGGTTTCACGCCGTTCTTCCTGGTCTACGGGGCCGAGGCCGTCTTGCCCACGGACCTGGAATACGGCTCCCCGAGGACGAGAGCCTACGACGATCAAAGCAACCAAGCTAGCCGAGAAGACTCGCTGGACCAGCTGGAAGAGGCTCGGGACAAGGCCTTACTACACTCGGCGCGGTATCAGCAGTCCCTGCGACGCTACCACGTCCGAGGGGTCCGACCCCGAGACCTCCAGGTGGGCGACCTGGTGCTTCGGCTGCGGCAAGACGCCCGAGGGAGGCACAAGCTCACGCCCCCCTGGGAGGGGCCATTCGTCATCGCCAAAGTTCTGAAGCCCGGAACGTACAAGCTGGCAAACAGTCAAGGCGAGGTCTACGGCAACGCTTGGAACATCCAACAGCTACGTCGCTTCTACCCTTAAGATGTTTCCCAGTTGTTCATATACCTCGCACCCACGCAAAGTTTAGTCAACAAGGAAGGGTCGGCCTCGCCTCGGCAAAGCCCGACCCTCCCTCGGGGGCTAAAAGGGGGGAAACCCCCTCTGCGTCAAAATTTTCCTCGAAAAAAAAATCTCTTTTACCAGAATGTCTTTCGTGCTTTTTGACTACTTCGAAAAGTGGGTCCCGGAAACGACGGGGTACACGTAAGCAGTCAAGGCTGACCGAGCCGAGGGACTCCTACGCCTCCGGGATACGGATACCTCACTCATCACCTTCTGCGACAAGTAACTCACGTTCGGATAAAGCGGCTCCATGGATTGAACAAGTCTTTACGTTCGGAAGCCCTTCTGCCGAAGCGATCTTTCGAGCCTTCTCGACCAAGTCGGTGACGGGGCCTCATGGACGGGTGAAAGTACGCGTAAGCGGCAAGGCCGACCGAGCCGAGGGACTCCCACGCCTCCGGGATACGGATACCTCACTCATCACCTTCCGCGAGAAGCAACTCTCGCTCGCACTAACATCCCTGTTACCGACAAAAAGTCCAGATACTCGAAACAAGAGGAAAAGAGACGCAGCTTTACAACGCAGCAAGGGTGTGTGATCTGGCCTCGACGGCCGCACAAGGCCCACGCTACAAGACAATCTGATCCTGCAGGCTCGGGTCTTGACGCTGGAAGGGGGCGGTGACACCCTCGGCATCGACGGCACCTTCGGCGAGGCCCGACCTAGCCTCGGACGGCGACACGGTCCGAGGGCCTCCGCTCCGAAGGACGATGTCATCACCACGCCCGGGCAATCGCTGTCAGGGACTTCTCCGGGGCCTCGGCCAATCACCTCCCGAGGGCACCAGCCCGGTCCGAAGCCTCGGCTGACCAGCTCCAGCGTCGATCCTGCCAACGGACAACTCGGCTAGGCTCCGGCCAAACAGGTTTCATTTTCGAGCCAACTCCGCCTCTGCACATGCTGATATCGCTACCCCTGGCCTCGGCTCGTCGAAGAGCGGCCGAGGGGTCTCTTTAACTAAGCTAGAGGAGCCTCGGACAACAGGGCCGACCGAGCCGAGGGACTCCTACGCCTCCGGGATACGGATACCTCACTCGTCACCTTGACACGGGGCGACTCATGCTTGGTGAAGCGGTTCAGATAATCAGTAGACGAGTCTTAGTGCTCGGAAATGAGGAAACAAAAATACGGCTCTGTGCCGACGTTACATACATGTTCAGGCCCCGAAAGCCGAAATGAACAAAAAACCCGGCACTCGAAGTGCCATTACAAACGGGACTCCGGTCCCCCCCCGATAGGGGCGGGCCTGCGGGGCGGCGGGAGGACTTTCACCCCCCGAGGACGAGAGGCAGCCATTCAGGCCAGGGGACGGAGACCCAGGGCTACTGACGGAGTTGGCAATCTCGTCGGTAGAGAAGCCACCTCCGTCCGCCGACGCCTCGGAGCACGCCGGCAGGTCTTCGCCCTTGCCAAGGCCGTCCAGGGCGTGGGCGCTGCCCTCGTGATGCGCGGCGTAATCGTCGTCCGGGCGGAGGATGCGGCGTTGCGCCCCGACTGTGTGACGACGACCCGCCTCTTCCGGCATGGCCGGAGGAAGTCTCCGTGAAGCTGGAGGATGCCGTTTTCCCCCAGATGCCCGGGAAAGAAGAGGGCAACCGACCCACACGGAGACAGCCCCCTGACTCGCCTCGTCCTCCATCTTGGCTTGGATGACGAAAATCCTTGAGGCTGAGGGAGGGGCAGAGGCCGCAAGCCCGGCTCGCTTTCCCCCACCATCAAGCCGGAGGTCACCATCTTGGGTGACCACCGGTGGAGGGGTGCAGCCGGGCTGCATGATGAAAATCCTTGAAGCCAAACGATGGCTGAAAGGTACCCGCTCCCACGGAGTTGTGTCCTCCGACGATGAGGCGAGGAGACGGCGGTTTCCCCCATCCGGGGGCTTGAAAGATGGAAAAACACGATGCATAAGGGAGGAAGAAGACATGGTCGCCTTACGAAAGGGGTCGCCCTCCTTTTAAAGGCGACTCTCCCTGCTTGCGCCCCCAACCGTCACGGGCTGAGTCTTCTCCAACACGCCTCCAAAGCCCTCCCCTGCGGCGCGGGGGCTGGGACCCACATGTCATGCAGACCGGCTCCGGGCAGAAGAAGCCGAACCGCCGCGCACGGCGCGCGCAACCACCCAGCGGTTACAAGTGACCCTCCACTTTTGCCAGACCAACGGGCGAAAGGGGCGGGCAGCCATGCAGGCGGCATGCAACCGCCCCAAGTGGACGCGCTTCTCCGACTCCTGACCTGCCAGCACGGAGGCCCAAGCCCACGCGTCGCGCGACCGGCGCGCCGGATGCTGCATGCAAGCAACTATACCACTTGCGCCACCACCGCACCTCCTCGGTTGCGGAACCAATACCGCGACCCGAGGCGACCCAGCGTGCGACCCAGCAGCAACAGCCTGACGCAGCGGTCAAACGCGGTCAAAAGTGGGCCGGCAGTAATGACGGTGGCAGGCGCGCGGGAGCAGCGGTCACGCCGTCAGCCAAGCTCACGTCCCATCCGGAGGCAGCGAGAGAACCCCCTCTCACGGTGTGAAGACGACGCGCCCGTGACCCGTTCCTCGAACGGCTCGCGCACGCGCAACGGCAGCCTCGCCAACTACTCGCCCCGGCGCATTAACTCTGCGGCTCGACAGGCGGCGCTTGTGGCGGAAGCAGCTGGCGACGCTTCGCCTTCGCAAAAACGACCCCACCAAAAAAAGGTATGCCACGTCGTTCAATTTCGTATCCTTTTTCCCTTTTTCCTCTTTCTCTATCTCTTGCAACAGGGACCGGGAAAGGGGATACCCCCAAAGGGATCCTTCCCCGTGAAGGAACTAGGCTCCGAGCCTCCTTACTGATCAGGGGTTCGAAGGCTGGCCCCCCGAAGGGTTCAACAGCCGCCTCAGATCGCGTGGGCCCGACACCCACTACTGGTCAGGGGTTCGAAGGTCGGCCTCCCGAAAGGTTCCACGACCGCCTCAGGCTACTCGGGCTCCGCGCCCATTACTGATTAGGGGTTCGAAGGCTGGCCCTCCGAAGGGTTCACAGTCGCCTCAGACACCGAGCGAGGGATGACCAGGGGTAAGTTCGATACATAACCAAGGCTCGGGCTGCGCTCCCGAGGTACCCTAGGACATTTCCGAGACCAGCGGGAACGATCCTGTAACGGAATCCCATCGGAGGGAGGCAACGAGCCCTCGGACCCCGTCGCCAGGGGACCGGGTCCGGCAGATCACCCGCAGGTACTTTTGGGCGTGCCTCCGGGCCCCTAGCCGACCCCCAACGAACGGGGCACGGACGTCCACTCGGATTACCCGCTTGCAGCTCACCGGAGACACCATGTTCGGTGCCCATCGAGGGTAACATGGCGCTCTCCCCCCTCCTCCTTGCGGAAAGGCGACGTAGGGGCGTATGTAAAAAAGCCGAGTCTGTCCCTGATCGCCCTCTCGCCCTGTGCGGAGGCTCGGGGGCTGCTCTCGCAAACCCGGCTCCGGCCAAACCGTTGACAGCGTCAACATACCAGCCCGAGAACTTGGGCCCCGACAGTGCACCCGGGCTACGGCCTGTTCGCATGAGGGAACCGCCAGACCAGCCGAAGCATTACGCAAGGCATTAAGACCTCGAAGGAGTGAAACCACTCCTCCGAGGCCTCGGGGGCTACACCCGGCGGGTGCGCTCGCGCGCACCCACCGGAACAAAGTGCAACCGAGAAAGGCTGGTCCCCTTGCAAAAAAGTGCGACGAAAGCCTCCAAGCGAGTGCTAACACTCCCTTCGAGGCTCGGGGGCTACTGTCGGGGACCATAATTAGGGGTACCCTCAAGACGCCTAATTCTCAGCTGGTAACCCCCATCAGCATAAAGCTGCAGAGGCCTGATGGGTTTGATTAAGTCAGGGATCAGTCCATACGAGCGACTCGATCACGCCACGCCCGAGCCTAGCCTCGGGCAAGGGCAGCCGACCCTGAGGTATTTCCGTCTCGCCCGAGGCCCCCTTTTTTACGGCAGACGCATCTCCGGCTCGCCCGAGGCCTTGCCTTCGTTAAGAAGCAACCCTGACTAAATCACCGCGCCGACCGACCAAGTCACTGGGGCATTTAACGCAAAGAGTGAGACTGACGGGCGGCCAGGCTTTGCCAAAGGCGCCATAGGAAGCTCCGCCCGACCCAGGGCTCGGACTCGGGCTAAGGCCCCGGAAGACGGCGAACTCCACTCCGCCCGACCCAGGGCTCGGACTCGGGCTAAGGCCCCGGAAGACGGCGAACTCCGCTCCGCCCGACCCAGGGCTCGGACTCGGGCTAAGGCCCCGGAAGACGGCGAACTCCGCTCCGCCCGACCCAGGGCTCGGACTCGGGCTAAGGCCCCGGAAGACGGCGAACTCCGCTCCGCCCGACCCAGGGCTCGGACTCGGGCTAAGGCCCCGGAAGACGACGAACTCCGCTTCACCCGACCCAGGGCTCGGACTCCGCCCTGGCCTCTGCCGAACGACCTCCGCCTCGCCCGACCCAGGAGCTCAGACTCGACCTCGGCCTCGGAGGAGCCTCCATGTCGCCCGACCAAGGGCACGAGTCCGCCACGTCAACAGGAAGCGCCATCATCACCCTGCCCCGAGCCGACTTGGGTCGCAGAGAACAAGACCGACGTCCCATCTGGCTAGCTCCGCCAGATAGGCAATGATGGCGCCCCGCTAGACTCATGACGACGGCGGCTCTCGGCTCCCTTACGGAAGCAGGGAGACGTCAGCAAGAGCCCAACTGTTCCAACAGCTGTCCCTCCACCAGGCTCCGTTACTCCTCCGACAGCCACGACACCACACCGGCTGGGTGCCAAGTTCTCTCCGGCTGCCACATTGGCATGTACCCAGGGCGCTAGCTCTCCCCCGCTAGACACGTAGCACTCTGCTGCATCCCCATTGTACACCTGGATCCTCTCCTTGCGCCTATAAAAGGAAGGACCGGGGCCTTCTTAAAAAAGGTTGGCCTCGCGGGAACGAGGGCAGGGGCAGGCGCTCTCTTGGGGCCGCTCGCTCCCCTCACCCGCGCGGACGCTTGTAACCCCCTACTGCAAGCGCACCCGACCTGGGCGCGGGACGAACACGAAGGCCGCGGGATCTCCGCCTCCCTCACGACCCGGCTCCGGCCATCCTCGCTCTCCCCCCTTCGTGCTCGCCCACGCGCTCGACCCATCTGGGCTGGGGCACGCGGCACACTCACTCGTCGGCTCGGGGACCCCCCGGTCTCGAAACGCCGACAATAATATATATCATCCTTCTTTCCTCACCTCAAATAAACAAAAAGGGTGCTATTATCTTTGTGAATAATCTACATTTGTATAATCTAGAATACCAAACAGCTACATGTAGATTATAACCTATTTAGATTATAATATGGATTATATAATTTAGATTATAATTCAGATTATATAATCTATAAGCTGAAACAAACATGCCCTAAATTTATAAATCATTTTAATCTTTCTAGATACATTGATTTTATTGTAGCTTAGATATACATTATATTTAGATATACAGTAAATTTACTATATATTTAAAAATTCTATGTATTTGAACGGAGAGAGTACCTTTGCAAGTGAACAAAGATTTTGTTAACAAGTACCACAGAAGAAATCATGCTGAGAAAGTAAAAGTCGCTTAGAGGGGGTGAATAGGTGGAATCTGAAATTTACAACTTAAAACACAATCTACAAGCCGGAGTTAGCGTTAGAATAAAAATCGAGTCCGAAAGAGAGGGCGAAAACAAATCAACCAAAAAATAAAGCGGATGACACAGTGATTTGTTTTACCGAGGTTCGGTTCTTGAAAACCTACTCCCCGTTGAGGTGGTCACAAAGACCGGGTCTCTTTCAACCCTTTCCCTCTCTCAAACGGTCACCTAGACCGAGTGAGCTTTCTCCTTAATCAAACGGGTCACTTAGACCCCACAAGGACCACCACACAATTGGTGTCTCTTGCTTTGATTACAAGTTACTTGAGAACAGGAATGAGGAAGAAGAAAGCCAACCAAGCAACAAGAGCAACAAAAGAACACAAGTCGATCTCTTCATAAGTCCTAAAAACTAGAGTTGAATTGTGGACTTTGATTTGATCGGAGGCTTTGATTTGTGTCTTGGAGTGTTGTGTATTGCTCTTGTGTTGAATGAGGAGTAGTGAATGCTTGGATGGTTGGAGTGGAGGTGGTTGGGGGTATTTATAGCCCCAACCACCAATTCAACCGTTGGAGATGGCTGCTGTCGATGGGCACACCAGACAGTCCGGTGCGCCAGCCACGTCACCCAACTGTTAGGGTTTTGACGGTTTCGATCATTGGAGCTCTGACTTCTTAGTGCACCGGACAGTCCGGTGTTGCACCGGACAGGCACTGTTCACTGTCCGGTGCGCTTCTGGAGGAGAACATCCTTTTCTCCCCTGTCATGTGGTTTGTGCATCCGCTATCAATGATCCAACTTGAGCCCCAAATGCATAAACCTGTAAAACAGTTTTAGGCCTTGTTCTTAGGTACCCAAACGGTCTTGAGTCCTTTCACATTAGAAACAAGTACCTTGGGTACCCAAACACTAGTCTTGGAGCCCTTGTGTTTGCCCCAACATATTTGGCAACTATTTTGCCTGATTTGTTAGTAAGCACATAAGATGCATCAAAAGTCTTAAATGAAATAATTGGCTCATTTGATGCAGTAGGAGATTTCTCTTTAGGCAATTTAACATGGGTTGATTGCCTAGAACTAGATGCCTCATTCTTGTACATAAAAGCATGGTGGGAAACAGAATGAGACTTCCTAGCATGAATTCTCCTAATCTTATGCTCAGGATAACCAGCAGGACATAAAATGTAACCCTCGTTATCCTGTACCATGGGAGCCTTGCCCTTAACAAAATTAGACAATTTCTTAGGGGCATTAAGCTTGACATTGCCTACCTGTTGGAAGCCAATGTCATCCTTAATGCCAGGGCGTCTCCAACTATAGAGCATGCTCCAAGCAAATTTAATTTTTTTTCATTTTCTATTTCATGCTCATTGATTTTAGCAGTTAATGTAGCTATGTGATCATTTGTTGTTTAATTAAAGCAAGGTGATCATTTATAGCATCAACATTAACATCTCTACATCTAGTACAAATAGTGACATGATCAACAGTAGATGTAGAGGGTTTGCAGACAGTTAATTCTTCTATCTTAGCATGTAATATGGCTGTCGGTACCCTAAAACTAGGGTACCCCCTGCTACTGTACAAAGACGAAGAACCCACGTGGCCATCCCTTAGTCGCGTGGTGGAAGTGCTGTGTGTGGGACCAAGCCACGGCTCGCCCCAATCTCAGGCGGCTATTCTGGGTCCACAGCAGCGCCCGACTCCACCACACGGGCGGGTCCGGAGCCGCCAGATGTCCAGAGAAGGTGATATACTCCAAGGCATCGACAGTGAGTCCGGACCCCCACGGGAGAGCGTCAGGACCCCTAGATATACAGTCCGGACCCCCAAGGTTGGTCCCGGACCCCCGGATATACAGTCCAGACCTCCAAGGTTGGTCTCGGGCCCCCACTCGTGCAAGCCAGACCCCTGGAATGGGATCTGGACCCCCCTGTATGGGGTCCAGGCCGCCCACAGGGGGTCCCAAGGTCCCAGGACAGAACATGCCCGGGCCTTGAACAGGACCCAGGCGGGGGTTCGGTGTCGACACATGTCCAGACCCAGTCTGGTGCGGACCTGTCCGCATGCGCTATTGCTCCCCGCCCAGGCAGAGACCCGATGCTGCCACATGGCCTACCGCACGTGACATAAGCCAACGGGTGGAACCTAACCTGAGGCCTCCGGGCTACGTGGCCCCTGCATTTATTGCAGATAAGTCGGTGCCGCCTGTCCATCCTGCTGACAGGCGATGTGTCGCCTCAGCATTTAATGAGACCTGTCCATTCCGTAGGCGGCGTGCCTGTCCATTCCACTGGCAGGTGATGTGCCGCCTCCGCATTAAATGAGACCTATCCATTCCACTGACAGGCAGCAACCTGTCCATCCCACAGGCAGCATGCCTGTCCGTTCTACTGGCAGACTGCACGCCCATACTACCGCGTGCACTACGCCCATCATTACTCGTACGTTACCAAGGAAGCCGCCGCTGCATGTCAATGCTACGCGTGCTGCGGACAACATGGGCCTAGAGATTGCACAGACGTACAACTGCATTAGTTGCTCTAGATATTCCATCCATTATGTTCCTGGTGCGCCAAATGTCGGAGAGGAAATTCTCCGGCCGAGTGGCGGAATGCACCCGCCCTAAATCCTAAGATGAGGAGAGGGCCTAAGCGCTTTTGCCTGTCTGTTAGATGGTCGAAGAACACGAGTGAACACAAGGATTTAGAGTGGTTCAGGCCGCCGGAGCATAAAACCCTACTCCACTGTGTGTAGTATTGCTGATGCTCGAGAGCTTGGAAAACTTCCCGAGGGTCTAAGTTGGCTTGAGAGAACTTGCCTTGTAACGTCAGTGTGCCTTCCCTTTTATAGCTCAAGGGAGGCACATACAAGGGTACTGAGCCCCGATGTGTAGGCTTAGGGTGCAAGACCAGGCTAAGCGGCTACACAGCTTCGGACCACCCTAGGAGACGTGCGTCCATTCTCTAGAACCGGACCCCAGGTTGATGGACCCACAGGACTATAGTTCCAAATACTAGGGGTACCCATCACAGAGTGGTGGAGCATGCAGGCTTAGGGTACGGAACCAAGCTAAGCGGCTACATGGCTCTGGACCACCCCAGGAGACAAGTACCCATTCTCCAGAACTGCCCCCCTAGGCTGCCGGACCCCCCCTGCTGAGGGGTCCCAAACTGCAAGCCTGGCTACTCAATTCGGATGTCACTATACCAGCAAGGGTGGGAACCGTATGGGTGGGTTAGATAAAAAATGGTGCTCGCAAATTGAAGCAAAATAAGACATCACAGAAACAAATCTGGGGGTGAATCTTTTCTTTATAACTTGATATTCATGATTGTAGGCCAACACACCGGGTTTATGAGGGCAGACCTCACCAGGCTGGTGTACATATATGCACTACCTAGTTACAAAGGAAGAAAACCGGGTCCCCAGGTTTGCTTTTATGGGAAAAACTTACGGAGATGCTCTATGTTCCAGGGATTGGGAAGAGGCTCTCCTTCAGTTGTAGCAAGGCAGACACACCCGGGTCGGCATATTTCCGTCACCATGAAGGGTCCCTCCCAGCTGGGGGAGAGCTTGTGGAGCCCTTCTCGGTTCAGTACTCGCCTTAGGACCAGGTCCCCGACCCGGAGCTCCCTACTATGCACGAACCGTTGGTGATAGCGCCTGAGCGCCTGGTTGTACCGTGCATTTCGGATCGCCGTTTGCCATCTATGCTCGTCGATGAAGTCCACGTCCTCACACCGTAGTTGTTCCTGCACAGACTCATCGAAAGCCTGGACCCGTGGGGAGCCCATAATGATTTCTGGGGGAAGGCAGGCTTCGGCCCTGTAGACCAGGAAGAACGGGGTCTCCCCGGTAGCTCAGCTGGGTGTGGTCCGGTAGCCTGGGGGCTAGTTCTGGAGAACGGGTACTTGTCTCCTGGGGTGGTCCGGAGCCGTGTAGCCGCTTAGCTTGGTTCCATACCCTAAGCCTGCACGCTCCACCACTATGTGACGGGTACCCTAGTATTTGGAACTATAGTCATGTGGGTCCAGCAACCTGGAGTTCGGTTCTAGAGAATGGACGCACGTCTCCTGGGGTGGTCTGGAGCTGTGTAGCCACTTAGCCTAGTCCTGCACCCTAAGCCTACATGCTCCACCACTCTGTGACGGGTGCCCTAGTATTTGGAGCTATGGTCCAAGGGGTCTAGACACACAGATTGGCTTCCCAGTCTAAGTCCTGCAGGTCCTGTAGCGTGAATCAAAGGATAAAAGATACCAGTTAGTGGGTCCTATGGGTGCTCTACTAAAGCTTCCTAGCCAAGGCTGTGTGTAGGTCCAGGTCCCAGTCAAGACTACCTCCTGGGGGCCTAGGTCACTAATTCTTTCTTAAGTATACTAGCATCCAGCCTCAACACTGTCGAGCCTGCATCCCAGGGGGGCCAAGTACCAGGGAGAAGTTGGTAACGACACACACAGCAAAGACAAATAGCATACAGATAAGTTCTGCCATTGTTAGATCAATACTTCCCAAAATTATCTTACAAAACCAGAAAATATTACAAGCCGCACCCCAGTGGAACCCTTGCCCTGTTTCTGTAGATCTAGCTACTAATCATCGACAGGATCCCACTGGAAGCGCTTGGCTACCACCTCCACGGTGTCTTGTACGCCCTCCCGGGCGGCGTCTTCAGTGTCGGCCACTGGACCAGCAATCACCGGCTCCAAGGAGATGGTCGGGTCGTGGCTCCGGAAGCACGTCAAGGATGTACTCTATCACCGCCCGGCAGAGCCTGCCGCCCTTGGCCTCCAGGCGGGCGCTAAGGATTTGGTCTAGGTGTCGGAGGCAGTCCGCGGCGGAGTCCAACACCGGGAGCGTGTCGGAGATGGACGTCGGCGGCTCCGACACCGGGATGGGGTTCACCCCTAGCGACACCAGTGCCGTGCTCACCTCGCCGACCCAGGCGGCGATGCGCTGGACCCCAGCGTGCTGCTCCGCCCGGAGATCTTTAAGCGTCTTCTTCATCACATCCACCGCCTGGGGGCCCGGTGCTGCCTGCGCCGCCTGCGCCGCTTGAAACCGGCGGACCCGCTCCTCCAGCGTCCGCTCCTTCTCCTCCGCCTCGAGCTCATGCTCGGCCAGCGACTTCTCCCGCCTTTCAAGCATTTCCTCTTTGAAGGCGAAATCCTTCCCCCACCTGGCGAGGTCCGCCTCCCGCCTGTCCAAGGCTCTTCTTTCGCTTTAAGCTTCTCGGCGAGGGCGGTGTCGCGGGCCTTGCCATCGAGCTCCCGCTGCAGCTTTTGCAGACTCTCCACAGTCACGGTCTGCTGGGCCCGCTGCTTGTCCAGGATCTTATTCATGGCGCTCAGCTTGGCGCTCAGCTCCGTGACGACCTCCTCCCTCTGGTTCAAGTGCTCCTCCTTCTTGGCCAGCCTCTTCTCCTTTCGGCTCGCCTCTAGCTCCCTGGCATACACCTTCTGGAGGTCCTTCTTGTAGTATTTGCGGTCCCGCGCTAGTTCGGACCGCTCAAAGGCGAACTACTGGGACGCCGCCTTGGTGCGCTCCTCCAGCTAGGTACGCCAGTCGCTGAGGTGCTGGTGCTCAGATTCCAGCACCTCCCATTCCCGCTGGATCGCCGCCTTGATCTCCTGGAGAGCCTGATGCGCACGAGACAGCACCCAGGGGAGGGGAACCGGCGCTGCTTCTAGCTCGGCGCCAGATCGGAGCCGCCGCCCAAGAACCACCTCCGGCTCCTCCAGAGTGGGCGATGGGATGGAGCTGGACGCGCCCCCTGCGTCACCCCCATGGCGGGGGCGGGCGTAGCTGGGACCTCCTCGGTCGTTGCCGACGGTGTACTCGACGGTGTCGCCGTCGTTGAGGCTATGGTAGCCGTCGGCGCAGTTGCAGCGGCCGGGGACGGATCGCCGGCACCACTCCCAGCAGACGCCTGCTACTGAGAGCCAGACCCGGCGGCGGGCATGGTGTCCGGCGGAGGAGGCGCACCCTTGGGAGCAGAGAGGGAGGAAGCCCTGGCAAACAAGGATGGGTTAAGACACGTCGGCAAGTTAACTACACTCGCAAAAACAAGGATGGGGCTACACTTACTTGGGGCCTAGACCTTCCAGCGACCCTGGAGGCGGGACGTCCGCTGCTGTTGTTGTTGCTGCTGCTGTGGTTGCTGCTGCTGGTGCCCCCGGGGGAGGTCACCCCCAGGTGGTGGTGGTGGCAGCGGGACCGACGGTGGTGGTAGCGGATCCGATGGTGGTGGTGGCGGAGGATTGGCGCGCCTCTGCGTGCCCTGAGCCTGGGAGCCGGTCTCCTCGGCCCCGCTAGTGGTCCTCTGATGCTTTGGGGGGTCCGAATCAAGAGGAGGATCCGTAACATGCGACCCATCGGTGCGGCGCAGCCGGCATCGCCTCTCTTCCTCCAACCCCCCGGTGCCACCCGGGGCGGAGGAGCTACTTGTAGCCCCTTTGCCCTTGTCCAAGGGGCTGGGTCACGGGGGGAGCTCTGGAACCCGCATCGGCGGGCTGGGAACCTCCGACCGATACACTGGGGATCTAGATCCCGTGGTGGGGTTCCCGGCCGCCGGTCTGGCGAACCGCCACACCGCTCTTGTCGAGGGTCGGCAGCCAGCCCAAGATCGCCGTCCTCAACCCTAGATCGTCGCAGAGCGTAGGGATGCCCTAGGGAGGGATTAGGGACTCAGGGATGAAGGACTCACCAGTGATCCCCTTCACCAGGAGCTCTAGTTCCTCACAGGACAGGTCGGTGCCTGGCCCGCGCTGGATCCAGCCGATGTCGTTCAAGCCGGTGAACCAGCAACACAGACGCGCCCTCCTCTGCAGCAGCGCGATCTGGCGCTTCAGGAAGTCACCAACCACGTGCGTCGACGTCAGGCCACCGGTTGCCAGGGTCTTGATCCTGTCCAGTATGGGCTCGAACATCGGCGCTAGCAATGGCTTGGCCCTCCATTGCTTCTGGTCGAGCCTTGGCCCATCGCTCGGCAGCGCGAGGCGGTCGTTGGCCTCGATGCTGATGATCACCCAGTCAGCGCGCCAGTTTTCCCACCTCGCGCCACCGAGGGAGGAGATGTAGGTGCTGGCCGAATCTAGCCTCGTCTGGAAGTAGTAGGCGCCGAGATCGTCCTTGGCCTTCCCTGACTTCACCAGCACGAAGAAATGGTGGAAGAGGGAGGTACACGACACCACCCCCACGAACATCTCGCGCAGGTGGGCGAAGATGGCCGCTGTCGGGGACCATAATTAGGGGTACCCCCAAGACTCCTAAATACTCGGCTGGTAAACACCATCAGCACAAAGCTGCAAAGGCCTGATGGGCGCAATACAGGTCAAAGCTCCGTCCGCTCAAGGAACGCAATCTCGCCTCGCCCGAGCCTAGCCTCGGGTAGGAACGGAAGACCTAGGAAGATTCACGCCTCGCCCGAGGGCCTCCTCAAGCAACGGACGCACCTTCGACTCGCCCGAGGCCCAGCTCGGGCAGGCTTCGCAGAGAAGCAACCTTGGCCAGATCGCCTCGCTAGCCGATCGGATCGCAGGAGCATTCAATGCAAGGATCGCCTGACACCTTATCCTGACGCGCGCTCCTCAGTCGACAAGGCCGAAGTGACCACGGTCACTTTGCCCCTCCACTGACTGACCTAACAGGAAAACAGCGCTGCCTGCACTACTCCGACTGCTGTGCCACCCGCCAGGGTGAGGCTGACAGCAGCCAAGTCCAGCTTCGGACGCCATAGGAAGCTCCGCCTTGCCCGACCCCAGGGCTCGGACTCAACCTCGACCTCGGATGATGGTCTCCGCCTCGCCCGACCCCAAGGCTCGGACTCAACCTCGACCCCGGATGACGGTCTCCGCTTCGCCTGACCCCAAGGCTCGGACTCAACCTCGACCCCGAATGACGGTTTCCGCCTCGCCCGACCCCAGGGCTCGGACTCAACCTCGACCTCGGACGACGGTCTCCGCCTCGCCCGACCCTAAGGCTCGGACTCAACCTCGACCTCGGACGACGGTCTCCACCTCGCTCGACCCTAGGGCCCGGACTCAACCTCGACCCCGGATGATGGTCTCCGCCTCGCCCGACCCCAGGGCTCGGACTCAGCCTCGACCTCAGAGGAGCCTCCGCCTCGCCCGACCTTGGGCTCGGGCCGACCACGTCGCAGGGGGTACATCATTACCCTACCCCTAGCTAGCTCAGGCTACAGGGGAACAAGACCGGCGTCCCATCTGGCTCGCCCCGGTAAAACAAGTAATGATGACACCCCGTGTGCTCCATGACGACGGCGGTTCTCAGCCCCCTACGGAAGCAAGGAGACGTCAAAAAGGTCCCGACAGCCACGACAGCTGTGCTTCTA
The DNA here is from genome assembly GCA_029449295.1 of Zea luxurians. Lineage (NCBI taxonomy): Eukaryota > Viridiplantae > Streptophyta > Magnoliopsida > Poales > Poaceae > Zea > Zea luxurians. Next base: position 39,210,321 of record JAOPSE010000026.1, read on the forward strand.
CAGGGTTTAAGCGCTCCTTCGATGGCCACGACATCACATGAACAGGGCACCAACACCTCTCCAACAGCCACAATGGCATGTACATAGGACTCTGGCTCCTCTCTGCCAGACACGTTAGCACACTGCTACACCCCCATTGTACATCTGGCCCCTCCTTACGTCTATAAAAGGAAGGTCCAGGGCCCTCGTACGGAAAGGTGGCCGCGCAGGAGGACGGGCTGACGAGTAGGCTCACACACTCTCTCTCCCTCGCGAACGCTTGTAACCCCCTACTGCAAGCGCATCCGCCCTGGGCACAGGACAACACGAGCTGCGGTTCCCCTTATTGTTCTTCCTCCTTGTGTTCTGTCTCGCACCGACCCATCTAGGCTGGGACACGTAGCGACAATTTACCCGTCGGTCCAGGGACCCCCCAGGGTCGAAACGCCGACAGTTGGCGCACCAGGTAGGGGCCTGCTACGTGTTGACGAACAGCTTCCCATCAAGCTCCAGATGGATAGTCTCCAGCAACCTCTCCAGCCCGGGACGCTGCTCCGTTTTCGGGAGTCTCGAGTTCATGTCCCTCGACGATAGCTACGACATGGTACACCTTCCTCCGCCGCGCGACAACGACAATGGCAGCCGTCAGCCCGCCCGCCGGCGGCGGAATCGATGACGTCTTCCCCGCATGTTGGAAGAACAGCATCCGAGTCTGTCCCGTCACCTTCCTCGCCGACGGAGGAGAAGGCGGGGCAACCCTGGACCAAGCAGGAGGCGACACCTCGTCGGCTGTCGAGCGAGTTGACGATGCCGGCGCCCCAGCGGGGGACACGTCCGGCATCGACCTCGCGTCTGAGACGAAGACGGACGTCATTTCCCCACAACACGCCAACCCCAAGCGGACGGATGACGCCAGCACGCTCGTGAAGGACCTGCTAGGCGTTAGCCTCGTACCTGAGATAACGGTGCAGTCCGTCTCCGACGCGACTCCGTCACCATCCGTCGATCAAGAGGTACCGTCCGTTTTCCACCTTTTGCCTTTTAGATTCAGCTTCGACCCACCAAGCGTACCCTGCTTCGGTGGACGCTTTCATAAAGGCATATTTGAAGCCTTCCGGGGTATCATATGTGGTCAACCTGGGATCGATTGACGACCGTCTCGACCTACGGGCCCCCGGGTTCCGAGGAAGATGATGAGCCCGATTATGGTTGGGATTTCTCCGGGCTCGGGAACCCCAGTGCCATGCGGGACTTCATGACCGCATGTGACTACTGCCTCTCTGATTGCTCCGATGATAGCCACGGCCTCGGCGACGAGGACTGTGGCCCAAGTCGCGAATGTTTCCACGTCGATCTAGGGGGTCTCGACGAAGGCAACCACCTTGGTATGCCGGAGGACGGCGATCCCCCTAGGCCTGCGCCTCGCGTTGACATCCTTCGGGAGCTAGCTGTGGTCCCAGTCCCTGCAGGGGGTCAGGACACACAGCTCGAGCAAATCCGCGAGATGCAGGCCAGGCTCGACGAGGAAGCAGGGCAACTTGTGCAGCTCCGGCAGAACATCGGGCAGGAGTGGGCAGGCCGAGCACCAGTTGGAGAAGCGCGTCATCTGCCCCAGGACGTCCAACACCGCATCGCTGACGATGCCAGGGCAAGGCTGCCCCTGACTTCCTAGTGGGGTCGGCCAGAACTTGGCTGCAGCAGCAATACTACTCCGAGCGATGTCGGAACCATCCACCACCGAGGGACGGCGTATCCAGGGAGAACTCAAGAATCTCCTGGAGGATGCCACGGTCCGACGGGCCGAAAGCACTGCCTCCCGAAGGCAGGGATACCCCCCGGAGCATCGCGCTGCGACTTCCCGATTCATGCGGGAAGCCTCGGTCCACACCGGGCGCACGCGGGACACAGCGCCTGTGGCCCCGGGCCGCCTCGGCAACGAGCACCATCGCCGCGACCGTCGAGCCTACCTCGACGAAAAGGTGCGCTGAGGCTACCACTTTAGGCGTGGGGGACGCTGCGACAGCGGGGAGGATCGGAGCCCCTCGCCCGAACCACCCGGTCCGCAAGCTTTCAGCCGGGCCATACGACGGGCGCCGTTCCCGACCCGGTTCCGGACCCCGACTACCATCACCAAGTACTCGGGGGAAACAAGGCCGGAACTATGGCTCACGGACTACCGGCTGGCCTGCCAGCTGGGTGGAATGGACGATGACAACCTCATCATCCGCAACCTCCCCCTGTTCCTCTCCGATGCCGCCCAGGCCTGGCTGGAGCATCTGCCTCCTGCGCAGATCTCCAACTGGGACGACCTGGTCAAAGCCTTCGCCGACAACTTCTAGGGCACATACGTGCGCCCTGGGAACTCCTGGGATCTCCGAAGCTGCCACCAGCAGCCGGGAGAATCCCTGCGGGACTACATCCGGCGATTTTCAAAGCAGCGCACCGAGCTGCCCAACATCACCAACTCAGATGTCATCGGCGCATTCCTCGCTAGCACCACTTGTCGCGACCTGGTGAGCAAGCTGGGTCGCAAGACTCCCACCAGGGCGAGCGAGCTGATGGACATCGCCACCAAGTTTGCCTCTGGCTAGGAGGCGGTCGAGGCCATCATCCGGAAGGACAAGTAGCCTCAGGGACGCCAACAGGAAGACGTCCCCGAGGCGTCCACTCAGCGTAGCACGAAGAAGAAGGGCAAGAAGTCGCAAACAAAACGCGACGCCGCCGACACAGATCTTGTCGCCGCTGCCGAACACAGGAACCCCCGGAATCCTCCCGGAGGGGCCAACCTATTCGACAATATGCTCAAGGATTCGTGCCCCTATCATCAGGGTCCCGTCAAGCACACCCTTGAGGAGTGCGTCATGCTTCGGCGCTACTTCCACAAGGCCGGGCCACTGGCGGAAGGTGGCAAAGCCCACGACAGCGACAAGAAAGAAGGCCGCAAGGCAGAGGAGTTCCCTGAGGTCCATGACTGCTTCATGATCTACGGTGGGTGGGTGGCGAATGCCTTGGCTCGGCACCGCAAGCAGGAGCGCCGAGAGGTCTGCTCGGTGAAGGTGGTGGCGCTAGTCTACCTAGACTGGTTCGACAAGCCCATCACCTTCGAACAAGGCGACCACCCCGACCGCGTGCCGAGCCCGGGGAAGTACCCGCTCGTTGTTGATCCCGTCATCGGCAATGTCAGGCTTACCAAGGTCCTCATGGACGGAGGCAACAGCCTCAACATCATCTACGCCGAGACCCTCAGGCTATTGCAGATCGATTTGTCCACGATCTGGGCCGGTGCGGCGCCCTTTCACGGGATCATCCCCGGGAAGCGTGTCCAACCCCTTGGGCAACTCGATCTGCCCGTCTGCTTCGGGACTCCCTCCAACTTCCGAAAGGAAACCCTCACGTTCAAGGTGGTCGGGTTCCGAGGAACCTACCACGCAGTGCTGGGGAGACCATGCTACACCAAGTTCATGGCCGTCCCCAACTACACCTACCTCAAGCTCAAGATGCCGGGCCCCAACGGGATCATCACCGTCGGATCCACATACCGACACGCGTACGAATGCGACGTGGAGTGTGTGGAGTACACTGAGGCCCTCGCCGAGTCCGAGGCCCTCGTCGCCGACCTGGAGAGCCTCTCCAAGGAGGTGCCAGATGCGAAACGCCACGCCAGCAACTTCAAGCCAGCAGAGGCGGTTAAGTCCGTCCCTCTCGACCCCAGCAACGATGCCTCCAAGCAAGTACGGATCGGCTCTGAGCTTGACCCCAAATAGGAAGCAGTGCTCGTCGACTTTCTCTGCGCAAACGCCGAGGTTTTTGCGGGGAGTCCCTCGGACATGCCTGGCATACCGAGGGATGTCGCCGAGCACTCGCTGGATATCCGAGCTGGAGCCTGACCCGTGAAGCAGCCTCTGCGCCGATTCGACGAAGAAAAGCGCAGAGCCATAGGCGAGGAGATCCACAAGCTGATGGCTGCAGGATTCATCAAAGAGGTATTCCATCCCGAATGGCTAGCCAACCCTGTGCTTGTGAAAAAGAAAGATGGGAAATGGCGGATGTGTGTAGACTACACTGGTCTAAACAAAGCATGTCTGAAGGTTCCCTACCCTCTACCTCGCATCGATCAAATCGTGGATTCCACTGCTGGGTGCGAAACCCTGTCTTTCCTTGATGCCTACTCAGGGTATCACCAAATCAGGATGAAAGAGTCTGACCAGCTCGCGACTTCTTTCATCACACCCTTTGGCATGTACTGCTATATTACTATGCCATTCGGTTTAAGGAATGCAGGCGCGACATACCAAAGGTGCATGAACCACGTGTTCAGACAGCACATTGGCCGAACGGTCGAGGCTTACGTCGACGACATCGTAGTCAAGTCGAGGAAAGCCTCTGACCTCCTCTCTGACCTTGAAACGACATTCAAGTGTCTCAAAGCGAAAGGCGTAAAACTCAATCCCGAGAAGTGTGTCTTTGGAGTCCCCCGAGACATGCTCCTGGGGTTCATCGTCTCCGAGCGGGGCATCGAGGCCAACCCGGAGAAAATCGCGGCCATCACCAACATGGGGCCTATCAAGAACTTGAAAGGAGTACAGAGGGTCATGGGATGCCTTGCGGCTCTGAGCCGCTTCATCTCGCGCCTCGGCGAAAGAGGCCTGCCCCTGTACCGCCTCTTAAGGGAGACCGAGCGCTTCACTTGGACCCCTAAGGCCGAGGAAGCCCTCGAGAACTTGAAGGCGCTCCTTACAAGCGCGCCCATCCTGGTGCCCCCCGCTGTCGGAGAAGCTCTCCTGATCTACGTAGCTGCAACCACTCAGGTGGTCAGCGCCGCGATCGTAGTCGAGAGACGAGAAGAAGGGCATGCATTGCTCGTCCAGAGACCAGTCTACTTCATCAGTGAGGTACTGTCCGAGACCAAAATCCGCTACCCGCAAATTCAGAAGCTACTGTACGCGGTAATTCTGACGTGGCGAAAGTTGCGACACTACTTCGAGTCTCATCCGGTGACTGTGGTGTCATCCTTCCACCTGGGGGAGATCATCCAGTGTCAAGAGGCCTCGGGTAGGATTACAAAGTGGGCGGTGGAGATCATGGGCGAGACAATCTCGTTCGCCCCTCGGAAGGCCATCAAATCCCAAGTCTTTGCGGATTTCATGGCAGAATGGGTCGACACCCAGCTTCCAGCAGCTCCGATCCAACTAGAACTCTGGACCATGTTTTTTGATGGGTCGCTGATGAAAACAGGAGTGGGCGCGGGCCTGCTCTTCATCTCACCCCTCGGGAAGCACCTCCGCTACGTGCTGCGCCTCCATTTCCCGGTGTCCAACAACGTGGCCAAGTACGAGGCTCTGGTTAATGGGTTGCGCATCGCCATCGGCCTAGGGGTTCGGCGCCTTGACGCTCGTGGCGACTCGCAGCTTATCATCGACCAACTCATGAAGAACTCCCACTGCCACGACCCGAAGATGGAAGCCTACTGCGACAAGGTTCGGCGCCTGGAAGACAAGTTCTACGGGCTCGAGCTCAACCACGTCGCTCGACTGCTACAACGAGACTGCGGACGAGCTGGCTAAAATAGCCTCGGGGCGGACAACGGTCCCCCTGGACGTCTTCTCCTGAGACCTGCATCAACCCTCCGTCAAGACCGACGACACGCCCGAGCCCAAGAAGGCCTCGGCCCTGCCCGAGGCACCCTCGGCTCGGCCCGAGGCATCCTCGGCTCAACCCGAGGCACCCTCGTCCGCCGAGGGTGAGGCACTGCCCGTCGAGGAGGAGCGGAATGGGGTCCCGCCTAATCAAAACTGGCAGAACCCCGTACCTACAATATCTCCACCGAGGGGAGCTACCCCTCGACGGAACCGAGGCTCGGCGATTGGCGCGGCGCGCCAAGTCGTTCGTCTTGCTGGGTGACGAAAAGGAGCTCTACCACCACAGCCCCTCAGGCATCCTCCAGCGATGCATATCCATCACCAAAGGTCAGGAGTTATTGCAAGAAATACACTCGGGGGCTTGCGGTCACCACGCAGCGCCTCGAGCCCTCGTTGGAAACGCCTTCCGACAAGGTTTCTACTGGCCAACCACGGTGGCTGACGCCACTAGGATTGTACGCACCTGTCAAGGGTGTCAATTCTACGCAAGGTAGACCCACTTGCCCGCTCAGGCTCTGCAAACAATACCCATCACCTGGCCGTTTGCTGTGTGGGGTCTGGACCTCGTCGGTCCCTTGCAGAAGGCACTCGAGGGCTTCACGCACCTGCTGGTCGCTATCGACAAATTCTCCAAGTGGATTGAGGTCCAACCCCTAAACAGCATCAGGTCCTAACAGGCGGTGGCGTTCTTCACCAACATCATCCATCGTTTTGGAGACCCGAACTCCATCATCACCGACAACGGCACCCAGTTCATCGGCATGAAGTTCCTGGACTTCTGCGAGGACCACCACATCCGGGTGGACTAGGGCCACCGTAGCTCACCCCATGATGAATGGGCAGCTAGAGCGTGCCAACGACATGATTCTACAGGGACTCAAGTCCGAGAATCTACAACGACCTCAACAAGTTCGGCAGGCGATGGCTGAAGGAACTCCCCTCGGTGGTATGGAGTCTAAGGACGACACCAAGCCGAGCCACGGGCTTCACGCCGTTTTTTCTAGTCTATGGGGCCGTGGCTATCTTGCCCACAGACCTAGAATACGGCTCCCCGAGGACGAGGACATACGACGCCCAAAGCAACCAGACCAACCAAGAAGACTCACTGGACCAGCTGGAAGAGGCTCAGGGACATGGCCTTACTACACTCGGCGCGGTATCAGCAGTCCCTGCGACGCTACCACGCCCGAGGGGTTCGGTCTCGAGACCTCCAGGTGGGTGACTTGGTGCTTCGGCTATGGCAAGACGCCCGAGGGCGCCACAAGATCACGCCTCCCTAGGAAGGGCCATTCATCATCGCCAAGACTTTGAAGCCCGGAACATACAAGCTGGCCAACAGTCAAGGCGAGGTCTACAGCAACGCTTGGAACATCCGATAGCTACATCGCTTCTACCCTTAAGATGTTTTCAAGTCATTCATATACCTCGTTTACATACACAAGTAAAGTCTAACCATCAAGGAAGAGTCAGCCTTGCCTCGGCAAAGCCCGACCCTCCCTCGGGGGCTAGAAGGGGGGAACCCCCTCTGCGTCAAAAATTTCCTCGGAAAAAGTCTTTCGGCTAGAACATCTTTCGTGCTTTTCGACTACGTCGATAGTGGGATCCTGAAAACGACGGAGTACACGTAAGCGGCAAGGCCGACCGAGCCGAGGGACTCCTACGCCTCCGGGATACGGATACCTCACTCATCACCTTCTGCGAAAAGTAACTCACGCTCGGATAAGCGATTCTGCTAACCGAACAAGTCTTAACGCTCGAAAATTTGTCTGCCAAAACAATTTTTCGTGCCTTCTCGACTATACCGATAACAGAATCCCACGGACGAGCAAGAGTACACGTAAGCGGCGAAGGTCGACCGAGCCGAGGGACTCCTACGCCTTCGGGATACGGATACCTCACTCATCACCTTCCGCAATAAGTAACTCTCGCTCGGATAAACGATTCTGCTACCAACTAGCAAGTCCTGATACTCGAAACGAGAGGAAAAGAAACACAGCTTTATAACACGACAATGACATGTTTGGGCCTCGGCGGCCGCAAAAAGCATGCGCACACTATAGACAAACTGTTCCTGCAGGTTTAGACATCAATAGGGGGAGCAGCAGCACCCTCGGCATCGTCTCCACCCTCGATGGAACCAGGCCCGGCCTCGGACGGCAACACGAGCGAAGGATCTCCACCTCGAAGGAAGATGTTAGCACCACGCCTGGGCCATCGCCGCCAGGGTCCCCTCCAGAAACTCGGCCCAAGCAGACGGTTTGTCTGGCCGCTCCGTGGCCTCAGCCAGCTGTCCCCCGAGGACACCAGCCCTGCTCATGGCCTCGGCAGCCCAACTCCGGGGTTGGTCCCGCTAGTGGATGACTCGGCCAGGCTTCGGCCACCGCTGCTACACCTCCCCGGCCGGGACCGACGAAGCCCCCTTTTTCGAGCCAACTCCGCCTCTGTCCATGCTGATACCGCTGCCTCCGGCTCCGGCTCATCGCAGAGCGGCCGAGGGTTTCTTTAACTGGGCAAGAGAAGCCTTGAGTGGCAAGGCCGACTGAGCCGAGGGACTCCTACGCCTCCAGGGATACGGATACCTCACTCGTCACCTTCCACGTAGGGCAACTCACACTTGGTTAAGCGGTTCAGCTAACCGACAGGCGAGGCCTGGTGCTCGAAATAGGGAAGAAACACGGCTTTACGCCCAAGTACATAGATGTTCAGGCCCCGACAGTCGCAATGAACATACACCGACACTCAAGATGCCATTACAAATGGAACTCCGGTTTCACTCCCGCGGGTATGAACAACCTCCATACCAGGAGGGCCTGTGGGACGACGAACTCCAAGCGGCTCACCGGCAACCGCTCCGACAGCAGCGACAACGACCTCCATCCCGGGCGGCAAGACAGCTGTAGCAATGGCTTCAGGGCAAACGCTGCGGCAAAAAAGCCCTCGCCCACGAAGGACGAGAACCAGCCATTCAAGCCAGGGAGACGAAGGTCTAGGGGTGCGAGCGGAGTTGGCGATCTCGTCGGCAGAGAAACCTTCTCCAGCTGCTGCCACCACAGCACCGACGGTGACGTCCACCTGTCCGCCAGCACCGCACCAGCAAGCGTCGGCCGCCCCAAAGTGCACCGGCAGGTCCTCACTCCCACCCTCGCCGAGGCCGCCCCAGAACATGAGCACCACCCTCGCGGCGTACGACGTGCTGGGCAACCCTCTGGCACGGCTGTCGGCGCGAGGAAGACCTGGACGTGGCCGACTCGTACGCGGCACGTTCGCCGCCCGGATGAAGGACGGAACACTGCACCCTGCCCAGGAAGCAGCAGTTCGCCCTCCCCGCATGGCTGAAGGAAGCCTCCGCAGGGCTGGAGGATGCCTTTCTCCCCCAAACGCTGGGGGAAGAAAAGGGTTACCGGCCCACGCGGAGGTGACCCCCCACTCGGTGCGCTTCTTTGCCTCAGCCCGGATGACGAAAATCCTTGAAGCTGAGGGCGGGGCGGAGGCCGCAGCCCGGCTCGCTTCTCCCCACCTAACTACCCATTGGTGGGGGAATGCAGCCGGGCTGCACGACGAAAATCCTTGAAGCCGAACGATGGCTGAAAGGCACCGATCTCCATGAGATTGCGCTCGTCCAATGGCAGCAAGAGCAAGACGACGCTGGGGCACCCCATCCGGGGGCTCGGAAGGTGGAAGGGCGCAATGCATGAAGAGAATGCGGAGGCGTGACTGCCACCCAGGGAGCCTTTCCCTTTTTAAAGGCGACTCACCCCACTCGCGTCCTCAGGCGTCGCAGGCTAAGTCTTCACCAACGCGCTCAAAGATCCTCCCCCTACGACACAGGGGCTGGGTCCCACACTGACATGCAAGCTGGCCCAGGACAGAAGAAGCCAAACCGCCGCGCGCGGAGCGTGTAACCGCCCAGCGGTTACAAGCATTCCTCCTTCTTTGCCTAAACCAGCGGGTGAAAGGGCGGACCGCCATACAGGCAGCATGCAACCGCGCCATGGGGATGCACCCTTTTGACTTCAACACGTCCGACATGGAGTCTCAGGCCCACACGTCATGTAACCGGCGCGCCGGTTACTACGTGCGAAAAACTGCAGCACCACTTGCGCCAGCGCCGCGCCTTCTTGACTGCGGAACCAGTGCCGCAATTCGAGGTAACCCTGCACGTGGACCAGCAGTGCCTAGCCAAACACGCCGGTCATGGGTCAGCCAGCCGCGGGAGAAGGCGCGACGGTCGATATGGCCAGAAGTGGGCTGACAGTAATGGCGGCAGCAGGCGAGCGGAAGCGGCGGTCAAATCGTCTGCAGGCTCACGTCCCCTCCTGGAGCAGCAGGAGAGCCCTCTCCCACGGCGTGAAGACGACGCGCCCGTGTTCCATTCCTCGAACGGCTCGCACATGCACAACGGCTGCCCCGCGAACCACTCGTCCCATCGCATTAACTCCGCGGCGGGGCAGGCGATACCTTTGGCAGGCGAAGCGGGCGACGCTTCCCCTCGCCATAATGACCGCGTCAAAAAAAGAAAAGGTGCGATACGTCGTTCAATTTCGTATCCTTTTCCTCTTCCCCTTTCTCTCTCTTGCTACAGGGACCGGGAAAGGGGATACTCCGAAGGGGATCCTTCTCCGCGAAGGGACCGGGCCCCGAGCCCTCCTACTGATCAGAGGTTCAAAGGCTGGCCCCTCGGAAGGGTTTGACAACCGCCTCAGAGCATTCGGGCTCCACGCCCACTACTGGTCAGAGGTTCGAAGGCTGGCCCCTCGGAAGGGTTCAACAGCCGCCTTAGGCCACTCGGGCTCCGCGCTCACTACTGATCAGGGGTTCATAGGCTGGCCCCCCGAACAGTTCGATAGTCGCCCCAGAGCACGCAGAGTGAGGGATGGCTCTGGGTATGTTCGATACATAACCAAGGCTCGGGCTATGCTCTCGAGGTACCCTAGGACATTTCCAAGACCAGCAGGAGCGATTCTGTAACGGAATCCCATCAGAGGGAGGTATCGAGCCCTCGGACCCTATCAAACGGGACCGGGTCCGGCAAATCACCTGCAGGTACTTTTGGAGCGCGCCTCTAGGGCCACTAGCCGACCCTTATTGAACGGGGCACGGGCGTCCACTCGGATCACCCGTTAGCAACTCACTGGAGACACCATGTTCGGCGCCCTCCGAGGGCAACATGGCGCTTTCCCCCCTCCTCCTTGCGGAAAGGCGACGAAGGGACGTATGAAAAAAGCCGAGTCAGTCCCTGACCGTCCTCTCGCCCTGTGCAGAGGCTCGGGAGCTGCTCTCGCAAAACCTGGCTTCGGCCAAACCGTTGACAGCGTCAACATACCAGCCCGAGAACTCGGAACCTGACTATGCTCCCAGGCAACGACCAGTTCGCATGAGGGAACAACCAGACCGGCCGAGGCATCACAAAAAGCATTAATACCTCGAAGGAGTCAAACCACTCCTCCGAGGCCTCGGGGGCTACACCCGGCGGGTGCGCTCGCGCGCACCCACCGGAACAAAATGCAACCGAGAAAGGCCGGTCCCCTTGCAAAAAAATGCGACAAAGCCTCCAAGCGAGTGCCAACACTCCCTTCGAGGCTCAGGGGCTACTGTCGGGGACCATAATTAGGGGTACCCCCAAGACTTCTAAATACTCGGCTGGTAAACACCATCAGCACAAAGCTGCAAAGGCCTGATGGGCGCAATACAGGTCAAAGCTCCGTCCGCTCAAGGAACGCAATCTCGCCTCGCCCGAGCCCAGCCTCGGGCAGGAATGGAAGACCCAGGCAGATTCACGCCTCGCCCGAGGGCCTCCTCAAGCAACGGACGCACCTTCGACTCGCCCGAGGCCCAGCTCGAGCAGGCTTCGCAGAGAAGCAACCTTGGCCAGATCGCCTCGCCAGCCGACCGGATCGCAGGAGCATTCAATGCAAGGATCGCCTGACACCTTATCCTGACGCGCGCTCCTCAGTCGACAAGGCCGAAGTGACTGCGGTCACTTCGCCCCTCCACTGACTGACCTGATAGGAAAACAGTGCCGCCTGCACTACTCTGACTGCTGTGCCACCCGCTAGGGTGAGGCTGACAGCAGCCAAGTCCAGCTTCGGGCGCCATAGGAAGCTCCGCCTCGCCCGACCCCAGGGCTCGGACTCAACTTCGACCTCGAACGACGGTCTCCGCCTCGCCCGACCCCAAGGCTCGGACTCAACCTCGACCTCGAATGATGGTCTCCGCCTCGCCTGACCCCAAGGCTCGGACTCAACCTCGACCCCGGATGACGGTCTCCGCCTCGCCCGACCCCAGGGCTCGGACTCAACCTTGACCTCGGACGACGGTCTCCGCCTCGCCCGACCCCAAGGATCGGACTCAACCTCGACCTCGGACGACGGTCTCCGCCTCGCCCGACCCCAGGGCCCGGACTCAACCTCGACCCCGGATGACGGTCTCCGCCTCGCCCGACCCCAGGGCTCGGACTCAGCCTCGACCTTGGAGGAGCCTCCGCCTCGCCCAACCTTGGGCTTGGGCCGACCACGTCGCAGGGGGGTACATCATTACCCTACCCCTAGCTAGCTCAGGCTACGGGGAACAAGACCGGCGTCCCATCTGGCTCGCCCCGGTAAAACGAGTAATGATGACACCCCGCGTGCTCCATGACGACGACGGTTCTCAGCCCCCTACGGAAGCAAGGAGACGTCAGCAAGGTCCCGACAGCCTCGACAACTGTGCTTCTACAGGGTTTAAGCGCTCCTCCGACGGCCACGACATCACATGAACAGGGCACCAACACCTCTCCAACAGCCACGACGGCATGTACATAGGACTCTGGCTCCTCTCTGCCAGACACGTTAGCACACTGCTACACCCCCCATTGTACACCTGAGCCCCCTCCTTATGTCTATAAAAGGAAGGTCCAGGGCCCTCGTACGGAAAGGTGGCCGCGCGGGAGGACGGGCTGACGAGCAGGCTCACTCTGTCTCTCTCCCTCGCGAACGCTTGTAACCCCCTACTGCAAGTGCATCCGCCCTGGGCGCAGGACAACACGAGCCGCGGTTCCCCTTATTGTTCTTCCCCCTTGTGTTCTGTCTCGCGCCGACCCATCTGGGCTGGGACACGAAGCGACAATTTACTCGTCGGTCCAGGGACCCCCCGGGGTCGAAACGCCGACAGCCGCCTAGAGGATGGAGTGGGGAGTGAGGTGCTGAAGCTGAAGGCCGAGCTCCTCTAGCAGCAGTAAGAAGAAAGGCGAGATCTGTAACACCCCTGGTGTTTATATTCCGCTCGACAACGAGTATGGATTTAAGCACGTAATATCAGTGGATAAAACGGATTTTAAATTCTAAACATCTTAGCCTATCGATATTTTAATATCACATCTGTTCTGCTTGTCACGTGTTCGACTTTGTTTTTATTTGTCCGAGCTCTTCCGAAATTTTCATGATATTCGGAACATCATCATTCCGAAAATCGGTGCGTCCGGTGATTATTTAAATCCATCGCTCGCGCGAATACAAAATTCGGAAGTCCGACCCACTTGGACGATTTTTTTATTCCAAGCAAAGTAATTTGAACTCGACGACTAAAATGTTCGGGGCAAAATAATCTGTACCGTCCGTTGTCTAAGAGAAATCATGCGCAAGGTTGATAATCAAGTATTTAGGTTGTTAGCAGACAAAATTTATCTAGTTACAATTAAATCGAACTTGAACTAAATGAAACCAGAACAACTGTTAGCTGATTCGCTTTCATATTTAAAATCCAAGATAATTAGGGCCGATATTAAGTAGTCATAATTAATCTGTTTCCCTATTCAGACTGCGTATAAAATTATCCGAATTCAACCGGATCTAATACAGTCTACAATATCGAATCTGATCTCGTCTAATTTAATCCGTCTACATCTCGTTCCTGTGAATGCGACTTCGGAAAAATAGCTCGGGTTTGGTGTCGTATTCATCTCCATAATTTAAACAATTAAAAAGGTTTCATTAAACTTTTGGATTATCAAGTCTCGTTCGCTGGCGAATTTGGACATGTTCGGATCATGCGCGTAAGTGAATATGAATTTGGAGCCCCGCGCTGTCCGAAAAGAACGATGCGCCAGCTCATTAATTGAATTGTTTATCTCAGCATGTTATTCTTGGCGTCAGATCAAATGATCGATAGCTGGTGAGACTCGTAAAAATTAGACCGGATTAAATACAGTCTAACATACCGAAGTCGATCTCGTTTGGTCTGGCCCATGTATTTCTAGCTCTGATTTAAATTTTCAAATATAAATAGCGGGTGAAAATTCATATGACTTCAGGAGTATTTATCAAATCAAATCTTATCTAAATATTGTATCTGATATTGTTTTGGTCCAATCATGTATTGCCTTTTTAAATCCAAATACCAAAATTCATATTTATTTATATGTTTTTGTTAAAAGAGAGGAAAATATCTCGTAATAAATATCCTGACCACCGCTCATGGGGTGGTTTTGCCCCTCACGTAACTTCTTTACATCTGATTTTTATCTTCATTGTGCTTCCTCTCGTACGGCTCCTAGGATATTTATCCATGATTTTTTTCTCCCTAATCCATTCCATGCTTCTGATGTTCCTATCCAATTCACGACTCCACCTAGGTGCATTTTCTTTCTCCCTCTCCTAATTCTAGTAGCGACTGGCTAGAAATATCACCGTGGTGCTCATCTTCAGCCTTGCCACGCCAATCCTATGTTGTGCCCTCCATCTCTCGCTCCATTCCACAGACCGACGGCCTCAGCTTCCATGGCCGCCTTCTCCACTGCTCCAGCTCTGGTCACACTTGCCCTTCTCTATCCATGGTCGCCGTGCCGCCACCGAGCTCACTGGTCATCCTTGCCAATCCTAGTGCGAGCTCACCCCTGCAGCTCCCTGCTCGGCTCCATCTGGAGCTCCAGCTATCTCTCTTTTCGGTCTTCCTCCATACGGCGTCCAGTTTGTTTCTGCCATGGATGCGCCAGGTCTCTTCTACAGCTGTTCTGCGCATTCGTCGAAGCCGTGCTGTGTGCCGGCGTTCCCTCCCGGCAGACCTCGTCGTCGCCCATGGTCACAGATCTCGTCCTCGCCTCCTGTGCACGCTGGCAGCACCGTCTCCTCTATGCTCACTGGCCATCATGGTGTCCCCAGTCTGTCGTGTCGTGCTCTAGTCGTCGATTCACGGTCGTGTCTGTTTCTCCGTCGAATCTACCTTATCGGCATCGCCCTGCTCGCTTTGCGCGTGGAGCTTGCGCGCGCATCGTCGACGGTGCCTTGGCCTTCTCTCTGTTTGCTGCGAGCCTGCTAGCGCTGCCCCTCACCACGTCGTGCTGTTCGGCTCCTACAGCACCTGTTCATATCATCAATGTATCTACTTGTTCGCTGGTCGCACTCGTCTCGTCCAGCGCCTCTGTTGTCTATTTGTTCATATCATCGCTGCTCAGACCCATCGTTATCGCTCGGTCGCGCGACAGGCTGATAGCGTGTCGTGTGCCCCACGCCCTGTTGTTTAGGGTCCTCCTTCGCCAGGCTGCTGCTCGTGGATGAACTGGACATCACTTCGGCGATCTCTACAAGACCATCTGTTCCCCTTTGTCGAACTTTAGCCTTATCGCCTCGGCGCGCAATAACCATCGTAGCGTGGGGATTCAGCTGCGTCGCTTTTTCAAAGCGCAAATCGCTAGATGGTGAAGGCAGTGAAGTTCTAGGTCGGTGCTCGCCAAATGTTCGATGGAACGTCTAAGCTGATAATCGTTGCTGATTGTGGGGATTTTCGAGTTTATTTGATCATGGTAAGGACTCGTCGTTTATATTCTATTTGTGTTACCTCCAATTAATTATGGTGAGCTGAAAGTATGGTAATGCTTGTTAGATTAATAAGTAGCTCGGGCAAATATTTTTAGTCGTGATGAATCTCGTGTTTGGTCATGATGCATTGTGTGGTGACGTCTGATCCATGCTTGTTGCATGTGTATTGTTCGTGGCAGTGTCTTAAAAGTAGCATCGTCTGGTAATCGTTAGTTCATAGGTTACATAAAGGGTGTTTAGATGGTTATATGTGTCGAATTTATTTAACTAGATTTTATGCACGTAATAAGTGGCGGGGTTAATCTTGTGTAGTATGAAATACCGCGGTGGCGAGGAGTGTTTGAGTAGACATATAGGTGTAATGTGATTAATGTGTTATACAAATTAATCTGGAAAATAGTTTAGAAAACTAGTTAAGTTAGTTTTAAGTATGGTTATGGCCGATTGTGGTTAGCACCATCGACCTATATCTTATGCATCTTAATTTACAAAGTGGAAACGTATGTCTAGTGTAATTGGATTGATCTGATGTTGTGGTGTGATTCGATTAAAAATACTCTACCTTCTAAGTCATAAAATAATGTGATATCGATATTGTTGGGGACTTGTTCTCAAATGCTAAGAGTTAAGAACAAGGCAACATAAAAAGTGTTAAGTATTAAAGTCCTTCGTCCTTCGAAACATTATGCCCCTTCGGGGAATAATGAGTTTCGGACGAAGGTCACAAGAGACATACCTTCGTAAATATAATAAGTACTGACGAAGGATTCATATAAAGCATGAAATATTATATAGACATCATCATAGAATCATTTCTATTTTATTAACATGGAAAAATAGAAATGATTTCAAATTACAAATGTACCTTCGGTCCTGAGAGAAGGTAAAAAGTACAAGCGTGACGCAAAAGCAAATGCCAAGTCAGCGTGAACAGTACGGGAGTACTGTTCATCTATTTATAGACGCGGGACGCAGCCCACGTAAAATTACATTCATGTCTATTACATTTGCCAATGACTTATGGAAATCTGTCAAGGCCCAAGTAGTCCTTTCATCTTTAAGTCGGTTCCCCTCTCTGCTATCGCGACGAAGCTTCCCTGCGCACAGCTTCGGCTGTGCACCATCCTTCGTGGAGCTTGGTAATCAGCCCGTCCTCCATTTTAATCCCCCTTCGTCTGGTTCAGGCTTCGTCCTGACCGTACTTCATGTTCATAATTCTGAGTCCGAAGATACCTGTTCACATAATCCACTTGGAAAACATTGTCAAACCATGTTTTTGAGGACCTTCGGAGGACGAAGGCCCCCAACAGTAGCCCCTCGCAATATTAATTTGTTAATGATAAATTCAGATTGCGATATGGACGAAGGCCTTGAGCCGAAGGTCCGAAAAAACACCTTCCCTTTGCTAGAATAGCAACATTCACTGACAAGCGGGGTCTTTCAATTTTCAACGCTCTGGGGGTATAAATAAGATCATACCGCAAACTTATTTGGTACGCACACTTGCCATTTGCTTCGGCCCACTAAATTTTTAGCTCTTGTGCATTAAGATTTGCTGATCTTTTTGTTCTTGAAGCTTCGGCTTTGAAAACAGTTTTTTAGCGTTTCCGAAGATGTCTGAAGGTAAGAAGATCCCTGCTGAGACGAAGCTGAGTCTCGACGAAGAGAAGAACTTGGGGTTCCTTATAGCGATGGCGGAGACCAATACGGAGAAAATCACCAAGGAGATTCTTGAAGGTTTGTCCGAAGATACTGGTGACAGCGACAGTTATGATGTAGAAAGTGGTGGGGAAGAGTCCGAAGATCGACCATGGCGGCCAAGTCACACGGTCTTCGGGAAAACTACTATTAAGCAGAGTCATATTGATAATATGAGAGGGCGGTATTTCCGAGATATATCTATTGTGAGGGCTGACGCTGGAGAAAAGACTTCTCCCACCCCCGAAGAAGATGAAGTCGTAATCTTCCGAAGCTTCTCAAGGCTGGGCTTCGATTCCCCCTAAGCAACTTTGTTGTTGAAGTACTGAAAACATTTCAAGTCTACCTTCATCAAATTACTCCCGAAGCTATCATAAGAATGGGGATGTTTGTCTGGGCTGCAAGAAGCCAAGGTTTAGAACCAAATGCTAAAAGCTTTTGCAATATTCATGAGTTGTTATACGAGACGAAGCCTTGGGGGAAAGAACAATATCACAACAACTTTGGGTGTTACAGCTTCGGTGCCCGCTCTGGGTCAAGCCGCCCTGTGCCAACTTTTCGGAAAAGATGGCCCGGAGCCTGGATGACAGAGTGGTTCTATGTAAAGAATGACTTAGCAGCGCAAGAAGATGTCAAGAATATCATTATGCGCCCCATCTGGCAACGCTTCGGACTTCGAAGGCCGAAGGTTGAAATGGATAAAGCAGCCGAGGAATGCCAAAGAGCCTTCGGCGTAATCTGCTCTTTCATTGGGACAAGGGACTTGGTCCAAGAGCATATTGCCTTCAGGGTGTGGCCACTTGCAGGAAAGTGGGAAATGCCGAAGGAGACCATCAAAGAGTCCGACGAAGGCGGACTGGTCAGACTGAAATACACATTCAAATATGCGGATAAGTTTGTTGAACCTGATGATGACTGGTTGAAAAGCATTGAAACATTAAGTGACGAACTGCTTGGGGCATATTCGAAGGCCGAGAATACTGCGTTATCAGCAGCCTTCGGAGGCCGAAAGAAGAAAAGGCTCAACCGGGTATTTGACGCAGTCGGGTTTGTCTACCCTGACTATCACTATCCGGTATTGGGTCGCAAAAGAAAAAATACTTCTCCTGCGACAGAAGCTACCACGAGTGCTACTAGTGAGCCAGCACCACAAAGGAAAAAGATGAAGGTGCTCACCCACCGAGCGCGTTTTATTGAGCCGGCCACAGTGCCAGAGTTTATTGGTGAAGTCTCTTTGGCCTCTGAAGCTCCAGAACCAGCTCCAGTGCCGAAGATAGAAGAGAAAACTGAAGCGCCTTCGGCAGAAAAAGTAGAAAAACCGAAGGTCGAAGGGCCAAAAGCATCGGAAATCTTAAGTCCTTCAGCAAATGTCGAAACAATAAAAAACCAAAAGGGCCCATTGGTGACCCCAAAAAGAAAAAGAATGGTGAATGTACTAGATGTCTTGGAGACAATTAAGTCTTCAAGCACAACTCCAAAGAAGACTGTTGAACTTGCTGAAGCGTCTACTGAAGCTTCGAAACAACAAGCTGAAACTGAAGCTGGGCCTTCAGAGCCCACCAAGGAACAATCCGAGAAAATATCAGAACCAGTTTTGGTTGAAGAAATTGACACTGCCGCCCCCGAAGCTCCTTCCAGCACATGCGATTACATCGTGCGACATGCTTCGGGGAAGAAATTATCTGAAGAAGAGACTTATGAAGCGAATCATTATGCTAGAGAGTTAAAGTATCCGAAGGGGGCAGTAGTATTCAATGGGACAAATGAAGATGACTTCCTATACTGCCTCCCTGATAACAAAGAATTATCTGTCTGCCGGGAGATGGCTAGAAGTATGGGTTTCCCGAAGCTCGAAGCTGGATTATGTGCTATGACGAAGGAAGATCTCGCGGACAGTCTTGCGTACAATAGCTTAAAGGTATGGGAATTAGACGCTTGAGAAAATTTTTATTGCGTAATTCATTCTTTTATCCTTATATGGATTCTTTTTCGTATAGGGTTTAATCCTAAGCAACGCATTAAGAGCACAAAAGAGTGCCGAAGATGAAAGCTACGAAATTGCGTTCAACAATTTACGTTCAGAAGTTATTAAACTGATAAACGAAGCTCTAGAAAAAGATAAAATTCTGCTTACATTAGTAGACAAGATAAAAAAGGACGAAGCTGCTGCAAAGGTTCAGGCCGAAGCTCACAGACGCGAGATTAAAGACCTTCAGAAGCAACTGGCCCGGGCGAAAGAAGAACGCATACTTGAAGAAACAAGACGGGAATGTAGCGACCAATGGGCCGATCATTTGGAAGCAACCGTGGAAGAGCTTCGGTCTTCTAAGAAAAAATGCTACGAAAAATCCATGGAATGCGTAAAGAAAATTAAAACCAGCTTCGCCAGCGTGGGCGCATTTTCCAGTGAAGAGAATTTCTCAAGAGGCAATCCCGAAGGTCCATTGGAATGGATCAGTCACGAAGCAGAGGCCTTCGAGGAAATCCTGAGTAGCCGCGGCGACATCTGCGCTTTTTCGGGCGCCAGGGGAGTTGCTACTGTCTTGGAGAAGAAAGGTTGCGGGCATGTAAAATTTTTAGCTCAGTCCGAAGCTGCCTTATCCTCCGAAGATATCAAAGACCCCTCGGCCGAAGCAAGCATGGTTGGTGGCAAATTCTTTACTGATGTCTGGGACAACGGCGGCCGAGAAATGGCGCAAGAAATCATTCAAAGGAGTGAAAAAGGCATCCATGATGCTAGGAAAGTAACAGAAGTTGCCGAAAAAAGTACAGAGCCCGAAGGGCAAATAGGTATTAATTAGCCGTTCTTATTGTGTTGTAATTTTTATTTCAAACTTTGTTCGTGGTTTGTAATAGTAATGCAGAAATATTCTCTTCCCTCAGAACCTGCTGGATCGTCTGGTGGCCCTCACACAAAAGGGGATGACGAAATTAAACAAATGGTCGAAGCTATCATGGATAAAGTTGTTGAACAACTTCTAAATGAGGCTGCCGAAGTAGTATTAAGAGAAGACTAGGTGTTATTAGAAAAAACATGTGAAGTGTGATCTATGTAATATTTTGTACATTTGAATGTAACATACAAGTCTCTTTTCATTATTCAATTCTTTACGATGCATGAAATTATACATACATACCATTTTTGAGCCTTCGGCGAAAAAACACCTTCCCTTCTTTTCATGCTTCGTGAAGAAGACATTCTCCGTTAAAACTATTCTGATGAATCACGTCCATGCTTCGTGAAAACATTATTCGAAGCTGTACAATTTCGATATTACTCTGATGAAGCTCATCCATGCTTCGTAAAAACATTCTCCGAAGCTGTATTCCGGAGATTAACATTGTATTCCCTCGTGACTTTACACAATTTTCGCTTTCTCAAAGCGTCCTTTCGAAGGTTGATACTGTGTCCCCTTCTTTTGCCATATGCAACATGATGTATGATGCTTATGCTATGCAAAATGATGTGATGATGTTATGTTATGCAAATAACGTTTGTTCCGAAGATACACACAATATATTTGTAAGCTCTGCATTCCCTTAGGAACGTCTTTGGAGCTTCTTCGCCTTTTACTTAGGCGGTATCAGCGTTGACTTTTCGCTGTAAGCTCTGCATTCCCTTAGGAACGTCTTTGGAGCTTCTTCGCCTTTTACTTTAGGCGGTATCAGCGTTGACTTTTCGCTGTATGCTCTGCATTCCCTTAGGAACGTCTTTGGAGCAAAAAACTTACACTGCGCTCCCTTTGGAACGGCTTTTTGTAACTTCAGCAACTTACTCTGCGTTCCTTAGAACGACTTTTTGTTGCTTCGAAGGATTCTTAATAATTCGAAGGTCCTCCTTGTTACCGCAAACTTTTAAGCTTCAGCGACTTAAGCCTGTGGAGAAGATAGGTTTTCCTCATAATCAACCACGAAGCTATTACGTGAAAACTGAAATGTTCTTTATTACACAGAAAATAGAACTAAACGGAAAAGACTGTTATCAAAGTAGGATATTTGTCAATAAATGTGCTTCGACTCTGGCACAGTACTATTGACTGTGCGAGCTTCAGATTGTTCTCTGAGATCCCTTTGGTGCGGAACATATTGGCTCCCTTCTGGCTGTTGGCCTTGTTGCAGCGGAGGTGGAGGCGGGGGCTGTTGCCATGAAGGTTGAGGTTGACTCGCCGAAGCTACGGAAACTGCGGGGTGGTTGCCCACGTATTCCGGGATGTAAGGCTGATGGTACGAAGCAGTATGCATGACCTGCTTCGGCTGGCCCTGTTGCGCTGCAGCTTCTGCTAGCTCCTTTTGTTTCTGGATGGTGACATGGCACATCCTGGTGGTATGGCCCTTGTTTTCACCACTAGAATAAGCAAAATACCCTCCTTGGTTGATCCCCAAATCTTCCGCCGAAGCCCCTGGCGCCTCTGCCTCTTGGAGCTGGTGGCCGGAAGAAAGTTTGCTGTTGTCCCGAAGCCTGTGAGGAGCTCTGCGGTCTGTTCTGCTGACTCCCCTTATCATCATTTTGAGTGGAGTTGTGGATGGACCTGACATGCCTCGGATAAAATCTTCCTCCGAAGCCCCTGGTCATTTCAGAAAATCTGAAGGCCTCCTCCCTTCTTTGGCGAAAGTCATTATCGGCACGAATGTACTCGTCCATCTTTTGGAGCAACTTCTCCAGAGTTTGAGGAGGCTTCCTAGCAAAGTATTGAGCTGCAGGTCCAGGGCGAAGCCCCTTGATCATGGCTTCGATGACAATTTCATTGGGCACCGTTGGTGCCTGCGCCCTCAAACGCAAGAACCTTCTGACATATGCCTGAAGGTATTCTTCATGATCCTGAGTGCACTGGAACAAGGCTTGAGCAGTGACCGGCTTCAGTCTGAAATCCTTGAAAGCTGGTTAACAACATATCCTTCAGCTTCTGCCATGAAGTGATCGTTCCTGGTCGAAGGGAGGAATACCAGGTCTGAGCAACACTCCTGACGGCCATAACGAAAGACTTTGCCATGACTGCAGCATTGCCACCATACGAAGACACTGTTGCTTCGTAGCTCATCAAAAACTGCTTCGGGTCTGAGTGGCCGTCGAACATGGGAAGCTGGGGTGGCTTATAGGACGGAGGCCAGGGTGTAGCCTGCAGCTCAGCGGACAGAGGAGAGGCATCATCGAAAACAAAATTTCCATGATGGAAATTGTCATACCAGTCATCTTCGTTGAAGAAGCCCTCCTGATGAAGGTCTTTTTGTTGAGGCCTTCGGTTCTGCTCATCGTGGGTAAGATGACGAACTTCTTCAGAAGCTTCGTCTATCTGCCTTTGCAGCTCAGCTAGCCTGGCCATCTTTTCCTTTTTCCTCTGCACCTGTTGATGAAGCATCTCCATATCCCTGATCTCTTGGTCTAGTTCATCCTCCTGAAGCGTCGGGCTGACGGCCTTCCTCTTCTGGCTTCGGGCCTCCCGAAGAGAGACGGTCTCCTGGTTGGGGTCCAGCGGTTGCAGTGCTGCAGCCCCAGTCGCTGAAGCTTTCTTCGGCGCCATAGCGAAGGTCTATAGCTTCCAAAGGTGTTCAAAAAACTCGAAGTGGAAGTGAGTTCACCGGAGGTGGGCGCCAATGTTGGGGACTTGTTCTCAAATGCTAAGAGTTAAGAACAAGGCAACATAAAAAGTGTTAAGTATTAAAGTCCTTCGTCCTTCGAAACATTATGCCCCTTTCGGGGAATAATGAGTTTCGGACGAAGGTCACAAGAGACATACCTTCGTAAATATAATAAGTACTGACGAAGGATTCATATAAAGCATGAAATATTATATAGACATCATCATAGAATCATTTCTATTTTATTAACATGGAAAAATAGAAATGATTTCAAATTACAAATGTACCTTCGGTCCTGAGAGAAGGTAAAAAGTACAAGCGTGACGCAAAAGCAAATGCCAAGTCAGCGTGAACAGTACGGGAGTACTGTTCATCTATTTATAGACGCGGGACGCAGCCCACGTAAAATTACATTCATGTCCATTACATTTGCCAATGACTTATGGAAATCTGTCAAGGCCCAAGTAGTCCTTTCATCTTTAAGTCGGTTCCCCTCTCTGCTATCGCGACGAAGCTTCCCTGCGCACAGCTTCGGCTGTGCACCATCCTTCGTGGAGCTTGGTAATCAGCCCGTCCTCCATTTTAATCCCCCTTCGTCTGGTTCAGGCTTCGTCCTGACCGTACTTCATGTTCATAATTCTGAGTCCGAAGATACCTGTTCACATAATCCACTTGGAAAACATTGTCAAACCATGTTTTTGAGGACCTTCGGAGGACGAAGGCCCCCAACAGATATCTAGTATTTTCATACTAGATTTGCGATGTCTTGCTATAGGTGTTTAATTCGCTATCGCGTAACACTATATAGGTTTGTGATATTCCTGTCTATATGCATTCATGTGCATACTGCATTTCATTCAGGTACGTTTATTGACTACGTGATATGGAGGTTCTGCCACAGCTGGTATCGGAGCAGGATTAAGTATATACGGTCACATATGTATTTTCAAAACAAAAGTTTTGGTTTTGAAAAACCTATTTTCAACTAAACACATTGTTTGGCTTTGAAAAACAGTTTTGAAAAAATTATAATGCTAGCGACATCCTCTGTTAAGCCCTAAATTAAGGACTATTAGGTGGCTTATTTAAAAACCACTAACCCACAACCGGGGGTATTGCATACATGTGTATTGTTATTTTTGAGGCCATTCAGTTGTGAATGGATCGACGCTCAAGGTAAGGTGAGATGTGAGAGCATGACCGAACAACCGTCGGTCTAGGGAAGAGTATAAAAAGCGCTTGATTGTATACATGTTCCACATATGTATATATGAAGGCTGCGATGTGGAGTAATTACTTTTCTGGGATTCAGTACCCCATGGATGTGTATGGGTACACAGACATGGGACTACTGAGAAGTGTAATGTACTTGTAACGACGCACCTACGCTCAGGTAAGAAGGTGAGTTACCATAATGAGTTGCCCTATGGTTAAAGTGTGGCAACGGCGCCTATGCGTGGCTCGGCGCTTAATGATGAGCTGGCCTCCATATAGAAATATATGGAGTATAAACTGTGATAAACTGTCATGTGTGAACTGCATCATGGGAAAAATGGGCTGTGATGGATTTTTCTGCAGGTACACTAACCTCGAAAACGTATGTGTAGCTGACGACTAGCAAAATACCGAGAGAGAACGTATGCCACCGATATAGAACGTTATTGCCACATTATGTTGGCAAAATCAGTGAGGACGTATAGGACGAGCATGCATCTTGATTGTTGCATCCTGTTTGTCACCTATACACCCAAAATGCTTTTCTCATCTTTATTCCAGTAACCATTGATTGTAAATAATATGGTGTTTTAAAGCAACATGTTTAGATAGCTTTCAGGCTGTTTTAATTTGACCATTAGTGCAAATGGTGTTTGCTCTTGTGCTTGATGTACTAATAGAAAGTTAGTGACTTGTTTGCCTAAACCAAAATCAAGCCATGTTCTTATTTGGTGAACTTAGACCCAAAGTTGATTTTTCTGTCATCACTCCATGACCAAACACATAAAAAAATAAATGCCTAGATAATTACCTTGTTGGACATAAATTGTACCCGGACTTAAAACAAGAATCTCGAGTCATGTCTCCATCCTAAACCATATCCTTATTCAGTTGGTGTAAGCTGATGTCCCTTAACCAGTTCGCCTGTTCTTAAGGATCGCCATGTTGAATTATCAACCTAACCTAGGAAAAGTATGTCCGATCATTTTCTTGAGTCAGATGCCTTTGGTTTCCCCATATCTATCGAAGGCATACCAACTTAATATTATGACTATTTTCCCTCTATATCTAATCTGATACTAATCCTTGACTTTGTAATTGTTGCGATGGGCATAGAAATATGCTTGGGGCTGAATTAACAGTCTCTCATCGTACTCCTTTCATTAAGTTTAGGTTATGGCCATGTCTTGTTTATTTCCTCGGCCATGATCTATTTGGCTCTCTACTTGTAACCATTTTTACAGGTGGAGTAACTCTTTGTATATTGTCACCCTTACTCAATTCATTTGTATTGTGTGAGATTTCTTATTGGTTATGTCTGGTAATGGCGTTATGACTAAAACCGATGGTGCCGTGACGAAACCGAGGGCCTCCTGTGAATGTACACACATGGTTGCGCTACTTGGCACGCGCTGATATCACGGTTAGTAGTTGTAATCCATTATGAGACTATGTCAATACGTTATCTTGGCACAATCTGTTTTTGCTACGTGAGATTCATTATTAGTGCCAGTTCGGTAATGGTGTCACGATTAATGACTTATGGTGCTGCAGCGAAACTGAGAGCCCCTTGTGAATGTACACGCAAGGTTATGCTGCTTGGCGCATGCTGGTATCAAGGTCCCTAGTCATGATCCATTGTGGAACTACACTGATGTGTGATCTTTCGTGGAGTCCTCCCTTGAAACAATTTCTATGTTGTTTGTCAAGTGATCAAGCAACATCTATCATCTCTGTTGAAATTAAAAGGGCATACTCCTTTCATGTGTGGTTTCTTTTCCTTGACTCTAATAGTGACTTCACACATGCACATTCCCTTTACATCCCTTGTGTAAAGGTGAAGCCTTGGAGCTTTTTAGTGTTGGAAAACAACTGATTAGCTCTCAAAATGGAGATTGGCTTTTCCTGCCACTGTGATGCAAGAGTGTGTTCATCCGCTCTCTTATTTAAACCATATATTTCCGAACCAAGTCTGTTCATCTTGCATGGAAGAAACAGATGAACAATCTGACCAAATGGATTTCTACCCAAGTGCATAATCTCTTATTAGCAAAGGTGAACTCTCGACCATTGGATTGCCAATGGGTAACAAGACCAAAATTTCCTAGTGTCAAAAGTAGTTCAACAAGTTGGTTTTACTAACTTGTAACTGCATTGTGAACAAAGGTTGAGTTTAGAGATCGTTTTGTCGAATTATCTAAACTCACTTTGGTTCAACCCATCCTAAGGAAGTATTTGCAAGAATCGAGATTAAGTCGGTCGGAAACCACCTAATCATCGCTCTAGTCATGCCTCGATCGCTTCGCGTGTGCTTTTCTAGCATGTGTGATCAAGTCGAGCCATACCTAGTGCTTGATAAAGTGGATTAGACCCAAAATCTGCATCTATAGATCCCTCCGCTGGTGATTCTCTCGAATCTATATCATCTTTCGTGGACTTGAATTCTCGGGTTAGCCACGTGTTAACCACGACAGTATTCGACATCCACATCCGTCTCATGTACTATAAACTTACCGTAACCGCTTGTTGGTAAACCTTATTCTGTGTGTTTACCCAAGAGGTTGTATCTGATTCTGTTTGGGTAAGATCGCGTATTTGCCGCTCGCTCAACAGACTCAGATAGTACAGTGTCATCAGAAAAAGCGAACTGCACGCATGAAACCTTATGTGTTCTTCTGGCAGATATTGTCTCTACTAATGGACATTTCTAAATTGGCTTACGTCGATACATGTTATGTCCACTAGAGAAACAACATTCTGAAACACTCGCCTTTACTTGGAACAGCCTTATGATTATCGTAGATATGGATATGGGTTACATACTTCTCTACCCTTAGAAGTCTTTCGCTCCGAATCTCGGGACGAGATTCCTTTAAGGGGGAGGGCTGTAACACCCCTGGTGTTTATATTCCGCTCGACAACGAGTATGGATTTAAGCACGTAATATCAGTGGATAAAACGGATTTTAAATTCTAAACATCTTCGCCTATCGATATTTTAATATCACATCTGTTCTGCTTGTCACGAGTTCGACTTTGTTTTTATTTGTCCGAGCTCTTCCGAAATTTTCGTGATATTCGGAACATCGTCATTCCGAAAATCGGTGCGTCCGGTGATTATTTAAATCCATCGCTCGTGCGAATACAAAATTCGGAAGTCCGACCCACTTGGACGATTTTTTTATTCCAAGCAAAGTAATTTGAACTCGACGACTAAAATGTTCGGGGCAAAATAATCTGTACCGTCCGTTGTCTAAGAGAAATCATGCGCAAGGTTGATAATCAAGTATTTAGGTTGTTAGCAGACAAAATTTATCTAGTTACAATTAAATCGAACTTGAACTAAATGAAACCAGAACAACTGTTAGCTGATTCGCTTTCATATTTAAAATCCAAGATAATTAGGGCCGATATTAAGTAGTCATAATTAATCTGTTTCCCTATTCAGACTGCGGATAAAATTATCCGAATTCAACCGGATCTAATACAGTCTACAATATCGAATCTGATCTCGTCTAATTTAATCCGTCTACATCTCGTTCCTGTGAATGCGACTTCGGAAAAATAGCTCGGGTTTGGTGTCGTATTCATCTCCATAATTTAAACAATTAAAAAGGTTTCATTAAACTTTTGGATTATCAAGTCTCGTTCGCTGGCGAATTTGGACATGTTCGGATCATGCGCGTAAGTGAATATGAATTTGGAGCCCCGCGCTGTCCGAAAAGAACGATGCGCCAGCTCATTAATTGAATTGTTTATCTCAGCATGTTATTCTTGGCGTCAGATCAAATGATCGATAGCTGGTGAGACTCGTAAAAATTAGACCGGATTAAATACAGTCTAACATACCGAAGTCGATCTCGTTTGGTCTGGCCCATGTATTTCTAGCTCTGATTTAAATTTTCAAATATAAATAGCGGGTGAAAATTCATATGACTTCAGGAGTATTTATCAAATCAAATCTTATCTAAATATTGTATCTGATATTGTTTTGGTCCAATCATGTATTGCCTTTTTAAATCCAAATACCAAAATTTATATTTATTTATATGTTTTTGTTAAAAGAGAGGAAAGTATCTCGTAATAAATATCCTGACCACCGCTCATGGGGTGGTTTTGCCCCTCACGTAACTTCTTTACATCTGATTTTTATCTCCATTGTGCTTCCTCTCGTACGGCTCCTAGGATATTTATCCATGATTTTTTTCTCCCTAATCCATTCCATGCTTATGATGTTCCTATCCAATTCACGACTCCACCTAGGTGCATTTTCTTTCTCCCTCTCCTAATTCTAGTAGCGACTGGCTAGAAATATCACCGTGGTGCTCATCTTCAGCCTTGCCACGCCAATCCTATGTTGTGCCCTCCGGGTGCGTTTGGTTGCGGGACAGACAGGACAGGGACATCCCATGGCGTCCCCTCTCGTCCCTCCAATTTTGAGGGACAACTGAGGACAACACTGGGATAGTCCTGTTCTAACCCTTGACCCTGAACCAAACAACATTATTTGAGGGATCGTTCCATCCCGTCCCGTCCTGTCAATCCAACCAAACACACCCTCATCTCTCGCTCCATTCCACAGACCGACGACCTCAGCTTCCATGGCCGCCTTCTCCACTGCTCCAGCTCTGGTCACACTTGCCCTTCTCTATCCATGGTCGCCGTGCCGCCACCGAGCTCACTGGTCATCCTTGCCAATCCTAGTGCGAGCTCACCCCTGCAGCTCCCTGCTCGGCTCCGTCTGGAGCTCCAGCTATCTCTCTTGCCGGTCTTCCTCCATACGGCGTCCAGTTTGTTTCTGCCATGGATGCGCCAGGTCTCTTCTACAGCTGTTCTGCGCATTCGTCGAAGCCGTGCTGTGTGCCGGCGTTCCCTCCCGGCAGACCTCGTCGTCGCCCATGGTCACAGATCTCGTCCTCGCCTCCTGTGCGCGCTGGCAGCACCGTCTCCTCTGTGCTCACTGGCCATCATGGTGTCCCCAGTCTGTCGTGTCGTGCTCTAGTCGTCGATTCACGGTCGTGTCTGTTTCTCCGTCGATCTACCTTATCGGCATCGCCCTGCTCGCTTTGCGCGTGGAGCTTGCGCGCGCATCATCGACGGTGCCTTGGCCTTCTCTCTGCTTGCTGCGAGCCTGCTAGCGCTGCCCCTCACCACGTCGTGCTGTTCGGCTCCTACAGCACATGTTCATCCCATCAATGTATCTACTTGTTCGCTGATCGCACTCGTCTCGTCCAGCGCCTCTGTTGTCTATTTGTTCATATCATCGCTGCTCAGACCCATCGTTATCGCTCGGTCGCGCGACAGGCTAATAGCGTGTCGTGTGCCCCACGCCCTGTTGTTTAGGGTCCTCCTTCGCCAGGCTGCTGCTCGTGGATGAACTGGACATCACTTCGGCGATCTCCACAAGACCATCTGTTCCCCTTTGTCGAACTTTAGCCTTATCGCCTCGGCGCGCAATAACCATCGTAGCGTGGGAATTCAGCTGCGTCGCTTTTTCAAAGCGCAAATCGCTAGATGGTGAAGGCAGTGAAGTTCTAGGTCGGTGCTCGCCAAATGTTCGATGGAACGTCTAAGCTGATAATCGTTGCTGATTGTGGGGATTTTCGAGTTTATTTGATCATGGTAAGGACTCGTCGTTTATATTCTATTTGTGTTACCTCCAATTAATTATGGTGAGCTGAAAGTATGGTAGTGCTTGTTAGATTAATAAGTAGCTCGGGCAAATATTTTTAGTCGTGATGAATCTCGTGTTTGGTCATGATGCATTGTGTGGTGACATCTGATCCATGCTTGTTGCATGTGTATTGTTCGTGGCAGTGTCTTAAAAGTAGCATCGTCTGGTAATCGTTAGTTCATAGGTTACATAAAGGGTGTTTAGATGGTTATATGTGTCGAATTTATTTAACTAGATTTTATGCACGTAATAAGTGGCGGGGTTAATCTTGTGTAGTATGAAATACCGCGGTGGCGAGGAGTGTTTGAGTAGACATATAGGTGTAATGTGATTAATGTGTTATACAAATTAATCTGGAAAATAGTTTAGAAAACTAGTTAAGTTAGTTTTAAGTATGGTTATGGCCGATTGTGGTTAGCACCATCGACCTATATCTTATGCATCTTAATTTACAAAGTGGAAACGTATGTCTAGTGTAATTGGATTGGTCTGATGTTGTGGTGTGATTCGATTAAAAATACTCTACCTGCTAAGTCATAAAATAATGTGATATCGATATCTAGTATTTTCATACTAGATTTGCGATGTCTTGCTATAGGTGTTTAATTCGCTATCGCGTAACACTATATAGGTTTGTGATATTCCTGTCTATATGCATTCATGTGCATACTGCATTTCATTCAGGTACGTTTATTGACTACGTGATATGGAGGTTCTGCCACAAGATCGGCATCGCCAACCCGCAGGAGAGGTAGGAGACGAAGAGCATGAACTCCCCGGTGGCAAGATCGCCGAGGGGAGTGGCGCCAGCGTGGATCCTTCTGGCGAACGCCGGCGCGCTCCACCAGAGTAGGTTGTGCACCAGGTTGAGTGCCCCCTCGTTCTGGAAATGCTCGGGATGAATCAGCGAGGCCATGGCGACTATGGCGGTGGAAAGCAGAAGAGCGCGAATGCAAAGGGGCGCAGAGGGCTCGGAGACGAAAGGGCACAACAGTTGGAGAAAATGCGAAAGCGTAACTGCTGCACGCGGGGTGAATCCCTTTTCAAGGAAGACTCTCTCGCTCGCGCCCCGGGAAATCCCGATCGACGCGCACCTAGCACCCAAGCGACCCAGTCTCTGACATGGGGGCCCAGGCCCACAAGTCATGCAGCTGGTGTGCCGGTCTCCGAGTGCGGAAGAAGCGAACCGTCACACGGGGAGCGAACCGCCGCGCACGATCATGCACCGCCTCAGGGCCGCTGCAGAGGAATATTTTTAACCGAGGCGGCGGCAACGAGGCGCCCCGTGCGTGGCCTGATGGAACCGCCAGACGTGGGGCCGTGGGTCAGTCAGCCGTGGGGACACATGTGGCAGTTGAGGTGACGGAGGGTGGACTGACAGCGCGTGCATCACCAGATGCGCTGAGTTAATGCGGCGCGCGCTGAGGTGGAGCCCCAGTCACCAGTCATGCCACGTTGACGTGAAGTACAAGTTTTGGCCCCACCTGCAGGCTCGCATCCTCACCTGAGGTGGGCCCGGGGGCCACCGGTACCCTGAAACTAGGGTACCTCCTGCAACTGTACAAAGACGAAGAACCCACGCGGCTATCCCTTAGTCGCGTGGTGGAAGTGTTGTGTGTGGGACCAAGCCACGGCTCGCCCCAATCTCAGGCGGCTATTCTGGGTCCACAGCAGCGCCCCACTCCACCACACGGGCGGGTCCGGAGCCGCCACATGTCCAGAGAAGGTGATATACTCCAAGGCATCGACAGTGAGTCCGGAACCCCACGGGAGAGCGCCGGACCCCTGGATATATAGTCCGGACCCCCAAGGTTGGTCCCGGACCCCCGAATATATAGTCCGGACCTCCAAGGTTGGTCCCAGACCCCCACTCGTGCAAGCCGGACCCCTATAATGGGATCCGGACCCCCCTGTATGGGGTCCAGGCCGCCCACAGGGGGGTCCCGAGGTCCCAGGACAGAACATGCCCGGGCCTTGAATAGGACCTAGGCGGGGGTCCGATGTCGACACGTGTCCAGACCTAGTCTGGTGCAGACCTGTTCGCATGCGCTACTGCTCCTCGCCCAGGCGGAGACCCAATGCTGCCACGTGGTCTACCGCGCGTGACGTAAGCCAACGGGCAGAGCCTAACATGAGGCCTCCAGGCTATGCGGCCCCCGCATTTATTGTGGATAAGGCGTGTCGCCTGTCCATCCTGCTGACAGGCGATGTGCCGCCTCAACATTTAATGAGACCTATCCATTCTGCAGGCAGCGTGCCTGTCCATTCCACTGGCAGGCGATGTGTCGCCTCTGCATTAATTGAGACCTGTCCATTCCGCTGACAGGCAGCGACCTGTCCATCCCACAGGCGGCATGCCTGTCCGTTCCACTGGCAGACTGCACGCCCATACTGCCGCATGCACTATGCCCATCATTACTCGTACGTTACCAAGGAAGCTGCCGCCGCATGTCAACGCTGCGCGTGCTGCGGACAACATGGGCCTGGAGATTGCACATACGTCAACTGCATTAGTTGCTCTAGGTATTCCATCCATTATGTTCCTGGGCCCACATGTCGGGGCTCAGTACCCTTGTATGTGCCTCCCTTGAGCTATAAAAGGGAAGGCACACGATGTTACAAGGCAATTTCTCTCAAGCCAACTTAGACCCTCGGGAAGTTTTTCCAAGATCTCGAGCATCAGCAATACTGCACACAGTGGAGTAGGATTTTACGCTCCGGCGGTCTGAACCACTCTAAATCCTCGTGTTCACTCATGTTCTTCGACCATCTAGCAGATAGGCAAAACGCTTAGGCCCCTCCTCATCTTAGGATTTAGGGCGGGTGCATTCCGCCACCCGGCCGGAGAATTTCCTCTCCAACAATGGCATTTTCATCTCTAAGACAGAAAATAGAATCATTGCAAACATTTAAATCTCTAGCCTTGGAAATTAAATTATCATTCTCAGTTCTAAGGCTAGAAAGAGATTCATTCAACTTATCAATCTTTGCAA
Organism: Zea luxurians; assembly: GCA_029449295.1. Lineage (NCBI taxonomy): Eukaryota > Viridiplantae > Streptophyta > Magnoliopsida > Poales > Poaceae > Zea > Zea luxurians. The sequence continues at coordinate 39,242,886 of JAOPSE010000026.1, forward strand.
TTAAACTAGCATTTTCATTCCTAAGATTGATAATTGAATCATTACAAATATTTGATTTTTCCACCTTAGCAATTAAACTAGCATTATCATTTCTAAGGTTGGAAATAGTGTTATGGTATATGCTAAGCTCATTAGTCAATTTTTCACATTTTTCTATCTCCTGAGCATAAGCATTCTTTACCTTAACATGCTTTTTATTTTCCTTAATAAGGAATTCTCTTGGTTATCCAAGAGTTCATCCTTCTCATGAATGGCACCTATCAATTCATTTAATTTTTTCTTTTGTTGCATGTTAAGGTTGGCAAAAAGACTAAGCAAGTTATCTTCATCATCACTAGAACTACCCTCATCACTAGATGTAGTATACTTGGGGGTGGTTCTAGCTTTTACCTTCTTTTTCTTGCCGTCCTTTGCCATGAAGCATTTGTGGCCGACGTTGGAAAAGAGGAGTCCTTTGTTGACGACGATGTTGGCGGTGTCCTCGTCGGAGGAGGAGTCGGTGGAGCTCTCATCGGAGTCCCATTCCCGACATTTGTGGGTATCGCCACCCTTCTTCTTGTAGTATCTCTTCTTTTCCTTCCTCTTTCCCTTCTTGTCGTCGCCCCTGTCACTATCACTAGATAATGGACATTTAGCAATAAAATGATCGGGCTTACCACATTTGTAGCACACCCTTTTGGAGCGAGGCTTGTAGTCCTTCCCCCTCCTTTGTTTGAGGATTTTGCGAAAGCTCTTGATGATGAGCGCCATTTCCTCGTTGTTGAGCTTGAAGGCGTCGATGGGGAGCCTACTTGATGTAGACTCTTCTTTCTTTTCTTCCGCCGCCTTGAATGCGTGACGGATTGCACCTCGGGTGTGGAGGTGCCGCCTTGCTCCAAGTTGATGATTTGTTTGGAGCCTTTGATCATAAATTCAAAGCTCACAAACTTTCCTATAACTTCCTCGGGAGACATTAGCTTATATATAGAATCACCACGAATTAATTGAACTTGTGTGGGATTGTGAAAAACAAGTGATCTTAGAATAACCTTGACCATCTCATGGTCATCCCATTTGGTACTCCCGAGGTTGCGCACTTGGTTGACCAAGGTCTTGAGTTGAGGACGAACCGACCGAGCTCCCCCTCGATCGTCTCCCGCTTGGTGATCTTGGTCACCTCATCTCCTTCGTGCGCGGTCTTTAGTACGTCCCAAATTTCCTTAGCACTTTTCAACCCTTGCACCTTATTATACTCCTCTTGACATAGAGAGGCGAGGAGTATAGTAGTGGCTTGGGAGTCAAAGTGTCGGATTTGGGCAACTTCGTCCGAGTCGTAGTCTTCGTCCCCTACCGATGGTACCTGCGCTCCAAATTCAACAATATCTCATATGCTTGCGTGGAGTGAGGTTAGGTGATGCCTCATTTTATCACTCCACATATTATAATCTTCACCATAAAAAACTGGTGGTTTGCCTAGTGGGACGGAAAGTAAAGGAGTGCGTCTAGAAATACGGAGATAACGAAGTGGCATCTTACTATACTTCTTACGCTCATGGCGCTGAGAAGTGACGGACGGCGCGTCGGAGCCGGAGGTGGATGGCGACGAAGAGCCGGTCTCATAGTAGATCACCTTCTTCATCTTCTTTTTCTTGTCGCCACTCCGATGCGACTTGTGAGGAGGTGATCCCTCCTTTAGCTTGTTGCCGGACTCCCTTGATGGAGCCTTCCCGTGGCTTGTGGCCTTCTCGCCGGTCACGATCTCCCTCTTGGCGTGATCTCCCGACATCACTTCGAGTGGTTAGACTCTAATGAAGTACTAGTCTCTGATACCAATTGAAAGTCGCCTAGAGGGGGGTGAATAGGCGGAATCTGAAATTTACAACTTAAAACACAATCTACAAGCCGGGGTTAGCGTTAGAATAAAAATCGAGTCCGAAAGAGAGGGCGAAAACAAATCAACCAAGAAATAAAGCGGATGACACGGTGATTTGTTTTACCGAGGTTCGGTTCTTGAAAACCTACTCTCCATTGAGGTGGTCACAAAGACTAGGTCTCTTTCAACCCTTTCCCTCTCTCAAACGGTCACCTAGACCGAGTGAGCTTTCTCCTTAATCAAACAGGTCACTTAGACCCCACAAGGACCACCACACAATTGGTGTCTCTTGCTTTGATTACAAGTTTCTTGAGAACAAGAATGAGGAAGAAAAAAGCCAAGCAAGCAACAAGAGCAACAAAAGAATACAAGTCGATCTCCTCACAAGTCCTAAAAACTAGAGTTGAATTGTGGACTTTGATTTGATCGGAGGCTTTGATTTGTGTCTTGGAGTGTTGTGTATTGCTCTTGTATTGAATGAGGAGTAGTGAATGCTTGGATGGTTGGAGTGGAGGTGGTTGGGGGGTATTTATAGCCCCAACCACCAATTCAACCGTTAGGGATGGCTGTTGTCGATGGGCGCACTGGACAGTCTGGTGTGCCAGCCACGTCACCTAACCGTTAGGGTTCTAACGGTTTTGACTATTGGAGCTCTGACTTCTTGGTGCACCGGACAGTCCGGTGCTGCACCGGACAGTCCGGTGCTGCACCGGACAGGCACTGTTCACTGTCCGGTGTGCCTTCTGGCGCTGCTCTGACTCTGCGCTAACTGTCCGCGCACTGTTCACGTTTATAGGCGACCGTTGGAGTTGACCGTTGCGCTGCCCAGCCGTTGCTCCGCTGGCACATCGGACAGTCCGGTGACACACTGGACAGTCCGGTGAATTATAGCGGAGCGCGGCCTCAGAAACCCGAAGGTGAAGAGTTTTGAGTCGCTCGCCCCAGTGCATCGGACACTGTCCGGTGGCACATCGGACAGTCCGGTGCGCCAGACTAGGGAGCTCTTCGGTTTCTTTTTGCTCCTTTCTTTTGAACCCTAACTTGAACCTTTTTATTGGTTTGTGTTGAACCTTTAGCACTTGTAGAACACATAATCTAGAGCAAACTAATTAGTTCAAATATCTGTATTAAGCATTTAACCACCAAAATTATAATTAGGAAAAGGTTAAACCCTATTTTCCTTTTAGAAAGGTGCAAAAGGCTGCCAATAATTGAAAGGGCACTGTCAGTACCCTCAATCAGGGGTACCTCCTGCTACTGCATAAAGGCACCGCACCCGTGCAACGCCTCAAGACCACGTGGAGAATGGCGCCCAATGGGCAGGTCCAAGAGCGCCGCGTGGCAAGGAAAGGGAGTACATCCCGGTGTTCGTCGCTAGGTTCGGACCCCCGCAGAAGGACACCAGACCCCTATACATACAAGTCCAGGGCCCTAAGAAGGTATGCCGGATCCCCTAGAAGGCCCCAGCATTGGCAAGGTCCCGGGACGAGGAGGACCCCCGGCGTAGGTAGGGGTCCGGTGCTGGCACGTGTCCAGACCTTGTCCTGCACTGCCCGCTGCTGCCGCGTGGCTTGTGGCCCGACACATAAACCAACGGGCCAAGCCTGGTATAAAGCTGAAAGGGAATTAGGCTTACACCTATTTCCTAATTGATTTTGGTGGTTGAATTGCCCAACACAAATAATTGGACTAACTAGTTTGTTCTAGTTTATAAGTTCTACAGGTGCCAAAGGTTCACAATAAGCCAATAAAAAGACCAAGAAAAGTGTTCAATCAGAGAGCAAAGGATTACCCGGAAGGCACCCTGGTCTGGCGCACCGGACTGTCCGGTGCACCAGGGAACTCGACGCCCAACTCTTCACCTTCGGGAATTTTCAGAGGAGCTCCGCTATAATTCACCGGACTGTCCGGTGCACCACCGGACAATGTCCGGTGCCCCAAGGGAGAGCGACTCTGAACTCGCCAGCTTCGGGAATCCGCTCCGCTATAATTCATCGGACTGTCCGGTGAGTCACCGGACAGTGTCCGGTGCACATCGGACTGTCTGGTGTGACAGTGGAGCAACGACTACTTTGAGCGTAACGGTCGACTGCAACGCATTAAATGCGTGCCAGCGCGCGTAGAGGAGCAGAGCACGCGCGGGTGGCACACTGGACAGCCTACAGGACCTGTCCGGTGCACCACCGGACAGCCAGGTGGGCCCACAAGACAGAGCTCCAACGATCGGAACCCTTCGGCCAGGTGACGTGGCTGGCGCACCGGATAGTGTCCGGTGGCGCACCGGACTATCCGGTGCGCCATGCGGCAGAAGCCTCCACCAACGGTCAAGTTTGGTGGTTGGAGCTATAAATACCCCAACCACCCCCACATTCAAGTCATCCAAGTTTTCCACCTTCCAACTAGTTACAAGAGCTCTAGCATTCAATTCTAGAAACACCAAAGAGATCAAATCCTCTCACAATTCCACTCAAAGCTTTAGTGATTAGAGAGAGTGATTGTTGTGTTCATTTGAGCTCTTGCTCTTGGATTGCTTCTTCTTTCTCATTCTTCTTGCGATCATCTCAATTGTAATCAAGGCAAGAGACACCAATTGTGTGGTGGTCCTTGCAGGGAAGTTTGGTTCCCGTTTGATTGAGAAGAGAAGCTCACTCGGTCCGAGGGACCATGTGAGAGAGGGAAAGGGTTGAAAGAGACCCGGTCTTTGTGACCACCTCAACGGGGAGTAGGTTTGAGAGAACCGAACCTCGGTAAAACAAATCCTTGTGTCTCACTTCTTTATTCGCTTGCGATTTGTTTTTACACCCTCTCTCGGACTCGCATTATATTTCTAACGCTAACCTGGCTTGTAGTTGTGATTAACTTTGTAAATTTTAGTTTCGCCCTATTCACCCCCCCCTCTAGGCGACTTTCAATTGGTATCGGAGCCCGATGCTTCATTAGAGCCTAACCGCTCGAAGTGATGTCGGGAGATCATGCCAAGAGGGAGATGGAGACCGGCGACAAGCCCACTACAAGCCACGGGAAGGCTTCATCGGAAGAGTCCCGCAACAAGGGGAAGGGGAAGGAGAAGAAATCCTCTTCCCACAAGTCGCATCGGAGTGGTGACAAAAAGAAGAAGATGAGGAAGGTGGTCTACTACGAGACCGACACTTCATCACCATCGACTTCCGGCTCTGACGCGCCGTCCGTTACTTCTAAGCGCCATGAGCGCAAGAAGTTTAGTAAGATCCCCCTACGCTATCCTCGCATTCCTAAACATACGCCTTTACTTTCCCTCCCATTAGGCAAACCACCAATGTTTGATGGTGAAGATTATGCTAGGTGGAGTGATATGATGCGATATCACCTAACCTCACTCCACAAAAGTATATGGGATGTTGTTGAGTTTGGTGTACAGGTACCATCCGTAGGGGATGAAGATTATGATGAGGACGAAGTGGCCCAAATCCAACACTTCAACTCCCAAGCCACAACTATACTCCTCGCCTCTCTAAGTCGAGAGGAGTATAATAAGGTGCAAGGGTTGAAGAGTGCTAAGGAGATTTGGGACGTGTTAAAGACCGCGCATGAAGGAGACGAGGTGACCAAGATCACCAAGCGGGAAACGATCGAGGGGGAGCTCGGTCGCTTCCATCTTCGCCAAGGGGAGGAGCCACAAGATATGTACAACCGGCTCAAAACCTTGGTGAACCAAGTGCGCAACCTCGGGAGCAAAAAATGGGATGACCACAAAGTGGTTAAGGTTATTCTTAGATCACTTGTTTTCCTTAACCCTACTCAAGTTCAATTGATTCGTGGCAATCCTAGATATACACTAATGACTCCCGAGGAAGTAATCGGGAATTTTGTGAGCTTTGAATTGATGATCAAAGGCTCAAAGAAGATCAACGAGCTTGATGGCCCTTCCACGTCCGAAGCACAACCGGTTGCATTCAAAGCGATGGAGGAGAAGAAGGAGGAGTCTACATCAAGTAGACAACCAATCGTCGCCTCAAAGCTCGACAATGAGAAGATGGCGCTCATCATCATGAGTTTCTGCCAAATCCTCAAGCAAAGGAGGGGGAAGGATTACAAGTCCCTCTCCAAGAAGGTTTGCTACAAATGTGGTAAGCCCGGTCATTTCATTGCTAAATGTCCATTATCTAGTGATAGTGACAGGGGCGACGACAAGAAGGGGAGAAGGAGAAGAAGAGGTACTACAAGAAGAAAGGCGGCAATGCCCATGTTTGCCGGGAGTGGGACTCCGACGAGAGCTCCACCGACTCCTCCTCCGACGAGGACGCCGCCAACATCGTCGTCACCAAGGGACTTCTCTTCCCCAACGTCGGCCACAAGTGCCTCATGGCAAAGGACGACAAAAAGGAGAAGGTTAAATCCAAATCCTCCACTAAATATGAGTCCTCTAGTGATGATAATGCTAGTGATGAGGAGGATAATTTGCGTACCCTTTTTGCCAACCTAAACATGCAACAAAAAGAAAAATTAAATGAATTAATTAGTGCCATCCATGAAAAGGATGATCTCTTGGACTCCCAAGAGGACTTCCTAATCAAGGAAAACAAAAAGCATGTTAAGGTTAAAAATGCTTACGCTCTAGAAGTTGAAAAATGTGAAAAATTGTCTAGTGAGCTAAGCACTTGCCATGATACTATTGCCAACCTTAGAAATGAAAATGCTAAACTTATTGCTAAGGTTGATTCTAATGTTTGTAATGTTTCAATTCCCAATCGTAGAGATGATAATGTTGATTTACTTGCTAAGATTGAAGAATTGAATGATTCTCTTGCTAGCCTTAGGATTGAAAATGAAAAATTGCTTGCTAAGGCTAAAGAATTAGATGTTTGCAATGCTTCCATTTCCGATCTTAGAGATAACAATGACATTTTGCGTGCTAACATTGTTGAACTTAATTCTTGCAAACCCTCTACATCTATTTGTGCTAGATGTAGAGATGTTGATATTGATGCTATTCATGATCATATGACTTTAATTAAACAACAAAATGATCATATAGCAATATTAGATGCTAAAATTGCCGAGCATGAACTTGAAAATGAAAATTTTAAATTTGCTCGTAGTATGCTCTATAGTGGGAGACGCCCTGGCATCAAGGATGGCATTGGCTTCCAAAAGGGGGACAATGTCAAACTTAATGCCCCTCCTAAGAAATTATCCAACTTTGTTAAGGGCAAGGCTCCCATGCCTCAGGATAACGAGGGTTACATTTTATACCCTGCCGGTTATCCTGAGAGCAAAATTAGGAGAATTCACTCTAGGAAGTCTCACTCTAGCCCCAATCATGCTTTTATGTATAAGGGTGAGACATCTAGCTCTAGGCAACCAACCCGTGCTAAGCTGCCTAAGAAGAAAATTCCTAGTGCATCAAATGAACCTAGCATTTCATTTAAAACTTTTGATGCATCTTATGTTTTGACTAACAAATCCGGCAAAGTAGTTGCCAAGTTTGTTGGGGGCAAACACAAGGGCTCCAAGACTTGTGTTTGGGTACCCAAAGTTCTTGTTTCTAATGCTAAAGGACCCAAAACCGTTTGGGTACCTAAAGTCAAGAACTAAAATTGTTTTATAGGTTTATGCATCCGGGGGCTCAAGTTGGATCATCGATAGCGGGTGCACAAACCACATGACAGGGGAGAAGAAAATGTTCTCCTCCTATGAGAAAAACCAAGATCCCCAACGAGCTATCACATTCGGGGATGGAAATCAAGGTTTGGTCAAAGGATTGGGTAAAATTGCTATATCACCTGACCATTCCATTTCCAATGTTTTTCTTGTAGACTCTTTAGATTATAACTTGCTTTTCGTTTCCCAATTATGTCAAATGGGCTACAACTGTTTATTTACTGATGTAGGTGTCACTGTCTTTAGAAGAAGTGATGATTCAATAGCATTTAAGGGAGTGCTAGAGGGTCAGCTATACTTGGTAGATTTTGATAGAGCTGAACTCGACACTTGCTTAATTGCTAAGACTAACATGGGTTGGCTCTGGCACCACCGACTAGCCCATGTTGGAATGAAGAATCTTCATAAGCTTCTAAAGGGAGAGCACATTTTAGGATTAACAAATGTTCATTTTGAGAAAGACAGGATTTGTAGCGCATGCCAAGCAGGGAAGCAAGTTGGTGTTCATCATCCGCATAAGAACATCATCACGACTGACAGGCCACCGGAGCTCCTACACATGGATTTATTCGGCCCGATCGCTTATATAAGCATCGGCGGGAGTAAGTACTGTCTAGTTATTGTGGATGATTATTCTTGCTTCACTTGGGTGTTCTTTTTGCAGGAAAAATCACAAACCCAAGAGACTTTAAAGGGATTCTTGAGACGTGCTCAAAATGAGTTCGGCTTAAGGATCAAGAAAATTAGAAGCGACAACAGGACGGAGTTCAAGAATTCACAAATTGAAGGCTTCCTTGAGGAGGAGGGAATCAAGCATGAGTTCTCTTCTCCCTACACGCCACAACAAAATGGTGTAGTGGAGAGGAAGAATAGAACTCTATTGGACATGGCAAGAACCATGCTTGATGAGTACAAGACGCCGGATCGGTTTTGGGCCGAGACGGTCAACACCGCCTGCTACGCCATCAACCGGTTGTATCTACACCGAATCCTCAAGAAGACATCATACGAACTCCTAACCGGTAAAATCCCAACATTTCATATTTTAGAGTCTTTGGTAGCAAATGCTTTATTCTTGTTAAAAGAGGTAGAAAATCTAAATTTGCTCCTAAGACAGTAGAAGGCTTTTTACTAGGATATGATTCAAACACAAGGGCATATAGAGTCTTTAACAAGTCCTCAGGACTAGTTGAAGTTTCTTGTGACATTGTGTTTGATGAAACTAACGGCTCTCAAGTAGAGCAAGTTGATCTTGATGATATAGGTGATGAAGAGGCTCCGTGCATCGCACTAAGGAACATGTCCATTGGGGATGTGTGTCCTAAGGAATCCGAAGAGCCTCCAAATGCACAAGATCAACCATCCTCCTCCACGCAAGCATCTCCACCAACTCAAGATGAGGATGAGGCTCCAGTTGATGAAGGAGAAGATCAAAAAGATGAGCCACCTCAAGATGACGACAATGATCAAGGGGGAGACGCAAATGATCAAGACAAGGAGGATGAAGAACCGAGGCCGTCACACCCAAGAGTCCACCAAGCAATTCAACGAGATCACCCCGTCGACACCATCCTCAGCGACATTCATAAGGGGGTAACCACTAGATCTCGTGTTGCACATTTTTGTGAGCATTACTCTTTTGTTTCCTCTATTGAGCCACACAGGGTAGAGGAAGCACTCCAAGATTCGGATTGGGTGATGGCGATGCAAGAGGAGCTCAACAATTTCACTAGGAACGAGGTATGGCATTTAGTTCCACGTCCTAATCAAAATGTTGTGGGAACCAAATGGGTCTTCCGCAACAAGCAAGATGAGCATGGTGTGGTGACAAGGAACAAAGCTCGACTTGTGGCCAAGGGATACTCCCAAGTCGAAGGTTTGGATTTTGGTGAAACCTATGCACCCGTAGCTAGGCTTGAGTCAATTCGTATATTATTAGCCTATGCTACTTACCATGGCTTCAAGCTTTACCAAATGGACGTGAAGAGTACCTTCCTCAATGGACCAATCAAGGAAGAGGTCTATGTTGAGCAACCTCCCGGCTTTGAAGACAGTGAGTACCCTAACCATGTCTATAGGCTCTCAAAGGCGCTTTATGGGCTCAAGCAAGCCCCAAGAGCATGGTATGAATGCCTAAGAGATTTCCTTATTGCTAATGGCTTCAAAGTCGGAAAGGCTGATCCTACTCTATTCACTAAAACTCTTGACAATGATTTGTTTGTATGTCAAATTTATGTTGATGATATTATATTTGGGTCTACTAACGAATCTACATGTGAAGAATTTAGTAGGATCATGACACAGAAATTCGAGATGTCAATGATGGGGGAGTTGAAGTATTTCTTAGGATTTCAAGTGAAGCAACTCCAAGAGGGCACCTTCATTAGCCAAACGAAGTATACTCAAGACATTCTAAACAAGTTTGGGATGAAGGATGCCAAGCCCATCAAGACACCCATGGGAACTAATGGGCATCTCGACCTCGACACGGAAGGTAAATCCGTAGATCAAAAGGTATACCGGTCGATGATAGGATCTTTACTCTATTTATGTGCATCTCGACCGGACATTATGCTTTCCGTATGCATGTGTGCAAGATTCCAAGCCGACCCTAAGGAAGCTCACCTTACGGCCGTAAAACGAATCCTGAGATATTTGGCTTATACTCCTAAGTTAATTGGTACCCTCGAGATGCTTTGGTACCCTCGAGGATCCACTTTTGATTTAATTGGTTATTCGGATGCCGATTGGGCGGGGTGTAAGATTAATAGGAAGAGCACATCGGGGACTTGCCAGTTCTTGGGAAGATCCTTGGTGTCTTGGGCTTCAAAGAAGCAAAATTCTGTCGCTCTTTCTACCGCTGAAGCCGAGTATATTGCCGCAGGCCATTGTTGCGCGCAATTGCTTTGGATGAGGCAAACCCTTAGGGACTATGGTTACAAATTAACCAAAGTTCCTCTTCTATGTGATAATGAGAGTGCAATCCGCATGGCGGATAATCCCGTTGAACATAGCCGCACTAAACACATAGCCATTCGGTATCACTTCTTAAGGGATCACCAACAAAAGGGGGATATCGAGATTGCATATATTAACACTAAAGATCAATTAGCCGATATCTTTACCAAGCCACTAGATGAACAAACCTTTACCAGACTTAGGCATGAGCTAAATATTCTTGATTCTAGGAATTTTTATTGATGTCTTGCATACATAGCTCATATTTATACCTTTGATCATCTCTTTCATATGCTATGACTAATGTGTTTTCAAGTGAATTTCAAAACCAAGTCATAGGTATATTGAAAGGAAATTGGAGTCTACGGCGAAGACAAGGCTTCCACTCCACTCCATCACTCATCCTTCGCCGTCGCTCCGAGCATCTCTCCGTTTTTGGTATAATCTTCACTCATATTATTGTTTGCCAAAGGGGGAGAAAGTAGTTTTATAAAGGGCTTATATTTCACTCAAGCGTCCGTTTTTTGCGATTCATGCCAAAGGGGGAGAGAGTATTAGCCCAAAGCAAAAGGACCGCACCACCACCAAATTTTAAAACTTATGATTTTCAAATTGGTATCTCATTGTGTTCAAAAGGGGGAGAAAGTAGTATTTTCAAAATTGTTATCTTAAAACCCTCTTGAACACTAAGAGGAAGATTTTTATTAAGGGGGAGTTTTGTTTAGTCAAAGGGAAAGCATTTGAAACAAAGGGAGAAAATTTCAAATCTTGAAAATGCTTCGCAAAATCTTATTCATTTACCTTTGACTATTTGCAAAAGGACTTTGAAAAGAATTTACAAAAGTATTTGCAAAAACAAAACCTGTGGTGCAAGCGTGGTCCAAAATGTTAAAATTATAAAGAAACAATCCATGCATATCTTATGAATTTCTATTGGCTCAATTCTAAGTAACCTTTGCACTTACAAATATGCAAACTAGTTCAATTATGCACTTCTATACTTGCTTTGGTTTGTGTTGGCATCAATCACCAAAAAGGGGGAGATTGAAAGGGAATTAGGCTTACACCTATTTCCTAATTGATTTTGGTGGTTGAATTGCCCAACACAAATAATTGGACTAACTAGTTTGTTCTACTTTATAAGTTCTACAGGTGCCAAAGGTTCACAATAAGCCAATAAAAAGACCAAGAAAAGGGTTCAATCAGAGAGCAAAGGATTACCCGAAAGGCACCCTGGTCTGGCGCACCGGACAGTGTCCGGTGCACCAGGGAACTCGACGCCCAACTCTTCACCTTCGGGAATTTTCAGAGAAGCTCCGCTATAATTCACCGGACTGTCCGGTGCACCACCGGACAGTGTCCGGTGCACCACCGGACAGTGTCCGGTGCCCCAAGGGAGAGCGACTCTGAACTCGCCAGCTTCGGGAATCCGCTCCGCTATAATTCACCGGACTGTCCGGTGTGACAGCGGAGCAACGGCTACTTCGAGCGCAACAGTCGACTGCAACGCATTAAATGCGCGCCAGCGCGCGCAGAGGAGCAGAGCACGCGCGGGTGGCACACCGGACAGCCTACAGGACCTGTCCGGTGCACCACCGGACAGCCAGGTGGGCCCACAAGACAGAGCTCCAATGGTCGGAACCCTTCGGCCAGGTGATGTGGCTGGCGCACCGGACTGTTCGGTGCGCCATGCGACAGAAGCCTTGTAAAGCCCTAAAATTTGTATAAGGTAGAAATAATAAAATAAATAAAAACATGTGTTTACATAAAAGTGTTTTGAAAATTATTTGACTTCCTTTTCTTTGTGCATACTCACCTAAGAGAATTAAAAATAGTCAAATAATAAATAAATAAGTACAGAATCTGCATTCATGTTGAGTTCTTATATTTTTGCATTTGTATTCACATTTATGAGACAAGATTAAGTTTAAAAAAAACACAGAATTTGAAAATAAAAGAAGAAAAGGAAGAGAAGGGAAAAATACACACTATATTTACAAGATAATAACAATAAATAAATAATATTAATACAGAAAGTAGAAGCCTGATTCATGTGGACTTTTGTTGACATTTGAAATCTGGAGTTCAAACAAGAATTTGAATGTAGTTTGAATAATTGAAATGGGATATAAAAAAAAAGAGAGAGAAGAAAATAGGGAATTCATGCACTTGGGCCGAAATTCCTCAGCCGGCCCAATCACACTGCACCCCACGCCAGCCCGGTCCGTGCTCTGCTCCTGCATCTCCAGAAAGCCTCTGCCGGTGGGGCCCATGGATCAGCCTCATCCCTTCCCTCTACAGCAGACTTGCCCGATGACATGTGGGACCTGCTGCGCCAGAGTTTTCTTCCTCCGCTCAATATCCGCAACAGTCGACCCGATTCCGCGCTGGCCGCCGTAGTTTCCGGGCTCGATTCGTTGTCATCCCCCTGTGGAGCTCGGCTTCAGGAATATAAAAGCCATCCCCCTGGTTTTCCCTTGCTTCACGAACGACTTGGAACCCGCGGGCCAGCGAGAACACGGGAAGAACCAGGAAAAGGCGCCACCGTGGTGCGTACGGGGAGAGAGAAAAAGCAAGAAAGGATGGCGTTCATCACCCACGGGCGACTCTTCTGCTGTCTCGCGACTCGGTTGCGTTGGGAGGTTTCCGCCGCGCGTGTGGGTCGCCTCGGTGGGTGGAGATTGGATCAGCTGGGTGGTGGATTGCTCGTCGGTGTGTAGCTCGGCGCAACCGTCCGCATCGCCGCGTTGCCCGCATCACGCAAGCACCGATTGAAGGTAAGGAGACCGCCGTTGAGCTCACCTTTGACTTCGCTGCGCATAGCATCAAATCAGACTCGATTTGGGGCGTCGAGGCCCTGGGTCACCTGCACTCCGGCGAGGTGCGCCGCCACGGGGCGTGGTGTTCACCACGCGGTGTATACGGGTGTTGTGAGGAAGACGCACCGTCGATCGCTGGATCTCTAGTGAACGGCCTAGATTAGATACCCGTACCTATTCAACCCGGCCTGATCGTGACCGTCGATCGGTTATCCTAGGGCTCAGACTTTATCTTGGTGTGGCACGTTCCTGACCGTCGATCACCGATCCATCGGTCCACGGGTTATACCGCTTCATAAGTGATGAGGATCTATTCTGGACCCTTGGATTATAATCCAACGACTCAGATTCCACCGTACCCCTTCGCGTGGCAAATTTCATAAAGAGACCCTGGGGTTTTACCTAATCAACCCGCCGTCCGTAGGGATGAAGTTCTGTGTCTTGGGAAGTTTTGCCCCGAAGCCCCTGGCTTTCTCTGTATTAGTGCGCCCAGTCCAGAAAACTCGAAAATCAGATAAAATAAAATAGAAATAGATTTTTAATGTACAAATAAATGTTAGAACTTGTTTAATTTGTATAAAATTCATATTAACTCCAAATTAAACCATTCCAATTTCTAAAATTTTGTAAATTTAATATCTATCACTTAGTGTCTCTGTTTTGACATGAAAACAGTAAGAAAATTAATTTATCATTTAATCCTATTTCAAGCACATTAAACCTTAGGAAATTCATAACTTGAAATCTATAACTCCGAATTTAATGATTCCTGTTCCTATGATCTTATTTTAATATGCATATTATTAATGTGTATTTTGTCCTCATGTTTGGTGTAATGTTAATTTTGCCTATACCATGTTCGTTTGAATTGCTACGACTAGCAGTGAGGATACGTATCACCTGAAGATCATCCTGGTACCTGGAATCTCAAGTCCCAGGCAAGTTGTGCCCTTGATCACTTCTTTTCACCTACTCATGTTCTAATTAATCATAATGATCTGCATAGGTTAATTTTGATGGGACCCAATAGGTTACCCTAGTTTGTCTATCTTTATACCTTGTTTACCACTGAACTTTCTGGGTAGTACTTGCTAGTGCTATATGTGGTTTTGGGTATGAAGATTACACTATTCATGATTATAATTTTGTTATCAGTTGTTATTTATGGTTCATGTTAAGATCATTATGTTAATTGGAACATGGAGAACCACCCGGGAAAACAGTGCTACCACAAGGGTGGAATGGGACGCCCTTGGCTGATTAATTAGGAAAGCTAGTGGAAGACTACCTTACCCGAAAGGGGCAAGGGCAGTAGGGGAGTGGTCAGTGTAGGGAGGCCCTCGGGAGGATTCTGCTGCGATGGCGGTCCTGCAAGGGATTCCTGCATTGGAACTTCCTATAAACTGTAGCGGGTTTTCGGAAGCTAGTGGAACTTTGTAAAGGCCTCGTAGTGGATCCCTAGCCATTCACCTCGGAAGTGTCTAAGGGCCTTGCAAACCCTGGCGACATGGGATACACGACTTGTGGGTAAAGATGCGCAACCTCTGCAGAGTGTAAAACTGGTATACTAGCCGTGCTCACGGTCATGAGCAGCTCGGACACTCACATGATTAAATTATGGAACTAAATTCAATTTGTCATATGCATTGCATTGCAGGTGATGTTGTTACTCTTGTTCTATTACTTAATTGGGTTGGTATTTACTTATACTTAGTAACTGCTAATAAAATTTTGACCAACTTTAAAAGCAATGCTCAGCTCTAACCATCTTCTGTGGTAAGCCTTACACTTCACGTGAGCTCCCACCTTTGGCGAGTTCATGCACATTATTCCCCACAACTTGTTGAGCGATGAACGTATGTGAGCTCACTCTTGCTGTCTCACATACACCACAGGTCAGGAACAGGTACTGCAGGATGATGCTCACGGAGGATGCTGCGATGAGTTCGTGAGAGGTCTAGGTCGTCGTCTCCCAGTCAACTTTGGGTTGCTGGACCGTTGTCTCCTTATAATGTAATTATTTATTTTGTATAGAACTCCTGTTATATATAAAGTTGTGACATTCGATCCTGTGCCACTATACATCATATGTATGAGACTTGGTCCCAGCATACCTGGTGTTTATGTTAACCCCGGGTTTTGGACCCCTAGAATCCGGGTGTTACAGAAGTGGTATCAGAGGAATGTTGACTGTAGGACGAAACCTAGATAGAACTGGACAACCCTTGTCTACTTACCTCTGCTACTCTGATTCTTTTCTAAACTTATCTCAATCTTTTCTCATCTATTTCCGCTTTACTCTGATTATTCTTATCTTTTCTTTCTAAAGACAAATGTGGATTTCACACTTTGAAATCCTGTGCCTAAAGTGACCTTTAGGAATAAGAGACCTACTCCTAGGAACAAAAACAAAACTATTTTTATGGTTATCTATGCACTTGAATGATTGTTCTTATGATATATGTTTGATTTGGATCTTTGATTGAGTGTGATGGGTTGTGGATCAATGTTCACAACTACATCTGCATATACAACTAGGCATAAAGGATAGCATTTGTAAAATAACTAGACAAACTAAATTATCCTTCATTAAAGTATCTAGCCTAACAATACCCATCATATCTTAAAGATTCTCCCTTATCTTAGTAGATCCATCTCATCTTAAAAGATACTCATCCTATCTCGAAAAGATTGTGTCTCATCCTAATAGATCTAACTGGTCTCAAAAGATTCTATCTTATCTTCATGGATTCATCTTGTCCTAATAAGCATATTTACCCCACCCTAGTAACAACCAAGATCTAATCCAAAGTAATTAGATATTATCTAGTCTAATCTGGTTATGTCCAACCTAATCCAGATTCTATCTAAATATGACCCAATCTAAAGTGAGTTATTAACAAGTTAGTTAAGTTGGTGATATAGGTTAGACACTGTCTCTACAAATATATCTTAACCTAAATTAATGTCTTATACCAACTCATCCTTGAACAATGGCCTACCTATATCATATAATCCATCCTATCTTAAAAGATTCTATCATATCCTAATAATATTTATCCTACCCTGGTAGATCTAGCTAATCTTAACTAGTTTAATCTAAGTCATACCAACCTAATCTGGATTCTATCTAATCCAATATGATCTAAGCTAGATTGAGTTACTTAATGCTGAAACAAAGGATAAGGCTATACCCCGAAATTCACTCAAGCCTAAATTGGTGACCTAGATCAACTCGGCCATACCCAACAACTTAACCTATATAACAAGTTACATAGCAACCCAACCAATAGAGTAATGATGGATTACATAGTCTATCAACCCCCACCTAAAACAAACTTGTAACTTACATCTGGTAGTCTATCTCACCCATATATATCTCTCATCTTGACAGATTCCATCTTACCCTTGGATATTCACCTTATACAACTGGTTACCCCAATTTGGACATAAAACAAAAATTAAGCCCTACTAAAGAAATCTTCAGATTATAACCAGCTACTAGCCTATTCATTCTGCTTATTGAATATGGTCATTTGCAAAACTGTTACCATATGCCTCTAACTTTCATGGTCAATACCAGGAAAGGAAAGATTATCACGCAACAGCAAACAGAAATGAATTCTCCAAATCCTCCACCTATTGAAACCGAACAAGTGGTTGCTGCCCAAAGACTGGTAATACAACAGTTAACAGACCTGGTAACCGAGATGCAGAATCAGATAAGACAACAACGCGAAGACATACGTCAGGCCCGCCAAGAAATAAGGCAAGCACGGTTGGAGAGACAACAACAACAACAACCTCCACCACCACCACCGGCTTCACCAAGTTACATAGATATAAATTATGATGATTTGTAAGGTCTAGATGTTACTTTAGTTAGTAGATGATATGATATTATTCTAGAAGGAACAATAAGGTCTATTGACCCTATGTTTTGTTAAAGAATTATACCTCATGCTGAGATTTCTTTGTTTGTGCATATGTTCCGAGAACAATATGAGTATACATCCCTTTTCTTACAAATCTCGAGGACGAGATTATTTTTAAGGGGGGTAGGATTTGTAAAGCCCTAAAATTTGTATAAGGTAAAAATAATAAAATAAATAAAAAACATGTGTTTACATAAAAGTGTTTTGAAAATTATTTGACTTCCTTTTCTTTGTGCATACTCACCTAAGAGAATTAAAAATAGTCAAATAATAAATAAATAAGTACAGAATCTGCATTCATGTTGAGTTCTTATATTTTTGCATTTGTATTCACATTTATGAGACAAGATTAAGTTTAAAAAAAACACAGAATTTGAAAATAAAAGAAGAAAAGGAAGAGAAGGGAAAAATACACACTATATTTACAAGATAATAACAATAAATAAATAATATTAATACAGAAAGTAGAAGCCTGATTCATGTGGACTTTTGTTGACATTTGAAATCTGGAGTTCAAACAAGAATTTGAATGTAGTTTGAATAATTGAAATGGGATATAAAAAAAAAGAGAGAGAAGAAAATAGGGAATTCATGCACTTGGGCCGAAATTCCTCAGCCGGCCCAATCACACTGCACCCCACGCCAGCCCGGTCCGTGCTCTGCTCCTGCATCTCCAGAAAGCCTCTGCCGGTGGGGCCCATGGATCAGCCTCATCCCTTCCCTCTACAGCAGACTTGCCCGATGACATGTGGGACCTGCTACGCCAGAGTTTTCTTCCTCCGCTCAATATCCGCAACAGTCGACCCGATTCCGCGCTGGCCGCCGTAGTTTCCGGGCTCGATTCGTTGTCATCCCCCTGTGGAGCTCGGCTTCAGGAATATAAAAGCCATCCCCCTGGTTTTCCCTTGCTTCACGAACGACTTGGAACCCGCGGGCCAGCGAGAACACGGGAAGAACCAGGAAAAGGCGCCACCGTGGTGTGTACGGGGAGAGAGAAAAAGCAAGAAAGGATGGCGTTCATCACCCACGGGCGACTCTTCTGCTGTCTCGCGACTCGGTTGCGTTGGGAGGTTTCCGCCGCGCGTGTGGGTCGCCTCGGTGGGTGGAGATTGGATCAGCTGGGTGGTGGATTGCTCGTCGGTGTGTAGCTCGGCGCAACCGTCCGCATCGCCGCGTTGCCCGCATCACGCAAGCACCGATTGAAGGTAAGGAGACCGCCGTTGAGCTCACCTTTGACTTCGCTGCGCATAGCATCAAATCAGACTCGATTTGGGGCGTCGAGGCCCTGGGTCACCTGCACTCCGGCGAGGTGCGCCGCCACGGGGCGTGGTGTTCACCACGCGGTGTATACGGGTGTTGTGAGGAAGACGCACCGTCGATCGCTGGATCTCTAGTGAACGGCCTAGATTAGATACCCGTACCTATTCAACCCGGCCTGATCGTGACCGTCGATCGGTTATCCTAGGGCTCAGACTTTATCTTGGTGTGGCACGTTCCTGACCGTCGATCACCGATCCATCGGTCCACGGGTTATACCGCTTCATAAGTGATGAGGATCTATTCTGGACCCTTGGATTATAATCCAACGACTCAGATTCCACCGTACCCCTTCGCGTGGCAAATTTCATAAAGAGACCCTGGGGTTTTACCTAATCAACCCGCCGTCCGTAGGGATGAAGTTCTGTGTCTTGGGAAGTTTTGCCCCGAAGCCCCTGGCTTTCTCTGTATTAGTGCGCCCAGTCCAGAAAACTCGAAAATCAGATAAAATAAAATAGAAATAGATTTTTAATGTACAAATAAATGTTAGAACTTGTTTAATTTGTATAAAATTCATATTAACTCCAAATTAAACCATTCCAATTTCTAAAATTTTGTAAATTTAATATCTATCACTTAGTGTCTCTGTTTTGACATGAAAACAGTAAGAAAATTAATTTATCATTTAATCCTATTTCAAGCACATTAAACCTTAGGAAATTCATAACTTGAAATCTATAACTCCGAATTTAATGATTCCTGTTCCTATGATCTTATTTTAATATGCATATTATTAATGTGTATTTTGTCCTCATGTTTGGTGTAATGTTAATTTTGCCTATACCATGTTCGTTTGAATTGCTACGACTAGCAGTGAGGATACGTATCACCTGAAGATCATCCTGGTACCTGGAATCTCAAGTCCCAGGCAAGTTGTGCCCTTGATCACTTCTTTTCACCTACTCATGTTCTAATTAATCATAATGATCTGCATAGGTTAATTTTGATGGGACCCAATAGGTTACCCTAGTTTGTCTATCTTTATACCTTGTTTACCACTGAACTTTCTGGGTAGTACTTGCTAGTGCTATATGTGGTTTTGGGTATGAAGATTACACTATTCATGATTATACTTTTGTTATCAGTTGTTATTTATGGTTCATGTTAAGATCATTATGTTAATTGGAACATGGAGAACCACCCGGGAAAACAGTGCTACCACAAGGGTGGAATGGGACGCCCTTGGCTGATTAATTAGGAAAGCTAGTGGAAGACTACCTTACCCGAAAGGGGCAAGGGCAGTAGGGGAGTGGTCAGTGTAGGGAGGCCCTCGGGAGGATTCTGCTGCGATGGCAGTCCTGCAAGGGATTCCTGCATTGGAACTTCCTATAAACTGTAGCGGGTTTTCGGAAGCTAGTGGAACTTTGTAAAGGCCTCGTAGTGGATCCCTAGCCATTCACCTCGGAAGTGTCTAAGGGCCTTGCAAACCCTGGCGACATGGGATACACGACTTGTGGGTAAAGATGCGCAACCTCTGCAGAGTGTAAAACTGGTATACTAGCCGTGCTCACGGTCATGAGCAGCTCGGACACTCACATGATTAAATTATGGAACTAAATTCAATTTGTCATATGCATTGCATTGCAGGTGATGTTGTTACTCTTGTTCTATTACTTAATTGGGTTGGTATTTACTTATACTTAGTAACTGCTAATAAAATTTTGACCAACTTTAAAAGCAATGCTCAGCTCTAACCATCTTCTGTGGTAAGCCTTACACTTCACGTGAGCTCCCACCTTTGGCGAGTTCATGCACATTATTCCCCACAACTTGTTGAGCGATGAACGTATGTGAGCTCACTCTTGCTGTCTCACATACACCATAGGTCAGGAACAGGTACTGCAGGATGATGCTCACGGAGGATGCTGCGATGAGTTCGTGAGAGGTCTAGGTCGTCGTCTCCCAGTCAACTTTGGGTTGCTGGACCGTTGTCTCCTTATAATGTAATTATTTATTTTGTATAGAACTCCTGTTATATATAAAGTTGTGACATTCGATCCTGTGCCACTATACATCATATGTATGAGACTTGGTCCCAGCATACCTGGTGTTTATGTTAACCCCGGGTTTTGGACCCCTAGAATCCGGGTGTTACAAGCCTCCACCAACGGTCAAGTTTGGTGGTTGGGGCTATAAATACCCCAACCACCCCCACATTCAAGTCACCCAAGTTTTCCACCTTCCAACTACTTACAAGAGCTCTAACATTCAATTCTAGACACACCAAAGAGATCAAATCCTCTCACAATTCCACTCAAAGCTTTAGTGATTAGAGAGAGTGATTATTGTGTTCATTTGAGCTCTTGCGCTTGGATTGCTTCTTCTTTCTCATTCTTCTTGCGATCATCTCTGTGACGGAACCTCCCAAGTAATCAGGCCCACCTACAGTTGTCCTTGTCTAACAGACATCAGACACCCTGTAGATGTTCCTAAGTTACTTGACAAGCTCGGTATCTTTCCTTACCTCACCAGGAACGTTTCACCCGTCTTGCAGACATTACAGATCATCGGAGATAAAGATATGCGGAAGCGAATTACATAAAATTACATTTATTTCCAAAAGTAAGCTCAAGTTAATATATTACAGACCAGTTCTAAAAGTGAGTGCATAAAAGTAATAATTATACAAACCAGGGAGACACAAACTTCTCCCGAAAGTCTATGAACAAAAGATCTTAAGTGGAGGACCGAGTCCTCCCGCACCTCATTCCTGTTTCTCTTCGTTGGGAACCACCTTAGCACAGAAGCAGCAGAAGTCTGCTACTTCACCACCTAAAAACAACAAAGGGATAAACCCTGAGTATGGAATTACTCAGCAAGTCTTACCCGACTAAGGAAAAGACTCTCAAGGGTATGCTGGATAACTAGGAGTCAAGGGGAGGCTGTAGCAAAAATCAACTTATATTTTTGCAGAAGCTGCTTACTAAAGTGAGTCCTTACTTTCAACCTTTTAACGCCATATTAAGTATTAATAGACTCCATTTGCATCTAGTCTAATTTCGCATCACATCAAGACAACATCATTATTATCCATCATTTTCACATCCTGACTCTAGGTTGCAGGGAAGTGACCAAGTCTTCATAACCGCGAAGGTACGGCGATCCGAATTGATTATACTCAGCTGAGGATCTCCAATCACACGACATATGTAGCACTTAACCCTTGCATATGTCAACCCGCCACCGGGGTTCTTAAGACCGGATCAGGTTCACGCAAACCGAGAGCACAGATACACCACCGTCCAGCCTCTTGCCACGGAGGGTACACGCTACTCTCGCCACCGCTCCACTCCCATTTCGTGTTATCTTATTCCGGCCTTAGTCTGCCCGAGGCAAGGCTTACCCATGACGAGGCATGTGACCAGTTAAAGGGTCCTCGGTCAGCACGCCTACATACGCGTTAATCCTTAACCAACCTGGGTAGAACATCACCTGTTCCTACCCCCAAGTCTCAATTTAAGTATTTCCATCCTTAGGATTGTGTCTGTTCCTTAGGAGGAAAGAGCATCTCAGGGAACTTTGCAGTAAGATCCCACTATTGCTCCATATGAAAATATTCTTGCGGGTAGAAGCCATCCTCTCCATGGTTAAATTGAGGACAACCTCTATCCACAAGATCTAAGCAAGGCTAAGCATTTTTGTAAATCATACTTTTGATACTTCACAGAAGTATCTAAACAGGTATGGATACCAAGGAAAGTAATGCATCAAAGGGTTTCAGGTAACTCCTATAAACCTAATGCACATTTCACTAGACTTACAGTGTGCGAAAAGTATTTAAAAACATCAAGGGAGGTGGCAAATGCACCGGGGCTTGCCTTTGTTATCAGATGTGTCTGGCTCGGATCCACAGATATCAAAATAAAAGCAGTTGTCTGCCTGGGGATCAGAGGTGGGTGGTATCCCTTCTTCAAAAACTTCTTCTTCTTCTTCTTGCTCTAATATAATCATATACATGCATAAGAATGGATGTCATGGAATGCTCATGAGGATGCAAAGATAGCATAAACTTATTAGTTATGTCTTGAATACAACTTTCCTTCACGGTACTCCGAGAACCTAGGGTTTCCGGAGTCAGTAAAGGAGTTCATGGAGCAGGGGGGGTGGTTTTGGGTTTAGTGATCAAACAAGGCCCAAATTAAACCAAACTCTACCCATGGCTTCTAAATAATGTGAACAGCTCACATAAAAAGTTTGGGGAATTTTGGACTTATTATTTATTTTCAAAAAAATCCAGAACCATTGGTTGAGGCTATTTTAAATATCCTAAAATTCCCTGTTCAAACTAAAAATCATAAAACTATTTTTATTAAATACTATGGAAAATAACAAGCTTAGGAAAATTGGTCTCATAATTTTAGGATTTTTCTATCATTTTCTACAATTTTCCAAAGCTCCACCGAAAAAGAAAAAGAAAAACTCTTCAACAGTACTGGGCCGATTCTGGTCCAGCCGGCCCAAGCCCGGGCGGATTCGCGCGCGCGCCCGCGCCCGCGAGGCGACTTTGCGCAGAGGCCCTCGGGTTTTTAGTTAACTGGAAATGAGTTCTTTTACTATTTCACAGAGTCGCTGACAGTTCACGAAAAGGTCCTCGGGTTTCTGTCAATTCACAACTCGCAGTCCCCGACTGGCGTTCGAGCACGGCCGCGCTCCGGCGAGCGGCAGACCGGCCGATTGGGGCAGTGACTGAGCTCTCCGAGCGGTGGACATGGAATTGGGGTCGGCCTGACTACTTCCCCTAAGTTAATTGCACTGTTGGTGGATCGTGGAGCTCCGGCCACGGTGGCCGTAAGCACAACGGCGACATGAGCGTGTTCCCGGCGATAGGCGCCGGTCTAGTTCAATTAAAGGACTCGACAAGCATCCCGGGGGTACGAGCATGCTCAAACGAAGAAGCAACGGGCGGGTACTGACCGGAGTTGGGCTGGCGTCGGTAAGCTCGATTCCACGGCGGCGGAGAACCGAATTGGGGAAAACACGAAATTCAAGCGCTCGGGTGGATGATTGTGGCCGATTAGCGGTGGCTGGATGCGTAAGGATATGGTGAAGCCAGCGGCGGGGTCAATTTATAGAACTCCGAAGCGGTGGCGCTTAATTTGATCGCGATGTGGCGATGGCCGGAGAGGAGGAAGAAACACTAGCTTCGCGAGTACGTGGCCACGACGTGGCGGTAACTCCGGTGAGCCACGGAGGGGTCAGAGAAGGTCACGGCGACACGGTGAAAGTGTAGAGCCACGCGGCGCCCGGCCGAGAGGCGGCGGTCGACGGCGAACCTATCGCCAGTCGCAAAATCGAAGGAAGACAGGGGGGAGGGTCGTCGGAGTGGTGGCCAGCTCACCGGTGACGAGGATCTTTACCGCGACGGGCTTATCTGATGACCGCCGAGCACGAATCACAGCGACGACAATCGACGGCGACGGCTATCGGCGGTGAGGACGAAGGAATTCTTCTTCAGTTAAACTGGTCACTGTACCATGGCGAAGACTCATCAGTGCTTCTGACCGAGCGACTTTAGAGTAAATTCTCTCCCGATTTCATGTGACAACAGGTCCAAGTCTCTGCACCAAAATTGTAGTGCTACATACCAGCTACAACTTAGCTATAGGATTTGATCACATTCGAGCACTGGATCATGCTCAAAATCTAGCTTGAAGTTGATGTCAGTCACCTGCTAAACTGAACTTTAGATTAAACAGCCTGACAGCCAGTTTTGGACTGGGTTTTTCTCCAAATTTCTCATAACAACTATGCTTGCACCCTTTAGCAAAGTTGTTCTCCTATTATTGGTCTTCAACTTTGAGGTGGTGACCTAGGGCAAAAACTCTATATCCAGAAAGATATAAAGCCCCAAAGTTGAGCCAATTCACTGATTTTTCAGACTTAGAGTAAAACTCAAATGAGGTTCATTTTGCATTTAGGTCCAAAACTTAGGGTTTGGCCCTCAAGTCCACATATTTGTGATCCAATTGACTTGAAACACTTATTTGACTTGGTTTTTGCACTTTAGCCCAAAAGTGGACTAATTTTGCACTTAGGTCCCTAGGGTTTAGTTCTAGGGTTTTCCAGGGTTCTGATTAGGGTTTCTAGTATTCCAGGGGTATAAATGTGATTCAACTTAGGGTTTGGGGATATTTTATGACTTTTCTCACAAGCCCTAAAGTTTTTCTCAACTTGGGTTAAGTTTTACCCCTTTAATCACTACTTAGGGTTAAGTCCTTTTACCAGGGTCCTATTTGTAAAACTTTAAAACAATACAACTTGTTTGAAATTTTTACCTAGTGAATGCACTCTAGGTGTGTCAAACATATGCAATGCCCATGCTCATGATGCCATGCTCAAGTTTTAGTTATAGTAACACCAGGGGTGTTACATCCTTCCCCCCATAAAAGAATCTCGTCCCGAGATTTAAAGTCCTAGGGTAAGTAATGGAAAAGGAAATGTGTCATGTTTTTATTTCCTGATTTCTGGTACAAGGCAGGGGTGGTGTGGGGGTTCATTCCTTTATTACACAGCTATACAAACTTTACAATTTACAAGAGGCTAGGAAGCCTGGGAAATTCTTATCTAAGAAATCTTGGGTTTCCCATGTAGCCTCATCTTCCGAATGCTGGTTCCACTGTATTTTATAAAACTTGAGAGTCTTTCTCCGGGTAACCCTGTCCTTTTGATCCAGAACTCGAATGGGATGTTCCGAGTATGTCAAATCTGGTTCCAGGACAACATCGGTCACTTCAACGGTTCGATCGGGAACCCGTAGACACTTCTTCAATTGTGATACGTGGAACACATTATGTACGGCAGACAATGTTTCGGGGAGCTGAAGTCGGTATGCCACTGGTCCACATTGTTCAAGTACCCGGAATGGACCAATGTATCTGGGTGCAAGTTTTCCTTTAACCCCGAAACGCGATACACCCTTCATCGGTGAAACTTTCAAGTAGACATGGTCGTCTACCCGAAAACATAAGGGTTGTCGTCGTTGGTCTGCATAACTCTTTTGTCGAGTCTGAGCTTTCTTCATATTATGAATAATTTTCTGAACCTTTTCTTCGACCTCTTTCACCATATCAGGCCTAAAGAAGTATCTTTCTCCAGGTTCAGACCAAGTTAACGGAGTTCGACACCGTCGCCCGTATAAAGCTTCAAAAGGTGCCATTTTGATACTCTCCTGATAACTGTTATTGTATGAAAACTCCGCTAAGGGCAAACATTCATCCCATTTTTGCGAGAAATCCAGGACACATGCCCGCAGCATATCCTCGAGGATTTGATTTACTCTCTCAGTCTGTCCACTGGTTTGAGGATGGTAGGCCGAACTGTGGAGCAATTTGGTACCCAAGGATGTATGAAGTTCTTCCCAAAACTTGGATACGAATTGAGGTCCACGATCCGACACTATGGTTTTTGGAATACCATGCAAACTGAGAATACGGCTGATATATAATGCTGCATAAGTGGCCACAGTATATTTGGCCCTGACGGGTAAGAAGTGGGCAATTTTTGTGAGTCGATCAACGATAACCCAAATAGAATCATACCCTTTGGCCGTCCTGGGCAATCCCACGATGAAGTCCATACTTATGTCTTCCCATTTCCATGTTGGGATTGGCAAAGATTGCAATGGACCAGCAGTTTTCATGTGTATGGCTTTGACACGTCTGCAAGTGTCACACTTGGCCACATAGCGTGCAATTTCAATCTTCATCTTCGTCCACCAGTAATGTTGCTTTAAATCTTGGTACATTTTAGTGCTTCCCGGATGAATGGAATAGCGACTAAGATGCGCTTCATCTAAGATTTGCTGGCGGAGGCCTTCATTCTTTGGCACTACTATGCGGTTGTTGAACCATAACACACCTTGATCATCTTCCTTGAAACATTGGGCTATTCCAGCCCTGATCTTCTCTCGTATGTGCTTCATGCCCAGATTATCCTTTTGAGCATCAATTATCCTTTGCAAAATGGTTGACTCAAGCTTTAGTTGATTCAGAGTCCCTTGCTGGATTATCCCCAGGTTTAACTTTTCCATGTCTTGACACAAAGTGTTTTCGGAGGTCTTTACCATAAGACAGTGGCAGGAAGTCTTACGACTCAAAGCATCTGCCACCACATTGGCCTTGCCTGGGTGATAATGGATTTCCAGTTCATAATCTTTAATGAGCTCAAGCCATCGTCTTTGCCTCATGTTTAACTCTGACTGGGTAAATATATACTTCAAACTCTTATGATCTGTATATATATGACAGATATTTCCCAGCAGATAGTGACGCCATATTTTCAGGGCATGAACCACAGCAGCCAGCTCGAGATCATGTGTTGGATAATGCTCTTCGTGTCGGCGTAACTGCCTTGAAGCATACGCAATTACTCGGCCCTCTTGCATCAGCACACAGCCGAGTCCACTGCCTGACGCATCACAATAGACATCAAAAGGTTTAGTGATGTCCGGTTGAGCCAATACCGGAGCAGTGGTCAATAGTGTCTTCAATTCCTCAAAGGCTTCATTACATTTAGAAGACCAATTGAACTTAGTATCATTCTTCAATAAACTTGTGATTGGCTTCACAAGCTTAGAAAAATCAGGTATGAATCTGCGATAATATCCTGCTAGTCCAAGAAAACTCCGGACTTGGTGAACAGTCGTTGGAGGTTTCCATTCCAGAATATCCTTGACCTTGCTAGGATCTACCGCAATTCCTTTGGCTGATAACACGTGCCCCAGAAATTGAATTTCCTCCAGCCAGAACGCGCACTTGCTGAACTTGGCATACAGCTGATGTTCCCTCAGGCGCGTCAATACAATCCGTAAGTGCTGAGCATGCTCCTCTTCATTTTTAGAATATATCAAAATATCATCGATGAAGACCACCACGAACTTGTCTAACTCGGGCATGAACACCGAGTTCATTAAATAGGTGAAGTGGGCAGGAGCATTAGTGAGCCCGAAAGACATTACCAAGTACTCAAATAAGCCATACCGCGTAGTAAATGCGGTCTTCGGTATATCCTCGGGCCGAATACGGATTTGATGATAGCCCGACCTGAGATCAATTTTGGAAAACACCCTCGCCCCAGTCAGTTGATCAAATAAGATGTCGATCCTTGGAAGAGGGTACTTATTCTTAATGGTGACCTCATTTAGGGGCCGATAGTCCACGCACATGCGCAAGGTTTGATCCTTCTTCTTCACAAAGATGGCGGGACAACCCCACGGGGACGAGCTTGGCCGGATAAATCCCTTATTCAGCAGATCTTGTAATTGAATCTTCAATTCTGCTAACTCATTAGGGGGCATACGGTACGACCTTCGGGAAATGGGAGCCGTACCGGGTTTTAGCTCAATTACAAATTCTACATCTCTTTCAGGGGGCAGTCCAGGCAAATCTTCCGGAAATACATCTGGAAACTCACATACTACCGGAATGTTCTTGATCTCCAGTACAATGGCTTCAAAGATTCTACCAGAAGCTTTGGCTGGATTGGTTTTGGGGAGAGACAAGAGAATTTCTTCTTGATTATAACTCAACCTGACGGTTCTGAGTTCAGTATTGAGAATTGCCTTGTGTTGAGTTAACCAATTCATCCCCAAAATTACATCTATATCCTGGCCTCTTAGAACAATCATGTTAGCAGGAAAGTTCCGTCCGGCCATAGTTACTGGCACTTCATAGGCCACTTCTCTAGTAAAAATGTGTCCCCCAGGTGAATGAATTTTAAATCCCTCTTTTGATTCATGACATGCAATATGATGTTGCTCCACAAATGTCTTGCTAATGAAGGTATGCGAAGCACCAGAATCAAAAAGAATGATTGCAGGGTAACTGGCCACAGGGAACGTACCCATCATCACCGGCTCTCCCTCCGGTGTGGTAGCCACTTGCGTATAATATACTCGCCCCGTTTTCTTGGTATTCTTGCCCGAAGTACTTCCCTTGCCTGGAGCTGAATTTCCCGATCCTTGCTGATTATTGGCCTGATTTTGCCGAGGATAGGGGCAATCTTTAATAAAATGCCCAGATTTGCCACAGTTAAAACATCCAGTTGACGAACTTGGCAGAGCAGGGAATCGAGTGCCTGGGGCACCCGGCTGACTTTGGACAGTGGGAGCTTTGTTGGGACGAATAATTATGGGCTGCTTGAAAGGGAAAGATGGTGCACTTGAACGGTTCTGGTTAGAGGACCGGAGAATGAACCGTTGCCTCTTTACCGGGCCCTGATTAGGCTGATCACCACTGAATCCCTTACTTTTCCCAGAATTTGCATATTTGGCCTCCACAGATAAGGCTGTGCTGACAGCCTTTCCATAAGTAAGATCAATACATGCAGCCATTTTCCGCTGCATCCGGTCGTTCAGACCTCTCATAAAACAATTCTTCTTTTTCAAATCTGTATTCACCTGATCAATTGCGTACTGGGACAGGTGATTGAACTTGTTGAGGTACTGGTTCACAGTATCTCCCCCTTGTTTCAATTTCATGAACTCTTCTTGCTTCATGTGCAGCACTCCCTCAGGAATATAATGCTCGCGGAATGCTGCTTTGAACTCATTCCATGTAATTTGATGGTTGTCCGGTTGGATGGCCACAAAATTTCCCCACCAAGTGCTGGCAGGGCCTCGGAGTTGCTGAGCCGCAAACAACGGCTTCTGGGTTTCTGAACAACGTAGAAGGCCAAATTTCTGTTCAATGACCCTTATCCACTCGTCAGCTTCGAGCGGGTCTTCTGCTTTGACGAAGAGAGGCGGACGAGTCTCGGAGAAATCCAGATAAGTGGTCTCACGGGGACCCTGTTGAAATCCTCTTCCTGCTTGTTGCTGAAGCTGTTGCTGACCCGCCATCTCCCTCAGGAAGCGGGTATTGTCGGCTGTAGCATTTACCAAAGCAGCGATTGCCTCGGCAAGCGTGGGTGGAACGGGAGGTGGATTCGGGGTAGCATCCCGACCCCCGGATGTTCCAGCTGCATCCTGTCCACGAGTCCGGGTCGGCATCTGAGGCAAAAACATTTGAATAAACATAATGTGCCAAAGAAAACCTTCCGTTTTACATTACTGTAAAGAGTAATGGTACAGACTCGACATTACACAACAGGATACATTACCCATTTCACAAAAGTTTAACTTATTATACAACCGTACACCCTACAATACACTACTCTAATATAATAGTACACCCTACAATACACTACTCTACTCTTACTACACCACTAGTCCTGTTTTCCATTGCTTTTGGCGGCTTCATCATCAGGTGTGGGAGTCCAGACGTCCACCAACCTCAAAGAAGGAGGGGGCTCATACAGGTCTAATTCCCCACCCAACGCGCGTCCCGCGACGTGAGAAGGTCCGGCTTCCGCCTCAGCAGAGGGTATAGGCTCACTAGGGTGCAGTTGCGAGTAGAGCACATGGACTTCTTCGTGTAATGTATTGCAGTAAACCTGCAAGTCGTCGACAGCTGAGCTGAGTTCTTTCACTCGGGCCTGAGCCCTTGCCTCCTTGGCCCATGCCAATGAACGAGATTGAACAGCCCAATCGAGTGCCAAATCCCGATCGGCCAGCTGGTCTTGTAGATGGCGAATGTCTCTTCGTAACTCATTTATACGGTCACCATCTCCAATCCATATAGCTGTCCTGCGGCGGAGTTCCAATTGGAGCCTGCTTACTTCTGCTTCCAGATCCCCTATAGGATCATTGCTCCCGCTACTACTATCTACATCTCGCGGAGCAAGTTGATGTCGAGGCATTCCA
The DNA here is from genome assembly GCA_029449295.1 of Zea luxurians. NCBI lineage: Eukaryota > Viridiplantae > Streptophyta > Magnoliopsida > Poales > Poaceae > Zea > Zea luxurians. The sequence continues at coordinate 39,273,147 of JAOPSE010000026.1, forward strand.
AGTGGTCCAGTCGACTTACGCGCGGTCTTTCTTGTGCGCGGCGGCATTTTCTAAAGGGGAAATTTATTAGTACAATTCTTAGCATGATGCATGAGTAAGTACAGAATCAACCTTGGTTGATTCAACCTTCTATACATTGCACTCTTCCTATCTGGTCTTTAAGATAAACTCTTCGGAATACTTAGGTAAGAAGAGAAAAGAATCTTTAGGTAAGACTTTTGAAAATCTTTTTGAAGATGCCTTAATATCTGCAAAGAAGGGCTACGCTCCGATACCAGCTGTGACGGAACCTCCCAAGTAATCAGGCCCACCTACAGTTGTCCTTGTCTAACAGACATCAGACACCCTGTAGATGTTCCTAAGTTACTTGACAAGCTCGGTATCTTTCCTTACCTCACCAGGAACGTTTCACCCGTCTTGCAGACATTACAGATCATCGGAGATAAAGATATGCGGAAGCGAATTACATAAAATTACATTTATTTCCAAAAGTAAGCTCAAGTTAATATATTACAGACCAGTTCTAAAAGTGAGTGCATAAAAGTAATAATTATACAAACCAGGGAGACACAAACTTCTCCCGAAAGTCTATGAACAAAAGATCTTAAGTGGAGGACCGAGTCCTCCCGCACCTCATTCCTGTTTCTCTTCGTTGGGAACCACCTTAGCACAGAAGCAGCAGAAGTCTGCTACTTCACCACCTAAAAACAACAAAGGGATAAACCCTGAGTATGGAATTACTCAGCAAGAAGCGATGTAACACCCCTGGTGTTACTATAACTAAAACTTGAGCATGGCATCATGAGCATGGGCATTGCATATGTTTGACACACCTAGAGTGCATTCACTAGGTAAAAATTTCAAACAAGTTGTATTGTTTTAAAGTTTTACAAATAGGACCCTGGTAAAAGGACTTAACCCTAAGTAGTGATTAAAGGGGTAAAACTTAACCCAAGTTGAGAAAAACTTTAGGGCTTGTGAGAAAAGTCATAAAATATCCCCAAACCCTAAGTTGAATCACATTTATACCCCTGGAATACTAGAAACCCTAATCAGAACCCTGGAAAACCCTAGAACTAAACCCTAGGGACCTAAGTGCAAAATTAGTCCACTTTTGGGCTAAAGTGCAAAAACCAAGTCAAATAAGTGTTTCAAGTCAATTGGATCACAAATATGTGGACTTGAGGGCCAAACCCTAAGTTTTGGACCTAAATGCAAAATGAACCTCATTTGAGTTTTACTCTAAGTCTGAAAAATCAGTGAATTGGCTCAACTTTGGGGCTTTATATCTTTCTGGATATAGAGTTTTTGCCCTAGGTCACCACCTCAAAGTTGAAGACCAATAATAGGAGAACAACTTTGCTAAAGGGTGCAAGCATAGTTGTTATGAGAAATTTGGAGAAAAACCCAGTCCAAAACTGGCTGTCAGGCTGTTTAATCTAAAGTTCAGTTTAGCAGGTGACTGACATCAACTTCAAGCTAGATTTTGAGCATGATCCAGTGCTCGAATGTGATCAAATCCTATAGCTAAGTTGTAGCTGGTATGTAGCACTACAATTTTGGTGCAGAGACTTGGACCTGTTGTCACATGAAATCGGGAGAGAATTTACTCTAAAGTCGCTCGGTCAGAAGCACTGATGAGTCTTCGCCATGGTACAGTGACCAGTTTAACTGAAGAAGAATTCCTTCGTCCTCACCGCCGATAGCCGTCGCCGTCGATTGTCGTCGCTGTGATTCGTGCTCGGCGGTCATCAGATAAGCCCGTCGCGGTAAAGATCCTCGTCACCGGTGAGCTGGCCACCACTCCGACGACCCTCCCCCCTGTCTTCCTTCGATTTTGCGGCTGGCGATAGGTTCGCCGTCGACCGCCGCCTCTCGGCCGGGCGCCGCGTGGCTCTACACTTTCACCGTGTCGCCGTGACCTTCTCTGACCCCTCCGTGGCTCACCGGAGTTACCGCCACGTCGTGGCCACGTACTCGCGAAGCTAGTGTTTCTTCCTCCTCTCCGGCCATCGCCACATCGCGATCAAATTAAGCGCCACCGCTTCGGAGTTCTATAAATTGACCCCGCCGCTGGCTTCACCATATCCTTACGCATCCAGCCACCGCTAATCGGCCACAATCATCCACCCGAGCGCTTGAATTTCGTGTTTTCCCCAATTCGGTTCTCCGCCGCCGTGGAATCGAGCTTACCGACGCCAGCCCAACTCCGGTCAGTACCCGCCCGTTGCTTCTTCGTTTGAGCATGCTCGTACCCCCGGGATGCTTGTCGAGTCCTTTAATTGAACTAGACCGGCGCCTATCACCGGGAACACGCTCATGTCGCCGTTGTGCTTACGGCCACCGTGGCCGGAGCTCCACGATCCACCAACAGTGCAATTAACTTAGGGGAAGTAGTCAGGCCGACCCCAATTCCATGTCCACCGCTCGGAGAGCTCAGTCACTGCCCCAATCGGCCGGTCTGCCGCTCGCCGGAGCGCGGCCGTGCTCGAACGCCGTCGGGGACTGCGAGTTGTGAATTGACAGAAACCCGAGGACCTTTTCGTGAACTGTCAGCGACTCTGTGAAATAGTAAAAGAACTCATTTCCAGTTAACTAAAAACCCGAGGGCCTCTGCGCAAAGTCGCCTCGCGGGCGCGGGCGCGCGCGCGAATCCGCCCGGGCTTGGGCCGGCTGGACCAGAATCGGCCCAGTACTGTTGAAGAGTTTTTCTTTTTCTTTTTCGGTGGAGCTTTGGAAAATTGTAGAAAATGATAGAAAAATCCTAAAATTATGAGACCAATTTTCCTAAGCTTGTTATTTTCCATAGTATTTAATAAAAATAGTTTTATGATTTTTAGTTTGAACAGGGAATTTTAGGATATTTAAAATAGCCTCAACCAATGGTTCTGGATTTTTTTGAAAATAAATAATAAGTCCAAAATTCCCCAAACTTTTTATGTGAGCTGTTCACATTATTTAGAAGCCATGGGTAGAGTTTGGTTTGATTTGGGCCTTGTTTGATCACTAAACCCAAAACCACCCCCCCTGCTCCATGAACTCCTTTACTGACTCCGGAAACCCTAGGTTCTCGGAGTACCGTGAAGGAAAGTTGTATTCAAGACATAACTAATAAGTTTATGCTATCTTTGCATCCTCATGAGCATTCCATGACATCCATTCTTATGCATGTATATGATTATATTAGAGCAAGAAGAAGAAGAAGAAGTTTTTGAAGAAGGGATACCACCCACCTCTGATCCCCAGGCAGACAACTGCTTTTATTTTGATATCTGTGGATCCGAGCCAGACACATCTGATAACAAAGGCAAGCCCCGGTGCATTTGCCACCTCCCTTGATGTTTTTAAATACTTTTCGCACACTGTAAGTCTAGTGAAATGTGCATTAGGTTTATAGGAGTTACCTGAAACCCTTTGATGCATTACTTTCCTTGGTATCCATACCTGTTTAGATACTTCTGTGAAGTATCAAAAGTATGATTTACAAAAATGCTTAGCCTTGCTTAGATCTTGTGGATAGAGGTTGTCCTCAATTTAACCATGGAGAGGATGGCTTCTACCCGCAAGAATATTTTCATATGGAGCAATAGTGGGATCTTACTGCAAAGTTCCCTGAGATGCTCTTTCCTCCTAAGGAACAGACACAATCCTAAGGATGGAAATACTTAAATTGAGACTTGGGGGTAGGAACAGGTGATGTTCTACCCAGGTTGGTTAAGGATTAACGCGTATGTAGGCGTGCTGACCGAGGACCCTTTAACTGGTCACATGCCTCGTCATGGGTAAGCCTTGCCTCGGGCAGACTAAGGCCGGAATAAGATAACACGAAATGGGAGTGGAGCGGTGGCGAGAGTAGCGTGTACCCTCCGTGGCAAGAGGCTGGACGGTGGTGTATCTGTGCTCTCGGTTTGCGTGAACCTGATCCGGTCTTAAGAACCCCGGTGGCGGGTTGACATATGCAAGGGTTAAGTGCTACATATGTCGTGTGATTGGAGATCCTCAGCTGAGTATAATCGATTCGGATCGCCGTACCTTCGCGGTTATGAAGACTTGGTCACTTCCCTGCAACCTAGAGTCAGGATGTGAAAATGATGGATAATAATGATGTTGTCTTGATGTGATGCGAAATTAGACTAGATGCAAATGGAGTCTATTAATACTTAATATGGCGTTAAAAGGTTGAAAGTAAGGACTCACTTTAGTAAGCAGCTTCTGCAAAAATATAAGTTGATTTTTGCTACAGCCTCCCCTTGACTCCTAGTTATCCAGCATACCCTTGAGAGTCTTTTCCTTAGTCGGGTAAGACTTGCTGAGTAATTCCATACTCAGGGTTTATCCCTTTGTTGTTTTTAGGTGGTGAAGTAGCAGACTTCTGCTGCTTCTGTGCTAAGGTGGTTCCCAACGAAGAGAAACAGGAATGAGGTGCGGGAGGACTCGGTCCTCCACTTAAGATCTTTTGTTCATAGACTTTCGGGAGAAGTTTGTGTCTCCCTGGTTTGTATAATTATTACTTTTATGCACTCACTTTTAGAACTGGTCTGTAATATATTAACTTGAGCTTACTTTTGGAAATAAATGTAATTTTATGTAATTCGCTTCCGCATATCTTTATCTCCGATGATCTGTAATATCTGCAAGACGGGTGAAACGTTCCTGGTGAGGTAAGGAAAGATACCGAGCTTGTCAAGTAACTTAGGAACATCTACAGGGTGTCTGATGTCTGTTAGACAAGGACAACTGTAGGTGGGCCTGATTACTTGGGAGGTTCCGTCACAATCTCAATTGTAATCAAGGCAAGAGACACCAATTGTGTGGTGGTCCTTGCGGGGAAGTTTGGTTCCCGTTTGATTGAGAAGAGAAGCTCACTCGGTCCGAGGGACCGTTTAAGAGAGGGAAAGGGTTGAAAGAGACCTGGTCTTTGTGACCACCTCAACGGGGAGTAGGTTTGAGAGAACCGAACCTCGGTAAAACAAATCCTTGTGTCTCACTTCTTTATTCGCTTGCGATTTGTTTTTACACCCTCTCTCGGACTCGCATTATATTTCTAACGCTAACTTGGCTTGTAGTTGTGATTAACTTTGTAAATTTTAGTTTCGCCCTATTCACCCCCTCTAAGCGACTTTCAAAAGCCCACCAAGCTGAGCGGCCTCTGCATTTATTGCTAAAAGGACGCGCCGCCTGCCACCACGCCAGCAGGCGATGCACCCTCCCAACATTTAATGCGTCCTATCCAATCCAATGGCAGGTGGCGTCAGGGTCATCTAGCAGGCGGCGCGTCTGACCGGTCTATTGGCAAACAGTGCGCCCGTGCCGAGCGGTGCACCGTACTCATCATCCCTTCTACAAGAAGCCTCCCCTGCACGCCGAAGATATGAAGATCTCGGGTGTCAGGGCGTTAGAAGATCGCCCCAGCAGCAAACGTTTGTGGCTCCAAGTATTGTAATCGCTATGTCCCTGGGCCCGCATGTCGGGGCTCAGTACCTTTGTGCATGCCCCCCTTCGGCTATAAAAGGGGAGGCATGTAGCGTCACAAGACACACCCAATCTTAGGTAGACACTCACAAGTTCATACAAGCTCCCAAAGCAATACATCACACAGTGGAGTAGGGTATTACGCTTCGGCGGCCCGAACCACTCTAAACCCTTGCGTGCTCTCGTGTGCTGATCCACCAGTCTCATAACAAGCAAAACGCTTAGGCCCCTCCTCTTTTTAGGATCTAGGGCGGGTGCAATCCGCCACCCGGCCGGGGAGATTTCCTCTCTGACATTTGGCACGCCAGGTAGGGGCTAGGCTTCAAGTTTTTGCTTGTTTTCTTGCTCAGCATGATGGTGCGGATCGTCGAGCACCGCGCTGAAACTTCAGAGGATTTTGCGATGGAGCAATAAGTTGCATCCTCTGTGCCGCAAGTACCCGACCGCCCTGACACTGGGACTGCTGCTGTACATGTCGTGCAGCAACACACGCCTGCACAAGCATCCCGGACCCCGTCAAGGGCAGCGCCTACGACGTTGTCGGCAGCCAGGGAGTTGTTGTGCCACCCCCAAGCTCCGTGGCCTCGTTGGGGGCCATGAAGCAGTGGCGTGACGACGTCGACCGACTACTCGGCATGGCGCATTCTACTTTGACCAGATCGAGGCCTCGGCCAACCCGGCGCCAACGTGAGGCGACGACGTCTGTGCGCTCGCCCTCCATTAGGGGTGCACAGACCGACGACCTCAACTGTAGGCGTACGGGAGAGGACGCCCGGATCTCTTTGGAAAGGGCGCGGGAGCGCCGACAAAACATCAAGGGACGCAACCTCGACCGAGATTTTGCTGCGGAAGCACCGCAGACACCAATGGGCGCCCGGTCCCAAACGGGAGTCCCCTTGGTCGGCATGTGCTGCGCCGCCCTCACGGACCATCTACGCGCGGCGTCATGGCTGTCCAAGTTCCAGCCGCACCTGCCGAAAAAATAAGATGGAACATCAAACCCGTCGGAGTTCCTGCAGGTGTACGTCACCACCATCACGGCAGCAGGTGGAAACACCGCGGTGATGGCGACCTATTTTCATGTCGCCCTGTCTGGGCCTGCCCGGACTTGGCTCATGAACCTCGCCCCAGGGTCAATCTACACCTGGGAGGAGCTCTGTGCACGGTTCGTTGCGAACATCACCAGCGCTTACCAGCAGCATGGCGTGGAGGCCCACCTACACGCAGTGAGGCAGGAGCCCGGAGAGACCCTCCGGACATTTATCTCCCGCTTCACCAAGGTACGAGGTACTATACCTCGTATTTCCGATGCCTCCATCATCATGGCTTTCCGTCAGGGGGTACATGATAAGAAGATGTTGGAGAAGCTGGCCACACATGACGTGGAGACTGTCCCCACGCTCTTCGCCCTGGCGGACAAGTGTGCCAGAGTCGCCGAAGGTCGAGCATGGCACTCGGTCCCACAAACTAGGACCACCCAGATGGGTGGTTCGAGCGCCATCCCCCGGGACGGCAGAAAGAGAAAGAAGGGTCGCGGCTACGAGAGGCCGCAGTCTACCGCGCTGGTCGTCGCAGCTGCGACCAGGGGCCGGGGCGACCGCAACAAACGCCCACAACCACAAAGGGGTAACAGCGGCACGTGCCCTGTACACCCCAACGGTCGCCACAACGCCGCGGAGTGTCGCGAGATCATTGATCTCGCAAAATGCATCAGCGAACGCGCCAGCGAGCGACGTGAGTAGTCTTCCAAGGACGGCTCTCCGCCTCGCCGTCGTCCTGGCAAAGAAAAGGTCGACGACGGCGAGGTGACTGCGGCTGAGCAGAACCTCGGGTATCAGTCACCCAAAGGGGACCTGAAGGACGTCTTTGCAAAAGACTCCCACTCCGATGGCGACGACTAAACGGACCACCGGTGGGACCTCATGTCCCCTGGCCTACGGAGCTGAAGCTCGCCTTCCTCCGAAATCCCATCTGGACTCCCCACGGGTCCAGGTTTCTGACAGGTTCATCCAGGAATGACCACAGCCAAAGGCGGGGCCTCCTTCGTCGAACGCAGATGGGGACCCAGGGTTGGGACCTAATCTCACGGAAGTACCAGACCAAATTAGGGCTCCGTAACACTCCCCCAGCCAGGAAGGACCCTTCATGGTAATGGGAATCCCCTAACCCGAGGGCAACTATCTAGCTACGACTGAAGGAGTGCCTCCCCCGGAGCCAAAATATCTCTGTAAGTTTTTATAGAGCAAGTCTGAGGGGTCAAAGTTTTTTCCCTTTTGTAACTAGGTAGCGCATACGTGCACGCCAACCCGGTGGGGTCTGTCCCCATAAACCTGGCCTGTTGGTCCGCACCCATGCATGATAAGTTATAAAAGAAAACTACCCTCTCAGATGTACCTCTATGATAATATTATCCTACTGCCCCAAGGTCTTCTCCTGCAGTTTCCGGATTATATTTTAGCTAACCCACCCAACCAGTTCCCATCCTATCAGGCATAATGGCATCTGAATTGAACAGCCAGGCTTGCGGCTTAGGACCTCTATGCGAAAGCAGGAGTACCCGACAGCCTGGGGGCCGGCTCTGAAGAATGGGAGCCCGTTCCATGGGGTGGTCCGGAGCCTGTGTGGCCGGTTAGCCTGGTTCCGTACCTGAAACCCTGCACACTCCACCACTCCGTGACGGGTACTCTAGTACTTAGAGCTATAAGTCCTGTGCGTCCGACAGCTTGGGGTCCAGAACTAGAGAAGCGATGCTTGTCTCCTGGGGTAGTTTGGAGCCTTGTAGCCGCTCAGCCTGGTCCTGTACCGTGGGTCTGCACACCCCACCACCCTGCGGCAGGTATCCTAGTATCTAGAACCACCATCCAGGGGGTCCGAACGCACAACTTGGCTCCCTCAGGCTAGACCCTACAAGTCCCGAGCATGTGTCAAAGGATGGCTAGTGTCAGATGGCGGGTCCTACTGGTGTATCACTAACGCTCTTTAAAACTAAAGCTGTGTATAGATCCAGGTCTCGGCGAGGCCGCCTCCCGAAGGCCGTTGACAATCCTTTCATATATGTTGGTGCCCAACCTCGATACATCGAGCCTGCACCCTAGGCGGGGGGCCAGGTACCAAGGGAAGTCAACAGCAGGAACGGGCGATGCACAGATAAGTGTTAAACACTGCTTTATAAATAATACTCAGAAGTACATTACAAAAACAGGAAAATCCTGGGGGCCGGTTCTAAAGAATAGATGCCCGTTCCATGGGGTGATCCGGAGCCTGTGTGGCCGGTTATCCTGGTTCCGTACTTGAAATCCTGCACACTCCATCACTCCGTGATGGGTGCCCTAGTATTTGGAACTATGAGTCCTGTGCGTCCGACAGTTGGGGTCCGGAACTAGAGAAGCGATGCTTGTCTCCTGGGATAGACCAGAGCCGTGTAGCCGCTTAGCCTGGTCCTGTACCGTGGGCCTGCACACTCCACCACCCTGCGACAGGTGTCCTAGTACCTAGAACCACCAACCAAGGGGTCCGGACGCACAACTTGGCTTCCCAGACTTAGATCCTGTATACATATGTTATTACATTTTGCTTCTGAGCAAGCATATGTTATTACATTCCCTTACAAGCGGGACCCTAGCTCCATTTCTGCAGGAATGAACTACGCTGCACCAGCAGGAGTCACGCTGGAAGTTGGCTCCGAGCAACCTTTGCATCAACGGATCGCCGGCGACAGCGACCACCTCTGCACCAGCAGCGACAACGACCTCCGCTCCGTGCGGCTTGCCAGCAACAGCGACCACCTCAGGGTGAGCGCCACTGCGAGAAGGTCCTCGCCCCCGTCCTCCTACGGGGGGCGACAATGAGGCCATTAAAGCCAAAAAGTCGGGGACTCAGCGGCAGATGGCTCTGATGCCCTCGCCAGCAGAGGCAACCACCTCTGCAAGCGGTAGCCTCACCAGCAGCAGCGACCACCTCTGTACCAGCTGGCGGCGGCTGCCTCAGCACGCACGAAGGGGTCCTCACTCCCGTCTGACCAACAGGAGTGAGGACAAGACCATCCAAGAACACCGCCGCCACTGCCGCGGCGTACGACGTCTTGTGCGATCCCCCCAGTGTGGCCGGTGGGCAGGAGAAGGGGTGGATGTGCCGGACCCCCGCACGGCGCGACCGTTGCCCGTGCGGTGGACGGATAGCCACGCCCCGACCAAAGCAGCAAGATGCAGCGTCGGAGGCGGCGCCGAAGCCATCCAGCCCAAAGGGCCGGACACGCTGCAGCTAACGGCCTGCAGCCAGCCGGCCCCACGTAGCTGAGGTTCACCTCCTCCGCAAGGCTGGTGAACACCCTTCTCCCCCGAATGCTGGAGGAAGAAGCGGGTCACCAGCCCATGCAGAGGGCAGGGCCCCAACTTGGCTCGCCCCCCCGCCCCAGCAAGGATGATGAACATCCTTGAAGCTGAGGCTGGGGGGAAGCCGCAGCCTGGCTTGCTTCTCCCCACCGCGAGGCTGGTGGTCATCCTTCTGGATGGCCACTGGCGGGGGACTACAGCCAGGCTGCATGATGAAAATCCCTTAAGCCGAGTGATGACGGAAGAGCACCGACCCCCATGGGGTTGCGCTCCTCTAACAGCAGCAAAAGGAAGACAAGATCGGCAGCCCAACTGCGAGCGCAAGCTCTCCGGCGATGGGACCACCAGAGGGGATGGCTCTGACGCGTTCCCCTCCAGTGAACATCGGCGCGCCCCATCCAGAGGCCCAGAAGGCGGGAGGGCGCGAAGGACGCAAGGGGAGCAAGGCATGACTTCTACCAGGGGGTCGATCCCTTTTTAAAGGGAGATGTCCCCCTCTTGCGCCCCGGAGCGCCATGGGCAAAGCCTCCCGGCGTGCACCAAAGGTTCCGCCCTATGACATGGGGGCCAGGCCCCGCGCGTCGTATAGGCCGGCCCGAGGAGCGAGGGAGGCAAACCACCACACAAGGGGCGTGCAACCGCCCCGAAGATATGCGCCCCTTCACTTTCGAAACAACCAGCGGTCGGGAAGACGAATCGCCGCACAAGGAGCGTGCAACCACCCCGCGGTTAGGCGCCCCCTCATTTTTTGCCAAAACCGACGGTCAAGAAGGCGAACCGTCACGCGGGAGGCGAGCAGTCGCCCCACGGTTGTGCGCTCCCTTAGCTTCGCTACAATCAACGGTCCAACATGCGGATCCAGGCCCACACATCATGCAGCCGGCGCGATCGGCTACTAGGTGCGGAAGAACCGCCCGCCGCTTGCGCCAATGACGCGCCCCCTCGGGGCCGTCGCAGAAGACTGAAAAAGATAAGCTTTCAGGAGCGACTCGAGGCACCCCGCGCATGGCCCAGCGGTGACAAAGGTCACGGGCAGGTCAGCCGTGGGAACGGGCGTGACAGTCAGCATAACTATAGGTGGGCCGGCAGTAATTGCACCAGTAGGCCCGCAAGAGCAGCAGGCAGATTGCCAATCAGACTCTGGCCCCACCTGCAGGCTTGCCTCCTCCCCTGAGGTGGGCCTGGGGGCCACTGTCAGTACCCTCAATCAGGGGTACCTCCTGCTATTGCATAAAGGCGACGCACTCGTGCAACGCCTCAAGACCACGTGGAGAATGGCGCCCAATGGGCAGGTCCAAGAGCGCCGCATGGCAAGGAAAGGGAGTACATCCCGGTGTTCGTCGCTAGGTTCGGACCCCCGCAGAAGGACACCGGACCCCTATACATACAAGTTTAGGGCCCCAAGAAGGTATGACGGATCCCCTGGAAGGCCCCAGCATTGGCAAGGTCCCAGGACGAGGAGGACCCCCGGCGTAGGTAGGGGTCCGGTGCTGGCACGTGTCCAGACCTTGTCCTGCACTACCCACTGCTGCCGCGTGGCTTGTGGCCCGACACATAAACCAACGGGCCAAGCCTGGTATAAAGCTCACCAAGCCGAGCGGCCTCTGCATTTATTGCTGAAAGGACGCGCCGCCTGCCACCACGCCAGCAGGTGACGCACCCTCCCAGCATTTAATGCATCCTGTCCAATCCGATGGCAGGCGACATCAGGGTCATCCAGCAGGCGGCGCGTCTGACCGGTCTGTTGGCAAACAGTGCGCCCGTGCCAAGCGGTGCACCGTACTCATCATCCCTTCTACAAGAAGCCTCCCCTGCACGCCGAAGATATGAAGATCTCGGGTGTCAGGGCGCTAGAAGATCGCCCTAGCAGCAAACGTTTGTGGCTCCAAGTATTGTAATCGCTATATCCCTGGGCCCGCATGTCGGGGCTCAGTACCTTTGTGCATGCCCCCCATCGGCTATAAAAGGGGAGGCATGTAGCGTCACAAGACACACCCAATCTTAGGTAGACACTCACAAGTTCATACAAGCTCCCAAAGCAATACATCACACAGTGGAGTAGGGTATTACGCTCCGGCGGTCCGAACCACTCTAAACCCTTGTGTGCTCTCGTGTGCTGATCCACCAGTCTCGTAACAAGCAAAACGCTTAGACCCCTCCTCTTTTTAGGATCTAGAGCGGGTGCAATCCGTCACCCGGTCGGGGAGATTTCCTCTCCAACAGCCACGGAGGATCCGCTACGGCTCTACGTGGAGGTACGATTCATCTCAAATTGTTATTTTATTCCATGAAACATATGAGTGCTATTTTCATACACTGATAGCATATTTTAAATTAGACAAAAACTATTATATAATCAAGTTTTTTTTCAATAATCATATAACCAAACTACCAAAAGCCATAAAAATTAACAAAAAATATAGATTTACTTCATCATTTATTTTACTAATATATTAAATTCTAATTTGTTCTAATTTATCTTATGTTAAAAGAGATGAAAAGAGAAAATTCTATCCAATATGAAGGATTAAAAATGATATAGTTTTCTCTTATTTATCTTTAACATAAGATAAATTAGAGCTTAAAATTTAAATATTGGTGTAATAAATAATGAAGTAGATCCATAATAGTTTTGAAATTTTTTACGACTTTTAGTATTTAATTGCACAGAAAGATTAATTACATATTTTTTTTTGCTAAGAGTTGCCTTTTAAAAAGGATATGAGGTTAAGGATCAAGTATTCAATGAAAAATAATAAAACAATATTAGTGCAATATGTGGCAGTGTAGAGATGACAATTTAACCCATAAATTCAAAACCCGACGGATGTGGGTATGAGCGAATATTTTAACCTGCAGATAGGGGTAACAATGGGCTCTAAATTTTATATTACAAGATTTAAGGATCAGATCAGATTAGGATCGGACTCTATTTATATTCATTTTTGAGCTAAAATTTATTTAGGGCCCTACCATTTTATGAAGAAATATTTGGATTACGACCCATTACCACCCCTACTTGCAGGTGCAACTCGCACCCGATCCGAAGTTTTGCGGGTGCGGGCACGAGTTTCTATTTCAACCCGCGGGTGCCTTGCACTAGACCCGAAATTTAGTTCATTCTGGGTAAAAATTATCATCATACAATAGTATTTTTGGAATAACTATATTGGCTAGCGATTCATAAAATATTTTGTCGCTACTCAATGTGATGGGGCTTAAAATTCGTAGATATAACTCAATTATTGTTGGTACTTATTGCTCATAGCTGAATTATTGTTTAAAAGAGTACACTAGGTAAAAACCCGTGGGTGACCTGAAACCCGACGGGTTTGGGTGTAGGCTTGGAATTGCACCGCGAGTGTGATTGTGGGCGGGTTTAGATAGACTTTATGGGTGCGATCGCGGATAGGTTTTTTCTACACCTGACCCGAACCCGATCCATTGACATCCCTATGATAGTGGTACTGTAAGCTAAGATATAACCAGTGATACTGCAATATCAACAACGCAACTAGAATTCAAAATGCTACAAACTTTTAGAGGTGAGACTACATATGTGTTGTGTTGTAAGGCTATCTCCAGCAGCCTTTTTATCACACCCCTAATTTCAAACTACATTACATATAGACTTTCTAATGAGCATAGCCTAAGGACAGAAGTACACACAAACAAGGTATGTCAAATTCAAAAAAAGTAAGGAAACCGATTTGAAAAATAATAATAGCAGTCATCCAACTCATGGATGATAGCTATGATAATCAGCGTGCCACAAACCTAGCCTGCGTAGATAATCCTCACCGCCAAAGACACATAGGTCCAGACGTTGGAAAGGTGTCATCACACTAACAGCAGTCCAAATCCAGCCTGCTCACCGTCCTAAACAAAACACCAAAAGCCAAGCAGGCGTGATCCATCCTCTTCGACCCCCATTAACCCATAACCCTGCCCCACGGACAGCAGACTACTACGTTCACCGAGCCCATGTCCTCCCGCGGCCGCAATCCCATCCAGGTTCACGCACACCCCACCTCCCCTCGTGCCTTTTCCTAATAAAAAATAAATCCACACACGCAGCCACCGCGAAGGTCCCGGTGGTGGCCCTGGCCGCCAATTTACAAAACCAAACAAAACGCACCCGCAAGGCGCAATATAAAGAGGAGGCCAAGCCGTCAGGTGGACGAGGCGCGCCACCTGCTAAGCCGAATCGAGCAGCAGTAGCCAGCTTGCCATGGCGATGCAGGCTGCTTTCCTTGCGGGGTTCTCGCAGCTCGCCGCGCAGCCGGGCCGCGACTGCGCCGTGGCGGTGGCGCCGACGCGGGTGGCCGTTGCTGCGGTGGGTAGCGCCAAGGTGGGCGCGCGGGTAGGCGTGAAGGCGGGGACCGCCGCGGCCGCGGCCGTGGCGGGCCGCGGGGTGCGGTGCCGCGCAAGCCTGATCGAGCCCGACGGCGGGCGGCTGGTGGACCTGGTGGCGCCCGAGGAGGGCGGGCGGCGCGCGGCGCTGCGGCGCGAGGCGGCGGAGCTGCCGCACCGGCTGCGCCTCGGCCGCGTCGACAAGGAATGGGTCCACGTCCTCAGCGAAGGGTGGGCGAGTCCGCTGCAAGGGTTCATGCGCGAGCATGAGTTCCTCCAAACACTTCATTTTAATGCCATCCGCGGCCAGGATGGCAGGATGGTCAACATGTCCGTCCCCATCGTGCTCTCCGTAGGGGACGCACAGCGAAGGGCCATCCAGGCCGACGGCGCCACGCGCGTCGCGCTCGTCGACGAACGCGACCGCCCCATCGCCGTCCTCAGCGAGTAAGACAAACCGATTCCCACTTGCTGTTTATTTCTTTGCCCTGTCGCTGTTTCTATGCCTGTATCTATATGCATTGCTAACTGAAGACGATCGAACAGAACATGTGAGTGCGGATCTTATGGTCTCGCAAAACAAATAATTGCTGCTAGGTGCCAGTTGGGTTTGGAATTGTGAGCCTGTGCTTCTGGTTAATTAGGTTCATGAATAACCTCTTTAGGCCTGGTTCGGATGCACATGTATCCACCTCAAACCATCAATCCATGTGTCTTGAAGTGGATTGACGTGAAATTTAAACTAAATTCCACCCCAGCACACTCCAATGCACATGGATTGAGATTGATACATGTGCATTCAAACAAGCTCTTAGCTAAAAAAAAACACACATGGATTCAGAACGTGCATATCTTCCCTCTTTCATCAGGTGCAGAGCATGACATCTCAACAATGTGTACTATACTACTATGTTAGGACTGATTCTGTAACCAGTAATTTACTGAAGGATAATAACTGGTAACTTAGAGCTAACTGTTCTGAGGTGAAATTTCTATCAAGTAGAATAATCTTGATGGTCAACATGTTTTTATAGGACATGGTTTCCTCTTTTGTCAGTTCTACTATTACAGCGAGAAGTAGCGTCATACTATATCAAGATATCAGTATGTGTTGGTTGTTATCAGCGGAGTCGTAGTTGGTGTAGGCCAATAGACATGCCCTCGGACTCAGTATTATTCTAAATCTTAGATCACGTGCGCTAGTAGATATTGTGTTTCACATTTTCGCCACGTCCCATTATTATAGGTATATTCATTTAAAAGTGTCACATGATAATATCCTTACATGTCACGTTATGTTTCACGTTTTCGCCGTGTCCCAGTATTATAGGTATATTCATTTAGAAGTGTGGTGTGATAATATCCTCACATGTCATGCCAATAATTTTATTTCATTCTTGTTCACATACTACTAAAGGTGTCAAATCATTGGAAAGGAGAATAGGGAAATAGAATGCCAGTTTTACAGGTGTAGTTATCAAATGTGTGTAACGTCAACCATGTACTTCTCTGCCTCTGTAATCTCAAGTCACGAAAACACAAGCTTTGTTGTAGATACTTATCTGATTGCTAATGAAAATAATGATGATATTGTTAAATGTATCGAATAACTTGTTGATATGACACAAGTGTGTGTAAGATTTATATTTTCACTCCCTGCTGTAACACCCTTTCCTTTTCATGAATGTGCCTGAGCATGTAGTTCATTAAGAGGAAGGGAAAGTTACAACACCACAATCTTAGCAAACCTAATGATCTTTCCTCTCTTCTGCAGCATTGAGATCTATAAGCATAATAAGGAAGAAAGAATAGCACGGACATGGGGGACAACTGCACCTGGACTACCTTATGTTGAGGAGGCAATTACCAATGCTGGTGACTGGTTGATTGGTGGGGACTTGGAGGTTATAGAACCAATCAAGTACAATGATGGTCTGGATCAGTATCGCCTGTCTCCAGCACAGCTGCGTGAAGAGTTTGCCAGGCGCAATGCTGATGCAGTATTTGCCTTTCAGCTTCGCAATCCAGTACACAATGGGCATGCTCTACTTATGACCGACACACGCAAACGCCTCCTTGAGATGGGTTATAAAAACCCTGTTCTTCTGCTCCATCCACTGGGAGGATTCACAAAAGCAGATGATGTGCCTCTTAGTTGGAGAATGAAGCAACATGAGAAGGTATCCAGCTGGATAGTTCTACTCTTCCCTTTCATCTCAGAATAATTGGGTTCCATGTCCTTGAACTAAACATCTTGTTTTGATGGGATCTGCTATGTCAGCATCGCAAAATTTTGTTGTCTACAGCAGCAGTTATACCCTAGAAAAGTGTACCCAAATCTAAATTCCAGTAAAAATATCACTTGGACTGTAGGACAACAATTACCTGAAACTCCAGTAAGAATTGAGTGATGCCTATTCCTGTAATGAAATAGGTGTTTTGATGGCACCACTACACTATGTTCAACTTCTGTACTGTTCTAACACTGTTGATTTCTACCAGGTTCTTGAGGAAGGTGTCCTCAACCCAGAATCAACTGTTGTTGCGATCTTCCCCTCTCCTATGCATTATGCTGGGCCAACTGAGGTTCAATGGCATGCTAAGGCTCGTATTAATGCTGGTGCAAATTTCTATATCGTTGGAAGGGATCCTGCTGGTATGAGCCACCCCACAGAGAAAAGGGACCTCTATGATGCTGATCACGGAAAGAAGGTTTTGAGCATGGCTCCTGGCCTTGAGAGGCTCAACATCCTTCCTTTCAAGGTATGTCATCCTATCTGACCAGATTTTTTCTTTCCATGCATATCCAGTGAGTAGAAAACAACATATTGCAATTAACATTTTGCTGCACGTCTTTACACATGTCAATCTTGATGCCAAGTATATCATTTTAATTATCAAGAAAAGAGAAACATTTTTTTTTCTGTTCTCTTGATATTTTCCTTGGCTCTTACTTTGGTTCAGGTGGCTGCGTATGACACAAAGCAAAAGAAAATGGATTTCTTTGATCCATCAAGGAAAGATGATTTCCTCTTCATCTCTGGCACAAAGGTAAGTTTTCACAGTTGCTGTGTGACATTGTAAATTTCAGCACCAATCATTTGTAGCCAAACCCTAACAAATCACGCCTTCTTCAGATGCGCACTCTTGCCAAGAACCGTGAGAGTCCCCCAGATGGTTTTATGTGCCCGGGTGGCTGGAAGGTACTCGTTGAATACTATGACAGCTTGGTGCCATCTGAGGGCAGCAGCAAGCTGCGTGAACCAATTGCAGCCTAAAATCTGTAAAATCCTTCATATAGGAATGCTACTATATCTTAGCAAGCGGTTCTTTGCGACATAGAACCGATGCTATATGATTGTATACTGGCTGTAAGACTGTAAAACACTAGGCTTGATTCGGATGTTAATGTGTGCTTTGTACCCGGTGTACCTTCTGTGCCGGCAGTGTTGCACATGCACTGGAGCACATCAAACGTTTGGTGTTAATAAGGACAGGCTATGTATCCTCTGCCAGATTGTACATATATACATTGTGGTGATATATAATTATAAAGCTGTCCTCTGCCGTCCGGGCTAGTAATGATGAACAGTTTTATCACTAGTTCTCTTTAAGCATCAGCTTTTTTGTGTACTATTATCGATGAGCATAGGTTATTGGTTCACCTCATGATTTGAATCTTTTGAAAGCCGCAACCTTTTAGGGACGACTTCACATTTGGTATTGAATTCACTATTTGCGAGAGCTATAATGTTACAGGGTGTTTGATTTAAGTAATAAGCTAGTCCATCATCTTTTCACTCTTCACTTTTTTTTGGGTTTGTGGAATAGAATGAGTTGATCTATTCTTTATAGTTACTTAGTTAATAATAATACGAGTAATATGGTCATCCCACCAAATTTGGAGGGATGAATTCATAGTGCACTACATTATTTTAGATGAAGTGATTCCTCGAACCAAGCAGAAACAAAGATGAACCATTCATGATTCAGATGAAATTAAAATGGCTGAGCGCTGAAATGACTAGAAAAGACAACATAGATTCTTAACATAAATACAATTATCAATGAAGGAATATATCATGTGCAATCGGTTATGTTGGTGTAACCGTGTAATTAAACAATCTGGTGCATTCAATCAAAATTCAATAGTGACTATTATATTATATTTAACTCATTTCACCTGAAACATATAGCTATTTTATATTTAACCTCTTCCACCTAAAATGCATCAGAGTGCTTAATTGCATGATTGCACCAACATGACTCATTACACAGGAGATGTTCCCCAATTTGGGTACTAATTGTTTAAATTTGACGTCAAAATCAACGTAAGTCAAGGCCTAATCCATATCTTGGCGTTTTACGAACTAGATTAGCAGGCTCTTGATGCCACAATAGTAGAGTTTACCATATAGGATTTGTAATCTAATTGACGTTGGACACATTAGTGGACTGGGGTCTGGAGACTAACTGTAATCTTCATGGTAGTTCGCTGTCGGTAAACCTAGTAGAGGTCGTCAATGGATCTTCCTCCTGCTATTTCTCGTAACAAAATAAAAGCCACCTATCTAATAGGCGCTGCATCCTAAATATTCATTGTAGGTTAACTTGGCTATACATAAGGCCGTTGGCCCATACCCGTTCATGAGCGTGAGATCACTTTTCCAACCTCCAACACTTCGAATAACACGATCATAGTACTAAGCATACACTTGCAATTTACAGTAGTAGATTTCTGACAGAAGAATCCAACCAAGACGACTACTAGTTCCACACCACATGGCGCCCTTCACCCAGATATTTTCCGCTCAGCGTTCTTCATCATGAGAACGAACTCGTCGTAGTTCACCTGCCCGTCACCGTCGGTGTCTGCTTCCCTGATCATCTGCTCAACCTCCTCGTCGGTCATCTTCTCCCCGAGACTGGTCATCACCGTCCTCAGCTTCACGCACACCAACCAGCGCGAACAAGGATGAATCAAAACAGCATGGTAGATCTGAGGTTGCCGAGGCACAAAGAGACTACCTCAACCGGGGAGATGAAGCCGTTCTGGTCTTTGTCCAGGACCTCAAAGGCTTCCTTGAGCTCTTCGTCGCCGTCGCCGTCCTGCAAGCAAACGAAGCAGGTGTGCTGTCAGCTTTCGGACTGCGATGGTTAATTTCGGGAGTATTCGTGATAGGCAAATGAGAGAAAGACTCGCCTTCATCTTCCGGGCAATGAGGCTTAAGAACTCCTGGAAATCGATGATCCCATTGCCGTCCGTATCGACCTCGCTCATCATATCATTGAGCTCCTGATCGCTCGGGTCGAGACCGAGGGAGCGGGTGACTGCGGCCAGCTCTTCCATGGTGATGCATCCTACACATGGCAAAGGTTACATTCCACTTGTCAACTACTCGTAGAAAAGAAAAGCCTGTGATTGCACTACGCACACAGGTCTCAGCAGAGATCCAAGCGTGGGGTCAGGACTCAAGAGTCCAATGCAAGACGACGAGCGGAAAGGTTGGTCAGAATTTTTTCGATTCCTTCTCACGGGGTTTTTTTAGTCAAAACCGTTTTGAAGCCTGAGATGGAGAGCGCCATCCTAAAACAGAGTTTAAGAGCATCTTCAAGAGACTAGCAAAATAGTTCGTCAAGTCAAATTTTGGATACTCAACATCAAAATAACTATACAACAGACTAGTCATCTAACTCGCCAAATTATCCGACTTTCCAAATTAGCTCTCTAACTAGCCAAACTTAGCTAGCCAATCTGACTAGCTAAACTAGATAGATAGATAGTCTGTCAAAATTAGATGTTACACATAAAATGTGATCTTTATGAAAAGATAAATAAAGAGTCGAATATATAGCTAAAAATAAAGAGTCCCTAAAAATGCTCTAAAGAGTTGTTTGTTTGGGAGATTATGATCTGCCCATATTATATAATCTAGCTTATTTTAAAATAATTTTAGTTTAAAAATAAATTAGATTATATAATCTGTTTGGGATTACAATCCCAAACAAACGGACTCTAAAGCTAGAGTATGATTGGCTACTTAAATATGTGCGGGTCATGAAGCAAATGACCCATAATATCAACACTTCAGCCGGAAGCATCACAAAATATAGTTTCCAAAGACGTGACGGGGATTACTCACAGGAAATATTTAAGACCTTTGTGGAAAGCAAAACTGAGCCAATAGCAAACCTTTTTTTTTCTGTCACAGCCAGAAAGGTCCTTTGACTACAAGGAGCTAAAAGAGTTGGTAGGAGCTAAAAGGTCCTTTGTCAACACATTTCTGTCACCACTACTTGATAGTAGCTAAAAGAACTTTCAAGGAAGCATCTCGCCGCAAAATAAAGGCCCGGACCGGACTACTAATAGTAGCTAAAAGAATTTTGGTTAGATATAAGGATATCCAAACAAGGTCTGATGATTCAGGTTAGAACCGATTGCTCTCTATTGACAGTTTTTCTCCTTTGTACTAGAAAAAAGCCCGGACTCAACTCAACTATAGGGATGCGGTAAAAATTCTGGTTAATATCTTACTAATCAAGAACTCTGAAGAACAATGGATAGGACATGTGCTGTATAAGCCTACCACATGCTGACATGCAGAAGAGTAGCATTGCTTCCAAAACCCAGCAACTACAAGTCTAATAACTGGGCAAGGGAAAACAAAAGAAACGATCTGAAGAACAAGCACAAAAATCAAATAAAAAGCAAGCTAGCTAAGCCATCAGCCATGGCGAGAGAAGACGGTAGGAGAGATAGAGATACCGTCGCCGTTCTTGTCGAAGAGCGAGAAGGCCTCCTGGAACGCGAGCCTCTGCTCGTCCGTCAGCCCGTCCATGCAACTGACAGCAAGGTACTATACTGGACCAACGCCAGTTGCCAGCCTGCCAGGAGAAGGTAGTAGGTAACTAGGTATGCTTGCTGGTAGGAGCGAGCAGATATATGGTGGGGTGGGACGGGTGGTAGGGGCGGGGGAGTAGGGAAGGGAAGCGGGGCGGAAGCATCCTGCGATTGGAAACCTAGGGCGAGTGAATAAAGATGACTGGACGGTGGCCTTTGTGGAGAAAAAAACACGGCGGTCTCGTGGTTTTCCTAGTCATTTCCGGCGCTTTGCCCGCGCCTCCGACTCAGCACAGCGGTTCAGCCAGAGGCTTGAGAGAAAAGGCGCTACCATTTGTGCCACGCAAGGCCTTGCTGGAACTGTGGCGCCGTAAACAGCAGGTGAATTGCAGCAGGAGGCAGCGAGAGGCGGTCATGGAGAGATGTTCCCAGATGCAAGTACAGAGTAACAGCTGGCTTGATTTTAATCCGTATCGGCTTCGTTTTGTCTCTTGAATTACAACCGTAATAGTCCGAACAGCTGTCTTTAATCTGCTTGATTTTAATTAGTACCGGTTTTTATTGTTTCTACGGTGTTTTGTCTCTATGGATTACAACCGCAATAGTTCTGACTTTAATCCGCGAAGCGTGGTGAACCCTGTTTGTTTGGTCAGGGGGTGCTGGAATACTGTAATTTGATTTCAAAAGACGTGATATATATGGCGCAGCATCGCTCCTTGGTTACAGTAGCTGTAACACCATACCAGACCACCCTGGAGTAAGAAAAAGTCATTACTTGTGGTCAGTGGAGTTTTCATAGTGCTGAAAGAATACCAATGAATTCTTAGGAAAACTGCTCAATACATAGATGATGACTGCTTCATTTGCCGTCGTCATCCAGAAGAAACCCGGCGGTTCTAATAAATGTCATCCACTCACAGAGCAACTTACGACAGCCAAAAAGAAAACAAAACGGAACCATGACCACACAGCAGGCAGGTAGCAGAATACAGACGATTGCTCACGCATGCATCCAAGCAACCAACCAGCACAGATGATAAATCTGAGCCCCCCAGCACCCCACGGGGCTACCAACAACATATTAGAAGTATAATTGCAGCTAGAAAAATTTGTAAAAATAAAAACAAACCACAACATAAACCGAATAGCAGTAGTCACATAACTAAATAAGCATCCAGGTTCGCACCCCTGAAGTTAACAACTCAACACAAACACAATAACCAAATAACTGATTACTAGGCAAGCGTTACACAGAGGAGCTCCAACCTGACAGCTCAACTAAAACCTACAGGACGACAAGGACTCGCCGAGGAGCGCACAGTAGTCCAGTTTAAACTAAAGATGCACATCCCCTAGTCTTCACTCCTTGGAGGACTTGTTGATCAGGGACTTGTGAATGTGCGGGATGACACCTCCGCCTGCGATGGTGCCCTTGATGAGGGTGTCCAGCTCCTCGTCTCCACGAATGGCTAGCTGCAAATGGCGAGGGGTGATACGCTTCACCTTCAGATCCTTGCTAGCATTCCCAGCCAGCTCCAGAACCTCGGCAGTCAAGTACTCCAGGATGGCAGCGGAGTAGACGGCTGCGGTGGCACCAACACGACCATTTGCCTGAGTCCTCTGCTTCAGCTGACGGTGGATACGTCCAACAGGGAACTGAAAGCACATCAGTGAATATTAGCAACCGTGTATCAAAGCTAAACTCTGCAGAGCAACATCGTAACAACAAACTCAAAGCTAGTTTATTTGAACCATTTAGAAAGGAAGTCCTGGTGCAGTGGTAAGAGCTGTCTCCCTGAGTCACCATGTCGTGGGTTCAAAACAGTCTCTCCGCAACTGCGGGGGAAGGCTTGCCTCAGTTTACATCCACTCACATGGGAACCTCCGGCATTAGGTCTGCCCTTTTTTAATGTATTTGCACCACTTAATCAAACCAACATCAAGGTTGTGTTTAGTGGACCATGAACTCCAAGAATCTAGTGACTACAAATAATAATACATACTCCCTGCGTCCCATATCTTAAGGTCACGAAGGTTTGTCCTAAGTCAATTTTTGAAACTTTGACAGTTAATAACAAAATATTCATAAATATTGACTAAATAAGAATGAAACTATTACATTTATTATTAAAACATCTACCACAATACATATTTTTTAAAATTTTAAAATAATTATTTTTATAGATATTGTTGGTCAAAGTTTTAAAACTTTGACTTAGGACAAACCTTCGTAACCTTAAGCTAGGAACGAAGAGAGTAAGCATAAGGCTAGACAGTCAATAAGAAATGCCTGGTCAACAACACCATGTAAAGACAAACAGGTTCCACCGACAGTGAAAATGATGCGACAACACCCAAGACAATGTACCACACTTCGCATGGAGGATAGTCTAGTACTATTGATGGATCAGGTCCCCAAGATTTCCCTTTACATCTCGTCAGCCCACCAAATACCCATTTCCATACAAGGGAAAGGATTGCTGGAGTACCATTTACCCGTCAGGAGTTTCGACCAGATAATCAATCAATCATCACAAAATCTCGCCTGCCCCAAACACATGTCAATAGCAGACCGCCTCAGCACCACTGCAAGTTATAAAACCCTAACATAGGCTGAAATCATAACCCACCAGAACCTACAATTGCTCAAAAGAACATACACAATCATGTGCACGTTAGCCCACATAACACAGCAAGACAAAGACCAAGCTCTGCTTTAGATCTACAATCTGGGCATAGCAATAGAAGCCCTAAATTCTCAAAAAAACCTGACGCAACTAGCGAGCGCAACCTTTTCAAAGGCGCAGCTCATCCAACTCGGACGCGAATCTAACGCCTGTCGATATCATTCGGCGCCACAGCTAACCCTACGAAACCTCAAATTGTCAAACCTAACGCGCATGACTCAGTATAATACACAAATCGCATCAGCTACGCCCGTGGCAGTTCAAATCCAAAAGAGCGATCCCTAGCACGCGCGGCGCGCAAAGAAAAGAGAGCCGGAAGCACAGCACGCAAGGGGGAGGCCGCAAGTCACCTGGAGGCCGGCGCGGGAGGAGCGTGAGATTGGGGCCTTCTTCCCCTTGTCCTTCTCGGCGGACTTGGCCGCCGTAGTCTTCGCGGCGAGCAAGCCTTTCCCTCCCTTCCCAGCCATCGCCTCCGCTCCGAGGAAACTCGAGACACTGCCGCAGAAAAAACCGAATCCAACGGCACGCGGGCCAAATCAGCGAAGATTGAGGGGTGAATCGGACGGATCTCGCAGCCAATTCGGGAAATCAAACGGCAAATCGGGCGGCGGGGTCAGAACGCGGCGGAAGCCCTACCTGAGTTTTCGCCTTTTCGTTTCCGTCCGACTCCAGACTCCTCACGTCACCCTAACAAACAGAGTTTTTTTTCGCCTGTGCGTGGGGTGGGTGCGGCCGACTTTTTATATGCAGTGAATTCTATCCAACACCTCTAACTAGGCAGATATTCTCATAGATTTTTTTTTTTTTTTTGCGTAGCAGTTGGGAGTTTTGGATTGATCGGTCACAGAGCCTATTTGAGTGTGCGGTTTCAAAATAAAGTGGGGGTGGCATTTGTAAAAGTCAAAAGGGAAAAACTCACGTCAGGTCGCATGCTAGTCGCTTGGGTTATAAATGGTACTCGCGTTATCGGTTCGTATTCGATTTATTTAAGAGCTTGTTCGATAATTTTTTGTTTCATCGTGGAATAGAGGGATTGGGTAGTATTAAGATGGATTTTAACTTGTTATGTATTTAAACTGACTCAATATCATCTAATCTATATAGAATCTAAACGAATAAATTTTAGGTCTTATTTAGGTAATCTCGTATTCAACGCAATCCAGCAATCCATATGTATTGGGTAGATTGACGTATAATTTAAACTAATTACACTCCAATTCATCTCAATACATGTGGATTGAGGTGAATATAAGGGTATCCAAACAAAACCTTAATAATTTATTCGGTTGCATATGGATCTAAATAGATTGAAGTGGATTAAATCCCTTAATCCCCTTTTATCTAGATGCAACCAAACAAAGCCTAAAGTTTTGTTGGATACTATCGTATTCACCTTAATTCGCAGTATTGATGTGAATTAAGGTGTAAATTAAACTAATTTACATCTCAATCTACATTAATACATTTGTGGTCAATACGAGAGTATCTGCACAAGGTCTAAGAGGGATGAAGTCCGAGTTCGGGTATTTAATATTTGATCTGTATCTTATTTATATATGTATACGTATACCCCATATTCGATATTTAAGATGTCAATATCCATTTAAATCTTATCCGACAATATTTGTATCTGATCCGAATGCGAAAAAATATAAAAAGAATAATGGAACAAGTAATATCAGTTCGTATCTGATTCGATTACACCCTTTCGCATGGCTGCGTGAGTACGGTAGGTCGCTTGCGCAGTTATTCAGTGCGACAAAAATTTAGAAATGCCACCTAAGGTTGTCCGTATCAAATCGTGTAAAATAGGAGATTTAGGGCTAGTTCGGCAATCCTATTTTTCTATGATATTTTTAATTTTCCAAGGGAAAATGAACTAATTTTCTATGGGAAAACGAAAAAACTTTGGGAAATTGGAGTTCTCAAATCAGCTCTTATATTGTAGATTATACTGTTTAAAAAAGTTAAAGTGAGGTTTAAAATAAAGAGTAAGATAGAGAATGAAATATGATAGCTACTAAAAACAGCCTAATTGTCGTCGTCCAGCACTCATCATGCATAAACCCTTACTAACATAAGGGCGCTTCACGCGTTTGCCAGGATTTTAAGATTAAAATGTGTACGTTATCTAAAATTCGGTAGCCAATATAAATACATATATAGGATCAACAACCAAATTGATTACCTTGTCACGTGCTAGGACCACTTTAAGCCTGAATAGTTGGTTCGATCAGAAGCAGATGCAACATCATTGGTCCAAAAGCATGGCCCTCTATTTTGAGATTGAGCCCTAAAACATAAAAAATCAATCACCGAAAGATGAGCTATCACTCGTGCAATGCTCCATTCTATACCCAAAAGAACATACTACATCTATATCATTATATAATTCACCAGTTTAAACTTTGCAAAACCCACTAACCAAATCACCTCTATACCCATAACCTACACTAAATTCGTCAAACAAATTGCACACAGACTTAACACACAATCAAAACCAACGGTTCAGATTGTTGGATAACCCACCCTCCATTACACGCTCAAATCTAATGTACAATGTTATTTAGATCAACCCTCATCTCTCATCCCTCTTCCTCCCCGTGATCATGTCGCTCCGAGCCTCCCCTTTCCCCGCAACCCCGCCGCCCCTTCCCCTCCCCTCTCGTCACCACCACCGTCGATCCCTTGCCTCCCCTCTCCTAGATCGCAGCGTTAACACAGACTATATGCTAGTATCAGCAAAATGAGTGTCCCAAAGTTATCAGAAAAGGAAGTTGTCATCACATGGAGAAAACCAAGTGACTACATATAACATACATAATTTATACTTCTGACTTTAAAATATAGTCAAACACGAGAAAAAAACAAAAGGATAATGACTCAGCTACCATACATGAGGAACACACATAGCCTATTACTTAAGCTAATGCCCACCCAACAAATTGAGCTATTTTTCGAAAGACCAAGCTTCTTCCATAACCTTTGGGATAGGAAAGGTTGCAGCACCACTAGAGCTTCTTTTTCTCTAAATTGAGCCTTTTGAAATAGCAATCTTTCGGCTTCACGGCATCAAACTCAGCCACTAGTTCTTGCTAGTCTGGCCGCCATAGCCATTAGCACCTTCCGCCTTATAGCAAACTCAGTAAGTAAACAATTCATGCTCGCAGGCGCAGTTAGTCGACACTATATAAAAACTTACCCTATCGAGCTTGACAAATGACCGTTGGTGTGCCACATCTGGACAGAAGGCCGCCCACATACGCTCTAGTAGCTCATCAGCAACTTCAAGAGCGATGGGGTGAGCGTCGATGTAGAGATCTCACCTGAAGACAGAGTGCTTAGACGCTAGGCGCTCGAAGTGCATACATCCTTCACACGCCACTGCCTCAAAACTACCCTCGTATGTAGCAAGGGCAGAGATGGTCATGAGGCCTCCAATAAGATCGAGCAGACCCTTCATCTCCGTGCGAAGCCAGCCTACTAGGCGGTGGAAGACGCCACTGCCTTCGAGCTCTAGGGGCTGATTGGTGGCACCCAATGACTCATAAACCTTGCAAAAGTCTTCATAAACTACCTAGGCAGTCACCCGAAGGGCCCGCTCAAACTCCTCTGCACGAAGTTTGTGCTATGACAGCTCCTTCATGGCAACATCCCTCGACATTTCAAGGTCCCTCGCCTCACGATGTAGGACCTCGCTTTCCTTCTCTACCTCCGCAGCTCGCAGTGTCGCACGATCAACCTCCTCCTCCGTGGCCTCCAACTTTCGTGCCTTCTACTCTTCCTTCACTCGCGCCAGTTCTAGACTTAACACGTCCTTCTCCGTTTGGCGGGTATTCGCAAGCGGGGCCAGGTGGTCAGCGGTAGTGCCCATCTATTTTAAACACTAACAACATCCAAAAAATAAATAGTGAAGTTAACTATGAAAACTCAGTGGAAGTGAGCCATTGCCACTGTATGGGAACTCTATTTTTCCAAGAGATTCCTATTTTCTAAAGGAAAAATAAACTAATTTTCCTTGGTAAAATGGAAATCCCTTGGAAAATAGGGTTCCTAAACTAGCCCTAACTTTGAAGTCCACCACCACCCACATAGCCTCCACGAAGGCGTAAAATATCTCCTAGTCCCCCACTTCCGGCGTAGGGCGCCCCGCCGATGAGGGCCCCAATTGCACCAGCGCAAGGTCACCTATAACATCAAATCATGTATATGAAAACAATGCCTTTGACAAAACAACAGAAGCCAAAAATACCAACCGGGCGTAGACGAGACCTCAATCCCAGCCCTTGTCCTTAGCCCGATGTCAAAGACCTCAAAGTTAGTCATGGACATGTCTATAATAGGACCAGAGTCCACCAGGGTTGGCCCCATGACTCTTGTAGAAAGCTAGTGGGGGCTGACGATGTTGCATCTGTGTCGTTGAAAGCTCCCTTATGGGTTTTGCTGTTTTGTATGACAACCTGAAAGAAAAATGTGTCCTTGGGCCATTTCTATTTTGTTTTTTTATTAAATGCTCAACACATTGTTTTGGACTAATATCTTCTTGTCTAAGCATAAGCATAGGTATCTGAAAAAAGCAAATTGAGAAACATAGAAAACGTGCATTATGGTGTATATTGTAAATCATATTGCATTGAAGGAACAAAGGTATGATTCTAGCACTTAGTAAATTGTTTCAGTTGCTAACTATGTTCATCTAAGTGCTAGGAAACTTCTCAAGTTGAACCAATTTGGAGAAATTGTGTTTGCCTAAGTTTAGCCAAACTTGTGCCAGTCTGTGGAGCACTGGACTGTCCGGTGCCCAGGCTGTCAGCCGACGAACAAGCTACTCTCGAGAATCAGTCGGGGTGTCACAACTATAAATCACCAGACTGTTCGGTGTGCACCGGACTGTCCGATGTGACAGCCACGCGTCTCAACCAACGGTCGGCCGTACAATCCGCGCGGGCCACGTTAGCTCAGCAACGGCCACCAGGATGCACCGGACTATCCGGTGCGCTACCACACTGTCCGGTGTGCTAAGTAACCAACAGTCGACATGGTCGACTTCACCAGAAAAGGAAACAAATCATCTACTATGTAGTGTCCGGTGTATATCGAATAGTCCGATGCACCCGCGAATAGAAGGCAACCAGGGTCTTCCAAATGAAGATTGAAAGTCGCCTAGAGGGGGTGAATAGGGCGAATATGAAATTTACAAAGTTTAAGCACAACTACAAGCCGGGGTTAGTGTTAGAATTAAAATCGAGTCCGAGAGAGGGCGAAAACAAATCACAAACAAATAGGGAGTGTGACACGGTGATTTGTTTTACCGAGGTTCGGTTCTTGCAAACCTACTCCCTGTTGAGGTGGTCACAAAGACCGGGTCTCTTTCAACCCTTTCCCTCTCTCAAACGGTCACCTAGACCGAGTGAGCTTCTCTTCTCAATCAAACGGGACACCAAATCCCCGCAAGGATCACCACACAATTGGTGTCTCTTGCCTCGGTTACAATTGAGATGATCACAAGAAAGAATGAGAAAGAAAAGAAGCAATCCAAGCGCAAGAGCTCAAATGAACACAAGTCACTCTCTCACTAGTCACTATTTGATTGGAATTGAACTAAGGACTTGGGAGAGGATTTGATCTCTTTGGTGTGTCTTGTATTGAATGCTATAGCTCTTGGAATGTGTTGGAAGGTAGAAAACTTGGATGCAATGAATGGTGGGGTGGTTGGGGTATTTATAGCCCCAACCACCAAAAGTGGTCGTTGGGAGGCTGTCTGTCGCATGGCGCACCGGACAGTCCGGTGCGCCACCGGACACTGTCCGGTGCGCCAGCCACGTCACCCGACCGTTAGGGTTCGACCGTTGGAGCTTCTGTCTTCTGGGTCACCGGACTAGGGATGGCAGCGGGTCGGTTTTTGTTCGGGTATAATAATACCCGACCCGAAATTGTACCCGAGACTTCTACAAATATCCATACCCACCAAGCCAATCGGGCGAGAAACTGTACCCGTACCCATGCCCATCGGGTATCCACCGGGTATCGGGTATTCAGTGGATATGTTATTGTAGACTAAATAACATTCGGTCAGTGTTATAATAAATGCATAAAATATTTTAGTTTACATCTAAGCACCAATGCAACACGAGAATGACTATATTTGGCTACACGTCGATACAATATTTCAACTCATAATTATCACATCCAATAAATTTAAATTTGAGTACAGAGAATAAAAGCTTAATAAGTTCATGACAGTTGACAGTTATAACATTGTCAATGTCTCATTGGTCTCGATTACATTACAGTTGACTGTTAACACAACACAAATTAATATTCATTAATCAACAACACATGCGAGTGAGTTTTTCTAGTGAATGTAACACATTTTTAGTGGATGTAGCATATTTAAAGAGGTATTTTGATATTTCGGGTATCCACTGGATACCCGTGGGTAAAGTATTTTACCCATACCCGACCCGATGTATTTCGGGTATCCGACCCGATAGGACCCACGAGTGAGTTTTTGTACCCGTATCCATATCCAGTGGGTACGAAACCCGCGGGTATTCATACCCACGGGTCTAACTGCCATCCCTACACCGGACAGTCACTGTGTACTGTCCGGTGCGTCTTCTGGCGCTGCTCTGACT
The DNA here is from genome assembly GCA_029449295.1 of Zea luxurians. NCBI lineage: Eukaryota > Viridiplantae > Streptophyta > Magnoliopsida > Poales > Poaceae > Zea > Zea luxurians. Next base: position 39,303,469 of record JAOPSE010000026.1, read on the forward strand.
CTGTCGCGCACTGTAGCGCATTCAATGCGATTGCAGACGACCGTTGGCGCTGAAGTAGCCGTTACTTCGCTGGCACACCGGACAGTCCGGTGCTATACCGGACAGTCCAGTGAATTTTAGCGGAGTGGCTTCCAGAATTCCCGAGACTGGCGAGTTAGAAGTTGGAGTTCCCTGGTGCACCGGACACTGTCCGGTGGTGCACCGGACAGTCCGGTGCGCCAGACTAGGGCTGCCTTCGGTTATCTTTTGCTCTCTTTGTTTGAACCCTTTCTTTTGACTTGTAATGGTTTATTGTGAACCTTTGGCACCTGTAACACTTATAATCTAGAGCAAACTAGTTAGTCCAATTATTTGTGTTGGGCAATTCAACCACCAAAATCAATTAGGAAAAAGGTGTAAGCCTATTTCCCTTTCAATCTCCCCCTTTTTGGTGATTGATGCCAATACAAACCAAAGCAAATATAGAAGTGCAGAATTGAACTAGTTTGCATAATGTAAGTGCAAAGGTTGCTTAGAATTGAAACCAATAAATATTCTCATAAGATATGCATGGATTGATTTCTTCTTTTTAACATTTTGGACCACGCTTGCACCACATGTTTTGTTTTTGTAAAATATTTTCAAAGTTATTTTGCAAATAGTCAAAGGTAAATGAATAAGAGTTTGAGAAGCATTTTCAAGATTTGAAACTTTCTCCCCCTGTTTCAAATACTTTTCCTTTGACTAAACAAAACTCCCCCTTAATGAAATCCTCCTCTTAGTGTTCAAGAGGGTTTTAGATATTAGTTTTGAAGAGGGTATATCAATATGACATTATATCAAAAATAAGATACCAATTGAAAAATTCCTTTCATAACTCAAATTTGAAAGATTACATTTTCGAAATTGATGGTGGTGCAGTCCTTTTGCTTTGGGCTAATTGGTGCGGTCCTTTTGCTTTGAGCTAATACTCTCTCCCCCTTTGGCATGAATCGCCAAAAACGGATACTTGAGTGAAATATAAGCCCTTTTAATCTTTCTCCCCCTTTGGCAAACACAAAAATATGAGTGAAGATTATACCAACGTGGAGAACGAGGCGAAGTACCGGCAAATATAATTGGAGTTGAGTGGAAGCGCCTTCTTTGCCGAATAACTCCATTTCCCTTTCAATACCTATGACTAAGCATAAGATGATACTTGAAAACACATTAGTCATAGACATAAAAAGAGATATGATCAAAGGAACACAAATGAGCTATGTGTGCAAAGAATCAATCAAAATTCCTAGAATCAAGAATATTTAGCTCATTCCTAAGTTTGGAAAAAAGTTTGTTCATCCAATGGCTTGGTAAAGATATCGGCTAATTGTTCTTTGGTGCTAACATATGCAATCTCGATATCCCCCTTTTGTTGGTGATCCCTTAGAAAATGATACCAAATGGCTATGTGTTTAGTGCGGCTATGCTCAACGGAATTATCCGTCATGCGGATTGCACTCTCATTATCACATAGAAGAGGAACTTTGGTTAATTTGTAACCATAGTCCCTGAGGGTTTGCCTCATCTAAAGCAATTGCGCGCAACAATGGCCTGCGGCAATATACTCGACTTCGGCGGTTGAAAGAGCCACAGAATTTTGCTTCTTTGAAGCCCAAGACACCAGAGATCTTCCCAAGAACTGACAAGTCCCCGATGTGCTCTTTCTAATTTTACACCCTGCCCAATCGGCATCGGAATAACCAATTAAATCAAATGTGGATCCCCTGGGGTACCAAAGGCCAAACTTAGTAGTATAAACTAAATATCTCAAGATTCGTTTTACGGCCCTAAGGTGAACTTCCTTAGGATCGGCTTGGAATCTTGCACACATGCACACGGAAAGCATAATATTCGGTCGTGAAGCACATAAATAGAGTAAGGAACCTATCATCGACCGGTATACCTTTTGATCTACGGATTTACCTCCCGTGTCGAGGTCGAGATGCCCATTTGTTCCCATGGGTGTCTTGATGGGCTTGGCGTCCTTCATCCCAAACTTGGTTAGAATGTCTTGAATGTACTTCGTTTGGCTAATGAAGGTGCCCTCTTGGAGTTGCTTGACTTGGAATCCTAGAAAATACTTCAACTCCCCCATCATCGACATCTCAAATTTTTGTGTCATGATCCTACTAAACTCTTCACATGTGGATTCGTTAGTAGACCCAAATATGATATCATCAACATAAATTTGGCATACGAACAAATCATTTGCAAGTGTTTTAGTAAAGAGTGTAGGATCGGCTTTTCCGACTTTGAAGCCATTAGCAATAAGAAAATCTCTTAGGCATTCATACCATGCTCTTGGGGCTTGCTTGAGCCCATAAAGCGCCTTAGAGAGTTTATAAACATGGTTAGGATACTCTCTGTCTTCAAAGCCGGGAGGTTGCTCAACATAGACTTCTTCCTTGATTGGTCCATTGAGGAAGGCACTTTTCACATCCATTTGATAAAGCTTGAAGCCATGGTAAGTAGCATAGGCAAGTAAAATGCGAATTGACTCAAGCCTAGCTACGGGTGCATAGGTTTCACCGAAATCCAAACCTTCGACTTGTGAATATCCCTTGGCCACAAGTCGGGCTTTGTTCCTTGTCACCACACCATGCTCGTCTTGTTTGTTGCAGAAGACCCACTTGGTTCCTACAACATTTTGGTTAGGATGTGGAACTTGTAATACCCAAACAATGAGATGAGGGATATAAAAAGACCATTTGACCACTTGTGTTGTTATTCTCATTTTTGCATATAACAAATCCTGGGATTAACCCTGACTACCAATAAGAATACTAAATAAAGGAAAGTTGCATCAAGTGGGGTTTTATTTGTTTGTGCATCTAACATTGATAACAATAATACCAATAAAAATATAATAATGAGTGGATGATTTAAATTAAAATCTAAAGTAAGAATTTGGAAATAAAATGGATGATGAGAAAGAAAGGAGAAAAGAAAGAGTTAAGGAATATAAAACTCATATAAAGTATATATAAAATCATATTTTTGAAATTTGTACCACACTTGTGCAATGTAGTCTGAAGACAAAATTTGCCAAGATTTGAATCCAATTTGGAATTGAAATTTGAATGGGAATTTAAATTATGAATTTAAAAAATAAGTGAAAGGGAATTAGGCTTACACCTAGTTCCTAAATAATTTTGGTGGTTGAATTGTCCAACACAAATATTGGACTAACTAGTTTACTCTAGTGCATAAGTTATACAGGTACAAAAGGTTCACATTTAGCCAATAAAAAGACCAAGTGTTGGATTCAACTAAGGAGCAATGAGGCAACCGAGGGCACCTCTGGCTGGAGGCACCGGACTGTCCGGTGTGCACCGGACATGTCCGGTGCGGCCAGAGGACTTCGACTCAAACTCTTCGCCCTCGGGAATTCTCGGAAGCCGACGCGCTATAATTCACCGGACTGTCCGGTGTGCATCGGACATGTCCGGTGCTCCAAGGAAGCGCGGTCTCCGGAACTCGCCAGCCTCGGGTTCGCGCGGCAGCCGCTCCGCTAAAATTCACCGGACTGTCCGGTGTGCCAGCGGAGCAACGGCTCCCTGCGGCACCAACGGCTCCCTGCGGAGCCTTTAATGCGCGCGCAGCGCGCGCAGACGTCAGGGACGCCCATACCGGTGCACCGGACATCAAACAGTACATGTCCGGTGTGCACCGGACACCCAGGAGGGCCCAGAAGTCAGAAGCTCCAACGGTCAGAATCCAACGGCAATGGTGACGTGGCAGGGGCACCGGACTGTCCGGTGTGCACCGGACTGTCCGGTGCGCCATCGAACAGACAGCTTCCAGCAACGGTCACTTTTGGTGGTTGGGGCTATAAATACCCCAACCACCCCACATTCATTGCCATCCAAGTTTTCCACTTCTCAACTACTACTAGGGCTGGGCATTCGGTTTTTTTTGAAACTTCGGTTCGGTTTTTCGGTTTTAAAAAACTTCGGTTTTCTAGGCATTAGAAACCGATCGGTTTTCTTGAAAATAAAAAACCGAGAAGTTCGGTTTCGGTTTTTTACTTCGGTTTTTCGGTAAAAACCGAATATCAAACTTATACTCAAGACAACACATACAAAAAGTTTATATGATAGATTACACATAATTTTAAAAAGTTAAAATTATATATATACAAATATTTAGAGATACATCATACATCACATATAAATAAGTGAATAACAATTTAATTGTTTCATACATTTAGTTCAAATAATCGAATAGCCAAATTTTAGAATTGATAAAGTTAGGTAATTCGGTTTTTTGGTATTTCGGTTTGGTATACGGTGAAAACCGATTACGATACCGAAAACCGAACTTTTGAGATACAAAAACCGAAACCGAACCGAACTACCGAAAAAACCGAAATTTCGGTTAGGTTCGGTACGGTTCGGTTCGGTTTTCGGTTTCTGGTAAAAATGTGCCCACCCCTAACTACTACAAGAGCTCTAGCATTCAATTCTAGACACACCAAATAGATCAAGTCCTCTCCAAATTCCACACAACACCATAGTGACTAGAGAGAGTGATTTGCTCGTGTTCTTTCGAGCTCTTGTGCTTGGATCACATTCTTTTCTTTCTCACTTGTTCTTGAGATCATCACTCAATTGTAACCAAGGCAAGAGGCACCAATTGTGTGGTGGCCCTTGCGGGGAAGTTTTGTTCCCGGTTGATTGAGAAGAAGAGAAAGCTCACTCGATCCGTGGGATCGTTTGAGAGAGGGAAGGGTTGAAAGAGACCCGGCCTTTGTGGTCTCCTTAACGGGGAGTAGGTTTGCGAGAACCGAACCTCGGTAAAACAAATCCTCGTGTCACACTCTTATTTGCTTGCGATTTGTTTTGCGCCCTCTCTCGCGGACTCGTTTCTTTATTACTAACGCTAACCCGGCTTGTAGTTGTGATTATTTTTGTAAATTTCAGTTTCGCCCTATTCACCCCCCCTCTAGGCGACTATCAATTGGTATCGGAGCCCGGTGCTTCATTAGAGCTTAACCGCTCGAAGTGATGTCGGGAGATCACACCAAGAGGGAGATGGAGACCGGCGACAAGCCCACTACAAGCCAAGGGAGCACTTCATCGGAAGAGTCCCGCACCAAGAGAAGGGAGAAGAAGAAGAACTCCTCCAAGCGGAAGGAGAAAAGATCTTCCTCTTCTCACCACAAGGAGAAGAAGGAAAAATCCTCTTCTCACAAGCCGCATCGGAGTGGGGACAAGCACAAGAGGATGAGGAAGGTGGTCTACTACGAGACCGACACTTCATCGACATCTACCTCCGGCTCCGACGCGGCGTCCGTCACTTCTAAACGCCAAGAGCGTAAGAAGTATAGTAAGATCCCCCTACGCTACCCTCGCGTTCCTAAACATACACCTTTACTTTCCGTCCCGTTAGGCAAACCACCAACTTTTAATGGTGAAGATTATGCTATGTGGAGTAATTTGATGCGATTTCATCTAACCTCTCTCCACAAAAGATTATGGGATGTTGTTGAGTATGGTGTACAGGTACCATCCGTAGGGGATGAGGACTATGACACGGATGAAGTGGCCCAAATCGAGCACTTCAACTCCCAAGCCACAACCATCCTCCTTGCCTCTCTAAGCAAGGAGGAATACAACAAAGTACAAGGGTTGAAGAACGCCAAGGAGATTTGGGACCTACTCAAGACGGCGCACGAGGGTGATGAACTCACCAAGATCACCAAGCGGGAAACGATCGAGGGGGAGCTCGGTCGCTTCCGTCTTCGCCAAGGGGAGGAGCCACAAGACATGTACAACCGGCTCAAGACCTTGGTGAACCAAGTGCGCAACCTCGGAAGCGCAAAATGGGATGACCACGAAGTGGTTAAGGTTATTCTAAGAGCCCTTATTTTCCTTAACCCCACACAAGTTCAATTAATTCGTGGCAATCCTAGATATCCACAAATGACCCCCGAGGAAGTTATCGGGAATTTTGTGAGTTTTGAATGCATGATTAAGGGCTCCAAGAAGATCAACGAGTTTGACGAGCCTTCCACATCCGAGGCGCAACCGGTGGCCTTCAAGGCAACGGAGGAGAAGAAGGAGGAGTCTACACCAAATAAACAACCAATTGACGCCTCCAAGCTCGACAACGAGGAGATGGCCTTAATCATCAAGAGTTTTCGGCAAATCCTCAGGCAACGGAAGGGGAAGGATTACAAATCCCGTTCCAAGAAGGTTTGCTACAAGTGTGGTAAGCCCGGTCATTTTATTGCAAAATGTCCTATGTCTAGTGATAGTGACAGGGGCGACAAGAAGGGCAAGAGGAAGGAGAAGAAGAGATACTACAAGAAGAAGGGCGGCGATGCCCATGTTTGTCGGGAATGGGACTCCGACGAAAGCTCAAGCGACTCCTCCGACGACGAGGACGCCGCCAACATCGCCGTCACCAAGGGCCTCCTTTTCCCCAACGTCGGCCACAAGTGTCTCATGGCCAAGGACGGCAAAAAGAAGGTAAAATCAAGATCCTCCACTAAATATGAAACATCTAGTGATGAGGATGATGATAAAAATGAGGAGGATAATTTGCGTATTCTTTTTGCCAACCTTAACATGGAACAAAAGGAAAAATTAAATGAGCTAATTAATGCCATCCATGAAAAGGATGATCTCTTGGACTCCCAAGAGGACTTCCTAATCAAGGAAAACAAGAAACATGTTAAGGTTAAAAATGCTTATGCTCTAGAGGTAGAAAAATGTAACAAATTATCTAATGAGCTAAGCATATGCCATGACATTATTGCCAACCTTAGAAATGAAAATGTTAAATTAATTGCTAAGGTTGATTCTCATGTTTGCATTGATCCTAGAAATGATAATGTTGATTTGCTTGCTAGGATTGATGAGTTGAATGTTTCCATTGCTAGCCTTAGAAATGAGAATGAGAAACTAATTGCTAAGGCTAAAGATTTTGATGTTTGCAATACTACTATTTCCGACCTTAGAAACAAAAATGACATATTGCATGCTAAGGTTGTTGAACTTAAATCTTGCAAACCCTCTACATCTAATGTTGAGCATATTTCCATTTGTACTAGATGTAGAGATATTAATGTTGATGCTATCCATGATCACCTAGCCTTAATTAAAAAACAAAATGATCACATAGCACAACTTAATGCTAAGATTAGAGAGCATGACTTAGAAAATGAAAAATTTAAACTTGCTAGAAGCATGCTCTATAATGGGAGACACCCTGGCATCAAGGATGGCATTGGCTTCCAAAGGGGAGACAATGTCAAACTTAATGCCCCTCCAAAGAATTTATCTAACTTTGTCAAGGGCAAGGCTCCCATGCCTCAGGATAACGAGGGTTACATTTTGTACCCTGCCGGCTATCCTGAGAGCAAAATTAGGAAAATTCATTCTAGGAAGTCTCACTCTGGCCCTAACCATGCTTTTATGTATAAGGGTGAGACATCTAGATCTAGGCAACCAACCCATGCCAAGTTGCCTAGAAAGAAAACTATTAATGCATCAAATGATCATAACATCTCATTTAAGACTTTTGATGCATCTTATGTTTTAACTAACAAATCCGGCAAGGTAGTTGCCAAAATTATTGGGGGCAAACACAAGGGCTCCAAGACTTGTGTTTGGGTACCCAAAGTTCTTGTATCTAATGCCAAAGGACCCAAAACCGTTTGGGTACCTAAAACAAAGAACTAAACTTGTTTTGTAGGTTTATGCATCCGGGGGCTCAAGTTGGATACTCGACAGCGGGTGCACAAACCACATGACAGGGGAGAAAAGGATGTTCTCCTCATATGAGAAAAACCAAGATCCCCAACGAGCTATCACATTCGGGGATGGAAATCAAGGTTTGGTCAAAGGTTTGGGTAAAATCGCTATATCTCCTGACCATACTATTTCCAATGTTTTTCTTGTAGATTCTTTAGATTACAATTTGCTTTCCGTATCCCAATTATGTCAAATGGGTTACAACTGTCTTTTTACTGATACTGGTGTTACTGTCTTTAGAAGAAGTGATGATTCAATAGCATTTAAGGGAGTGTTAGAGGGTCAGCTATACTTAGTAGATTTTGATAAAGCTGAACTCGACACTTGCCTGATTGCTAAGACTAACTTGGGTTGGCTCTGGCACCGCCGACTAGCCCATGTTGGAATGAAGAATCTTCACAAGCTTCTAAAGGGAGAACACATTTTGGGACTAACCGATGTTCATTTTGAGAAAGACAGGATTTGTAGCGCATGCCAAGCCGGGAAGCAAGTTGGCATACATCATCCACACAAAAACATCATGACTACCGACAGGCCACTGGAGCTTCTACACATGGATTTATTCGGCCCGATCGCTTACATAAGCATCGGCGGTAGTAAGTATTGTCTTGTAATTGTGGATGACTATTCTCGCTTCACTTGGGTGTTCTTTTTGCAGGACAAATCACAAACCCAAGAGACCTTAAAAGGATTCTTGAGACGAGCTCAAAATGAGTTCGGCTTAAGGATCAAGAAAATTAGAAGCGACAATGGGACGGAGTTCAAGAACGCTCAAATTGAAGGTTTCCTTGAGGAGGAGGGCATCAAGCATGAGTTCTCTTCCCCCTACACTCCACAACAAAATGGTGTAGTGGAGAGGAAGAATCGAACTCTATTGGACATGGCAAGAACCATGCTTGATGAGTACAAGACACCGGATCGGTTTTGGGCCGAGGCGGTCAACACCGCCTGCTACGCCATCAACCGGTTATATCTTCATCGAATCCTCAAGAAGACATCTTATGAACTCCTTACCGGTAAAAAGCCCAATATTTCATATTTTAGAGTTTTTGGTAGCAAATGTTTTATTCTTGTCAAAAGAGGTAGAAAATCTAAATTTGCTCCTAAAACTGTAGAAGGCTTTTTACTAGGATATGACTCAAACACAAGGGCATATAGAGTCTTTAACAAGTCCTCAGGACTTGTTGAAGTTTCATGTGACGTTGTGTTTGATGAGACTAATGGCTCTCAAGTAGAGCAAGTTGATCTTGATGAAACAGGTGAAGAACAGGCTCCATGCATAGCGCTAAGGAACATGTCCATTGGGGACGTGTGTCCTAAGGAATCCGAAGAGCCTTCACAAGCACAAGATCAACCATCCTCCTCCACGCAAGTATCTCCACCAACTCAAGTTGAGGATGAGGCTCAAGATGTTGAACAAGAAGATCAAGAAGATGAGCCACCTCAAAGCAAAGGCAACGATCAAGGGGGAGATGCAAATAATGAAGACAAGGAGGATGAACAACCAAGGCCGCCACACCCAAGAGTCCACCAAGCAATACAACGAGATCACCCCGTCGACACTATCCTTGGCGATATTCATAAGGGGGTAACTACTCGATCTCGTGTTGCTCATTTTTGTGAACATTACTCGTTTGTTTCCTCTATTGAGCCACACAGGATAGAGGAAGCACTTCAAGATTCGGATTGGGTGATGGCGATGCAAGAGGAGCTCAACAATTTCACGAGGAACGAGGTATGGCACTTAGTTCCACGTCCTAATCAAAATGTTGTAGGAACCAAGTGGGTCTTCCGCAACAAGCAAGACGAGCATGGTGTGGTGACAAGGAACAAAGCTCGACTCGTGGCCAAGGGTTATTCACAAGTCGAAGGTTTGGATTTTGGTGAAACCTATGCACCCGTAGCTAGGCTTGAGTCAATTCGCATATTATTAGCCTATGCTACTTACCATGGCTTCAAGCTTTATCAAATGGACGTGAAGAGTGCCTTCCTCAATGGACCAATCAAGGAGGAGGTCTACGTTGAGCAACCTCCCGGCTTTGAAGATAGTGAGTACCCTAACCATGTTTATAGGCTCTCTAAGGCGCTTTATGGGCTCAAGCAAGCCCCAAGAGCATGGTATGAATGCCTTAGAGATTTCCTTATTGCTAATGGCTTCAAAGTCGGCAAGGCCGATCCTACTTTATTCACTAAGACTCTTGACAATGATTTGTTTGTATGCCAAATTTATGTTGATGATATCATATTTGGGTCTACTAACAAATCTACATGTGAAGAATTTAGTAGGATCATGACACAAAAGTTCGAGATGTCTATGATGGGGGAGTTGAAATATTTCTTAGGATTTCAAGTCAAGCAACTCCAAGAGGGCACCTTCATTAGCCAAACAAAGTATACTCAAGATATCCTAAGCAAGTTTGGGATGAAGGATGCCAAGCCCATCAAGACACCCATGGGAACCAATGGGCATCTCGACCTCGACACGGGAGGTAAGTCCGTGGATCAAAAGGTATACCGGTCGATGATTGGTTCATTGCTTTATTTATGTGCATCTCGACCGGACATTATGCTTTCCGTTTGCGTGTGTGCAAGATTCCAAGCCGACCCTAAGGAATCACACCTTACGGCCGTAAAACGAATCTTGAGATATTTGGCTTTTACTCCTAAGTTTGGGCTTTGGTACCCTCGGGGATCCACTTTTGATTTGATTGGTTATTCGGATGCCGATTGGGCGGGGTGTAGGATTAATAGAAAGAGCACATCGGGGACTTGCCAGTTCTTGGGAAGATCCTTGGTGTCTTGGGCTTCAAAGAAGCAAAATTCGGTCACTCTTTCTACCGCCGAAGCCGAGTATATTGCCGCAGGCCATTGTTGCGCGCAATTGCTTTGGATGAGGCAAACCCTGCGGGACTACGGTTACAAATTAACCAAAGTCCCTTTGCTATGTGACAATGAGAGTGCAATCAAAATGGCCGACAATCCCGTCGAGCATAGCCGCACTAAGCACATAGCCATTCGGTATCATTTTCTTCGGGATCACCAACAAAAGGGGGATATCGAGATTTCTTACATTAACACTAAAGATCAATTAGCCGATATCTTTACCAAGCCACTTGATGAGCAATCCTTTACCCGACTTAGGCATGAGCTCAATATTCTTGATTCTAGGAATTTCTTTTGCTAAACTTGCACACATAGCACATGAATATACCTTTGATCATGTCTCTTTTATATATGCTATGACTAATGTGTTTCAAGTGTATTTCAAACCAAGTCATAGGTATATTGAAAGGAAATTGGAGTCTTCGGCAAAGACAAGGCTTCCACTCCACTCTACTACTCATTCTTCGCCGTCGCTCCGCAACATCTCTCCAACTTTGGTATAATCTTCACTCATTCATTTCATGACCAAAGGGGGAGAAAGTACTTCATTGGGCTCTAATGATTCCGTTTTTGGCGATTCATGCCAAAGGGGGAGAAATGAGCCCAAAGCAACAGGACCGCACCACCGCACCACCACCTAATTTTTATAAATTTGATGATTTTAAATTGGTAAATTTCAAAATTGGTGTCTCTTTGTGTTCTAAAGGGGGAGCAAGTAGTATTTTCAAAATTGATGTCTTAAAACCCTCTTGAACACTAAGAGGAGACTTTACTTGAGGGGGAGTTTTGTTTAGTCAAAAGGAAAAGCATTTGAACAAAGGAAGAAAATTTCAAATCTTGAAAATGCTTTGCAAAATCTTATTCATTTACCTTTGACTATCTTGCAAAAGGACTTTGAAAAGAATTTACAAAAGAATTTGCAAAAACAAAAACTCTTGGTGTAAATATGGTCCAATATGTCAAAAACAAAGAAACCATCCATGCGCATCATATAAGTATTTATTGGCTCAATTCCAAGCAACCTTTGCACTTACTTTATGTAAACTAGTTCAATTATGCACTTCTATATTTGCTTTGGTTTGTGTTGGCATCAATCACCAAAAAGGGGGAGATTGAAAGGGAATTAGGCTTACACCTAGTTCCTAAATAATTTTGGTGGTTGAATTGTCCAACACAAATATTGGACTAACTAGTTTACTCTAGTGCATAAGTTATACAGGTACAAAAGGTTCACATTTAGCCAATAAAAAGACCAAGTGTTGGATTCAACTAAGGAGCAATGAGGCAACCGAGGGCACCTCTGGCTGGAGGCATCGGACTGTCCGGTGTGCACCGGACATGTCCGGTGCGGCTAGAGGACTTCGACTCAAACTCTTCGCCCTCGGGAATTCTCGGAAGCCGGCGCGCTATAATTCACCGGACTGTCCGGTGTGCATCGGACATGTCCGGTGCTCCAAGGAAGCGCGGTCTCCGGAACTCGCCAGCCTCGGGTTCGCGCGGCAGCCGCTCCGCTAAAATTCACCGGACTGTCCGGTGTGCCAGCGGAGCAACGGCTCCCTGCGGCACCAACGGCTCCCTGCGGAGCATTTAATGCGCGCGCAGCGCGCGCAGACGTCAGGGACGCCCATACCGGTGCACCGGACATCAAACAGTACATGTCCGGTGTGCACCGGACACCCAGGAGGGCCCAGAAGTCAGAAGCTCCAACGGTCAGAATCCAACGGCAATGGTGACGTGGCAGGGGCACCGGACTGTCCGGTGTGCACCGGACTGTCCGGTGCGCCATCGAACAGACAGCTTCCAGCAACGGTCACTTTTGGTGGTTGGGGCTATAAATACCCCAACCACCCCACATTCATTGCCATCCAAGTTTTCCACTTCTCAACTACTACAAGAGCTCTAGCATTCAATTCTAGACACACCAAATAGATCAAGTCCTCTCCAAATTCCACACAACACCATAGTGACTAGAGAGAGTGATTTGCTCGTGTTCTTTCGAGCTCTTGTGCTTGGATCGCATTCTTTTCTTTCTCACTTGTTCTTGAGATCATCACTCAATTGTAACCAAGGCAAGAGGCACCAATTGTGTGGTGGCCCTTGCGGGGAAGTTTTGTTCCCGGTTGATTGAGAAGAAGAGAAAGCTCACTCGATCCGTGGGATCGTTTGAGAGAGGGAAGGGTTGAAAGAGACCCGGCCTTTGTGGCCTCCTCAACGGGGAGTAGGTTTGCGAGAACCGAACCTCGGTAAAACAAATCCTCGTGTCACACTCTTATTTGCTTGCGATTTGTTTTGCGCCCTCTCTCGCGGACTCGTTTCTTTATTACTAACGCTAACCCGGCTTGTAGTTGTGATTATTTTTGTAAATTTCAGTTTCGCCCTATTCACCCCCCCTCTAGGCGACTATCAATAAGAAAGGAAAGAAAAGGAAAGGGGAATTATAAAAGGGAAAAGAATACACCCTATAATAAAAATATATATACATACACGAATAATTATATCCCTTTTTGTTGAAGTATATATTTTTACACTTAGTTTTTGTGTGGAATCCACCAACAAAAATTTAAATTCAAATTTGGAATTTTAGAAGGAAAATGAAACAGGAAATATATAAAAAAAGAGGGAGAGCTTTCTGCGCCATGGGCGGTATTCCTGGGTTCTCGGACCATTTCCATCATTCCCAAACGGTGACCAGCCCACCACTCCTCACGCCAGCTGGGCATCTCGTCACCGAGTCAATGGCGCGCCGGGCCCACTGGGCAGTCGCTCAGCGCCGCGCGTGGGCGTCTTCCTCGCACGGCTTCACCTCCGCACCTGCCGCTCCATCCGCTGACGCCAAGGTACTGGGTCGCCGGGGGGAGAGCGCCTCTGGGCATGTGCGCGCGCATGCAGTGACTTTCTCTGACACGCGAGTCCCACCTCTCCCATCATTCTCTTCTTACCGTCGATACCGGGCGCACGAAGTCCGTCGCCGCCGCTAGGATCACGGTCAACTAGCGTAACCGCCGGGCGCACCTAGCGCGTGTGGGCTGGCACCTCGCCAGGGATTTAAGTTGCGCCGCCTCTGTTTGTCCTGCTACATCTAGAAGGATATACCCTAATCGCCATTGGCGCTCGACGCTGGGAGAGAGAGAAAGAAGAGAAGAGCCGAGTCCCCCGCGGTGGATCCTCGCTGACATCGCTGGTCCGCCTTCGGGGGTGTGCCGGGGGACTTTGCCGGATCGTGGGGAGCTCACTGGTGGGAGGTCGTGGAGCAATGGTTGACCGGGGCCGTTGCGATTTGTCGTCGGAGTCGAAGCTCCACCGGATGGCCGCAAGGCGGCGTTGGTGGCCACACTCTGCTTCTCGATCGACGGTGAGTCGTGCACCATCGGGTTCGCCTTAGTTCTCTCACTGTTTTGCGCACATTAGTTCTATGGATGGTCACCTGGGTGGGCAATCTGCTTGCTCTCCGGCGCGCGCCGCCGTGGAGAAACCTGTGCGCCGCCGCGGCTCAGTCTGGGGGTGAGGGTTGGCGCCCTACGCCGTTGACGCGATGATGGGTGGCTATGATTGAACCTGCGTACCAGTTCGGCCCTGGGGCGATATTGACCGTCCACTCATCAATGGGCGCTCGAGATTTGAGCGTGGCGTATGGGTCTCCGGAACCGCTAATCCGTGATCCAATGGTAGATAGATGAGTGCCACTTCATATGCGCCTAGGTTCGATCTGGTCGGCCCATTTTTAATCGGGCGGCTCATAGTGAACGATACCCTTTCGCTGATACAATTTGCTAAAGAGTCCCTAAAATACTACTGAATAAACCCGCCGTCCCTTGCGACAGGATAATGAGTCTTAGGGATTCTTGCTCTGTAGCCCCTGACTTTTCCAGAATTTGACGCCCAGTCCAGAAAAATTAGAAATTCAGTAAAAGTGATTAGAAAATGATTTTAATATGAAAATAAATACTAGAACTTGTTTAATTCATATAAAATTCATATGAAGTCCTTTTTAGTCCATTCCAGTTCCTATAATTTTATTATATTATTGTTTATCATATAATGTCTTTGTTTTGATATGAAAACAATAATAAAATTGATCTCCCAAATAATTTCATATCAAACACATAAAACCTTCAGAAATTCATAACTCACAATTCGTAACTCCGATTTTAGTGGTTTTCGTTCCCACGATCTCGTAGCAACGCGTAGAATGTTATTATTCAGTTTGTACTTATGGTTGGTGTGATGTTGATTTTATCTATACCATGTTTGCTTGTATTGCTACGACTAGCGTGAGGACACGTGTCATCTGAAAAGCAAGTTGGTACCTGGAATCTCAAGTGCCAGGCAAGTTGTGCCCTTGATTCACTTTTGTTACCCAATAATGTTCTTCATAATCATTTGCCATGCATAGGTTTAATTTTGATGGGACCCAATAGGTCACCCTAGATTGTTTATCTCATTACCTTGTTTGCCCCTGAATCACATGGGTAGTTTTTGCTATTGCTTTATATGGTTTTGGGATAATCATTTATTATATCCATGTTCCAGTTATTTTGTTATTTTATTTATGTTCATGTCAAGATCATTATATTATTGCTAATTGGAACATGGAGCTTAACTTGAGAAACACGTGCCACCACAAGGGAGGAATGGGACCCCTTGGCTGACTAATTAGGAAAGCTAGTGGAAGACTACCTTACCCAAAAGGGGCAAGGGCAGTAGGGGAGTTGCATGCAAGGAGGTTCTTGGGTTGACTTTGCTGCGATGGCGGTCAGACGGGGGATTCTTGCAAGTGCTCTTCCCATAAACTGTAGCGGGTTTTCGGAAGCTAGTGGAACTTTGTAAAGGCCTCGTAGTGGATCCCTAGCCATTCACCTCGGTAGTGTCTAAGGGCCTAGCTAACCCTGGCAACATGGGAAACACGACTTGTGGGTAAAGGGTACAACCTCTGTAGAGTGTAAAACTGGTATACTAGCCGAGCTCACGGTCATGAGCAGCTCAGGACTCTCCGATGATTAAATTATGGAACCTAAACTCAATTTGTCATTTGCATTTGCATGGGTTTATTATTAATTTTGTTCTATTACTTTATTATGGTTTGGTATTCACTTACACTTAGTAACTGCTAATAAAAGTTTGACCAACTACTTAAAAGCAATGCTCAGCTTTAACCCCTATTGTTGATAAGCCTTACACTTCATGATCTCCCACCTTTGGCGAGTTCATGCCACATTATTCCCCACAACTTGTTGAGCGATGAGCATGTGTGAGCTCACCATTGTTGTCTCACACCCCCCATAGGAGAACAGGTGGTTCAGGAGGAGCCACGTATCGAGGAGTTCTATTCAATCTAGGTGGCGTTTCTCAGTTGACATTGGCGTCGACGATCCTTAGTTCGTGTTATATTTATCTTTTATTTTTGTAAGTCTTCCGCTATGTAATAAATACTCTGATTATTGTGACATTTATCTCTATGCACTCTGTTATTATATATGTTGTCTTCTTGGCGCATGTATGAGATGCACCTGGCTTTGTCCCTTAAAGCCGGGTGTGACAGAAGTGGTATCAGAGGAAATGTTGACTGTAGGGCGAAACCTAGATAGAAATGGACAAAACCCTTATCTACTTACCTTACTCTGATTCTTTCTATACTTATCTTATCCGGATCCTGTCTCACCTTTTGCTGTCATACTCTGATTACTCTTATCTTTTCTACTCTAAGACAAAATGGATTTCACACCTTGGAATCCTACATTTATGAACTTTTTAAGAGATAGGAGACCTAAGACGAAATTAAAATTATTTTCTCTATTAAAAATGTTGGATGATTGTTCTGATGATAAATGCTTGATTTGCTTCTTTGATCGATTGAAACATTATAGTTGGTCATCTTAGCATGTACCACCATAAGGTAATGTATTAGCTTTAGTGGATAAAACACTAATCTACTTAGCTAATAAACCCCCCGTAGTAACATTCCTCGTAATTACTCGCCTTGTCTACAATCCTTCCTTTCTTACCCTGTATTTCTAACCTAGATGGGCTACCCCTATAGTGTTAGAAGAGAGCACTATAGACGTGATCCTTGGTATGTCATGGTTAAGAAAGGCAAAGGCAGTCTATACACTGTGCTCAAAGGAACCGTAGAACTCACCAGTTCCAAGGGAGAAAATTTTGAAGTTGGAATTGCAGTAACTACTGCCACCAGAATAGCGACATTCTTAGTAGATGGGAAGTTTGTTGGTGTCAACATCCATGTGGTTAGAGATTTTTCGGATGTCTTCGCAGAAGAGTTACCAGGGATGCCACCATATAGGTAAGTTGAGTTCGTCATTGATCCCTTACATGGGACTGCCCCTATTTCAAACGACCATACAAGATGTCCATAGAAGAGTTAAAAGAACTTAAGAAGCAGTTAACAGAGTTACAAGATGCTGAGTACATTCGTTCGAATTCCTCACCTTGGGGGAGCGCCAGTTCTATTTGTACAGAAGAAAGATGGATCGCAAGAGATGTGTGTGGATTGTAGGTCCCTTAACGATGTCACTGTGAAGAACAAGTGTCCATTACCCCGCATTAAGGATTTATTTAATCAGATGAGTGGTGCAAGGGTATTCTCGAAGATTGATCTGCGATCGGGTTATCATCAAATGAATATTAGGCCATCATATATTCCCAAGACGGATTTTTCGACCCGATATGATTTATATGAGTTCATCGTTATGTCATTTGGACTAACTAATGCACCAGCTACTTTATGGATCTGAAGAATAAGGTGTTCATGATCTGGACAGATTCATCGTGGTTTTCATCGATGATATTTTTATCCCAAGAGTGATAATGATCATGAGGAACATCTGAGAATGGTGCTACAGAAGCGACGAGATAATCAACTCTATGACAAGTTTAGCAAGTGCGAATTTTGGATTGGCGAGGTGCCATTTCTTGGACATATCATTTCTAATGGAGGAATATTAGTGGATCCTGCTAAGGTTAAGGAGATAATGGAGTGGAGCATACCCACTACAGTTACTGAGGTTCGGAGTTTCTTGGGACTAGCAGGATATTACCGAAGATTTATTGAAGGATTTTCTAAGATTGCTAAGCCCATGACCTTGCTTCTGGAGAAGGGCCGAGAATTTAAGTGGGACGAGAAGTGCCAAGACAGCTTTGATCAATTGAAGAAGAGGTTAATGTCACCACCAGTGTTGGTTATGCCAGATCTACAGAAGGGATTTGATATTTATTATGATGCATGTGGCCAAGGCTTTGGATGTGTACTTATGCAAGAATGACTCGTGATTGCCTGTGTGTCTCATCAGTTGTGGAAACATGAGTTAAACTATCCCACTCATGACTTAGAGCTGGCAGCAGTTGTGCATGCACTTAAGATTTGGAGACACTACATTATGGGGACTAAGTGCCAAGTATACACGGATCATAAGAGTTTGAAGTATATATTCACTCAGAAGGATCTCAACCTTAGGCAACATCGTTGGTTGGAGCTTATTAAGAATTATGATTTGGAGACTCACTATCACCCGGGCAAGGCAATTTTGGTTGCAGATGCCTTGAGTCGAAAGGAGCATGTTCATTCAGCTGTTGTTGCCCAGCTACCCGATGAGATTGTTGAGGATTGCAGGAGACTTAACTTGGGGATAGTTGCTCACACTAAAGGAGTTACTATTGATGTGGAACCTATTTTGGAGCAAGAGATCCGCAAAGGACAAATTGGTGATGCTAAGATACAAGAGATGAAGGATCTGATTACTGAAGGTCGAGGTCTAGAATTCACGGAAGATGAGCAAGGCACCGTGTGGTTCAAGAACAGGATATGTGTTCCTGAGATTGATAGCCTTCGTGAAACTATTAAAAAGGAGGCCCATGACTCGGATTATTGTATTCATCCTGGTAGCACTAAGATGTATCAGGATTTGAAGCAGAAATACTGGTGGTATGGACTGAAGAGAGATGTGGCTACACATATGGCTATGTGCGATGTGGGTCGAAGAGTTAAGGCTGAACACCAGAGGCCAGCTGGACTACTACACCCATTAAAGCTACCCGAGTGGAAGTAAGAAGAGATTGATATGGATTTCATTACTAGATTGCCTCGCACCCAGAAAGGATATGACTATATATGGGTTATTGTGGATAGACTGACTAAAGTGGCTCACTTCATTCCGGTCAAGACTACCTATAAGGGATCTTAATTGGCAGAGTTATATATGGCTCGGATTGTGTCTCTACATGGTGTACCGAAGAAGATCATTTTGGATAGAGGATCACAGTTTACCTCCATATTTTGGAAAAGTTTTCATGAGAATATGGATACGAAGTTGAATTTTAGTACAACCTATCACCCTCAGACTGATGGACAGACTGAAAGGACTAACCGAGTATTGGAATACATGTTGAGAGCTTGAACCCTTCAGCATGGTAGTAGTTGGGATAAGAGTCTACCTTATGCTGAGTTCTCATATACTAGTTAACAGGCTAGTCTGAAGATGTCACCGTTCGAGACTCTGTATGACAGGAAATGCAGGACTCCTCTATTTTTGGACCAGACTAGAGGAAGACAATTCTTTGGACCTGAACTTATTCAAGAGGCAGAAGAACAAGTCCGTATAATTCGGGAGAATTTAAGGGTAGCTCAGACCAGATAAAGGAGCTACACTGATAATAGAAGAAGACCACTGGAGTTTGAGGAAGGTGATCATGTGTACCTCAAGGTGTCACCACTTCGTGAAATAAGGAGGTTTAAAGTCAAGGGCAGATTGTTCCCTCGCTTCATTAGACCAATCATTGTTTTTAGGCAAGTTGGAGAGATTGCCTATCAACTCGAGCTACCTGATAATCTTTCAGATGTGCACAACGTATTCCATGTATCTCAACTTAAGAAGTGTCTTCGTGTCCCTGAGGAACAGTTACAAATAGAAGAGCTCAGTGTTTAGGGCGATTTGACTTACACGTAGTATTCTATCAAGATTCTTGACACTTTGGCTCGAGTTACAAGAAATAAGGTGATAAAGATGTGCAAAATGCAATGGAGTCACCATGGGAAAGAGAAGAAGAGCTTCGCATAGATTTTCCCCATCTTTTCTCTAAATCTTCTTAAATCTCGAGGACGAGATTCTTTTTAAGGGGGGTAGGATTTGTAATACCCAAACAATGAGATGAGGGATATAAAAAGACCATTTGACCACTTGTGTTGTTATTCTCATTTTTGCATATAACAAATCCTGGGATTAACCCTGACTACCAATAAGAATACTAAATAAAGGAAAGTTGCATCAAGTGGGGTTTTATTTGTTTGTGCATCTGTGAGACCCTGTTTGGTTTTGGTAATTGATTGACAACTTATATGGACTAATAAGTGTTTATGTTGAGATACACAGGTGATTAGTCCACAGGTACACTAGTGTGAGTTATTTTAGCCATGGTGGTGATGTGGCTTGGTGATATGGTGTAATACCCACTTCGTAAGAAAAGTCTAAAAGGAGAAATTATATTCCTTTATATATGTGTGTGTTGTCCCTATTTATTACTTCATGTGAACAGGTATTTAAAAAAAACAAATACTTAATAAAGGACATGCCATTAAATTGTGCATCATGATGAGTTTTGTTTGTTTGTGCACTTAACAAGAATAACAATAATATGAATTAAAATATAATAGTAATGAGAAAAAGGAGAGAAGAGAAAAGGGGAGGAATATAAAAAAAAATATATAAAAAAAAACCATAAATATATCCTTATAGTGGAATATCTATTTTGTGCACATGACCTGTGAAATTTGCAAATCATTTTGGAATTCAAATAGTATGTTTGAATTTAGAAAAAGGTAATTCAAAAATAAAAATAAAAATAGAAAAGAACCTACCTGGGCCATTTCCTTTCCTACCGGCCCAACTCCATTTTTTTTCTTTTCCTGGCGCCGCCCATCTATCCAGCTCCATCTCACGCGCTAGCTGTGTGTATAGCGTGTGGGGCCCTTTAGTCAGCATCACCTTTTTGCCTCATGCCGATGGACTTCTGTTTCGGCGCCTGCAAACTCTACGGAATCCACAGCTGAGTCGTCGAGGTTGTTGAGATCGGGCGAGTTCCTCGCTGCCAAACTCCGCGAAGTCCGTGGCTCCTGTGGTTAAGTACCGTGCCGGCTACCTCTCTCTCCTCTCCATTCTTCTCCCACGACCGAGCCCTTTCCCCGGGGCAGCAGCTCTCTGCTCGTCGCGCTGCTCATCCATGGCGCCCAGGTCCGGCGACTCCACTGCTCACTCCTTCGTCCCCCTCCCTCCGGCACTGCGACCAGCGGACTGGCCCTGGTTCTTCCCCAAGTCATGTGCACTGGCGCCCTCGCGACTCCTATGTTTCAGTAGCGCACTCGAGATCTGTCACCGGAGCTTGGCGGGCAGCTCCAGGCCGCACTGTGCCATGGCCGACTACCGTCTTGACTTTGTGCGTTGGTGAGTTGCCTCCCCTGTGTTTGCCTTATCCTCTGCTTCGTGTAGCAGTTCTTCGTGTCGCGAATCGGTCACCGGGCGGGGATCGCGCGGCTCGCCGGAGTACCGCGCCACCATCCCTGGGGATTGCGTCGCCGGGCTCGGGGTAGAAAGGAGGGAGATAGTGGTGGTCCGTTGGATTCCTAAAGCACGACTCTGATCAGTTCTGGGTGTTGGTTGATGTGGACCGTTGATCTCAAAAATATGTAGCTAGGATTAGATGAGGTGTGTGGGGAATCCGGACCGTAGGATTTTCATCGGCGAACTAGGAAGTAGATCGTTCCATGGTTGGTCTTTGGCCGTTGAGATGGTAACGGGCGGGCTAGATCTGGCCATCGAATACCTTTTTGGTGAATCAGATCTTGACCGTTGATCGAGTAGCGTGCGGCCGGGGATGGATCAGAGCGCTTTATCATCCATGCCGTGGATCGCTTGTTGGGCGGTCGCGATTAGATGCTGCATATCCCTTCGCGCGATCTAATCTGGACCACTGATCTTGTATCGGATGGCCCTAGATGCACGATACCCCTTCGACCGACAGCTTTGCAAAAGAGCCCCTGACGATGTTAATAAACAACCCGCCGTCCAGTATACAGAAACCTGAGTCTCGGGAATTTTAGTAGATTAGCCCCTGTTGTCTCTAGAATTTGAGGCCCAGTCCAGAAAGGAGTAAAAATAGAGAAATAATTATAGAAATTAGTTTTTAATACAAAAATAATTCTACAACTTGTTTAATTCATATAAAATTCATATGATGTCCAAATTAGTTCATTCCAGTTTCTATAATTTTGTAACTTTATTGTTCATCATCTAGTACCACTGTTTTGACATGAAAGCCATATTAAAATGTATCTCTTAATCAATCTCGTATCAAATACATAAAACCTTTGGAAACTCGTATCTCCTCCGTTTTAACTCCGATTTGATCCGTTCAAGTTGCGTCAGTCTCGTAGCAACGCGTAGATCATTATTATATAGTTTGTTCTTATGTTTGGTGTGATGTTAATTTTATCTATACCATGTTTGTTTGTATTGCTACGAGTAGCGCGAGGACTCGTGTCATCTGAAGAATCACCCTGGTAATTGGAATCTCAAGTGCCAGGCAAGTTGTGCCCTTGATTCACTTTTGTTACCCAATAATGTTCTTTATAATCATTTACCATGCATAGGTTTAATTTTGATGGGACCCAATAGGTTTCCCTAGATTGTTTATCCTGTTTACCTTGTTTACCCCTGAATCACATGGGTAGTTATGCTATTGCTTTACGTGGTTTTTGGGTTAATATTTCATTATATCCATGTTCCAGTTATTTTGTTATTCTATTTATGTTCATGTCAAGATCATTATGTTATTGTTAATTGGAACATGGAGCTTAACTTGAGAACCACGTGCCACCACAAGGGAGGAATGGGACCCCTTGGCTGACTAATTAGGAAAGCTAGTGGAAGACTACCTTACCCGAAAGGGGCAAGGGCAGTAGGGGAGTGGTCAGTGTAGGGAGGTCCCTGGTTGATTTTGCTGCGATGGCGGTCAGCCAGGAACCCTGCATTGGAACTTCCTATAAACTGTAGCGGGTTTTCGGAAGCTAGTGGAACTTTGTAAAGGCCTCGTAGTGGATCCCTAGCCATTCACCTTGGTAGTGTCTAAGGGCCTAGCTAACCCTGGCGACATGGGAAACACGACTTGTGGGTAAAGGGTACAACCTCTGCAGAGTGTAAAACTGGTATACTAGCCGAGCTCACGGTCATGAGCGGCTCAGGACTCTCCGATGATTAAATTATGGAACCTAAACTCAATTTGTCATTTGCATCTGCATGGGATTTGTTATTAATTGTGTTCTATTATTTTATTATGGTTTGGTATTCACTTACACTTAGTAACTGCTAATAAAAATTTGACCAACTACTTAAAAGCAATGCTCAGCTTTAACCTCTATTGTTGATCAGCCTTACACTTCATGAACTCCCACCTTTGGTGAGCTCATGTTCACATTATTGCCCACAACTTGTTGAGCGATGAACATGTGTGAGCTCACCCTTGCTGTCTCACACCCCCCACAGGAGAAGAACAGGTGGTTTCAAGTGGAGTCAAGTATCGAGGAGTTTGATCTGATCTAGGTGGCGTTTCTCAGTTGACATTGGCGCCGCGATCCTTAGTTCATTTTATATTTATAATTTATTTTGTAAGTCTTCCGCTATGTATTAAATACTCTGATGTATTGTGACATTTTTCTCTATACACTCTGTTATTATATATGTTGTCTTCTTGGCGCATGTATGAGATGCACCTGGCTTTGTCCGCTAAAGCCGGGTGTGACATATGGAGATGCTCAACTAGTGTGATAAAGGAGCTCATTGCATATGAAGACATGACATGGTGTCATGTGGCTATATGGAGAAGATCAAGAGATATGGCTTGGTTTCGATGGACCGAGTGGCTAGTGTGAAGGGCAAGTCAAAGGCTCATGTGTGAGGGACCGCGTGGCGGTGAAGCAAGAGCAAGGACTTAGCACCGATGGACATAAAGCAACGGTGAAGAGCAAGCTATGTTGAGATTGATGAACCAAGAAGGCTATGTGATAACATGGAGTGGATCATATCATTATAGAATTATCAAGCCATGTGTTGATCTGGGATATTGATCAAGTGGCTTGATGATGATGGTGGAGGAACTTCATGCTATGGACAAATGGTAAAAGGTATCATGGTTGGCTACACTTATGGATGCCCATTGTTCATCATTTAAGGAGATGGAATTGAATGCTCAAGGCAAAGGTATAACAATATGTTTTTGTTTTACCGGTCAAAAGGTTCTTAGAGGTTGATAATTGACCGGGTTAGTAGGCTAGATAGCCGTACTATCAAGAGGGGTCAATTATCTTACTTGACATGTCTTTAGTGCCTCATTGCTCATATAGTTGGTGCATTTGCCTGAGGGCTAACAACGCTTTGGTTCGTGTAATAAAACTTATTGAAAAGCGATTTCTTGAATGTGGGCTGAATTGAGGTACCGCGGACCGTCCGGGCCAGCATGGCGGACCGTCCGCAGGTCTAACTTGAGATGATGGTCAGAAACACGGAGTTTCTGTGTTTCGTGAAGTTTTTGTACTGCGGACCGTCTGGTCCCAGGTGGCGGACCGTCCGTAGTTGAAGGATTGATGTTTGGACAGAACTCGAGTAGTTCTGTGTTGGTTTTATTTTTTGAACTGCGGACCGTCCGGGGCCTGAGTGCGGACCGTCCACAGTATAAATATTTTGTATTGCGAACCGTCCAGGGTCCAGGTGCGGACTGTCCACAGTACAAAGATTTTGTATTGCGGACCGTCCGGGGTCCAGGTGCGGACCGTCCGCAGTACAAATTTCAGCAAATGCGCTGAGTCAGCAAAACTTTGTTTTGGCTCAGTTTTATGTATCGCGGACCATCCGACCTTGAGGGGCAGACCGTCCGCAAGTCATTTTTTGAATGCTTTGACATTTTTATAACCGTTTATAGCCGTTGGGATTCTTGTGCGGACAGTCCGGGCTTGTATTGCAGACCGTCCGCATGTGCGCAGAAAAGGGGCAATTGACCCATAACGGCTAGTTTTGGAGAGGGGGCTATATATCCTTGTGTTGCCCGGGTTGAAAGGGTGAAGGAGGCCATTTGGAACACTTGTGAGCATATTGGAGCCTTTCCTCTCCCTCTCTCTCACTCATATTGGTTGGGATTGCATTCTAGTGAGATTGAGAGCCATCTAGTGCATTGCATCAAGTTGTTGATCTTTGAGGCACTAGGGAGATCATCAAGTGAGGTCGTTGGCTTGTTACTCTTGGAGGTTGCCGCCTCCTAGACGGCTTGGTGGTGGTTCCCCGTGAGCTCTTCAAAGGAGACTGTGAAGAGGCCGCGGTGGTGATTGTGAGAGGCGTTGTGCTTGCCTCGCCAGAGCGGTGAAAAGCAACTCTAGTGGAATCGAGGTTTGAGGGTTCATTGACCAATCCGGCTCAAGAGATCAAGTGGAGACTTGATAGAGGAGCGGTTGGGAGCTTTGAATCTACCTCAACGTGGACTAGGGGTGACCGGCAAGTCATCGACACCACGGGAAAAAAAATCATTGTGCCACGTGTCATCATCTTTCCGTTGGTTTGCAACTTTCCTCACTAGCTTGTATTTACTTGTTCATATACTTATGCTAGTGAGTATTTGTTGCTCGTATATGCTCTTGTATATCTAGTCATATCTATAATAAAATAGTTGCTCACTTGTTGTTAGCTTGTGTAGCTAATCTGTTTTACTTAGCTTGTGTAGCTAAGTAGTTGTTTCTCTCTAGTAGTGCTTGAGCTTTGTGCTCTTTGCTTACTAGTATGTTTAGGAGCTATCGTTGTGCTTAAAATTACATTTGCATAATTTGTATGTCGTTGCTAACTAGATATGTATGGGAGAGCTCTTTCACTATCTTGGCACCTTAGTTGTTTCAATTAGAATCTTTTGTCAGGTGTTTGTAATAGTTAGAGGAGTGTAGTCTTGGCTAAACCAAAATAGTTTTAATTCCGTATTTATTTGTGTTAGCCATTGTAATTAGTTTTAGAAAGGACTATTCACCCCCCCTCTAGTCCGCCATCTCGACCCTACAAGTGGTATCGGAGCTGGTTCTCTCATTTGGTGGTCTTAACCGACCCGAGAGTAAGTTGGATGGCGACTAAAGGG
Organism: Zea luxurians; assembly: GCA_029449295.1. Classification (NCBI taxonomy): domain Eukaryota; kingdom Viridiplantae; phylum Streptophyta; class Magnoliopsida; order Poales; family Poaceae; genus Zea; species Zea luxurians. The sequence continues at coordinate 39,329,298 of JAOPSE010000026.1, forward strand.
CTAGAGGTTACTTGTGAACCACATATTTTTGATGGCACACATTTTGCACAGTGGAAAACTTGCATGAGCCATTATTTTCATACAATTGATGTAAAATTGTGGTGGATCATAAGTGTAGGCTTTTATGAACCTTTTGATGAGAACACAAAAGATCTCACCCAAGCCAAAAAGAAATGCTTACATCTTGAACATCGAGCTACTAACATTTTGTATCAATGGATAAGTGATAAGGTGTTTAAGGAAATTATGTATATGGAGACCGCTCATGATATTTGGACATATCTTGATGACATATATGGGAGGATCTCTAGCGAGAATGTTGAGCACATCCACAACACGGTGGTTGTGAAAGATTGCTTCACCTCATGGTCAAGTGATGATGATGAAAGACACACCACAAGTTCACTTGATAATAATGATTGTGTTGGCTCTAACTCAAGTAATGCAAATGATGGTTCTATCTCAAGCATACTTGATGATTATGGTGATTGTTCATGCTCGGACAATGATATCGCTACTACAAGCCCATCCATTACATCACATTGCTTCATGTCACAAGGTAATACAAAGGTATATAATGCTAATGTGACTAATCATTCATATTCATATGTTGAGCTTGTTGGTATACTTGCAAGCATGAACATTGCTTTAGAAATTGAGAAAGATAAAACAAGAAACTTGGAAAATGAAAACTCATTTCTAAAGTATTCATGTGAACAACAAAAGCATCTACTTTATGTTGTTACTTGTTCACATGAGGAGCTAAAATTGAGTCATGAGGAACTTAGTGTTGCTCATGAAAATTTGATACAAGAGCATGCTTTTCTCACTAACGAGTTTTCTAGTAAAGAAAATAAAACTAGTGATAATTCATCCCATGAATTATATGATCAATTGAAAAATGTTGCTAATCCATGTGATGAAGACAAGAAGCATGTATCCACCTCTTGTGATGATTTATTAGCTATGCCATGTTCTTCAAGTATAGATTATTACTATTCTTCCTTATCTTGTGAGACTAACCTTTTGAAGGAAAATAATAAGCTCAAAAACAAAGTGAAGAATTTAAGCAACATGTTTGAGAGATGGCATAAATCAAAAGTCACCCATGATCTTATATTGAAAAATCAAAGAAGATATGATGACAAGAGTGGCCTTGGTTTCAACAAGAGCAATATCAAAGGCAGACAATTCAAATTAAAAGGAAATGAGCTATCTCACTTCATGTGCTATAAATGCCATGAGATGGGTCATCTTGCAAAGGCATGCCCCAATAAAAGGAAGCTCAAGTTGAAGAAGGAAGAAAGGAGGCTAAAGCATGACAAGTGCTTCAAGTGCCACACTTGGGGTCACCTCACCTCAATGTGCCCAACCAAGAAATTAGTGAAGCCACAAGTGAAGCCTCAACCAAAGCCACGAGTTGAGCAAAGGAAGGATCCCCAAAAGCAAATCAAGATTAACCATGAATATAATGGTGATGTGGGGAAGAAAAAGAAAACAAGAAGAAGACATTCAATATATAATCAAGATAACATGATGAGCACAAATCAAAAGAAGAAGGATGGTTTGGCTCAAATCAAGTGCTACATGTGTGATGATATGGGTCACTTTGCCTCAAGGTGTCCCGACAATCTTGAGAAGAAGGCTCAAGCAAATGAGAAGAGGCAAGACTATGTGAAGCAAAATTTGAGAAAGAAAGAGAAGGCTCAAACAAAGAGAACTTGCTACACATGTCGGGAAAGGGGACACATGGCAAATTCATGTCCCTTAGGTAACAATTCGAAGCCTATTTTAATTCATAAGAATATTATGCTTAGAAAGGATGGCAATGGCACCTCATTTGTTGCAATTGCAAAACATCCCGCTATTCATACTAAGGCAATGCCTAAGTATGTTGCTCCTAACTTAAGAGGACCCAACTTAGTTTGGGTACCATCAAAACATGGATGATCATAAACAGGTACCTTGGGCATTGGAGGCTTGATTCAATAATATTCATTTAATCATCATCTATTGAATTAAGTGTTGAAGACTAATAAAATTCTATCCCAATGCCAAGTCAATAATAAGTGAAGTCCAAATTCTACCAAATACAAGTGCTTTATTCAAGTTGGTTAAATTATGAATGGATTGCAAATAAGTTAAGTTCAAACTTGCTATTGGATGATCATGAGGTATATAAAGTATAATATTTGTTGATCAAATTCATTTGAATGCATATGAGTTGATTGAATTGGATATATATGCATATGTTGCTTGCTATAAGATGATTGAATGGACAATTTGCTAAATAATCAAGTTTGGATTGATTTATGTTGAATAAATTCAAGAGACTTCATTTAGTAAGTGGTTTGAATGGATATTTGTCTTTTGAAAGTAGTTCATTTCAGATTTGATTCAACTTGAAGAAGAGTAACTCAATTTACTGAAATCTGGCCAACATTGAAAATCTGACAAGGCTGTGCTCATAACCATGTTTGAGTGATCAAATCTATTTAGATTGGCTTGAAATTCAGTTTACTTGCTCTATACATATGATAGCAAAGTCTGTGCAAATTTCATAATCATTGGATAAGTGAAACTTCTTGATTAAGTCAATCTTGTCAGCACAAACACAGCAGTTTTCAGCATGTACCTACTGTGGGAGATATTATGGCTGGCAGCACATATGAAGTCAAATGAGTCTCAACTTTTTACAGCTGTTAGCAGACTTATTAAAGCATATCTCCACCAATTTTCATGGTCATAGGATCTGTACATCAAAATTTATGAATGTTTCTTTAGAGTGTACAGAATCTGTCATAAGTGACAAATATTGGAAATATTGAAAGTCACTTTGATTGGAAGGCTCTCATATAGGATAAATCACATAAGTTGTTTGAGAGACCATAGTTTGGTTTTTAATTGATTTATAATCATGGAAAGTGAAGGGGTACAAGGATATTTGTTGAGAAATATTTTGGCACTTATCTTGGTACTCCAAGTTGAAGATCAAGACCAAAGATGATCAAAATTGAGGTTATCATATAACAGATTACATAATCTTTTTTCTTACATATGGCAATCCAAATGCTTAAATTGGTTGTAAGTATTTCTTGGCACATTTCAATTTGATTACTCTGTTATTGCCATGATCTAGACATGAAAGAGAAAAACCCCGTGTTCGTGAATGAATAAGGTGCTAAGTAAGAAATTCAAATTCTTAAAGCACTTATCAAAAGGGGAATTATCTATATGACTAGAATTGTGAAACTAATGTTTTTACCTAGGTGATCTATGTAGTTTCACAGCATGAGAATGAGTTTCTCAAATGGACTATGCAATTAAATGTATAAAGAAGAACAATCCAAAACTATGTGATGTATTCTCTCTTGTACATTTGTATTTATTTCTTCTACATTAAATACTCACCATGATATGATTTAAAATTAGCCTTTGAACTTAATCAATTTATCATGCATGTTTAATTTGTTAAAATTAAGCATTGAAGATTAAGAGAAATTTAGTTCATATAATAAGATTTCCTTGTTTTAGTAACTGCCAACTTTATATATTCAAAGTGCTATAAAAGGGAAATTGGTGCTTGTATTACTAACGTCATCTCTTTTGAGCTTGTTCATGAAATTCAGTAAAAAGAGATTCCACGTGTTGGTTACTCCTCACCAAAAAGTAAGAAAAGAATTGCTAGAGGCAAAGTGGTACTTAATTGGAGCAATCAACAGATTGATCGAGAAAGAGAGCAAGCATCACATTCAAAGGCAAATCAAGCAAATATGATTGATGTTTCATACATGGATTGATTTTGAGTATTTTCCAAGTATTTTTGGGTTGACATCAATTCATGATCACTTATACTCAAATCATGTACATTCATGCAAATTATTTATATATGGTTGAATACTAATGCTTGGTGCAGTCATAAAGTTCATAAATGAGCAATGATCCTATTTTAAAATTCAACTATTGAGAATTTAACAGTCAGCTCAATGGAGTGCAAGTTCCAGGTCTCGGACCGTCCGATCCTAGGCCACAGACAGTCCGAGAGATCAGGCCACGGACCGTCCGAGCTCCCACTACGGACCGTCCGTGAGTAGCAGTCTTGCATAAACAAAGGAATTTTCTGGACCAATATCTCCACAAGTGGTATCATCCTTACAAGTGATATTCCTATATTCCATGCAAATTCATAATTCTCTCACATACAAGTGGTATTGAAGGAACAAATGCATGTGAACTACAACATTCAAATTGTGCACTTGATCTTAAATGGGTTCTCGACTTCATACTGGTGAAGAATGGATTTCTTATTGATAATTGGTCTTCATCAAGCTATTCAATTGGACTTCACATTGCTATTGGAGAGCTAATCAAAAGAATCTTGACTATCCTCTACTCCAACATAGCAAAGGTATCATTGTGATGTGCATGATCATATCATCCCCTACTAGTATGTGGTTAGTGCATATAGTACATACTTAATAGTATCATGCATATTTAATGAAATATTTAAATTCATGTTCTACCACTATTGGTTATTTTCGTTGATTGAAACTAGTGGTAGCATATGAGTTTGTTCATGAGCAAAGTGAACCCATGTACTTAATTTATTTTGGATTGCAACAAGCTACAAGAACAACCTCGATAAGATAACCGCTTAATGCGTGTGAAGAAGCTTAAAGAGGGTTCAACCCGAACTTGGAAGCTTAAGCAAATCTATTTGGTTAAGTCACATATTGAGCTGCTCATGAGGATGACTTATGAAGAAGATACCAATGCAAATGAATATCAAAACCTTCAAGTGGCATCAATATCTACAGAGAAATGTCCAGGCCAATATTATTCCTTCAATTGGTATTCACTAAGTGGTTTCTAGATCAATCATACAATTGATATCCTTTGAGTGGTACAAGACTTCAAGTGATCCACAACCTTAAGTGATCATCAACTCAAGAGATCAACTCTCTCCTAAAATAAGTTCATGCAAGTGATGTCAAGGATTTTTATCATGCATATGGTGTCCATCAAAAACTTATTGAGTACTTTCAAGTTGATATAATATTCACAAGTACATTTTCCCAGAGCCTTAGAACAACCCTTTTATGGTAATTAATGACAAAGGGGGAGAAGTTGGAACAAAGATATGTAAATGTGCAAGTTGGAACAAAGATATGGAAATATGCACAAGAGAAAATTGGACATGAACTCAGGGGGAGCTATTGATCAATTGAGTTAGAATGAATACGAATGGATCAAGAGCAAAGTATACTGGTATGATATTTTATTGAACAAGAGATGCACACAAGTAGGGGGAGCAAGCTCGTGAATATATGTTTGATGCATTTGTTTGTGCACTACATTTCTTGCTTGCATCACATTTGTCTTATATTCCTACATACTTGTGTGTAAGTGTTTGCTAGAACTAAGACTTGGATGATGATTGATTTAGTGATATTTATAAGACTAGTCTTAGTGTGAAAGGAGTAATTAGAACCCTATTTATTATGTTGATCTCATGTGGTATCTAGTTTCTCTTGTTTCTAGCAAGATGATGCTAAGGATGAAATGAAAAGTAGTAAACACGCTACAAAGGTACATTTCTATTTTGTATACTTTAGCATCATATGGTAGTGATAATGTCCCCTCAATTTTCATATCTTTGCATGTGTGTAAACTTGAAACCAAACCATCCAGGCACACATGTAGGCAAGGATATCACTACCAAACCGTTTTTATGGTGCTTATCAAAATCCTAACAAATGAGCTTAAAGTTGGATAAGGAACATAAGAACTTTGCCAAACTAGCAATTTACACTTGTGTGAAAAGCTAGCTTGGAAAAAGGACAAAAACGACAAATCTTTGTAGAGTTGTCATCAATTACCAAAAAGGGGGAGATTGTGAGATCCTGTTTGGTTTTGGTAATTGATTGACAACTTATATGGACTAATAAGTGTTTATGTTGAGATACACAGGTGATTAGTCCACAGGTACACTAGTGTGAGTTATTTTAGCCATGGTGGTGATGTGGCTTGGTGATATGGAGATGCTCAACTAGTGTGATAAAGGAGCTCATTGCATATGAAGACATGACATGGTGTCATGTGGCTATATGGAGAAGATCAAGAGATATGGCTTGGTTTCGATGGACCGAGTGGCTAGTGTGAAGGGCAAGTCAAAGGCTCATGTGTGAGGGACCGCGTGGCGGTGAAGCAAGAGCAAGGACTTAGCACCGATGGACATAAAGCAACAGTGAAGAGCAAGCTATGTTGAGATTGATGAACCAAGAAGGCTATGTGATAACATGGAGTGGATCATATCATTATAGAATTATCAAGCCATGTGTTGATCTGGGATATTGATCAAGTGGCTTGATGATGATGGTGGAGGAACTTCATGCTATGGACAAATGGTAAAAGGTATCATGGTTGGCTACACTTATGGATGCCCATTGTTCATCATTTAAGGAGATGGAATTGAATGCTCAAGGCAAAGGTATAACAATAGGTTTTTGTTTTACCGGTCAAAAGGTTCTTAGAGGTTGATAATTGACCGGGTTAGTAGGCTAGATAGCCGTACTATCAAGAGAGGTCAATTATCTTACTTGACATGTCTTTAGTGCCTCATTGCTCATATAGTTGGTGCATTTGCATGAGGGCTAACAACGCTTTGGTTCGTGTAATAAAACTTATTGAAAAGCGATTTCTTGAATGTGGGCTGAATTAAGGTACCGCGGACCGTCCGGGCCAGCATGGCGGACCATCCGCAGGTCTAACTTGAGATGATGGTCAGAAACACAGAGTTTCTGTGTTTCGTGAAGTTTTTGTACTGCGGACCGTCTGGTCCCAGGTGGCGGACCGTCCGTAGTTGAAGGATTGATGTTTGGACAGAACTCGAGTAGTTCTGTGTTGGTTTTATTTTTTGAACTACGGACCGTCCGGGGCCTGAGTGCGGACCGTCCACAGTATAAATATTTTGTATTGCGGACCGTCCAGGGTCCAGGTGCGGACCGTCCACAGTACAAAGATTTTGTATTGCGGACCGTCCGGGGTCCAGGTGCGGACCGTCCGCAGTACAAATTTCAGCAAATGCGCTGAGTCAGCAAAACTTTGTTTTGGCTCAGTTTTATGTATCGCGGACCGTCCGACCTTGAGGGGCAGACCGTCCGCAAGTCATTTTTTGAATGCTTTGACATTTTTATAACCGTTTATAGCCGTTGGGATTCTTGTGCGGACAGTCCGGGCTTGTATTGCAGACCGTCCGCATGTGCGCAGAAAAGGGGCAATTGACCCATAACGGCTAGTTTTGGAGAGGGGGCTATATATCCTTGTGTTGCCCGGGTTGAAAGGGTGAAGGAGGCCATTTGGAACACTTGTGAGCATATTGGAGCCTTTCCTCTCCCTCTCCCTCTCTCTCACTCATATTGGTTGGGATTGCATTCTAGTGAGATTGAGAGCCATCTAGTGCATTGCATCAAGTTGTTGATCTTTGAGGCACTAGGGAGATCATCAAGTGAGGTCGTTGGCTTGTTACTCTTGGAGGTTGCCGCCTCCTAGACGGCTTGGTGGTGGTTCCCCGTGAGCTCTTCAAAGGAGACTGTGAAGAGGCCGCGGTGGTGATTGTGAGAGGCGTTGTGCTTGCCTCGCCGGAGCGGTGAAAAGCAACTCTAGTGGAATCGAGGTTTGAGGGTTCATTGACCAATCCGGCTCAAGAGATCAAGTGGAGACTTGATAGAGGAGCGGTTGGGAGCTTTGAATCTACCTCAACGTGGACTAGGGGTGACCGGCAAGTCATCGACACCACGGGAAAAAAAAAATCATTGTGCCACGTGTCATCATCTTTCCGTTGGTTTGCAACTTTCCTCACTAGCTTGTATTTACTTGTTCATATACTTATGCTAGTGAGTATTTGTTGCTCGTATATGCTCTTGTATATCTAGTCATATCTATAATAAAATAGTTGCTCACTTGTTGTTAGCTTGTGTAGCTAATCTGTTTTACTTAGCTTGTGTAGCTAAGTAGTTGTTTCTCTCTAGTAGTGCTTGAGCTTTGTGCTCTTTGCTTACTAGTATGTTTAGGAGCTATCGTTGTGCTTAAAATTACATTTGCATAATTTGTATGTCGTTGCTAACTAGATATGTATGGGAGAGCTCTTTCACTATCTTGGCACCTTAGTTGTTTCAATTAGAATCTTTTGTCAGGTGTTTGTAATAGTTAGAGGAGTGTAGTCTTGGCTAAACCAAAATAGTTTTAATTCCGTATTTATTTGTGTTAGCCATTGTAATTAGTTTTAGAAAGGACTATTCACCCCCCCTCTAGTCCGCCATCTCGACCCTACAGCATCTAACATTGATAACAATAATACCAATAAAAATATAATAATGAGTGGATGATTTAAATTAAAACCAAAAGTAAGAATTTGGAAATAAAATGGATGATGAGAAAGAAAGGAGAAAAGAAAGAGTTAAGGAATATAAAACTCATATAAAGTATATATAAAATCATATTTTTGAAATTTGTACCACACTTGTGCAATGTAGTCTGAAGACAAAATTTGCCAAGATTTGAATCCAATTTGGAATTGAAATTTGAATGGGAATTTAAATTATGAATTTAAAAAATAAGAAAGGAAAGAAAAGGAAAGGGGAATTATAAAAGGGAAAAGAATACACCCTATAATAAAAATATATATACATACACGAATAATTATATCCCTTTTTGTTGAAGTATATATTTTTACACTTAGTTTTTGTGTGGAATCCACCAACAAAAATTTAAATTCAAATTTGGAATTTTAGAAGGAAAATGAAACAGGAAATATATAAAAAAAAGAGGGAGAGCTTTCTGCGCCATGGGCGGTATTCCTGGGTTCTCGGCCCATTTCCATCATTCCCAAACGGTGACCAGCCCACCACTCCTCACGCCAGCTGGGCATCTCGTCACCGAGTCAATGGCGCGCCGGGCCCACTGGGCAGTCGCTCAGCACCGCGCGTGGGCGTCTTCCTCGCACGGCTTCACCTCCGCACCTGCCGCTCCATCCGCTGACGCCAAGGTACCGGGTCGCCGGGGGGAGAGCGCCTCTGGGCATGTGCGCGCGCATGCAGTGACTTTCTCTGACACGCGAGTCCCACCTCTCCCATCATTCTCTTCTTACCGTCGATACCGGGCGCACGAAGTCCGTCGCCGCCGCTAGGATCACGGTCAACTAGCGTAACCGCCGGGCGCACCTAGCGCGCGTGGGCTGGCACCTCGCCAGGGATTTAAGTTGCGCCGCCTCTGTTTGTCCTGCTACATCTAGAAGGATATACCCTAATCGCCATTGGCGCTCGACGCTGGGAGAGAGAGAAAGAAGAGAAGAGCCGAGTCCCCCGCGGTGGATCCTCGCTGACATCGCTGGTCCGCCTTCGGGGGTGTGCCGGGGGACTTTGCCGGATCGTGGGGAGCGCACTAGTGGGAGGTCGTGGAGCAATGGTTGACCGGGGCCGTTGCGATTTGTCGCCGGAGTCGAAGCTCCACCGGATGGCCGCAAGGCGGCATTGGTGGCCACACTCTGCTTCTCGATCGACGGTGAGTCGTGCACCATCGGGTTCGCCTTAGTTCTCTCGCTGTTTTGCGCACATTAGTTCTATGGATGGTCACCTGGGTGGGCAATCTGCTTGCTCTCCGGCGCGCGCCGCCGTGGAGAAACCTGTGCGCCGCCGCGGCTCAGTCTGGGGGTGAGGGTTGGCGCCCTACGCCGTTGACGCGATGATGGGTGGCTATGATTGAACCTGCGTACCAGTTCGGCCCTGGGGTGATATTGACCGTCCACTCATCAATGGGCGCTCGAGATTTGAGTGTGGCGTATGGGTCTCCGGAACCGCTAATCCGTGATCCAATGGTAGATAGATGAGTGCCACTTCATATGCGCCTAGGTTCGATCTGGTCGGCCCATTTTTAATCGGGCGGCTCATAGTGAACGATACCCTTTCGCTGATACAATTTGCTAAAGAGTCCCTAGAATACTACTGAATAAACCCGCCGTCCCTTGCGACAGGATAATGAGTCTTAGGGATTCTTGCTCTGTAGCCCCTGACTTTTCCAGAATTTGACGCCCAGTCCAGAAAAATTAGAAATTCAGTAAAAGTGATTAGAAAATGATTTTAATATGAAAATAAATACTAGAACTTGTTTAATTCATATAAAATTCATATGAAGTCCTTTTTAGTCCATTCCAATTCCTATAATTTTATTATATTATTGTTTATCATCTAATATCTCTGTTTTGATATGAAAACAATAATAAAATTGATCTCCCAAATAATTTCATATCAAACACATAAAACCTTCAGAAATTCATAACTCACAATCCGTAACTCCGATTTTAGTGGTTTTCGTTCCCACGATCTCGTAGCAACGCGTAGAATATTATTTTTCAGTTTGTACTTATGGTTGGTGTGATGTTGATTTTATCTATACCATGTTTGCTTGTATTGCTACGACTAGCGCGAGGACACGTGTCATCTGAAAAGCAAGTTGGTACCTGGAATCTCAAGTGTCAGGCAAGTTGTGCCCTTGATTCACTTTTGTTACCCAATAATGTTCTTCATAATCATTTGCCATGCATAGGTTTAATTTTGATGGGACCCAATAGGTCACCCTAGATTGTTTATCTCATTACCTTGTTTGCCCCTGAATCACATGGGTAGTTTTTGCTATTGCTTTATATGGTTTTGGGATAATCATTTATTATATCCATGTTCCAGTTATTTTGTTATTTTATTTATGTTCATGTCAAGATCATTGTATTATTGCTAATTGGAACATGTAGCTTAACTTGAGAAACACGTGCCACCACAAGGGAGGAATGAGACCCCTTGGCTGACTAATTAGGAAAGCTAGTGGAAGTCTACCTTACCCGAAAGGGGCAAGGGCAGTAGGGGAGTTGCATGCAAGGAGGTTCTCGGGTTGACTTTGCTGCGATGGCGGTCAGACGGGGGATTCTTGCAAGTGCTCTTCCCATAAACTGTAGCGGGTTTTCGGAAGCTAGTGGAACTTTGTAAAGGCCTCGTAGTGGATCCCTAGCCATTCACCTCGGTAGTGTCTAAGGGCCTAGCTAACTCTGGCGACATGGGAAACACGACTTGTGGGTAAAGGGTACAACCTCTGTAGAGTGTAAAACTGGTATACTAGCCGAGCTCACGGTCATGAGCAGCTCAGGACTCTCCGATGATTAAATTATGGAACCTAAACTCAATTTGTCATTTGCATTTGCATGGGTTTATTATTAATTTTGTTCTATTACTTTATTATGGTTTGGTATTCACTTACACTTAGTAACTGCTAATAAAAGTTTGACCAACTACTTAAAAGCAATGCTCAGCTTTAACCCCTATTGTTGATAAGCCTTACACTTCATGATCTCCCACCTTTGGCGAGTTCATGCCACATTATTCCCCACAACTTGTTGAGCGATGAGCATGTGTGAGCTCACCCTTGCTGTCTCACACCCCCCACAGGAGAAGAATAGGTGGTTCAGGAGGAGCCACGTATCGAGGAGTTCTATTCAATCTAGGTGGCGTTTCTCAGTTGACATTGGCGTCGACGATCCTTAGTTCGTGTTATATTTATCTTTTATTTTTGTAAGTCTTCCGCTATGTAATAAATACTCTGATTATTGTGACATTTATCTCTATGCACTCTGTTATTATATATGTTGTCTTCTTGGCGCATGTATGAGATGCACCTGGCTTTGTCCCTTAAAGCCGGGTGTGACAGAACTAAATGTCATACCTCATTCCTCGTGAAGTTGTTGAGCTCCTCTTGCATCGCCATCACCCAATCCAAATCTTGAAGTGCTTCCTCTACCTTGTGTGTGACGGAACCTCCCAAGTAATTAGGCCCACCTACAGTTGTCCTTGTCCAACGGAATTCAGACAACCCTGTATGTGCCCCTGAATTACTTGACAAGTTCGGTATCTTTCCTTACCTTACCAGGAACGATTCACCCGTCTTGCAGACATTTCAGAACATCGGAGATAAAGAATTGCGGAAGCGATTACATAGTTCACATTTATTTAAAAGCAAGCTCAAGTTGTTTTATTACAGACCATAACTAAAAGCGAGTGCTGAGTAGTAATATTATACAAACCAAGGGAGGCAAAAACTCCTCCCGAGAAGATTTAAGTAAAAGATCTATATGGAGGACCAAGTCCTCCCGCACTTCAGTCTTGGGTTTCTTCTTTGGGAACCACCCTGGCACAGAAGCAGCAGAAATCTGCTACTTCCTCACCTAAAAACAACGAAGGGATAAACTCTGAGTATGGAATTACTCAGCAAGACTTACCCGACTAAAGAAAAGACTCTCAAGGGTATGCTGGCTTTTAGGGAGTCAAGGTAAGGCTTCTCAATAATCAAAGACTCTGTTTTGCAGAAATGCTTACTAAAGTGGATCCTTAAAAATCCAATTTTATTTGTCAAGTTAAGTACAATTACCTGCAACTAGAGTTCTTATCTACCCTAGTTCAATCACTGGTCCTGTACTAGCCAATTTCTTAACAAATACCCATCATTTTTGGTGGAATGCTACGTGTAGGTCAGTGACCAAGTCTTCATAACCGCGAAGGTACGGCGATCCGAATCGATTATACTCAGCTGAGGATCTCCAATCACACGACATATGTAGCACTTAACCCTTGCATATGTCAACCCGCCACCGAGGTTCTTAAGACCAGATCAGGTTCACGCAAACCGAGAGCACAGATACACCACCGTCCAGCCTCTTGCCACGGAGGGTACACGCTACTCTCGCCACCGCTCCACGCCCATTTCGTGTTATCTTATTCCGGCCTTAGTCTGCCCGAGGCAAGGCTTACCCATGACGAGGCATGTGACCAGCTAAAGGGTCCTCGATCATCAAGCCTACATCGACAAGGTCCTTAATCGACTCAGACGGAGACACTACACCGAGACTCCTTTCTCGTGCAAGTCACCCGCCCGGTCTCAGCTTAAGCTTTCCAACCCAAAAACTTGGTACCTGGCAGAGGTACATCTTTTCCGATGTTGAATCCATCACGGCCGTGATGGGTTCACCATCAAGTTTTATTTTCGAAAACATCCCACCCACTTTTGCCACATCAGCCTTTGTAAAAACAAAACATTTTGTTTTTCTAAAGCAAGGCTAAGCATCAAAATCTTTTGTAAAACGGGTGATCAAGGAAGGTAATCAAATTCAAGGAAGGTAATGCAGGAATTGTTTTATCAATCAACTCCTATCACCTAATGCAACAAGCAAGTGAGAAAGATTTAAAACAACAAGGAGGGTGGAAAATGCACCGGGGCTTGCCTTTGTTAACAGGCGAGTCCTGCTCGGATCCACAAATATCGAAATAAAAGCAGTTGCCTGCTTGAGGATCTGAGGTTGGTGGAGTTCCCTCTTCAGTGACTTCTTCTTCTTCGTGTTCTAACATAACCATATATATGCATAAGAATGGATGCCATGGGATGCTCATGAGGATGCGAAGATAATATAAACTTATTATCTAAGTCTTGAGTACAACTTTCCTTCACGGTACTCCGAGAACCTAGGGTTTCCGGAGTCAGTAAAGGAGTTCATAGGGCAGGGGGGTGGTTTTGGGTTCTAGTTATCAAACATGGTCCAAATCAACTCATATTCTACCCAAGGCTTCTAAATATTGTTTTAAGTTCCCATAAAAAGTTTGGGCATTTTGGACTTACCAATAATTTTCTAAAAATCCATAACTAATACTTTTAACCATGTTAAATACCCCAAAATTTCTTATTTCCTCTAAAAATCACAAACTTATTTTTATTAAATTCTAGGGAAAATTATGAACCTAGGAAAATTGGTTTTACAATTTTGCCATTTTTCTACTGTTTTCTAAAATTGTTTTGGCTCTGGTGATAAAAGAAAAAGAAAAACGGAGGAATAGTACTGGACCGAATTCAGCCCAGGTCGGCCCACTACCAGCAGAAGCACGCCCACGCGCGCGCGCCCGCGCCCGCCGTGGAGTTTTTGCAACAGGGCCCTTGGGGTTTTAATTAATTGGAGATAGGTTTGATTACTATTCTACTGTGTCGCTGACGATTTGCAGATAAGCCCTCCATGTTCTATTTCTTCGCAGTGGGAGGTCCACGACAACGGCCGCGTGGAGGATGAACTCCGGCGAGGTCGTGCCGGCTGATTTAGGCAACGGCCGGTGCTCCCGAGCGGTGCACACCGGATTAAACCTTCCCCGAACGATTCCCCTAACCTAATTTCACAATTGGTAAGCTATCACGCCCTGTCCACGTGAACCGCGAATGATGAGGACAATGGTACGTGTTCCCGGTGATCTCTGGCGGTCTGGTTCAATTAAAGGGTTCGAGGGGTTTGCGGGGTACCTAAGGAGGCTAGAACAAGCGGCAGAGGGACTTGAGCTTACCTGAATTGAGCTGGTCACGGTGAGGTCTTCTTCACGGCGGCGGAAACCGAATTGGGGGAAGTGAGCGATTCTCTGGCTATGGGAGCTAATCGGAGACGGGAGTGGTGGCTATGGCTTTGGTATGACCTAGCGCAGCTGGCCGGGGGCTCAATTTATAGATCCCCGGGGCGGTGGCGCTCAATTTGAGCGGATAACGGAGGCGGTCGGAGATGAGGAAGAGGTCTGACGTCCTGGTTACGTGTTCCCAGCCGTGGCGAGCTCATCGGCGTTGATGGGACGGCAGTAGGGAATCACGGCGATGCGATGGCGCGGTTAGGACATGCGGTGGCCAACGGCGAGGGCACGGCGGCGGTGAGCACTTTACCCGCGGGCGGTGAACCAGGGGAGGAGTACCGCGGCCGACCGAGGTGGCTTCCAGCTTGACGACGATGAGGATCTTTTACCCCGAGAGGTTATCCCCAAGTCCGGTGCACGAATCCAAACGCCGGCGACCCGAATCGCAGCGGAGGGATCCGTCGGCGGTGAGGACAGCCGCGCTGGTGATCTGATCCAGTCAAGCTACTGTACCATGGCGAGCTCGGTTCAGACAGTCTGACAGAGCGATTTGCAGGGGAGTTTTCTTCCAAATTCATGTGGCAACAGGCCCAAGTCTCTGCACCAAAGTTGTAGTGCTACATACCAGCTACAAATCGGCTATAGGGATTAAACCTATTTGAGCAATGGATCAAGGTTTAATTCAACCCCAAAGATGGCTTTGTTACACTGAACTTCTGAATTTCAGACTGAATCAGCCTGACAGCCAATCTTCAGGCTTGATTATCTCCAATATTTTCTTAACAACTGTGCTTACACTCTTAAGCAAAGTTGTTCTCCTAGAATTGGGCTACAATTTTGATGTGGTGACCTAATATGAATTCTCACTCTTTTGAAAGCTACACAGCCCCAAAGTTGGGTCTATAACCCTGATTTCAGACTTAGCATAAGAATCAAAATTGGGGTCCTTTTTGCAAATGAGTCCAAAACTTAGGGTTTGGCTTTCAAGTCCACATATTTGTGAACCAAATGACTTAAAATACTTATTTGGCTTGGTTTTTGCACTTTAGCCCAAAAGTGGACTAATTTTGCACATAGGCCCCTAGGGTTTAGTTTTAGGGTTTTCCAGGGTTCCAATTAGGGTTTCTGGTATCCCAGGGGTATAAATGTGATTCAACTTTGTTTTTGGGGTTATCTTATAACTATTACCCTAAAGTATTTAGATTTTCTCAAGTTGGGTTAAGTCTTACCCCTTTAATCCCTGTTTAGGGTAAAGCTTCCCATCCAGGGTCCTATTTGCAAAACTTTAAAACAATACAACTTGTTTGAAATTTTTACCTAGTGAATGCACTCTAGGTGTGTCAAACACATGCAATATCAATGCTTATGATGTCATGCTCAAGTTTTAGTTACAGTAACACCAGGGGTGTTACATCCTTCCCCCCATAAAAGAATCTCGTCCCGAGATTAAAAGTCCTAGGGTGAGTAATGGAAAAGGAAATGTGTCACATTTTTATTTCCTTATTTTTGGTACAAGGCAGGGGTGGTGTGGGGGTTCACTTCTTTATTGCAATAACTATATACACTTTACAAATTTCATGAGGCTAGAAAGCCTGGGAAATTCTTATTCAAGAAGTCTTGAGTTTCCCACGTAGCCTCATCCTCAGAATGTTGGTTCCATTGTATCTTGTAGAACTTGAGAGTCTTTCTCCGGGTAACCCTGTCCTTTTGATCCAGAACTCGAATAGGATATTCTGAGTACGTTAAGTCTGGTTCCAGGACAACATCTGTCACTTCAATGGTTCGATCGGGAACCCGAAGACACTTTTTCAATTGTGACACATGGAACACATTATGCACAGCAGACAAGGTTTCGGGTAGTTGGAGTCGGTATGCCACTGGTCCACATTGCTCAAGTACCAGGAATGGAACAATGTACCTGGGTGCAAGCTTCCCTTTAACCCCAAAACGCGATACTCCTTTCATTGGTGAGACTTTCAGGTAAACATAGTCTCCTTCCAGGAAATATAAGGGCATTCGCTGTGTGTCTGCATAACTCTTCTGACGAGCTTGTGCTTTCTTCATATTATGAATAATTTTCTGAACCTTATTCTCGGCTTCTTTCACCAGATCAGGTCTAAAGAAGCACCTTTCACCAGGTTCAGACCAATTTAGCGGAGTCCGACACCGTTGTCCATATAAAGCTTCAAAAGGTGCCATCCTAATACTTTCTTGATAACTATTATTGTATGAAAACTCCGCCAAGGGTAAACATTCATCCCATTTTGGTGAGAAATCCAGGACACATGCCCGCAACATATCTTCAAGTATTTGGTTCACTCTCTCAGTTTGTCCACTGGTTTGAGGATGATAGGCCGAACTGTGGAGTAACTTAGTACCCAGGGATTTATGAAGTTCTTCCCAAAATTTAGATACAAATTGTGGTCCACGATCCAACACTATAGTCTTTGGAACCCCATGCAAACTGAGAATACGAGCAATATATAATTCCGCATAGGTAAGTACCGGGTAATATGTCTTGACCGGCAGAAAATGAGCAACCTTTGTAAGTCGATCAACAATCACCCAGATAGAGTCATACCCTTTTGCGGTCCTGGGCAATCCCACAATGAAGTCCATGCTTATGTCTTCCCATTTCCATGTTGGTATTGGTAATGACTGCAATGGACCGGCAGTTTTCATGTGTATGGCCTTGACACGTCTGCAAGTGTCACACTTAGCCACATAGCGTGCAATTTCAATTTTCATCTTCGTCCACCAGTAGTGTTGTTTTAGATCATGATACATCTTAGTGCTGTAACACCCTAGGTGTTACTCAGGGTGTCCACCCCAGGGTTACCCCCTTTTTAACCCATTATCACATGAAGATTTAAGTGGGCAAAATTTATCAAATTTGGAATTTTAGGTCCTAAACAAGTGTAAACTACCTTGGATATCATGCCCTAGCTTGTAATGCACATCTAAGTGGGGATCTCCCAAAACCCTAGTGCAAAACCCCCCATAGGCAATAATAACCCTAATTGAAGCTATGATCAAAAGATCATGTAAACATCATGATCATGGTTTGGGCCAAGTACAAAAGTTGTAATATACTCAATAACCTACAATTAATAGTAAGGGAGTACCCCCAAAAAGTTTCCAGAAAGGTCCTAAAAAGATCACCAAAGGTTGAACACAAGGGAGAAATTCAGATTTTGCCTAAGTCAAAAACCAACCCTTGAGCAAGGATCCCGCATGTTCACCTTGATCCCCTTTTCAAAACCTATCGACCCAATTGACAAAATGGCGCCAAATTAACCCTAGAATGCCCTGGAAAAGTTTGAACCCAAGCCAAAACCGGTTGACACGAGTTGGCACTGGTTTTGTCTCGGTTTGCACAGGGCAGACAGACAAGACTTGGCGCTACCATATCTCCTCAACCAGACCACATCTCCTCTTGGAACTCACGTGAACTAGGTAGCCCTAGGTGCAGGGAAGAGATCTCCCACAGGCGGTAGGGCAAGATTCGTACGCCTGGCCGCTCAGCAGAGCGAAGAACACGGGCAGAAGCAACGCGCCACGTGTTCGACGCGCTCTGAGCTCGCCAGAGCACGCCCGCGCGCGCCCCTCGTGCCCGCGTCGCGCCAAACGGTCGAGCCGGCGCCCCGGCCGCGTCCGCGCCTATAAAACCCACCCCTGTGCTCGGTTGCCTTCCCCATTGCCTCCTCCGTACCTCGCCTGACTTGCCCGAGCCAGCCATTGCCTCCGGCGACCTCCCCGCAGCCCGCCAGTGCCGCCCGAAAGCCACCACCGTGGCCGACCCCTCTCCCGTCCTCCTCCGTTCGATCCAAGCCCCCAGATAGCTTCCTGGTGAGGCCGTGAGGCGTGCTCAAGCTTGACCCGAGGGCCCGCGTCACCGGAGTAGCCAAATCGCGCTCACCGGAGTTCAAGAACTCGTCGGCGCACGTGGACCGGGTAAACCCCTTCACCATTTTCCGATTCGTTGCACGCATGGCCTCTGTGTCACCCCGTGAAGCTCCTCGTGCACCCTAATCGAACTATACCGCCGTGGTTTGGCCGGAGCAGGCGCCGCCGACGATCTCCGCCGCCTGTGTTCGTGGCCAGGGTGACTCCGACCACCTCCGGCGACGACCCGCACATCGGCGTGACCGTCACGACCTCCCGAACGTCACTGACCACCTCGCCGGGCCTCCCTCGCCGCCGGTAAGCCACGCCGTCCTTTTCTTCCCGTGGCTACTGTTTCAGTTGGGGGAAGGACTGCGGGTGAGAGGGAGAGAAAGCCAGGGGGTTAAGTGAAAAGTCACAGACTCAAGTGAATATTGGCGTAAGGGTAGAACTGCGAGGTTTGATTCGGTTTAAATCCAGGGACCTTGGCGCAAATTGCTTTTTCAGAAAAACTTAATTAAAACCTGTTTTAAATTCAAACAGAAACTTTAAAAACCCATAACTTCTGTTTGGTTTATCCAAATTTGGTCAAACTAATTTTGCCAGACTCTAAATAATGTAACCTGTCTAAGAAAAATATAAAACCCCATGAGTACTAGAGCAAAATATAAGGTTCTGATTTAATTTTGGTTTTGACCAAAAGCTTAATAATAGCAAGAAAAATGGTTGTACTATTTAACTAGGGCTAGAAAAATTTGGAGAAGTCTATATCTACCTACTGACCTAGTTAAAAATGTTAAACCCCTCTGTCCACTACATTAAGTTAGTTTTTACCCCTTATTCCATAATATGCTTAAGGTTAAGAAAAATAGAAAAAGTGACATAAATAATGAACCAGAGGGCACCCCTATTTTTGTTAAGATACTTAGTCAATATAGTTCACTGGAAAAATGTAACATACCCTGTTGTAGTGTAAGATAAGAAAGATACCTTTTAAATGAAGAAAATAAGAATAACTTAGAAAAACCCTACAAAAATAACCCCAAGGTGAAACCTCCCCAAACCTTAGGATAACTAATGTTTTGATAATAAGAACTTAGGAAAAATCTGAAATCTGTTGTTTGATATTTTTCAAATGACAAGTTAGTTCTAATCACCCTTTTTGCACCAAAGTTTAGAAATCCACCATTAATTAACCATCATGTGGCTCTCGGTCATTTTTGGTACAAGAGCTTATTATCACTGTTAGAGGCCAACAAAAATAACCCTTAGGTCAGAATCCACTTTAATAAAGGACTTGTAGTGCAAAGTGGCTTAATTGCCCCACTTTTTGTTATTTTTGTATACAGCCTAGCCTTCTTATTTTAAATCTCATATTCCTAAGACAGGCCCTATTGACCAAGAGCAAGCCACTGTAATTTTTGGGGAATTTTTGAAAATAGTTAAATTACCTTGGTAGTTCAAACCCCACTAAGAATTCATAAATGAACACTAAAGAGAGGAAAATGAGCAATGGAAATTAGTATCCCCCTAAGACCCTTGTAAGTTGTTCCCTGAAATAGAAATCTACAAATGCAATACCAATTCTCCTTGTTTACCCCAAATAAAGACTTAATTATGAAAATACCAAATATAAACCACTAGGAGACCCACACAGCCAGGGAACCCTAAGTTAATTCTTGACTTAAATTCTATAGTTTAATGTTCTTAAATCTTGCATTCATAACATACATTTTCATTGCATTCGATAGACTGTAACCTTGCCGACGGAGAGTACATCCTCGTGCCGGAGCAAGGAGCTGCCCAGGAGGTTGCCCCAGACCCAGCACCAGAGCCTGCACCAGAGGACCTGCCTGCCACTGCTTTGGAAGGCAAGCCCCGGTTTTATGCATAACCTGTTATTTATGCTATTTTACTTCACTTAATGATTGTAGGATTGATTGTGCACTTAGGTGTAGGAATTGTTTGAAACCCTAGTTGCATGATCTCAGGAATCCTATTGAGATGAATACTAGTATGCTAGGTCGAGTAGCTGCTTTATTAATTAGGATCTCGGTAGAAGTCGAGTGATTTTTCTAGCACTCGCGCGAGGTCAGGAATTGGTTGTATCCACTTTCCTATCATATTGAGGTTGATTGTGGGCAACAATCCATGGGGATTGGTTGTTCACGGGATAAAAAGTTGATTAAGGATTGAGGTGTGGTACCGTGAGTCAAGCGTTTGAACGTACTAAACATATGCCGAGAAATATGGTAAATCGGTAAGCCTAGTACCTGAGTGAACCTGCCCGCAGACGTATCCCTCACGCGACCTGAGACGAGGTCTCCCATTCCGGTTATGGTGGGTACAAGTGCGGTCACTGCACGACGGCCAGTCGGGGTCAGTGAGGCATTGTACGCCATGGCGGTGAGTCCTGATCTGTTGCCAGGGAATCGATGGGGACGGTTGATGTGTGTGGGGACGGAGTGCCCCTACATGTCGTGTGTTTAGGTTTACCTTGCAAGGATAAAAACTCGATTCGAATCGTCTGCTTCTCGCAGCTAATGAGACTGCTTGATCCATGCTGCTACATTGAGTAACAAGTGGAACTGTGATGAGATGATACAAGATGTTGATTGCTAAAGATGTTTGCTACTATGTATGATTAGATAGTACACTTTTAGCCTTAAGAGAGTCACACTTAATCTTGACAAAGTTAAAATCTTGGTTTAGAAACTCAGCTAGTGCTTTTGGCAACCAAACCCCACAGCCAAACAGCTGCATGTCTAGAGGTAGAGGAGTATAGACTCCTCACACCGGGTAAGTCTAGCTGAGTATTAGTATACTCAGCCTTGCTTGTGGCATAATTTTACAGGTTCTCTGGAGGATATGGTTGCTGGAGTGACTTGGCCATCCACCCTGCCACCGGGTTGGACTGTCGAGTGGGACCCTGCCTCGGCTGAGGAGGAGCATAAGGAGTGATGGGACAGGCTTCCCCATCTCTCCGTTTAATTATCGTTAGTTTTATTCCGCTGCACTTAAAACAATGATGACTACTTTTGGCAAAACTCCGATGATGATGATGATGATGATGTAATAATTAACACTCTTCCATGTATGGTTTTATGCTTTATTGTATTTGCTCTGTGACTCACCATCGAGTGAGAATGTGGTACTTGATCCTGTCAGTGGCCGTGTCGGACTAGATCCGAGGGATTGACGGGTTATTCCCATTTAAGTGTGGTCTAGCCTCTGAGGCGGGGCTTAGGCACTTAAGTTGGAATAATTCGGGCAGTTCCGCCACAGCTGGTATCGGAGCTTGTACCACCATAGAGGAATCAATAAACCATAAATGCCATCCCTTTTCTAAAGTAAAATTTGATAGAAACAATGTTGGATAGATCGTAGGACGAGCAGGATAGACCAAGGACGTGAAGCCTTAGGATAATAGAAGGGTAGCTAGGTGGCTAAGTGACTAGGCCCTACAGGCCACTTTTTCCAGGATGGGAGTCCTTCCCTAGTCCTTTTTATTTTCTGGAGAGGTCGGTCAGGACGCGCATGCATGCATTCTTAATTAAAAAAATAGATAGCTAAGTAAAAGGACTTAAAAATGAGATAACAACCAACTAGGTCCCCAATGCCTTTTTCTTTCAGCTAGAGGCGGGTTGAGTTTTATTTTCCTTGTTCTTTTGTAATTCTTTTTCTTTTACTTACGCTTGACCGTGCACAGATGACTTCCCACGGATCCTCCGATGACGGAAATGCACTGACCCACACTGACGGACTTGCACGAGAGGGCTTTCCCCGCATCTTGTGGGAGGTACTTCAGGGGGCAGGGTATTTGACACCCCCTCAGTACGCGGTGCAGCAGTTCGAGAAGCACCGGGTGCCTCGCTGTAGGGTGAGGATGACTTTGGAGCCTCATCCCCTGCAGCCAGGCTGGCGCTCCTTGGACTCTGAGTCTTTCGGATACCGAGCGGAGGACACAATCGAGGCAATCGCTCTGCATGGACTGACTACCTTCTGCGGATTCCATCCCCTGGAGCTGGCTACCCACCCCATGGGGTTGTTCCCCGCGGAGAAGGAGGACGACCCGATGTGGAGGGACCGGGTGGAGCATGCCAAGGACATCTGGGCTCTCTACCCAGGCCACACCGCTCACTTGTCAGTACGATGCATGAACGCTCTGTATCGTCTGCAAGTGATGCGTGGGGAGGCCATGTCTCAGTTGATGGCACTACTGGAGGCCACCAAAATCACCCTGGACAACAGGGAGGAGCTCGTGGTGGACTTGTCCCAGGAGCTCGTGGAAAAAGATTTGCAAGTGGAGCAGCTGTCTGATGAGATTCATGAGTTGGAGGAGCTAGTGGGCACCCGGGAGAACACCATCAAGTTCTCGAGGATCAGCTCCTCAACACTCAGCAGCAGCTGGCAGAAGCAAATGAGCACCTGGACATGCATCACCAAGAGATCCATGGTGAGGAAGCTGACGAGGACGTTGACATCGAGGGAGGAGACGAGTCTGCTTCCAGTGTAGACACAGCTGGCTCAGGGAGACCACCTTCCCCTGAGTCTAGCGTTGCCTCGTTCGCTCACTAGATGCCAGGCTAATCCTAGAGATTGATGATAGTTGGACTCCTCGCCGCTAGCTTAGCTTTTGCACCCTTAGGGTACTAGGCTAGGTAGAGTTGAGTCTTTTGGATCTTTGATGTAACCATGTTAAACTCTTTTGGAGGTTCAGGGATGATTAATGGCAGTTTAATTTTGGACGGAAGGTTTATGTTTTCGTTTTGTTTCATGTGGAATCTATTAAAATGCTTTAGCTCCTCTACCATGTGTGAACCTTAAGCTTGGAGATGTGTTATTAAGCAACCATGTGATTTTTCAGATGGCTGGGAGAGCGCGCCGTGGTCAGAATGAGCACGTTCCTCCACCGCCACCGCCTCCCACTCTGCAGGAGCTCATGGCCCAGCAGAATGAGATCCTGAGGCAGCTAGCTCAGCGTCAGCCACCACCTCAGCATTATGGTGGAGACCATCAGCGTCACCCTGTCGCTGCTACCTACCAGGAGTTCCTCAGTACTCAGCCACCATTGTTTACCAGGGCGGAGGACCCACTTGATGCAGATGTGTGGTTGAGGGTGGTAGAATCCAAATTCCCACTGCTCCATGGAATTTGTTCAGAGGTCACCAAGGTCAGGTTCGCCACCCAGCAGCTTCGCGGACCCGCAAGGACTTGGTGGGACCATTTTCTTGCCATGCAGCCAGAAGGCAGAGAAGTGGAATGGAGGGAGTTCAAGGCGGCTTTCAGAGGGCACCATATTCCAGCTGGCATCATGGACCGGAAGCTCAATGAGTTTCTGGCACTCACTCAGGGCAGCAGGACGGTATTGCAGTATGCCCAGGCCTTCAATGATTTGTGTCAGTATGCTGGATATCATGCAGATACGGATGAGAAGAAGCGAGACAGGTTCAGGAGGGGGCTCAGCACTAAGCTCCGTGACCGTCTCAACACCGTCAGGGCCAACAGTTACAATGAGTTGGTCAACATGGCTATCTCCCAGGAGGACTGCATCTTGGCTCGACAGGCGGAGAAGAAGAGGAAGACCCCTGTGGCAGGGCCCTCATCTCAGCCTCAGCGCTTCAGGATTGTGTCTGACACGCAGAACAAGGGACCTCAGTAGCAGCAAGGGAGATGGGTGATCAGGCCACCGCAGCAGCAGCAGCAGCAGGCACCCAACCGCGCCCAGTTTCCAGCTCAGAGGAACAATCAGCAGCAGCAGTACCGCCAGGCCAATGATAACAGGTGTTTCACTTGTGGCAGCACTGGGCATTATGCCAAGAATTGCCCCAGAAACCAGCAGAGGCAGGGGCAGAATGTCAATCAGAATCAGGGCAAGAGACAGAAGGTGCAGGTGAGGTAGGGCAGGCTGAACTTCACTACCATGGCTGACATTTCAGAGGGAGCACCCGTCATGACCGGTATCTTTACAGTTTTAAATTTTCCTGCTATTGTTCTTTTTGATTCCGGTGCTTCGCATAGTTTTGTCAGTGCCAAATTTAGTGTCAAGTGCCAGTTGCCTTTTCACCACACCAACGGGGGTATTACCATTTCAACCCCGGGAGGCAGGATTGCCACTAATCAAATCAGCATGAAAGTGCCCCTAAAGTTTGGTAGTTTGATAATTAAAACTGACCTTCTTATCTTGGGACTGGATAGTGTGGATATCATCTTGGGAACTGATTGGTTGACCAAACATCAGGCAGTATTGGACATTGCAGCCAGAGCCATTGAAATTCATTCCCCTGCTTATGGCGAGACTGTTTTGTATTTACCCAACCAGGGTTGTACCCGGTCTTGTGCCTTTGTTATGACAGAATCCCCAGTAAGGAAGATCCCAGTAGTCTGTGACTACCCCGATGTTTTTCCGGATGAATTGCCAGGAATGCCACCTGACAGAGACATTGAGTTTGCCATTGAATTGCAACCCGGGAGTGCTCCTATCTCTAAGAGACCCTATAGGATGCCTCCCGCAGAATTGGCAGAATTGAAGAAGCAATTGCAAGAATTGTTGGATAAGGGGTTTATTCGTCCCAGTACTTCACCATGGGGATGTCCCGCCTTATTCGTGAAGAAAAAGGATGAGAGTTTGAGGATGTGTGTTGACTACCGCCCTCTCAATGCGGTGACTATCAAGAACAAGTACCCGTTACCCCGCATTGATGTTCTGTTTGATCAGTTGGTAGGAGCCAAGGTTTTCTCCAAAATAGATCTTCGCTCGGGCTACCATCAGATCAAGATTCGAACCAGTGATATTCCCAAGACGGCCTTCTCTACCAGATATGGACTGTATGAGTTTCTGGTGATGTCTTTTGGGCTGACCAATGCCCCGGCTTATTTTATGTACTTGATGAACTCAGTATTCATGCCAGAGCTGGACAAGTTCGTGGTCGTTTTCATTGATGACATTCTGGATTATTCCAAGAATGAAGCTGAGCACACTAAACATCTGCATATTGTGCTTCAGAGACTTCGTGACCATCAGTTGTATGCTAAGTTGTCCAAGTGTGAGTTCTGGCTGAAGGAAATAAAATTCTTGGGTCACACGATCTCTCAGGAGGGGATATCAGTCGACCCTGAGAAAGTGCAAGAAGTGATGGACTGGAAACCCCCGACTACGGTGAAGCAGATTAGGAGTTTTCTGGGATTAGCAGGGTACTACCGACGATTTATTCCGGATTTCTCCAGAATTGCCAAGCTGAGAGCACCTAGAGGGGGGGTGAATAGGTGATCCTGTAAAAACTTCAAACTTAAGCCACAAAAACTTGTTAAGTGTTAGCACGATTATTGCCAAGTGGCTAAGGTGAAGTCTCAACAAAACACAATACCACAAGAGATCAAGCACAGAGTGACACAGTGGTTTTATCCCGTGGTTCGGCCAAGACCAACGCTTGCCTACTCCACGTTGTGGCGTCCCAACGGACGAGGGTTGCAATCAACCCCTCTCAAGCGGTCCAAAGACCCACTTGAATACCACGGTGTTTTGTTGTTCCTTTCACTATCCCGTTTGCAAGGAATCTCCACAAATTGGAGTCTCTTGCCCTTACAAGTATATGATCACAAATGAAACACAGAGTAAGGGAGGGAAGCAACACACACAAATCCACAGCAAAAGCGCGCACACACGGCCAAGAATCGAGCTCACAAGACTATCTCAGAGTTCTCACTTAGAACAGAGCTCGAATCACTTAGAAACACAAACGAATGCGCAGAGACTTAGTGTGGATGATCAAGAATGCTCAAAGGTTGCTTGTGTGTCTCCTCCATGCGCCTAGGGGCTCCTTTTATAGCCTCAAGGCAGCTAGGAGCCGTTGAGAGCAAATCCGGAAGGCTATCCTGGCCTTCTGTCGACGGGGGCACCGGACAGTCCGGTGCACACCGGACACTGTCCGGTGCCCGATTTGTTTCCTTTTCTGGCGCTGCCGACCGTTGCAGCCCGTTGGAGATCTGCGAGCCGTTGGCGCACCGGACAGTCCGGTGCACACCGGACAGTCCGGTGCACACCGGACAGTCCGGTGCCGTCTTCCGACCGTTGGCTCGGCCACGTGTCCCGCGCGGATTGCGCGGCCGACCGTTGGCCCTGGCCGACCGTTGGCTCACCGGACAGTCCGGTGCACACCGGACAGTCCGGTGAATTTTAGCCGTACGCCGTCGGCGAATTCCCGAGAGCGGCCAGTTCGAGCCGAGTCAGCCTGGCGCACCGGACACTGTCCGGTGC
Source organism: Zea luxurians (assembly GCA_029449295.1). NCBI lineage: Eukaryota > Viridiplantae > Streptophyta > Magnoliopsida > Poales > Poaceae > Zea > Zea luxurians. The sequence continues at coordinate 39,355,911 of JAOPSE010000026.1, forward strand.
ACACCGGACAGTCCGGTGCTCCAAGTCGAGCTGAGATTTGGCAGCACACAGCCAAGTCTTTTCTCCTCTTCTTCTTTTCTTCTACTTTCTGTTTCTAACACTTAGACAAGTATATTAGTACTCAAAACCAATGTACTAAGGCTTAGAAACATACCTTTACTTCATGATTTGCACCTTGTTCATCCATGTACACAAATTCACAATTAAGCACATGTGTTGGCACTCAATCACCAAAATACTTAGAAATGGCCCAAGGGCACATTTCCCTTTCAATCTCCCCCTTTTTGGTGATTTATGCCAACACAACATAAAGCAACTAGAACAAGTGCAAACTCACTTCAAATAAAACTTAAATTTATTTTGAATCAATTTTGGCATATATGGATCATCCTTTGCCACCACTTGGTTTGTTTTTGCAAATCAAACTCAAATCTCTATCTCTAAGTTAAACACACATGTTGAAGCATAAAGAGAGTCATTTCCAAAAGAGATTGATCAGAGATTTCAAAAACTCCCCTTTTTTCCCATAATTGCTACTTCTCCCCACAAGAAGCCAAAAGAGACAATAAAGGGTTTTGCCAAACCAAAAACTCTACTCTACTATTTTAAATTTCTCAAGTGGTAGCTGATCCATTTATTGCTTTGGCCTTTATTTTCTCCCCCTTTGGCATCAAGCACCAAAACGGGATAAATCTTGGCCCTTTAACCTCATTGCCTCACAAAATCTTCAATTAAGAGCAAATGGCAATAAGAGTTCATGAGATGGACTTGGAATAAGTTACCCCTCATCGGAGTGCAGTGGAAGTCTTTCATGGTCCAAGTCCACCTTTTCCCTTTCAATTCTCCTTTGTGACTAAAACAAGCAAACTCAAACATATGGTTAGTCTCAAAGGGTCAAGTTGTAACACATCTCCCCCTAAACATGTGCATTACTTTGCAACGGACTTGTGAGGTCCAGGGAGTGTTTGTACAACTTGAGCACCATAATAAGCAACAAAATGCAGAATGAACATGATCAAAGGCATAAACACATGTATGCTACAATTCAATCCAAGTTCCGCGAATCTAAGACATTTAGCTCACTACGCAACCTGCAAAAGGTCTTCTCATCTAAAGGCTTGGTAAAGATATCGGCTAGCTGGTTCTCGGTGCTAACATAAAACACTTCGATATCTCCCTTTTGCTGGTGGTCTCTCAAAAAGTGATGCCGGATGTCAATGTGCTTTGTGCGGCTGTGCTCAACAGGATTTTCCGCTATTCGGATAGCACTCTCATTATCACATAGGAGTGGGACTTTGCTCAGATTGTAGCCAAAGTCCCTGAGGGTTTGCCTCATCCAAAGTAGTTGCGCGCAACACTGTCCTGCGGCAACATACTCGGCCTCAGCGGTGGATAGGGCAACGGAGGTTTGTTTCTTAGAGTTCCATGACACCAGGGACCTTCCTAAGAATTGGCACGTCCCTGATGTACTCTTCCTATCGACCTTACATCCAGCATAGTCAGAATCTGAGTACCCAATCAAGTCAAAGTTAGACCCCTTTGGATACCAGATCCCGAAGCAAGGCGTAGCAACTAAATATCTAAGAATTCGCTTCACCGCCACCAAGTGACACTCCTTAGGATCGGATTGAAATCTAGCACACATGCATACGCTAAGCATAATATCCGGTCTACTAGCACATAAGTAAAGCAAAGAACCTATCATGGACCGGTATGCTTTTTGATCAACGGACTTACCTCCTTTGTTGAGGTCGGTGTGTCCGTCGGTTCCCATCGGTGTCTTTGCGGGCTTGGCGTCCTTCATCCCAAACCGCTTTAGCAGATCTTGCGTGTACTTCGTTTGGGAGATGAAGGTGCCGTCCTTGAGTTGCTTCACTTGGAATCCAAGGAAGTAGTTCAACTCGCCCATCATCGACATCTCGAATTTCTGCGTCATCACCCTGCTAAACTCTTCACAAGACTTTTGGTTAGTAGAACCAAATATTATGTCATCGACATAAATTTGGCACACAAACAAATCACCATCACAAGTCTTAGTGAAAAGAGTTGGATCGGCTTTCCCAACCTTGAAAGCATTAGCAATTAAGAAATCTCTAAGGCATTCATACCATGCTCTTGGGGCTTGTTTAAGTCCATAGAGCGCCTTAGAGAGCTTACACACGTGGTCGGGGTACCGCTCATCCTCGAAGCCAGGGGGTTGCTCCACGTACACCTCCTCCTTTATTGGCCCGTTTAGGAAAGCGCTCTTCACATCCATTTGGTACAACCTGAAAGAATGGTGAGCGGCATATGCTAGCAAGATACGAATGGACTCTAGCCTAGCCACAGGAGCAAATGTCTCCTCAAAGTCCAAACCTGCGACTTGGGCATAACCTTTTGCCACAAGTCGAGCCTTGTTCCTTGTCACCACCCCGTGCTCGTCCTGTTTGTTGCGGAACACCCACTTGGTTCCCACGACATTTTGCTTGGGACGAGGCACTAGTGTCCAAACTTCATTGCGCTTGAAGTTGTTTAACTCCTCTTGCATGGCCAACACCCAGTCCGGATCTAGCAAGGCCTCTTCTACCCTGAAAGGCACAATAGAAGAGACAAAAGAGTAATGCTCACAAAAATTAACTAGTCGAGACCGAGTAGTTACTCCCTTGCTGATGTCACCCAGAATTTGGTCGACGGGATGATCCCTTTGAATCATCGCTCGAACTTGGGTTGGAGGTGCCGGTTGCGCTTCTTCCTCCATCACATGATCATCTTGTGCTCCCCCTTGATCACACACCTCCTGTTGATGAACCTGTTCATCGTCTTGAGTTGGGGGATGCACCGTTGTTGAGGAAGAAGGTTGATCTCGTTCATCTTGTTCCTGTGGCCGAACATCTCCAATCGCCATGGTTCGTATAGCGGCCGTTGGAACATCTTCTTCATCTACATCATCACAATCAACAACTTGCTCTCTTGGAGAGCCATTAGTCTCATCAAATACAACGTCGCTAGAGACTTCAACCAAACCCGATGATTTGTTGAAGACCCTATACGCCTTTGTATTTGAATCATAACCTAGCAAAAACCCTTCTACAGCTTTGGGAGCAAACTTAGAATTTCTACCCTTCTTCACTAGAATGTAGCACTTGCTCCCAAAAACACGAAAGTAAGATACATTGGGTTTGTTACCGGTTAGTAGCTCATACGAAGTCTTCTTGAGGAGGCGATGTAGGTAGACCCGGTTGATGGCGTGGCAAGCCGTGTTCACGGCTTCCGACCAAAAGCACTCGGGGGTCTTGAATTCTCCAAGCATTGTCCTCGCCATGTCGATTAGCGTCCTGTTCTTCCTCTCTACCACACCATTTTGTTGTGGTGTGTAGGGAGCGGAGAACTCGTGCTTGATCCCTTCCTCCTCAAGGAACTCCTCCACTTGAAGGTTCTTGAACTCGGACCCATTGTCGCTCCTTATCTTCTTCACCTTGAGCTCAAACTCATTTTGAGCTCTCCTGAGGAAGCGCTTTAGGGTCCCTTGGGTTTCAGACTTATCCTGCAAAAAGAACACCCAAGTGAAGCGGGAAAAGTCATCAACAATAACTAGACCATACTTACTTCCTCCTATGCTCAGATAGGCGACGGGTCCGAAGAGGTCCATATGTAGCAGCTCCAGGGGTCTTGATGTTGTCATCACATTCTTGGTGTGATGAGCGCCTCCCACCTGTTTCCCTGCTTGACAAGCTGCACACGGTCTATCTTTTTCAAAATGAACATTGGTTAGACCTATCACGTGTTCTCCCTTTAGAAGCTTGTGGAGGTTCTTCATCCCCACATGTGCTAAGCGGCGATGCCACAGCCAGCCCATGCAAGTCTTAGCCATTAAGCATGCATCTAGACCGGCCTCCTCTTTTGCAAAATCAACTAAATAAAGCTTGCCGTCTAGTACACCCTTAAAAGCTAGTGAACCATCACATCTTCTAAAGACAGACACATCTACATTTGTAAATAAACAATTATATCCCATTTGACATAATTGACTAACAGATAGCAAATTATATCCAAGACTTTCCACTAAGAATACATTTGAGATAGAATGCTCATTAGAAATTGCAATTTTACCTAACCCTTTTACCTTGCCTTGATTCCCATCACCGAATATGATTGAATCTTGGGAATCTTTATTCTTGACGTAGGAAGAGAACATCCTCTTTTCCCCCGTCATGTGGTTTGTGCATCCGCTGTCGATAATCCAGCTTGAGCCCCCGGATGCATAAACCTGCAAGGCAATTTAGGCTTGGGTTTTAGGTACCCAACTCATGTTGGGTCCTACAAGGTTAGCACAAATGTCCTTAGGGACCCAAATGCAAGTTTTATCACCCTTGCATTTAGCCCCTAACTTCCTAGCAATTACTTTTCTATCCTTTCTACAAATTGCATATGAAGCATTTAAAGCACAATAAATTGTAGAAGGTTCATTCACTACTTTCCTAGGAGCACGAATAACATTCTTTCTAGGCACATGAGCAATATTTCTCCTAGGCATATGTACAACATTTCTCCTACACATATCCCTATCATGCTTATAAAAAGAACTAGAAGCAAACATGGCATGAGAATCATAAACATGTGAATCAAAATCATTATAAGCCTTTCTAGCATTTCTCCTATCATTATACATAAAGGCATGGTTCTTTTTCGCACTACTAGCCATAGGAGCCTTCCCCTTCTCCTTGACGAAGATGGGAGCCTTATGGCTTGTTAAGTTCTTGGCTTCCCTCTTGAAGCCAAGCCCATCCTTAATTGAGGGATGTCTTCCAATTGTATAGGCATCCCTTGCAAATTTTATCTTGTCAACTTCACTTTTGCTAGTCTTAAGTTGGGCATTAAGACTAGCCAATTCATCACTTAGCTTAGCAATTGAAACTAAGTGTTCACTACAAGCATTAACATCAAAATCCTTACATCTAGTGCAAATTGTAACATTTTCAACACAGGAATTTGTTTTACTAGCTACTTCCAATTTAGCACTTAAATCATTGTTAACACTTCTTAAGGTAGCAATGGTTTCATGACAAGAGGACAATTCACTAGAAAGCACTTTATTTCTTTTCACTTCTAAAGCATATGATTTTTGTGCCTCTACAAATTTATCATGTTCATCATACAATAAATCCTCCTGTTTTTCTAAAAGCCTATCCTTTTCATTCAATGCATCAATCAATTCATTGATTTTATCTATCTTAGATCTATCTAAGCCCTTGAATAAGCATGAATAATCTATGTCATCATCATCACTAGATTCATTATCACTAGAAGAAGCATAAGTGGAGTCTTGAGTACTTACCTTCTTCTCCCTTGCCATAAGGCATGTGAGGCGCTCGTTGGGGAAGAGAGCCGATTTGTTGAAGGCAGTGGCGGCGAGTCCTTCGTTGTCGGAGTCGGATGAAGAGCAATCCGAGTCCCACTCCTTTCCTAGATGTGCCTCGCCCCTTGCCTTCTTGTATTGCTTCTTCTTCTCTCTCTTGTTCCCCTTTTCCTGGTCACTTTCATTATCGGGACAGTTAGCGATAAAATGACCAAGCTTACCGCATTTGAAGCATGAGCGCTTCCCCTTTGTCTTGGTCTTGCTTGGCTGCCCCTTGCGACCATTTAGCGCCGTCTTGAATCTCTTGATGATGAGAGCCATCTCTTCATCATTGAGCCCAGCCGCCTCAACTTGCGCCACCTTGCTAGGTAGCGACTCCTTGCTTCTCGTTGCCTTTAGAGCAATGGGTTGAGGCTCGTGGAGTGGTCCGTTCAACGCGTCGTCGACGTATCTTGCCTCCTTGATCATCATCCGCCCGCTCACGAATTTTCCAAGTACCTCCTCGGGCGTCATCATCGTGTACCTGGGATTCTCACGAATATTGTTCACGAGATGAGGATCAAGAACGGTAAAGGACCTGAGCATTAGGCGGACGACGTCGTGATCCGTCCAACGCGTGCTTCCGTAGCTCCTTATCTTGTTGATAAGGGTCTTGAGCCGGTTGTATGTTTGCGTCGGCTCCTCGCCCCTTCATTGCGAACCGCCCAAGCTCACCCTCCACCAACTCCATCTTGGTGAGTAAGGTGACGTCGTTCCCCTCGTGAGAAATCTTGAGGGTGTCCCAGATTTGCTTGGCGTTATCCAAGCCGCTCACTTTATGATATTCATCCCTGCACAAGGAAGCTAGAAGAACAGTAGTAGCTTGTGCATTCTTATGAATTTGTTCATTAATGAACATGGGACTATCCGAACTATCAAAATGCATTCCACTCTCTACAATCTCCCATATACTAGGATGGAGAGAGAATAGGTGACTACGCATTTTGTGGCTCCAAAATCCGTAGTCCTCTCCATCAAAGTGTGGGGGCTTGCCGAGTGGAATGGAGAGCAAATGAGAATGTGAACTTTGCGGAATACGAGAGTAATCAAAAGAAAAGTTCGAATTAACCGTTTTCCTTCTCTCGTAGTCGTTGTGGTCCTCGTCCTTTTGGGAAGAAGTAGACTCGTCGCTGTCGTAGTAGACGATCTCCTTGATGCGCCTTGTCTTCTTCTTCTTCCCTTCCTTCCGTCTTTGGCCCGAGCCGGAGTCGGTAGGCTTATCGTCCTTCGGCTCGTTGACGAAGGATTCCTTCTCTTTGTCATTGATCACAATACCCTTCCCCTTAGGATCCATCTCTTCGGGCGGTTAGTCCCTTTGTGAAGAGAACGGCTCTGATACCAATTGAGAGCACCTAGAGGGGGGTGAATAGGTGATCCTGTAAAAACTTCAAACTTAAGCCACAAAAACTTGTTAAGTGTTAGCACGATTATTGCCAAGTGGCTAAGGTGAAGTCTCAACAAAACACAATACCACAAGAGATCAAGCACAGAGTGACACAGTGGTTTTATCCCGTGGTTCGGCCAAGACCAACGCTTGCCTACTCCACGTTGTGGCGTCCCAACGGACGAGGGTTGCAATCAACCCCTCTCAAGCGGTCCAAAGACCCACTTGAATACCACGGTGTTTTGTTGTTCCTTTCACTATCCCGTTTGCAAGGAATCTCCACAAATTGGAGTCTCTTGCCCTTACAAGTATATGATCACAAATGAAACACAGAGTAAGGGAGGGAAGCAACACACACAAATCCACAGCAAAAGCGCGCACACACGGCCAAGAATCGAGCTCACAAGACTATCTCAGAGTTCTCACTTAGAACAGAGCTCGAATCACTTAGAAACACAAACGAATGCGCAGAGACTTAGTGTGGATGATCAAGAATGCTCAAAGGTTGCTTGTGTGTCTCCTCCATGCGCCTAGGGGCTCCTTTTATAGCCTCAAGGCAGCTAGGAGCCGTTGAGAGCAAATCCGGAAGGCTATCCTGGCCTTCTGTCGACGGGGGCACCGGACAGTCCGGTGCACACCGGACACTGTCCGGTGCCCGATTTGTTTCCTTTTCTGGCGCTGCCGACCGTTGCAGCCCGTTGGAGATCTGCGAGCCGTTGGCGCACCGGACAGTCCGGTGCACACCGGACAGTCCGGTGCCGTCTTCCGACCGTTGGCTCGGCCACGTGTCCCGCGCGGATTGCGCGGCCGACCGTTGGCCCTGGCCGACCGTTGGCTCACCGGACAGTCCGGTGCACACCGGACAGTCCGGTGAATTTTAGCCGTACGCCGTCGGCGAATTCCCGAGAGCGGCCAGTTCGAGCCGAGTCAGCCTGGCGCACCGGACACTGTCCGGTGCACACCGGACAGTCCGGTGCTCCAAGCCGAGCTGAGATTTGGCAGCACACAGCCAAGTCTTTTCTCCTCTTCTTCTTTTCTTCTACTTTCTGTTTCTAACACTTAGACAAGTATATTAGTACTCAAAACCAATGTACTAAGGCTTAGAAACATACCTTTACTTCATAATTTGCACCTTGTTCATCCATGTACACAAATTCACAATTAAGCACATGTGTTGGCACTCAATCACCAAAATACTTAGAAATGGCCCAAGGGCACATTTCCCTTTCACAAGCCAATGACTGAACTGTTAAAGAAGGGAGTCAAATTTGAGTGGAGCCAAAAGTGTGAAGATGCTTTTCATACCTTGAGGCAACAATTGACAACAGCTCCAGTGCTAGCCCAACCCGACAATGCTAAGCCATTTGAAGTTTATTGTGATGCTTCTGGTACAGGATTGGGATGTGTCTTGATGCAAGAGAACAGAGTAATTGCTTATGCTTCCCGAGCACTCAGGCCCCATGAGCAGAACTACCCGACACATGATCTGGAATTGGCAGCAGTAGTTCATGCCCTCAAGATCTGGAGACACTACTTGATGGGAGCTCACTGTAACATTTACACTGATCACAAGAGCCTCAAGTACATTTTCACTCAGGCAGATCTGAACATGAGGCAGAGAAGATGGTTGGAATTAATCAAGGACTATGATTTGGAGGTGCATTACCATCCTGGCAAGGCAAATGTTGTGGCAGATGCCTTGAGCAGAAAGGCCCAGTGTAATTGCATGAACATGGATGCAAAAATCACCACCTTGTGTGATGAGTTGTGCAAGCTGAATCTGGAAGTCGTTCCTTCCGGTGAATTGAGATATATCGCAGTGGAGCCCACATTGCAAGAGCAAATAGCTCAGGCATAGTTTGGGGATAAGGGTGTTCAGGTCATCAAGGATATGATCAAGCAAAAGGTAGAGAAATACAAGTGTTTCCGCCAGGACAGCAAGGGGATTTTATGGTTTGAAGATCGACTGGTGGTTCCCAAGGACCCTGAGCTCAGAAAGAAGATATTGGATGAAGCTCACCTTTCCAAGTTCTCCATGCACCCGGGTAGCAACAAGATGTACCATGATCTCAGGCCCTTGTATTGGTGGACCAGAATGAAGAGGGAAATTGCCAAGTACGTATCAGAGTGTGACACTTGCCAGAGGGTAAAAGCCAGTCACTTGAAGGCAGCAGGCCCTTTGCAACCCCTTCCCATACCATCTTGGAAATGGGAGGACGTTTGCATGGACTTCATAGTGGGATTACCCAATACCTCCAGGCATTATGATTCTATATGGGTTATTGTGGACAGATTGACCAAGACTGCTCATTTCTTGCCAGTGCACACCACCCATCGGGCGGAGAAGTATGCAGAGATCTACATCGACCAGATAGTTCGTCTGCATGGGATACCAAGGACTATAGTCTCTGACCGAGGAGCACCTTTTGTGGCACGATTTTGGGAGCAATTACAGGGATCACTTGGAACCCACGTAATCCGAAGCTCAGCTTATCACCCTCAAACAGATGGTCAGACAGAAAGGGTAAATCAGATTTTGGAAGACATGTTGCGAGCATGTGCACTACACTATGGAAAGGACTGGGACAAGTGTCTTTCCTTGGCAGAATTTTCTTACAATAACAGCTATCAGTCCAGTCTGAAGATGGCCCCTTTTGAGGCTTTGTATGGGAGAAGATGTAGGACCCCGCTAAATTGGTCTCAAGCAGGAGAGAGGGAAATATTTGGGCCAGATTTGGTAATTGAAGCAGAGGAAAAGGTCAGAGTCATCAGGAAGAACTTAGAAGCTGCTCAGGCCAGACAAAAGAGTTATCATGACAAGAGGCGAAAGCCTCTACAGTTTGAGGTGGGAGATCATGTCTATCTTAAGACATCGCCAACCAAGGGTGTCCAGAGATTCGGGATCAAGGGCAAGTTGGCCCCTCGCTACATTGGACCGTATAAGATCAAGGAAATTTGTGGACCCGTAGCTTACCAATTGGAATTGCCACCCCGTATGTCAGCAGTTCACAATGTGTTCCACGTATCTCAGCTGCGGAAATGTGTTCGTCTACCCACTGAAGTGCTGCCAGAACCAGACATTGAGATAGAACCAGACTTGTCCTACCAAGAGTACCCCGTCAAGGTATTGGATCAGAAGGAAAGATCAACTCGGGCAAGATCAATCAAAATGTATAAGGTTCAGTGGAGTCATCATTCAGCAGAAGAAGCTACATGGGAGACGGAGGATTTTCTACGATCTCGCTTCCCCGACTTTCTGCCCAAAGGAATCGGTATGTAGCCCCAAAACCCCACCCCCGCCTGCCCTTTGAAGTCAATTATAAGAAAAACTTAGATAGCAAGGATAGTCTAAGTTGTGGAATTGACTTAAGAAGGGCTTCCTTCTGAAGTTGCAAAGAGGATGACATTCGAAGAGCAGTTAAAAAGGTAAAACTTGGGTATAAAGGGAAAGTAGCACCAGCACACCTTCAAAGCATCCCTCCAAGGGACTCTACCTGAAATCTCGGGGCGAGATTCCTTTAAGGGGGGAGGGCTGTAACACCCTAGGTGTTACTCAGGGTGTCCACCCCAGGGTTACCCCCTTTTTAACCCATTATCACATGAAGATTTAAGTGGGCAAAATTTATCAAATTTGGAATTTTAGGTCCTAAACAAGTGTAAACTACCTTGGATATCATGCCCTAGCTTGTAATGCACATCTAAGTGGGGATCTCCCAAAACCCTAGTGCAAAACCCCCCATAGGCAATAATAACCCTAATTGAAGCTATGATCAAAAGATCATGTAAACATCATGATCATGGTTTGGGCCAAGTACAAAAGTTGTAATATACTCAATAACCTACAATTAATAGTAAGGGAGTACCCCCAAAAAGTTTCCAGAAAGGTCCTAAAAAGATCACCAAAGGTTGAACACAAGGGAGAAATTCAGATTTTGCCTAAGTCAAAAACCAACCCTTGAGCAAGGATCCCGCATGTTCACCTTGATCCCCTTTTCAAAACCTGTCGACCCAATTGACAAAATGGCGCCAAATTAACCCTAGAATGCCCTGGAAAAGTTTGAACCCAAGCCAAAACCGGTTGACACGAGTTGGCACTGGTTTTGTCTCGGTTTGCACAGGGCAGACAGACAAGACTTGGCGCTACCATATCTCCTCAACCAGACCACATCTCCTCTTGGAACTCACGTGAACTAGGTAGCCCTAGGTGCAGGGAAGAGATCTCCCACAGGCGGTAGGGCAAGATTCGTACGCCTGGCCGATCAGCAGAGCGAAGAACACGGGCAGAAGCAACGCGCCACGTGTTCGACGCGCTCTGAGCTCGCCAGAGCACGCCCGCGCGCGCCCCGCGTGCCCGCGTCGCGCCAAACGGTCGAGCCGGCGCCCCGGCCGCGTCCGCGCCTATAAAACCCACCCCTGTGCTCGGTTGCCTTCCCCATTGCCTCCTCCGTACCTCGCCTGACTTGCCCGAGCCAGCCATTGCCTCCGGCGACCTCCCCGCAGCCCGCCAGTGCCGCCCGAAAGCCACCACCGTGGCCAACCCCTCTCCCGTCCTCCTCCGTTCGATCCAAGCCCCCAGATAGCTTCCTGGTGAGGCCGTGAGGCGTGCTCAAGCTTGACCCGAGGGCCCGCGTCACCGGAGTAGCCAAATCGCGCTCACCGGAGTTCAAGAACTCGTCGGCGCACGTGGACCGGGTAAACCCCTTCACCATTTTCTGATTCGTTGCACGCATGGCCTCTGTGTCACCCCGTGAAGCTCCTCGTGCACCCTAATCGAACTATACCGCCGTGGTTTGGCCGGAGCAGGCGCCGCCGACGATCTCCGCCGCCTGTGTTCGTGGCCAGGGTGACTCCGACCACCTCCGGTGACGACCCGCACATCGGCGTGACCGTCACGACCTCCCGAACGTCACTGACCACCTCGCCGGGCCTCCCTCGCCGCCGGTAAGCCACGCTGTCCTTTTCTTCCCGCGGCTACTGTTTTAGTTGGGGGAAGGACTGCGGGTGAGAGGGAGAGAAAGCCAGGGGGTTAAATGAAAAGTCACAGACTCAAGTGAATAGTGGCGTAAGGGTAGAACTGCGAGGTTTGATTCGGTTTAAATCCAGGGACCTTGGCGCAAATTGCTTTTTCAGAAAAACTTAATTAAAACCTGTTTTAAATTCAAACAGAAACTTTAAAAACCCATAACTTCTGTTTGGTTTATCCAAATTTGGTCAAACTAATTTTGCCAGACTCTAAATAATGTAACCTGTCTAAGAAAAATATAAAACCCCATGAGTACTAGAGCAAAATATAAGGTTCTGATTTAATTTTGGTTTTGACCAAAAGCTTAATAATAGCAAGAAAAATGGTTGTACTATTTAACTAGGGCTAGAAAAATTTGGAGAAGTCTATATCTACCTACTGACCTAGTTAAAAATGTTAAACCCCTCTGTCCACTACATTAAGTTAGTTTTTACCCCTTATTCCATAATATGCTTAAGGTTAAGAAAAATAGAAAAAGTGACATAAATAATGAACCAGAGGGCACCCCTATTTTTGTTAAGATACTTAGTCAATATAGTTCACTAGAAAAATGTAACATACCCTGTTGTAGTGTAAGATAAGAAAGATACCTTTTAAATGAAGAAAATAAGAATAACTTAGAAAAACCCTACAAAAATAACCCCAAGGTGAAACCTCCCCAAACCTTAGGATAACTAATGTTTTGATAATAAGAACTTAGGAAAAATCTGAAATCTGTTGTTTGATATTTTTCAAATGACAAGTTAGTTCTAATCACCCTTTTTGCACCAAAGTTTAGAAATCCACCATTAATTAACCATCATGTGGCTCTCGGTCATTTTTGGTACAAGAGCTTATTATCACTGTTAGAGGCCAACAAAAATAACCCTTAGGTTAGAATCCACTTTAATAAAGGACTTGTAGTGCAAAGTGGCTTAATTGCCCCACTTTTTGTTATTTTTGTATACAGCCTAGCCTTCTTATTTTAAATCTCATATTCCTAAGACAGGCCCTATTGACCAAGAGCAAGCCACTGTAATTTTTGGGGAATTTTTGAAAATAGTTAAATTACCTTGGTAGTTCAAACCCCACTAAGAATTCATAAATGAACACTAAAGAGAGGAAAATGAGCAATGGAAATTAGTATCCCCCTAAGACCCTTGTAAGTTGTTCCCTGAAATAGAAATCTACAAATGCAATACCAATTCTCCTTGTTTACCCCAAATAAAGACTTAATTATGAAAATACCAAATATAAACCACTAGGAGACCCACACAGCCAGGGAACCCTAAGTTAATTCTTGACTTAAATTCTATAGTTTAATGTTCTTAAATCTTGCATTCATAACATACATTTTCATTGCATTCGATAGACTGTAACCTTGCCGACGGAGAGTACATCCTCGTGCCGGAGCAAGGAGCTGCCCAGGAGGTTGCCCCAGACCCAGCACCAGAGCCTGCACCAGAGGACCTGCCTGCCACTACTTTGGAAGGCAAGCCCCGGTTTTATGCATAACCTGTTATTTATGCTATTTTACTTCACTTAATGATTGTAGGATTGATTGTGCACTTAGGTGTAGGAATTGTTTGAAACCCTAGTTGCATGATCTCAGGAATCCTATTGAGATGAATACTAGTATGCTAGGTCAAGTAGCTGCTTTATTAATTAGGATCTCGGTAGAAGTCGAGTGATTTTTCTAGCACTCGCGCGAGGTCAGGAATTGGTTGTATCCACTTTCCTATCATATTGAGGTTGATTGTGGGCAACAATCCATGGGGATTGATTGTTCACGGGATAAAAAGTTGATTAAGGATTGAGGTGTGGTACCGTGAGTCAAGCGTTTGAACGTACTAAACATATGCCGAGAAATATGGTAAATCGGTAAGCCTAGTACCTGAGTGAACCTGCCCGCAGACATACCCCCTCACGCGACCTGAGACGAGGTCTCCCATTCCGGTTATGGTGGGTACAAGTGCGGTCACTGCACGACGGCCAGTCGGGGTCAGTGAGGCATTGTACGCCAAGGCGGTGAGTCCTGATCTGTTGCCAGGGAATCGATGGGGACGGTTGATGTGTGTGGGGACGGAGTGCCCCTACATGTCGTGTGTTTAGGTTTACCTTGCAAGGATAAAAACTCGATTCGAATCGTCTGCTTCTCGCAGCTAATGAGACTGCTTGATCCATGCTGCTACATTGAGTAACAAGTGGAACTGTGATGAGATGATACAAGATGTTGATTGCTAAAGATGTTTGCTACTATGTATGATTAGATAGTACACTTTTAGCCTTAAGAGAGTCACACTTAATCTTGACAAAGTTAAAATCTTGGTTTAGAAACTCAGCTAGTGCTTTTGGCAACCAAACCCCACAGCCAAACAGCTGCATGTCTAGAGGTAGAGGAGTATAGACTCCTCACACCGGGTAAGTCTAGCTGAGTATTAGTATACTCAGCCTTGCTTGTGGCATAATTTTACAGGTTCTCTGGAGGATATGGTTGCTGGAGTGACTTGGCCATCCACCCTGCCACCTGGTTGGACTGTCGAGTGGGACCCTGCCTCTGCTGAGGAGGAGCATAAGGAGTGATGGGACAGGCTTCCCCATCTCTCCGTTTAATTATCGTTAGTTTTATTCCGCTGCACTTCAAACAATGATGACTACTTTTGGCAAAACTCCGATGATGATGATGATGATGATGTAATAATTAAAACTCTTCCATGTATGGTTTTATGCTTTATTGTATTTGCTCTGTGACTCACCATCGAGTGAGAATGTGGTACTTGATCCTGTCAGTGGCCGTGTCGGACTAGATCCGAGGGATTGATGGGTTATTCCCATTTAAGTGTGGTCTAGCCTCTGAGGCGGGGCTTAGGCACTTAAGTTGGAATAATTCGGGCAGTTCCGCCACAAGTGCTTCCCGGATGAATAGAATAGCGACTAAGATGCGCTTCATCTAAGATTTGCTGGCGGAGTTCTTCATTCTTTGGCACTACTATGCGGTTGTTAAACCATAACACACCTTGATCGTCTTCCTTGAAACATTTGGCTGTTCCAGCCCTTATCTTCTCTCGTATGTGCTTCATACCCAGATTATCCTTTTGAGCATCAATTATCTTTTGCAGAATGATTGACTCAAGCTTTAGCTGATTTAGAGTCCCTTGCTGGATTATCCCCAGGTTTAGCTTCTCCATTTCTTGACATAAAGTGTTCTCGGAGGTCTTTGCCATAAGACAGTGGCAGGAAGTCTTACGACTCAATGCATCTGCCACCACATTGGCCTTGCCTGGGTGATAATGGATCTCTAGTTCATAGTCTTTAATGAGCTCAAGCCATCGTCTTTGCCTCATATTTAACTCTGACTGGGTAAAGATGTATTTCAAACTTTTATGATCTGTATATATGTGACAGATATTTCCCAGCAGATAGTGACGCCATATTTTCAGGGCATGAACCACAGCAGCTAGCTCCAGATCATGAGTTGGATAATGCTCCTCATGTCGGCGCAACTGCCTTGAAGCATACGCAATTACTCGGCCTTCTTGCATCAGTACACAGCCGAGCCCACTGCCAGATGCATCACAATATACATCAAAAGGCTTAGTGATGTCCGGTTGAGCCAATACCGGAGCAGTGGTTAATAATGTCTTCAATTGCTCAAAGGCTTCATTACACTTAGAAGACCAATTGAACTTAATATCATTCTTCAATAAACTTGTGATTGGCTTCACAAGCTTAGAAAAATCGGGTATGAATCTGCGATATTATCCAGCTAGTCCAAGAAAACTCCGGACTTGGTGAACAGTAGTTGGGGGTCTCCACTCCAGAATATCTTTGACTTTGCTAGGATCTACCGCAATTCCTTTGGCTGATAATACGTGCCCCAAAAATTGAATTTCCTCCAGCCAGAACGCGCACTTGCTGAACTTGGCATACAACTGATGCTCCCTCAGGCGCGTCAATACAATCCGTAGATGCTGAGCATGCTCCTCTTCATTTTTAGAGTATATCAAAATATCGTCGATGAAGACCACCACGAACTTGTCCAACTCGGGCATGAACACCGAGTTCATCAAATAGGTGAAGTGGGCAGGAGCATTTGTGAGCCCGAAAGACATTACCAAGTATTCAAATAATCCATACCGCGTAGTAAATGCGGTCTTCGGTATATCCTCGGGCCGAATACGGATTTGGTGATAGCCCGACCTGAGATCAATTTTAGAAAATACCCTCGCCCCAGTCAGTTGATCAAATAAGATGTCGATTCTTGGAAGAGGGTACTTATTCTTGATGGTGACCTCATTTAGGGGTCGATAGTCCACGCACATTCGCAAGGTTTGATCCTTCTTCTTAACAAAAATGGCGGGGCAACCCCATGGGGACGAGCTTGGCCGGATGAATCCTTTATTCAGTAGATCTTGTAATTGAGTATTCAATTCCGCCAACTCATTAGGGGGCATACGGTACGATCTTCGGGAGATGGGAGCCGTACCGGGCTTTAGCTCAATTATGAATTCTACATCTCTTTCAGGAGGCAGTCCAGGCAAATCTTCCGGAAATACATCTGGAAACTCACAAACTACCGGAATGTTCTTGATCTCCGGTACAATTGAAAGCTCTCTTGTGAGTTTTGGTGTTTGGATGACAACTCAATTAAAGGACTAACAAGTGTACTAAGTGTTGAACAGGTGCTTAAGGTAAAGCTTACAGGGTTCAACACAAGTGAACAAATGTGATTGTCCAAGAACTGGATTATGGATACATAATGGACATCACAAGTAAGATGGACATTGTATAAAGTGAGACTCGGGTGCGTAGCTCGGAGACAACTGATCAAGCCAAGGACGGAGGCAAGAAAAGCTTCGAGGTACCAAGTGCACGGGAGAAGGTCAAGGAGGCTGAGGAACCCAAAGCCAAGGGTGAAGAAGAAGGCTTGCAAAGTCAAGGGTGATCGAGTTGAGAACAGCTACGGCACATCAAGGATCACTACATAAGGACGTGACTTACAACCAATGAGGTAACAGCTACAGTTATGTGGTGTAAGTCATAAGGCTCAAGACCAAGCTCTAAGAAAGAGATCAAGGTCACTAGAAGGAGAACAAGTGTCAAAACCAGAACTGGAAGCAGCCCAAAAGAGCTAAGTTCACCTTAATCTTTAGTTTGGGTTGTTCCTATGTTTGGAGATGTTCTATGTGACCTTTGCAGGATGTTGGAGCTAAGAAATGTCAATCTAGATCAAGTCAAGCCGACTTGATGATTTATGAGTCCAACATCAAAGCTCAAGCATGTGAAATGCTATGGATATAATAATTAAGAGAAGGTATGTTTCTAGACTTAGTACATTGGTTTTAGTGTACTAATATACTCGTCTAAGTGTTAGAAACAGAAAGAAGAAGAAAAGAAGAGAGGTGCAAAGGGCTTGGCTATGTACAGCCAAGGCAGCTCAGTCTGGCACACCGGACTGTCCGGTGGTGCACCGGACAGTGTCCGGTGCGCCAGGCTGAACTCTAGCGAACTGGCCGTTCTCGGGAATTCACCGGCGACGTTCGACTATAATTCACCGGACTGTCCGGTGTGCACCGGACTGTCCGGTGAGCCAACGGTCGGCCGGGCCAACGGTCGGCTGCGCGATCTGCGCGGGACACGTGGCCGAGCCAACGGCTAGATGGAGGCACCGGACTGTCCGGTGTGCACCGGACATGTCCGGTGCGCCAACGGCTCCAAGACTGCCAACGGTCGGCTTCGCCGTAGAAGGAAAGAAATCGGGCACCGGACAGTGTCCGGTGTGCACCGGACTGTCCGGTGCGCCACCCGACAGAAGGCAAGATTTGCCTTCCTGGATTGCTTCCAACGGCTCCTAGGCCCCTTATGCCTATAAAAGGGACCCCTAGGCGCCTCAAGCAAAACATAAGTGCAGCCAACAAGTGTAGACTTCATTGGAATCAATTCTCGCTCTCCCTCTTGTGTGTAACTCTATAGTTTGTGTAGAAGGCACAGCTATAAGCCTTTAGAGAGAGGAGTAGTGCTGCTAAGAGCTAGAGCAAGGTCTTGAGCGTATCGTTACTCTGCCGGGGTGCTGCCAAGAAGTTTGTAAGCAGCCGCGGTTCTGTTGTAACCCCACTCAATAGTGAAAGGCTCTATCTGTCATACTGACAGATCTGAGCAAACGGAGGAAGGAGTTGAAATAGACTCCAAGCCCAGGTGTGGCTAACTCCAACGAGGACTAGGCAAGCATTTCAGGCTTGGCCGAACCTCAGGATAAATCCTTGCGTCTGTGTGCTCTGTTCTGTATTGTACTCTGACTCTCTGTCTTACTCGCTTATATATCTGCACTTCACTACTTACTTGTGGTACTAGCTTTCCTTGAAGTGCAGGATATTCGTAAGACAGGAACTTCAATTCCACTGCAACCTACTCGAAGGATTCTTCAATCCACTGCGATCCTGTCTTCGAGTAGAGTAAGATTTAAGTTTTAGAGTGATAATTTTTATTCGCCTATTCACCCCCCCCCTCTAGGCGACATCTAGATCCTGTTCCCGGGCCAAAGGGAACTTTCAACAATGGCTTCAAATATTCTACCAGAAGCTTTGGCTGGATTGGTTTCGGGGAGAGACAAAAGAATTTCTTCTTGATTATAGCTCAACCTGACAGTTCTGAGTTCAGTGTTGAGGATTGCCTTGTGTTGGGTTAACCAATTCATACCCAAAATTACATCTATATCCTGGCCTTTCAGAACAATCATGTTAGCAGGAAAGTTCCGTCCGGCCATTGTTACTGGCACTTCATAGGCCACTTCTCTAGTAAAATTGTGTCCCCCAGGTGAATGAATTTTAAATCCCTCTCTTGATTCATGGCATGCAATGTGATGTTGCTCCACAAATTTCTTGCTAATGAAGGTATGCGAAGCACCAGAATCAAAAAGAATAATTGCAGGGTGACTGGCCACGGGAAACATACCCATCATCACCGGCTCTCCTTCCGGTGTAGTGGCCACTTTAGTGTAGTATACACGCCCCGTTTTCTTGGTATTTCTCCCCACAACATTTCCCTTGGGCTGAGTGGATTTCCCAGTTCCTTGTTGAGCATTGGATTGATTTTGCTTGGGGTATGGGCAGTCTTTGATAAAATGTCCTGATTTGCCGCAGTTGAAACACCCAGTTGAAGAGCTGGGCAAGGTAGGGAATCGAGTGCCTGGGGCACCCGGCTGATTTGGGGAAGTGGAGGTATTGTTGGGGCGGATAATAATGGGCTGTTTGAAAGGGAATGCTGGTGGACGAGAAAAAGTACGGTTTTGGCTAGAAGGCCGGATGACGAACCGTTGCCTCTTCGCCTGGCCCTGAGTAGGCCTCTCACCACTGAATCCCTTATTCTTCCCAGAACTTGCGTATTTTGCTTCCACAGATAAGGCTGTACTGACAGCCTTTCCATATGTGAGATCAATACATGTGGCCATCTTTCGCTGCAACCGGTCATTTAGACCTCTCATAAAACAGTTCTTTTTCTTCAAATCAGTATTCACCTGGTCGATGGCATACTGCGACAGGTGATTAAACTTGTTAAGATACTGATTGATGGTGTCTCCTCCTTGTTTTAGCTTCATGAATTCCTCTTGTTTCATATGCAGCACCCCTTCCGGTATGTAGCGCTCACGGAAGGCTGCTTTAAATTCTTCCCAGGTGATTTGATGGTTGTCAGGTTGGATAGCCACAAAATTTCCCCACCAAGTACTGGCAGGGCCACGTAGTTGCTGTGCCGCGAACAATGGCTTCTGTGTTTCAGAACAACGAAGAAGGCCAAACTTTTGTTCAATAACTCGTATCCACTCGTCGGCTTCTAGCGGGTCTTCTGCTTTGGTAAATAGAGGTGGACGAGTTTCGGAGAAGTCCAGATAGGTGGTTTCACGGGGACCTTGCTGAAAACCTCTTCCTGCCTGCTGCTGGAACTGTTGTTGACTCGCCATTTCCCTAAGGAAGCGGGTATTGTCTGCGGTGGCATTCACCAAGGCGGCAATCGCCTCGGCTAGCGTGGGTGGAACCGGTGTAACACCCGGATTTTAGGGGTCCAAAACCCGGGGTTAACATAAACACCAGGTATGCTGGGACCAAGTCTCATACATATGATGTAAAGTGGCACAGGATCGAATGTCACATCTTTATATATAACAGAAGTTCTATACAAAATAAATAGTTACATTATAAGGAGACAACGGTCCAGCAACCCAAAGTTGACTGGGAGACGACGACCTAGACCTCTCACGAACTCATCACAGCATCCTCCATGAGCATCATCCTGCAGTACCTGGTCCTGACCTGTGGTGTATGTGAGACAGCAAGAGTGAGCTCACATACGTTCATCGCTCAACAAGTTGTGGGGAATAATGTGCATGAACTCGCCAAAGGTGGGAGCTCACGTGAAGTGTAAGGCTTATCAAAGAAGATGGTTAGAGCTGAGCATTGCTTTTAAAGTTGGTCAAAATTTTATTAGCAGTTACTAAGTATAAGTAAATACCAACCCAATTAAATAGTAGAACAAAAGTAATAACAACATCACCTGCAATGCAATGCATATGACAAATTGAATTTAGTTCCATAAATTAACCATGTGAGGGTCCGAGCTGCTCTTGACCGTGAGCACGGCTAGTATACCAGTTTTACACTCTGCAGAGGTTGCGCATCTTTACCCACAAGTCGTGTATCCCATGTTGCCAGGGTTTGCAAGGCCCTTAGACACTTCCGAGGTGAATGGCTAGGGATCCACTACGAGGCCTTTACAAAGTTCCACTAGCTTCCGAAAACCCGCTACAGTTTATAGGAAGATCCAGTGCAGGAATCCCTTGCAGGACCGCCATCGCAGCAAAATCCTCCCGAGGGCCTCCCTACACTGACCTCTCCCCTACTGCCCTTGCCCCTTTCAGGTAAGGTAGTCTTCCACTAGCTTTCCTAATTAATCAGCCAAGGGCGTCCCATTCCACCCTCGTGGTAGCACTGTTTTCCCGGGTGGTCGCTCCATGTTCCAATTAACATAATGATCTTATCATGAACAATAAGTAACAACTGATAACAAAAGTGTAATCATGAATAGTGTATCTCCATACCCAAAACCACATATAGCACTAGCAAGTACTACCCAGATAGTTCAGTGGTAAACAAGGTATAAAGATAGACAAACTAGGGTAACCTATTGGGTCCCATCAAAATTAACCTATGCAGATCATTATGATTAATCAGAACATGGCTGGGTAAAAAGAAGTGATCAAGGGCACAACTTGCCTGGCACTCGAGATTCCAGGTACCAACTTGCTTTTCAGATGGCACGTGTCCTCGCGCTAGTCGTAGCAATACAAGCAAACATGGTATAGATAAAATTAACATCACACCAAACATAATAATATACTGCATTATAATGATCTACACGTTTCTACGAGACTAACGCAACTTGAACGGATCAAATCGGAGTTACGGATTGTGAGTTATGAATTTCCGAAGTTCGTGTGTGCTTGCTACAAAATTAATTGAGTAATCAATTCTAGTATAGATTTCATGTTAAAACAGTGTTATCAAGTAGTAGGCAATATTATTACAAAATAAATGTCACTGGAATAAATTAAATTGGAGCTAGGATGGATTAAATATGAATTTCCCAAGTTTTATTGATTTATTTGTGTACTAAAAATTAATTTCTATAAGTATTTACCTAATTTCTTTGTTCTCTGGACCGAGCACTAAATACAGAGAACCATGGGGGTCAAACTATAAAATTCCTAAGACTCAGTGAACAGTCGAGACAGGACGGCGGGTTGATTCTTATATTTATCAGGGTCTCTTTAACAAAACGTAACCCGTGAAGAGGTATCGATGAATATGGGTCGTTGGATTATAAACCGATGCACACAGATTAGGACTGAACCGGTACGCAACCATCACCGATGGATAAAGATCCAACGGCGTGGATTTTACTGAGGCATGATCCGACCCAATCCGTTGGATCGCCGATCAACGCCTCGGATCAAAAGAACGGAGGGGTACACACATCGGTCTAATCTCGCGCGTACGTGATCGGATCAACGGCTCACGGAAGTCTTCCACCCTACGACCACCAGCACGACGGAGATGGCACACCCACGGTGGCAGCTCGCCGGTGAAAACTATTTTCCCCCGTAGAGCTCAACTCCCGGATACGTTTATAGCTACACGAGGAGAAGAATATGGAGAACCCAGGAAAGGCGACTCACCAACGTTCGAGGTGACGACAGGAGCTGGCCATGGCGAAGTGCGGACCGGCGGTTGGTTCAAGGTACGGCGAGCAATTGGCTAGGCTCCGGTCGTCCCACTGGTATAGTAACAGCGCAGAATCACACCATGTGCCCCCCCGGTGCCCAGACTGGTGGCCGGAATAGGGACCGTTCATGGTGGCCCGCCATTCTTCTCTGCGCCATCCATCCACGCCCAGAGTCCTCGCGATGTACTATTTCGTGATTGGCAAGCAGCAGCGGTCATGGCCGGCGAGGGGAGGTTGCTGCTGCGCGGCCCGGGCGGGAACCAGTGGCTCGCCCGTCGGTCACAAGGCTGGAGGAAGAGGATGTAGTTCACGGCCGAGGAGGCCACCGCGATTCCTGTCGCGATGAGGAAAGGGGATAGCATGGCAGTGAGTGCGCGACAGAAAAGTGAGGCGGCGGCGGAGCTTCTAGGCCAGCTCTTGGCTCCACAGCTGGTTTATACGGCCCATAGGGGAGAGATTCTCGGCAAGGTAGTTGGCCACAACCACCCTGCGGAGAACCCGGCGGCGCTCACAGAGTTTGTTGAGGAAGAACGAAGCAGTACTGGCGCAAGGGGCCCACGCGGCGGTGAAGGGATGGCGCGGCGCGGCCGCGTCTGGCAAGTGGGCCCCGCCCGGTCTACGCTTCGGAAAGGTGTGCGGCTGCGCCAGGGCCCCACTGGCAGCGACTCAACACGAGAGTGGCGCGGTCAGGACGCCGAGCAAGCGCGAGGCACGCTAGTTGGGCCGACAGGGGTGGCTGCGTGGGATCAGGAGAGAGGTGGGCCGCGGATGGCAATTCGAAGTTGGGCCGGCTGAGGTAAAAAAAAACGGCCCAAAATCTGATCTGGTCTCTCACCTTTTCCTTTTCTATTTTCTTTTATTTCTACATTTCTTTTCTTTCTTTTCAAATTTCATTTGAATTCAAATTTAATTCAAACCTTTGGGCTCATCTTTACAAACTATATTTATGAGATTAAATATACCCATATTTAAGAATTTAATTTATTATCTATATTTTTATATCACTTCTCTTCTCCTCTTTTTCCAAAACCCAATTTTCGATCTTAGGGTTTAAATTCTAATTTGGGTATTATCATATTTATTATTTTTTTTTACCTTAGTTTTATATTATCACAAAATGCACACAAAATAAACACCCAGCATGATGCATATTTTAGTAGTATAACTTTTTATTAATTATTTGTTTTTTTTTGAATATGGTGCTCACATGTGATGATGCCTAAAGGTCAAAAACTCACATAAGGAGAAATTGTTTCTCTATTTATACTATGTCTAACAAATTACAAATTGGGTATTACAAATCCTACCCCTCTTAAAAATAATCTCGTCCTCGAGATTTGTAGGGAACATGATACAACAAATTTAGCTTGTAGTCTAGATTTCAGTTTCTAGCTAGTTCAAAAATCAAGAGTCCCCCTTTTTTTTATTAGTTAGTTATTAGGAGAGCATAGGTATATATGGTTATAGACACTTTATTATGCAGGATAAAAGATATCTTTTAAAGCCTATATAGGTTTGGGCAAGAAAGAGTGGGGTAAAGAAAGACTCCATCCAAGATTGTGGATCTTGATGCATCCAGAGATTGGGGTTGTCTCTTATCCTCCCTTGACGAGGTTGATCATCTTCGATCTTGGTGTCTCCAGCTAGTGTTTTTAGGGTCATGTAGGTATATATGTGGGTAGGTCAAGATCTGGTTTGATGTTTGAGGTTGGAATGGATGGTGTAGGCAACCCATCATGTATGTTATGTAGTTGTGTGTGTCCAAGTTGTTATAAGGCATCAATTTAGGTTAAAGCATAGCTAGTAGTGTTTAATATATTTTACCAGTATTAACTAACTTGTTTAAGTAGCCACATTAGATTAGATCACATGAGATTAAATGCAATCTAGATTAGATTGGTATGACTAGATTAAACTAGTTAAGATCAGCTAGATTTACCAGGGTAGGATAAATGTTATTAGGATATGTTAGAATCTTTTAAGATAGGATGGATTATATGACGTAGGTAGGTCATTGTTCAAGGATGAGTTGGTATAAGACATTAATTTAGGCTAAGATGTATTTGTAGAGACAGTGTCTAACCTATATCACCAACTTAACTAACTTGTTAATAACTCACTTTAGATTGGATCATATTGGATTGGATGGGATCTAGATTAGATCGGTATAACTAGGTTAGACTAGATAATATCTAATTGCTTTGGATTAGATCATGGTTGTTACTCTAGGATGAGATAAGTAAAGTGGCTAGGATAAGACGAATCTTTTAAGATAAGTTGACTTTACTAAGATAAAAGAGAATCTTATAAGATTAGATGGATCTATTAAGATAAGAGAGAATCTTTAAGATAAGATGGGTATTGTTAGGCTAGATACTTTATTGAAGGATAATTTAGTTTGTCTAGTTATTTTATAAATATATTTTTATACCTATGTGTATATGCAGATGCAATTGTGGGCATCACTCCACAACCCATCACACTCAATCAAAAATCCAAATCAGACAAATATCATAAGAACAAACATTCAAGTTCATAGATATCTATATAAAAAAAAAATTTTTTTTTGTTCCTAAGATTAGGTCTCCTATTCCTAAAGGTCACTTCAGTCACAGGATTTCAAAGTGTGAAATCCACATTTGTTCTTTAGAAAAGGTAAGGATAATCAGAGTAAAGCGGAAATAGATGAGAAAAGATTAAGAAAAGTTTAGAAAGAATCAGAGTAGCCAAGGTAAGTAAGTATTGGTTGTCCAGTTCTATCTAGGTTTCGTCCTACAGTCAACATTCCTCTGATACCACTTCTGTAACACCCGGATTTTAGGGGTCCAAAACCCGGGGTTAACATAAACACCAGGTATGCTGGGACCAAGTCTCATACATATGATGTAAAGTGGCACAGGATCGAATGTCACATCTTTATATATAACAGAAGTTCTATACAAAATAAATAGTTACATTATAAGGAGACAACGGTCCAGCAACCCAAAGTTGACTGGGAGACGACGACCTAGACCTCTCACGAACTCATCACAGCATCCTCCATGAGCATCATCCTGCAGTACCTGGTCCTGACCTGTGGTGTATGTGAGACAGCAAGAGTGAGCTCACATACGTTCATCGCTCAACAAGTTGTGGGGAATAATGTGCATGAACTCGCCAAAGGTGGGAGCTCACGTGAAGTGTAAGGCTTATCAAAGAAGATGGTTAGAGCTGAGCATTGCTTTTAAAGTTGGTCAAAATTTTATTAGCAGTTACTAAGTATAAGTAAATACCAACCCAATTAAATAGTAGAACAAAAGTAATAACAACATCACCTGCAATGCAATGCATATGACAAATTGAATTTAGTTCCATAAATTAACCATGTGAGGGTCCGAGCTGCTCTTGACCGTGAGCACGGCTAGTATACCAGTTTTACACTCTGCAGAGGTTGCGCATCTTTACCCACAAGTCGTGTATCCCATGTTGCCAGGGTTTGCAAGGCCCTTAGACACTTCCGAGGTGAATGGCTAGGGATCCACTACGAGGCCTTTACAAAGTTCCACTAGCTTCCGAAAACCCGCTACAGTTTATAGGAAGATCCAGTGCAGGAATCCCTTGCAGGACCGCCATCGCAGCAAAATCCTCCCGAGGGCCTCCCTACACTGACCTCTCCCCTACTGCCCTTGCCCCTTTCAGGTAAGGTAGTCTTCCACTAGCTTTCCTAATTAATCAGCCAAGGGCGTCCCATTCCACCCTCGTGGTAGCACTGTTTTCCCGGGTGGTCGCTCCATGTTCCAATTAACATAATGATCTTATCATGAACAATAAGTAACAACTGATAACAAAAGTGTAATCATGAATAGTGTATCTCCATACCCAAAACCACATATAGCACTAGCAAGTACTACCCAGATAGTTCAGTGGTAAACAAGGTATAAAGATAGACAAACTAGGGTAACCTATTGGGTCCCATCAAAATTAACCTATGCAGATCATTATGATTAATCAGAACATGGCTGGGTAAAAAGAAGTGATCAAGGGCACAACTTGCCTGGCACTCGAGATTCCAGGTACCAACTTGCTTTTCAGATGGCACGTGTCCTCGCGCTAGTCGTAGCAATACAAGCAAACATGGTATAGATAAAATTAACATCACACCAAACATAATAATATACTGCATTATAATGATCTACACGTTTCTACGAGACTAACGCAACTTGAACGGATCAAATCGGAGTTACGGATTGTGAGTTATGAATTTCCGAAGTTCGTGTGTGCTTGCTACAAAATTAATTGAGTAATCAATTCTAGTATAGATTTCATGTTAAAACAGTGTTATCAAGTAGTAGGCAATATTATTACAAAATAAATGTCACTGGAATAAATTAAATTGGAGCTAGGATGGATTAAATATGAATTTCCCAAGTTTTATTGATTTATTTGTGTACTAAAAATTAATTTCTATAAGTATTTACCTAATTTCTTTGTTCTCTGGACCGAGCACTAAATACAGAGAACCATGGGGGTCAAACTATAAAATTCCTAAGACTCAGTGAACAGTCGAGACAGGACGGCGGGTTGATTCTTATATTTATCAGGGTCTCTTTAACAAAACGTAACCCGTGAAGAGGTATCGATGAATATGGGCCGTTGGATTATAAACCGATGCACACAGATTAGGACTGAACCGGTACGCAACCATCACCGATGGATAAAGATCCAACGGCGTGGATTTTACTGAGGCATGATCCGACCCAATCCGTTGGATCGCCGATCAACGCCTCGGATCAAAAGAACGGAGGGGTACACACATCGGTCTAATCTCGCGCGTACGTGATCGGATCAACGGCTCACGGAAGTCTTCCACCCTACGACCACCAGCACGACGGAGATGGCACACCCACGGTGGCAGCTCGCCGGTGAAAACTATTTTCCCCCGTAGAGCTCAACTCCCGGATACGTTTATAGCTACACGAGGAGAAGAATATGGAGAACCCAGGAAAGGCGACTCACCAACGTTCGAGGTGACGACAGGAGCTGGCCATGGCGAAGTGCGGACCGGCGGTTGGTTCAAGGTACGGCGAGCAATTGGCTAGGCTCCGGTCGTCCCACTGGTATAGTAACAGCGCAGAATCACACCATGTGCCCCCCCGGTGCCCAGACTGGTGGCCGGAATAGGGACCGTTCATGGTGGCCCGCCATTCTTCTCTGCGCCATCCATCCACGCCCAGAGTCCTCGCGATGTACTATTTCGTGATTGGCAAGCAGCAGCGGTCATGGCCGGCGAGGGGAGGTTGCTGCTGCGCGGCCCGGGCGGGAACCAGTGGCTCGCCCGTCGGTCACAAGGCTGGAGGAAGAGGATGTAGTTCACGGCCGAGGAGGCCACCGCGATTCCTGTCGCGATGAGGAAAGGGGATAGCATGGCAGTGAGTGCGCGACAGAAAAGTGAGGCGGCGGCGGAGCTTCTAGGCCAGCTCTTGGCTCCACAGCTGGTTTATACGGCCCATAGGGGAGAGATTCTCGGCAAGGTAGTTGGCCACAACCACCCTGCGGAGAACCCGGCGGCGCTCACAGAGTTTGTTGAGGAAGAACGAAGCAGTACTGGCGCAAGGGGCCCACGCGGCGGTGAAGGGATGGCGCGGCGCGGCCGCGTCTGGCAAGTGGGCCCCGCCCGGTCTACGCTTCGGAAAGGTGTGCGGCTGCGCCAGGGCCCCACTGGCAGCGACTCAACACGAGAGTGGCGCGGTCAGGACGCCGAGCAAGCGCGAGGCACGCTAGTTGGGCCGACGGGGGTGGCTGCGTGGGATCAGGAGAGAGGTGGGCCGCGGATGGCAATTCGAAGTTGGGCCGGCTGAGGTAAAAAAAAACGGCCCAAAATCTGATCTGGTCTCTCACCTTTTCCTTTTCTATTTTCTTTTATTTCTACATTTCTTTTCTTTCTTTTCAAATTTCATTTGAATTCAAATTTAATTCAAACCTTTGGGCTCATCTTTACAAACTATATTTATGAGATTAAATATACCCATATTTAAGAATTTAATTTATTATCTATATTTTTATATCACTTCTCTTCTCCTCTTTTTCCAAAACCCAATTTTCGATCTTAGGGTTTAAATTCTAATTTGGGTATTATCATATTTATTATTTTTTTTTTACCTTAGTTTTATATTATCACAAAATGCACACAAAATAAACACCCAGCATGATGCATATTTTAGTAGTATAACTTTTTATTAATTATTTGTTTTTTTTTTGAATATGGTGCTCACATGTGATGATGCCTAAAGGTCAAAAACTCACATAAGGAGAAATTGTTTCTCTATTTATACTATGTCTAACAAATTACAAATTGGGTATTACAACCGGAGGTGGATTTGGGGTGACATCCCGACCCACAGATGTTCCGGCTGCGTCCTGTCCGCGAGTCCTGGTCGGCATCTGAGGCATAAACATAATATGCCAAAGAGACCTTCCATTTTACATTACTATAAAAAGTAATGATACAGACTCGATATTACATAACAGGATACATTACCCATTATACAAAAGTTCAACCTATTATACAACCGTGCATTCTACAATACACTACTCTACTTCTATTACACCATTAGTCCTGCTTTCCGTTACTTTTGGCGGCCTCATCGTCAGGTGTGGGAGTCCAGACGTCAACCAACCTCAAAGAAGGAGGGGGTTCAAAAAGGTCTAACTCCCCACCCAACGCGCGTCCCGCAACGTGAGAGGGTCCGGCTTCCGCCTCAGCAGAGTGTACAGGCACACTAGGGTGTAATTGTGAGTATAGTATATGGACTTCCTCATGCAACGTATTGCAGTAGACCTGCAGGTCGTCGACAGTTGAGCTAAGTTCTTTAATTCGGGCCTGAGCCCTTGCTTCCTTAGCACATGCCAGCAAATGAGACTGTACTGCCCAGTCCAGTGCTAAGTCTCGATCAGCAAGCTGATCCTGCAGGTGACGGATGTCCCTTCTTAGTTCATTGATTCTATCTCCGTCTGCGACCCAAGCATTGGTCCTGTGTTGCAGCTCTGCTTGAAGTCGACTCACTCGGGCTTCAAGGTCTCCTATGGGGTCATTACTTCCGCTGCTGCTACTTTCGTGTCGAGGGGCTAGTTGATGCCGGGGTACTCCAATTGGTCCCGTTGACTTACGTGCCGTTAGCCTTGTGCGTGGCGGCATCTTTCCAAGGGGGAAAATTTATTAATATAATTCTTAGCATGATGCATGAATAAGTACAGAACCAACCTTAGTCGATTCAACCTTCTATACATTGCACTCTTCCTATCTGGTCTTTAAGATAAACTCTTCAGCATACTTAGGTAAGAAGAGAAAAGAGTTTTTAGGTAAGACTTTCGAAAATCCTTTTGAAGATGCCTCATAATGTCTGCAAAGAAGGGCTACGCTCCGATACCAGCTGTGATGGAACCTCCCAAGTAATTAGGCCCACCTACAGTTGTCCTTGTCCAACGGACTTCAGACAACCCTGTATGTGCCCCTGAATTACTTGACAAGTTCAGTATCTTTCCTTACCTTACCAGGAACGATTCACCCGTCTTGCAGACATTACAGAACATCGGAGATAAAGAATTGCGGAAGCGATTACATAGTTCACATTTATTTAAAAGCAAGCTCAAGTTGTTTTATTACAGACCAGAACTAAAAGCGAGTGCTGAGTAGTAATATTATACAAACCAAGGGAGGCAAAAACTCCTCCCGAGAAGATTTAAGTAAAAGATCTATATGGAGGACCAAGTCCTCCCGCACTTCAGTCTTGGGTTTCTTCTTTGGGAACCACCCTGGCACAGAAGCAGCAGAAATCTGCTACTTCCTCACCTAAAAACAACGAAGGGATAAACCCTGAGTATGGAATTACTCAGCAAGACTTACCCGACTAAAGAAAAGACTCTCAAGGGTATGCTGGCTTTTAGGGAGTCAAGGTAAGGCTTCTCAATAATCAAAGACTCTGTTTTGCAGAAATGCTTACTAAAGTGGATCCTTAAAAATCCAATTTTATTTGTCAAGTTAAGTACAATTACCTGCAACTAGAGTTCTTATCTACCCTAGTTCAATCACTGGTCCTGTACTAGCCAATTTCTTAACAAATACCCATCATTTTTGGTGGAATGCTACGTGTAGGTCAGTGACCAAGTCTTCATAACCGCGAAGGTACGGCGATCCGAATCGATTATACTCAGCTGAGGATCTCCAATCACACGACATATGTAGCACTTAACCCTTGCATATGTCAACCCGCCACCGAGGTTCTTAAGACCGGATCAGGTTCACGCAAACCGAGAGCACAGATACACCACCGTCCAGCCTCTTGCCACGGAGGGTACACGCTACTCTCGCCACCGCTCCACGCCCATTTCGTGTTATCTTATTCCGGCCTTAGTCTGCCCGAGGCAAGGCTTACCCATGACGAGGCATGTGACCAGCTAAAGGGTCCTCGATCATCAAGCCTACATCGACAAGGTCCTTAATCGACTCAGACGGAGACACTACACCGAGACTCCTTTCTCGTGCAAGTCACCCGCCCGGTCTCAGCTTAAGCTTTCCAACCCAAAAACTTGGTACCTGGCAGAGGTACATCTTTTCCGATGTTGAATCCATCACGGTCGTGATGGGTTCACCATCAAGTTTTATTTTCGAAAACATCCCACCCACTTTTGCCACATCAGCCTTTGTAAAAACAAAACATTTTGTTTTTCTAAAGCAAGGCTAAGCATCAAAATCTTTTGTAAAACGGGTGATCAAGGAAGGTAATCAAATTCAAGGAAGGTAATGCAGGAATTGTTTTATCAATCAACTCCTATCACCTAATGCAACAAGCAAGTGAGAAAGATTTAAAACAATAAGGAGGGTGGCAAATGCACCGGGGCTTGCCTTTGTTAACAGGTGAGTCCTGCTCGGATCTACAAATATCGAAATAAAAGCAGTTGCCTGCTTGAGGATCTGAGGTTGGTGGAGTTCCCTCTTCAGTGACTTCTTCTTCTTCGTGTTCTAACATAACCATATATATGCATAAGAATGGATGCCATGGGATGCTCATGAGGATGCGAAGATAATATAAACTTATTATCTAAGTCTTGAGTACAACTTTCCTTCACGGTACTCCGAGAACCTAGGGTTTCCGGAGTCAGTAAAGGAGTTCATAGGGCAGGGGGGTGGTTTTGGGTTCTAGTTATCAAACATGGTCCAAATCAACTCATATTCTACCCAAGGCTTCTAAATATTGTTTTAAGTTCCCATAAAAAGTTTGGGCATTTTGGACTTACCAATAATTTTCTAAAAATCCATAACTAATACTTTTAACCATGTTAAATACCCCAAAATTTCTTATTTCCTCTAAAAATCACAAACTTATTTTTATTAAATTCTAGGGAAAATTATGAACCTAGGAAAATTGGTTTTACAATTTTGCCATTTTTCTACTGTTTTCTAAAATTGTTTTGGCTCTGGAGATAAAAGAAAAAGAAAAATGGAGGAATAGTACTGGACCGAATTCAGCCCAGGTCGGCCCACTACCAGCAGAAGCACGCCCACGCGCGCGCGCCCGCGCCCGCCGTGGAGTTTTTGCAACAGGGCCCTTAGGGTTTTAATTAATTGGAGATAGGTTTGATTACTATTCTACTGTGTCGCTGACGATTTGCAGATAAGCCCTCCATGTTCTATTTCTTCGCAGTGGGAGGTCCACGACAACGGCCGCGTGGAGGATGAACTCCGGCGAGGTCGTGCCGGCTGATTTAGGCAACGGCCGGTGCTCCCGAGCGGTGCACACCGGATTAAACCTTCCCCGAACGATTCCCCTAACCTAATTTCACAATTGGTAAGCTATCACGCCCTGTCCACGTGAACCGCGAATGATGAGGACAATGGTACGTGTTCCCGGTGATCTCTGGCGGTCTGGTTCAATTAAAGGGTTCGAGGGGTTTGCGGGGTACCTAAGGAGGCTAGAACAAGCGGCAGAGGGACTTGAGCTTACCTGAATTGAGCTAGTCACGGTGAGGTCTTCTTCACGGCGGCGGAAACCGAATTGGGGGAAGTGAGCGATTCTCTGGCTATGGGAGCTAATCGGAGACGGGAGTGGTGGCTATGGCTTTGGTATGACCTAGCGCAGCTGGCCGGGGGCTCAATTTATAGATCCCCGGGGCGGTGGCGCTCAATTTGAGCGGATAACGGAGGCGGCCGGAGATGAGGAAGAGGTCTGACGTCCTGGTTACGTGTTCCCAGCCGTGGTGAGCTCATCGGCGTTGATGGGACGGCAGTAGGGAATCACGGCGATGCGATGGCGCGGTTAGGACACGCGGTGGCCAACGGCGAGGGCACGGCGGCGGTGAGCACTTTACCCGCGGGCGGTGAACCAGGGGAGGAGTACCGCGGCCGACCGAGGTGGCTTCCAGCTTGACGACGATGAGGATCTTTTACCCCGAGAGGTTATCCCCAAGTCCGGTGCACGAATCCAAACGCCGGCGACCCGAATCGCAGCGGAGGGATCCGTCGGCGGTGAGGACAGCCGCGCTGGTGATCTGATCCAGTCAAGCTACTGTACCATGGCGAGCTCGGTTCAGACAGTCTGACAGAGCGATTTGCAGGGGAGTTTTCTTCCAAATTCATGTGGCAACAGGCCCAAGTCTCTGCACCAAAGTTGTAGTGCTACATACCAGCTACAAATCGGCTATAGGGATTAAACCTATTTGAGCAATGGATCAAGGTTTAATTCAACCCCAAAGATGGCTTTGTTACACTGAACTTCTGAATTTCAGACTGAATCAGCCTGACAGCCAATCTTCAGGCTTGATTATCTCCAATATTTTCTTAACAACTGTGCTTACACTCTTAAGCAAAGTTGTTCTCCTAGAATTGGGCTACAATTTTGATGTGGTGACCTAATATGAATTCTCACTCTTTTGAAAGCTACACAGCCCCAAAGTTGGGTCTATAACCCTGATTTCAGACTTAGCATAGGAATCAAAATTGGGGTCCTTTTTGCAAATGAGTCCAAAACTTAGGGTTTGGCTTTCAAGTCCACATATTTGTGAACCAAATGACTTAAAATACTTATTTGGCTTGGTTTTTGCACTTTAGCCCAAAAGTGGACTAATTTTGCACATAGGCCCCTAGGGTTTAGTTTTAGGGTTTTCCAGGGTTCCAATTAGGGTTTCTGGTATCCCAGGGGTATAAATGTGATTCAACTTTGTTTTTGGGGTTATCTTATAACTATTACCCTAAAGTATTTAGATTTTCTCAAGTTGGGTTAAGTCTTACCCCTTTAATCCCTGTTTAGGGTAAAGCTTCCCATCCAGGGTCCTATTTGCAAAACTTTAAAACAATACAACTTGTTTGAAATTTTTACCTAGTGAATGCACTCTAGGTGTGTCAAACACATGCAATATCAATGCTTATGATGTCATGCTCAAGTTTTAGTTACAGTAACACCAGGGGTGTTATATTGTGTGGCTCAATAGAGGAAACAAAAGAGTAATGTTCACAAAAATGAGCAACACAAGATCGAGTAGTTACCCCCTTATGAATGTCGCCGAGGATGGTGTTCACGGGGTGATCTCGTTGGATTGCTTGGTGGACTCTTGGGTGTGGCGGCCTTCGAACTTGTTCATCCTCCTTGTCTTAATCATTTGCATCTCCCCGTTGATCATTGCCGTCGTCTTGAGGTGGCTCATCTTCTTGATCTTCTTCTTCATCATCTTGAGCCTCATCCTCATCTTGAGTTGGTGGAGATGCTTGTACGAAGGAGGATGGTTGATCTTGTGCTTGAATGGGCTCTTCGGATTCCTTAGGACACACATCCCCAATAGACATGTTCCTTAGCGCGACGCATGGAGCCTCTTCATCATCTAATTCATCAAGATCAACTTGCTCCACTTGGGAGCCATTAGTCTCATCAAACACAATATCACAAGAAACTTCAACTAGTCCAGTGGACTTGTTAAAGACTTTATATGCCCTTGTGTTTGAATCATATCATAGTAAAAAGCCTTCTACTGCCTTAGGAGCAAATTTGGACTTTCTTCCTCTTTTAACAAGTATAAAACATTTGCTACCAAAGACTCTAAAATATGAAACATTTGGCTTTTTACCGGTGAGGAGTTCGTAAGATGTCTTCTTGAGGATTCGGTGTAGATATAACCGGTTGATGGCGTAGCAAGCGATGTTGACCGTCTCGGTCCAAAACCGATCCGAAGTCTTGTACTCATCTAGCATGGTTCTTGCCATGTCCAATAGAGTTCTATTCTTCCTCTCCACTACACCATTTTGTTGTGGCGTGTAGGGAGAAGAGAACTCATGCTTGATGCCCTCCTCCTCAAGGAAGCCTTCAATTTGTGAATTCTTGAACTCCGTCTCATTATCACTTCTAATTTTCTTGATCCTCAAGCCGAACTCATTTTGAGCCCGTCTAAAGAATCCCTTTAAGGTCTCTTGGGTTTGAGATTTTTCCTGTAAAAAGAATACCCAAGTGAAGCAAGAATAGTCATCCACAATAACTAGACAGTACTTACTCCTGCCGATGCTTATGTAAGCGATCGGGCCGAATAGGTCCATGTGGAGGAGCTCGAGTGGCCTATTAGTCGTTAAGATGTTCTTATGTGGATGATGAACACCAACTTGCTTCCCTACTTGGCATGCGCTACAAATCCTGTCTTTCTCAAAATGCACATTTGTTAGTCCTAAAATGTGCTCTCCCTTTAGAAGCTTGTGAAGATTCTTCATCCCAACATGGGCTAGTCGGCGATGCCAGAGCCAATCCATGTTAGTCTTAGCGATTAAGCAAGTATTGAGTTCAGCTCTATTGAAATCAACCAAGTATAGCTAACCCTCTAATACTTCCTTAAAAGCTACTGAATCATCACTTCTTCTAAAGACAGTGACACATGTATCCGTAAAAAGACAGTTGTAACCATTTTACATAATTGAGAAACAGAAAGCAAATTGTAATCTAAATAATCTACAAGAAAAACGTTGGAAATATAATGGTCAGGTGATATAGCAATTTTACCCAATCCTTTGACCAAACCTTGATTTCCATCCCCGAATGTGATAGCTCGTTGAGGATCTTGGTTTTTCTCATAGGAGGAGAACATACTTTTCTCCTCAGTCATATGGTTTGAGCACCCACTGTCAATGATCCAACTTGAGCCCCCGGATGCATAAACCTACAAAATAAGTTTAGTTCTTGATTTTAGGTACCCAAACAGTTTTGGGTCCTTTGACATTAGATACAAGAACTTTGGGTACCCAAACACAAGTCTTTGACCCCTTGATTTTGCCCCCAACATACTTGGCAACTACCTTGCCGGATTTGTTAGTAAGCACATAGGAAGCACCAAAAGTTCTAAATGAAATATTATAATTATTTGATGCTTTATGAGTTTTCTTCTTAGGCAATTTAGCATGGGTTGATTGCCTAGAACTAGATGTCTCACCCTTATACATAAAAGCATGATTAGGGTCAGAGTGAGACTTCCTAAAATGAATTCTCCTAATCTTATGCTCGGGATAACCGACATGGTACAAAATGTAACCCTCGTTATCCTGAGGCATGGGAGCCTTGCCCTTAACAAAGTTAGATAATCTTTTAGGAGGGGCATTAAGTTTGACATTGTCTCCCTTTTGGAAGCCAATGTCATCCTTGATGCCAGGGCGTCTCCTACTATAAAGCATACTACGAGCAAATTTAAAATTTTCATTATCTAGCTCATGCTCGGCAATTTTAGCATCTAATTTTGCTATATGATCATTTTGTTGTTTAATTAAAGTCATGTGATCATGAATAGCATCAATGTTAACATCTCTACATCTAGTGCAAATAGAAACATGCTCAACGGTAGATGTATAGGGTTTGCAAGTTTTTAGTTCAACAATCTTAGCATGTAAAATATCATTTTTACTTCTAAGATCGGAAATGGAAGCATTGCAAACATCTAAGTCTTTAGCCTTAGTAATCAATTTTTCATTTTCAATCCTAAGGCTAGTAAGAGAGGTGTTCAATTTTTCAATTGTTGGGGCGAAGGCAAAGGCGCCACCCTTCGCTCGAAGCCTTCGCTGCAGCAGCTGAACTGATAGAAACAAAACAGGCGGGGACACCCTTCGCTTCTTCCGCTCTAGGCGAAGACTGGCGACGAAGGGCATCCCACGGCGCGGCCTCGTCCAGCTCGGAGGCCCACATGCAATCCGGCCCGTCGTAACGGGCCCCGCTTGGCCGCCGCGCGTTACGGGCCTACTTTGTAAAAAGCATTCCTGTAATTACGGTCTGTAACCCCGCTTTATGGGAATATTCTTGGGATAACCTAGGTACCTGAGGGCACATGCGTCCTTAGCTCGAGGTGCTGCGCGCTCAGGTACCTATAAATACCCCTGCACAGTGCCCGTGAGAGGCCAGATTAACAGAGCTTTTGCCATCTAGCGCGAGTGCCCTGTTGTCACCACTGTTCACCCTTGTTGGATCCCCTTGCGACTGAGAGCAAGTTCCAACATTTGGCGCCCACCGTTCGTGCTACGAGAAAACCACCCGCGATGGCACCCAAGAGAGCTAACCCGAAGGCTGACGAGGCTGCGAAGGCAGCACTGCTCGCCGCAAGAAAGGGCAAGGCCCTCGCCCTCACCCAATCCACCCACCAAGAGGCCACTGAAGACGATGCCCCTTGCGCATGCGAAGACGACACCCTCCGCACCTGCGACCCTGAGGGACAACCGCAGCCACCCTCAGGCTTCGCACCACCAGAGGGCGCGGACCTCGCCGAGGACGGTGAGGTCCTCGGCGTCTCAGCAGAAGAACAGCTACAGCTGCGCGCCCTGCGCCTCAAGAACCGCAATCTCTAGAGGCAGAAGGAGATACTGGAGGCCAAGCGCCAACGTGTGTCCGCACTAGCCAAAGTGCGGCAAATGATACGCGACGAAGAGCACAAGGCCCAAGAACTCGAGCGGGAGATTGCGCTGATGCAGCGCGAAGGCCACCTCGGCCTGCAGCACGAGTCACCCCTCCAGCAGCGCGCACAAGACGAAGACACGCGCGAAGGCCACCCCGGCCTGCAGCATGGGCCACCCCTGCAACATCGCGCGCAACCGGAGGACCCGCGTTTCCCTCAACGCGACCACACCTTCCCGCACGCCGCGCCATTCCAAGGGGTCAACTATCTTGATGAGCGAAGTCCCCTGGTGCCTCACCTGCAAGTGACGCCGTGGTCAGCTAACTTCCGGGCAGGGACCTATCCCAAGTACAACGGCAGCACCGACCCGGCTCAATACATAATGAGTTACCAGGTCGCCGTTGCATCGTCCAGGGGGGACGACGCCACAATGGCGAAGTCTTTCATCATCGCCCTCGAGGGCCCCGCACTCACCTGGTTCACCAGGTTGCCTCCGCTGTCCATTGATTCCTGGAGAAGTCTCCGGGACAAGTTCCTGCTCAACTTCCAAGGGTACCGCCCAGACACCGACGCCCTGGCCGAACTTTCGCTCTGCAAGCAGCTAGAAAAGGAGACCCTGAGGGAGTATTACCGCAAATTTCTAACACTCAAGTCACAGCTACCCTCAGTCGATGACCAGATTGCCATCCACTATGCTATCAGTGGTCTTCGCGCCGGCGTCCTTTACAGCCACTGCATCAGAGATCCGCCAAAGAACCTCCAAGAGCTATATCAGCTGTTCGAAAAGTACGCCAGATCCGAAGAGCTCCACCAGCGCAAGATTGAGTCCCAGAGGAAGCCAAAAGATGCTCCACAGTCCAGCCGCACGTGGACAAGGACTCCGCAGCCAGACTCCGGTCGAGACGGCCGCAATCAGCAGCAGGTGCACAACATCGCCAACCAGCATCCCGCTGCCGACCCCCCTCGTCGCCAGGAATATCCCCCCCAGGGCCGCGGAAACGGCACTCGTGGCAGGGGCCGAGGGCGTGCGCAGCCGCCGCGCCGATTCTACTGCCTTTTCCATGGCGAAGACTGCGCCCACCAAACCAAAGACTGCCCCGAAACGAAGGCTACCAGAGACAGAATGGCACGGGCGCAGCCAGCCGACACCCCCAGAATTGTCGCGCACAATTACCAGCAACCCCCTCCGCCATATATCCACGCTCTTGCCCCGCACCCACCGCACCACGCTTACCAACACCATCAGGAACTACAAATCGTACCTCCTCCACCCCCACCACCACATCAGCAACATCAAAACATCCCCCATGCCCCAAAGTAGGAGGACTTCGCCGATCAACCATATCGCGGAGTCATCCACATGATAACTGGGGGGTCCAGCACCGACTTCGACACCAAGCGGCAGAAGCGGGACCACTACCGCAGCATCAACCATGTCGCCGTCACAGGCCCAGTCGTGCAGACAAAGTGGTCCCACATACCGCTAACCTTCGACGCACGGGACGTCGACTTGCGCAGCGCCCCCCACTGCGATGCCATGGTTATCAATTGCAGCGTGGCAGGCTGGGACCTGCACAAGGTCCTCGTTGACAACGGCAGCCAGGCGGACATCATCTTCCTCCACGCCTTCGATCGCATGGGCATAAGCCACAGCCTGCTTAAGCCTTCGGACAACCCATTGTATGGCTTCGGCGGCAAAGGCACCTTCCCCGTCGGCAAAATAGAGCTGCCTCTCTCCTTCGGTGTAGCACCCAATGCCCGAAGCGAGCAAATAACCTTTGACATTGTGGATATGGTATACCCTTACAATGCCATCATGGGCCGGGGCTCCATCAATAAGTTCGAAGCAGCCATTCACGGACTGTACCTATGTATGAAGATACCAGGTCCGTTAGGCGTTATCACAGTCTTCGGCAATCAACAGACTGCGCGTAACATAGAACGGGACTTCGTGCCCGGTCAAAGAAACG
Source organism: Zea luxurians (assembly GCA_029449295.1). Lineage (NCBI taxonomy): Eukaryota > Viridiplantae > Streptophyta > Magnoliopsida > Poales > Poaceae > Zea > Zea luxurians. Next base: position 39,394,793 of record JAOPSE010000026.1, read on the forward strand.
TGCACTGCCTCACGGCCCAACGCGAAGCCCCCGCGTCTGCCAGCTCAACCAATAAGCAACATGACAAGGCGCAGCTGCAGAGCCACGACGGGACCAAGACTGTCCCCCTCGACCAGGCCACGCCCAGGCAGACAGTCATTATCAGCGAAGACCTTACTTCGCATGAAGAAGAAAAGCTCCTCTGCTGCCTATCAAAGAACAAAGATGTCTTCGCCTGGTCGGCCCTCGATCTGGTCGGGGTCAGCCGTTCAATAATTGAGCACAGTCTGGGAATCGACCCTTCGGTACGGCCAAAAAAGCAGCGGCTTCGCAAGATGTCCGACGAAAAGACGGAGGCCACCAAGGCAGAGGTGCACCGCCTCCTGGAGGCCAAATTCATCGAGCCGGTGGCTTACCCCACATGGCTCTCCAATGTCGTAATGGTGCAGAAAAAGAGTGGGAAGTGGCGAATGTGCATCGACTTCACCAGTCTCAATAAAGCCTGCCCAAAGGACAATTTCCCGTTGCCACGGATCGACAAAATAGTCGATAGCGCGGCCGGATGCGAGGTCATGTCCCTCCTCGATTGCTTCTCCGGTTACCACCAGATATACATGAAGGAAGAAGACAAGGCTAGCACCAGCTTCATAACACCCTTCGGCACATATTGCTTCATCAGAATGCCGGAGGGACTCAAGAACGTCGGGTCCACCTTCTCCAGGCTAACCAAAACAGTGCTCGAGGGGCAGGTTGGCAGAAACATATTCACATATGTAGACGACATTGTCGTCGCCAGCAAGAGCAAGGAGGACCACCTCGCCGACCTCGCCGAAACTTTCGCGAACATGCGGGACGCACAACTCCGCCTAAACCCGGAAAAGTGCGTCTTCGGCGTTCGCCAGGGCAAAATATTGGGCTACCTGGTATCACACCGCGGCATCGAGGCCAACCCAACCAAGATTCAGGCTATCTTGGACATGACGCCTCCGCAGTCCGTCAGGGACGTCCAGCGCCTGACAGGCAGATTGGCCGCTCTCAACAGATTCATCTCCAGGTCCGCCGAGCGAAGTCTCCCCTTCCTTAAGACACTCCGTGGCGCAAAAGACTTTGCCTGGGGACCACACTCTACATCGGCTCAACCTTAGGAATAATTCCCATCTCCCTATAATTAAATAACATTATCCTGAGCTCCTCACCCGCAAAAAGACTTCGCAGTTCCCCTTCACCTATATTCTCGGCGGTCGGCAAAGACAACAGTTCCTGCCGACCAGCCCCACTCACACGAAGCCGAGCCCCCTCCGCCCCACTAACTCTACGTTTCGCAACTGCCCTTCGCCGCCGTCGCCCGGTGCCAAGACCTGGCACATCTCCTGCATCCGCGGCGTGCGGCGAGGCCTCCGTCGCAGCCACATCCAAGGCCGCGAAGTAGTCCAAGTCCTCCGACGACTCAGTCCACTCAATCGAGCTCCCAGAGTCAGCACAATCAAAAAATTCAGATGCAGAACCACCACATTCATTACCATCTTCCGCGGTCGTAGCCGCCAAAAATTTAGTAGTAGCGGTTGCGTGCGCAGGCCCAAAATCTTGAACCTGCGCAGCAACCAAAATTCAGTAACATGTACAAACTTCCCCAACCCTCTACACCTACTACGCCACCTGCGACGGCCCTGACGTTGCGGGAGCCTCCGCTGTTGGCTCCGCTGTTGCTTCCACTGTCATCTCCGCCGCTACCGCTGCGGGATCCTCAGCACTCGGCGCGGCAGCTGCAGAGGCATCAGGCGCGCCTTCGGCGACCTCTGGGGGCAGGCCTTCGCCGGCCGCAGCGGATGCGGCCGGGGTCGGCGCCAGGGCGACCCCGGACACAGCCTCCGCCGGGGTCGACTCCGGGTCAGCCAGCATGCTGTTCAGCGCCCCGAAGTCGTCGACCCTCTCGTCGCGCGCCGCCTAAGCCAAAACACACAAAATTCATCAAACACACACACAGCCTACGTCCAACAAATACCAAACAAGCGAAAACGTTACCTGAGCCCTCGCCGTCTCGGCGCGCTCCCTGACCACCTCGCGCCCGTGTGGACCCCACAGCCGGTCGAAGATAGCTCCGGCAGAATCCTTCACTACGGGGTCCTCGACCTTGAAGATATCTTGCTCAAAGTCTTCTTCGACTTGGTCGAAGACCTCGAAGTGCCGGCACCCTTCGCGGGAGAGCGCGTTCATCGCCCCCCTCGCAGGTGACCAGGGAGGCATACGCCATAAACCCCTCCACGACAGAGGGGAGCGCCTGCAACTCCTCCTGCACCCACTCCAGGCACCAAAGTCCGGGCTCTTGGTCCGGCACTTCGAATTCACCAGTCCCCGCGCCCAGGCCATGGTATGTATCTACGAGCAGTTGGCGCGTCCGCTCTGCCTCCGCTCGTGCCGCGGCCTCGGCCCCCTTCACGCGGCTCTCCAGGGCGGTGAGCCGCTCCTGCAACTGCTCGGCGCGCTCCCTGGCAAGATTGCCCTCCGCCCGTGCCAGGTTGGCCTCCGCCTGCGCAGCCTGCGCCTTGACAAGGGCCTCGTTGGTCTCCCTCCTTTCCCCCGCCAGCTGGCGACGGAGGGCGGCCTTCTCGTCCTCCAGTGTGGCCACCTTGTCCGCCAGCTTGCGGCACTTGCTGTCGGCGGCCGATTTTTCGCGGACGGCGTCAGCGTGTTGTGTCCGAAGTCTTTCGAATTCGGCAGCCACGGCTGCCGTGAGGGCCCCCGACGCAGTGCGGCTAGCGAAGTCAGCCACCTGCAGAGCAATCGTAAGACTGCGGTCTAAAAAAAAGGGGGGGACGAGGTCCAACTCAGCGGACCTGACGTAGCGCCTCTGTCACCTCCGCCAGCCGGCGGGACGCAGCGCCCGCCTCATCCATGACAACCGCGAGGGCCGACGCCTCGCCTCCGGCGCTAAGAGCCCCGCCCTTCGCCTTCGGCGCTGCGGCAGCCGTCGTGATCGCCGCGCCAGGCGCAACCACAGCAAGTTGGCCTTCGCCCAGCCCTGCAGCGTACCAATGAACCGATTAAAAAAAAGCCAACGACCTACCACCGAGATAGTCGTCCACACTAATATCGGTGACGAAGTCGGCGACACGTTTGCCCGCCAACGGCAACGCTCGGGCCGCCTTCGCGACCTCCGCCACTCCGCTGGACGGCGGCACCGCCTTCGCCGACTTCGAGCCTTCGGCGCCTGCCGTTGCCTCCGGCGCCTTGCTAGATGCAGGGACGCTCGACTTCGCCGCCAGCGGCGGCCGACCTCCGCCGGAGGCCGCAGCCTTCGCAGTCCCCCGCTGCCTCTTCGGCCTGGCTTCAACGAGCCTGATAGCCGCCTGGCGCTTTTGCGCAGCTCCCTGGCGATCCTTGTCCATCACTGCTGACACAACAGCAGCAATATTCCGCCCGTAAGGAAATACCCTCCATTCACGAACCATGCGAGATGTAAAAAAGTCCTCGCCAACCGCGCGGGGGACGGGAACATTCCTAGGCCAGCAACCCCCGGTCACCCTCAGCATCCGAGCCGAAGACTCCCGGAGCTCGGGCGAAGACATCCTTTCCCCCGGGGCCGCGCACGTCTTCAACTCTCTAGCAAAACGATCAGAAACCCCGAATCCTCCCATAGCAGTACCTAATTTTCTCTTTTTAGAGGACGGGGCGGCCGCCGGCGCAGGGTCGTCTCCGGTCTCCACCGCCGGTCTCTTCCCACGGCGGTCCACATCGTCTTGACCAGGGTAGCCGTCATATGGCAATTGATTTAATTCAAAAACCCTGTTCAAGCGGTCATTCGACCCGCGGATATCCTAGCTGCGCTGGCCCTCTGTCCTCGGCACGTAGCGTCCAATAAGCCGCACCGCCCCATCCTCCGCCTCACGCACAACGGCGGCCGGATCGCGACTGTGCAGATTCAGGGCAAAGGCGGGACTCCGCACCACCCTCCCACCATGAAAAGGCATCTGGCGAGGGCATACTTCGCCCAACGCCCAGCCACGCGCCAATGGCCACACCCCGTACGCCACAAACTCTTCAACCAAGTCACGCCCACTGCTCAGGCCGGCGGCGCACTGAAGAGCCCCTTCGTCCTCATCCTCCTCCGCCACTTCAAAGGGCGGATACGCTGAGTAAAAATGAGAACACATCGCAGACACAGGGAGTCCCTCATGGCCTTCGACGGTACCCTCAGCGACGTAAAACCAAAATTCATTCCAGTTGCCCCACTTGTTGCGGGCGCAAGGAACCAACTCGACTACCTGCATCGTGGTTTTGCCGGTCTTCGGTGTGAATGTGCAGGATCCAAACTGAGCGACTTCGCCTCCAATCATCCTCTTCTGCCAATGCAAACAATAATACTTCGCAAAAACCTCCACCGATGGCTGTCCGCCGTACGAAGTCGTCGCCCAGACATACTTCGATAGTGCCACTATGGCATTCGGTGTCAGCTGGTGTATTTGAACGTTGAACCTGCGCAGGACTTCGCCAAAAAATCGGTGCGCAGGCAAGCGGAGTCCGGCGGCGAAGAACGCCTCGAAAACAACCAACTCGCCCTCTGGCTCGGGGACTTCCTCCGTCCCCGGGACTCGACCAACTCCGCCGCCGAAGTAACCCAACCGCTGCATATCTTGCACGCGGGCCGACGACATCCGCGATACGCCGAAATCAACAGAGTCGCCGGCGTGCAACTCCTCCGCCATTAAGCTACTCAGCGTCTCCTCAAGCGAGGCGACGGCCGGCGGCGAGGGAACGGCCGGCGGCGTAGCGGCAGCGGAAGAAGACGAGGACGGCATCGCAACGTACCGTCGGAGGCGGCGGGCGGTCTGCTTCACTCGAGCCAGATCTCCGGTGAACAAGACCGCGGCAGGCAGACGAGCAGCAAGACGGCGGAAAGGGCGGCTAGGGTTTTCACGGAGCGCGGAAGGTGAAGTTCAAAAAGCGCCGACCCCCGCCCCCTTTTATAGACAGGGCGCGGCTCTTCGGGAAACCCGCAATCCAACAGGGCGCGGCGCTTCGGGAAACCCGCAATCCAACAGTACGCCGTCAATCAACGGTCACATCAAAAACCCCCGCGGAACCACTTCGAGCGAGGGCAGCGTCTCCGCCATCTAACGACGTCTTCGGCACCAGGTGACTTTGTCGAACTGGTCCCTCGGAGGGCAAATGTTGGGGCGAAGGCAAAGGCGCCACCCTTCGCTCGAAGCCTTCGCTGCAGCAGCTGAACTGACAGAAACAAAACAGGCGGGGACACCCTTCGCTTCTTCCGCTCTAGGCGAAGACTGGCGACGAAGGGCATCCCACGGCGCGGCCTCGTCCAGCTCGGAGGCCCACATGCAATCCGGCCCGTCGTAACGGGCCCCGCTTGGCCGCCGCGCGTTACGGGCCTACTTTGTAAAAGCATTCCTGTAATTACGGTCTGTAACCCCGCTTTATGGGAATATTCTTGGGATAACCTAGGTACCTGAGGGCACATGCGTCCTTAGCTCGAGGTGCTGCGCGCTCAGGTACCTATAAATACCCCTGCACAGTGCCCGTGAGAGGCCAGATTAACAGAGCTTTTGCCATCTAGCGCGAGTGCCCTGTTGTCACCACTGTTCACCCTTGTTGGATCCCCTTGCGACTGAGAGCAAGTTCCAACATCAATCTTAGCAAGTAAACTAGCATTATCATTTCTAAGATTGGAAATTGAATCATCACAAACAATAGCATCAACTTTAGCAATTAATCTAGCATTCTCATTTCTAAGGTTGGCAACAATCTCATGGCAAGTACTTAGCTCACTAGTTAATTTTTCACATTTTTCAACTTCTAGAGCATAAGCATTTTCACCTTAACATGCTTCTTGTTTTCTTTAATTAGGAAGTCCTCTTGGCTATCCAAGAGTTCATCCTTATCATGAATGGTGCTAATCAATTCATTTAACTTCTCTTTTTGTTGCATGTTAAGATTGGCAAAAAGAGTAAGCAAATTGTCCTCATCATCACTAGAATTATTCTCATCACTAGAGGTTGCATATTTAGTGGAGGATTTTGATTTAACCTTCTTTTTGCCGTCCTTTGCCATGAGGCACTTGTGGCCGACGTTGGGAAAGAGGAGTCCCTTGTTGACGGCGATGTTGGCGGCGTCCTCGTCGGAGGAGGAGTCGGTGGAGCTCTCGTCGGAGTCCCACTCCCAGCAAACATGGGCATCGCCGCCCTTCTTCTTGTAGTACTTCTTCTTTTCCTTTTTTCTCCCCTTCTTGTCATCGCCCCTGTCACTGTCAGTAGAAATAGGACATTTTGCAATAAAGTGATTGGGCTTACCACATTTGTAGCAAACCTTCTTGGAACGGGGCTTGTAATCCTTCCCCTTCCTTTACTTGAGGATTTGGCGAAGCTCTTGATGATGAGCGACATTTCCTCGTTGTCGAGCTTGGAGGCGTCGATGGGGATTCTACTTGGAGTAGAATCATCTTTCTTCTCCTCCGTTGCTTTGAATGCAACGGGTTGTGCTTCGGGCGCGGAGGAGGATGTGCCTTGCTCGATAATCTTTTTGGAGCCTTTGATCATTAGCTCAAAGCTCACAAATTTACCTATGACTTCCTCGGAAGACATTAGCGTGTATCTAGGATCACCTCGAATTAATTGGACTTGAGTAGGGTTAAGAAAAACGAGGGATCTTAGAATAACCTTGACCATCTCATGGTCATCCCATTTGGTGCTCCCGAGGTTGCGCACTTGGTTCACCAAGGTCTTCAAGCGGTTGTACATGGCTTGCGGATCCTCTCCTTGGTGAAGCATGAAGCGACCGAGCTCCCCCTCGATCGTCTCCCGCTTGGTGATCTTGGTCACCTCGTCTCCTTCGTGCGCGGTCTTGAGCACGTCCCAAATTTCCTTTGCGCTTTTCAACCCTTGCACCTTATTATACTCCTCTCGACTTAGAGAGATGAGGAGTATAGTAGTGGCTTGGGAGTTGAAGTGTTGGATTTGGGCCAATTCGTCCGAATCATAGTCTTCATCCCCTACGGATGGTACCTATACACCAAACTCAACAACGTTCCAAATGCAAGTGTGGAGTGAGGTTAGGTGATGCCTCATTTTGTCACTCCACATGTTATAATCTTCACCGTCAAAAACCGGTGGTTTGCCTAATGGAACGGAAAGTAATGGAGTACGTTTAGAAATACAAGGGTAGTGTAGGGGAATCTTACTAAACTTCTTACGCTCATGGCGCTTAGAAGTTATGGACGGTGCGTGGGAGCCGAAGGTGGATGGCGATGAAGAATCGGTCTCGTAGTAGACTACTTTCCTCATCTTCTTTTTCTTGTCGCCACTCCGATGCGACTTTTGTGAGGAGGATTCCTTATCCTTCCCCTTGTTGCGGGACTCCCGATGGAGCCTTCCCGTGGCTTGTAACGGGCTTGTCGCCGGTCACCATCTCCTTCTTGGCGTGATCTCCCGACATCACTTCGAGCGGTTAGGCTCTAATGAAGCATCGGGCTCTGATATCAATTGAAAGTCGCCTAGAGGGGGGTGAATAGGGCGAATCTGAAATTTCCAAAGTTTAAGCACAACTACAAGCTGGGGTTAGCGTTAGAATTAAAATCGAGTCCGAGAGAGAGGACGAAAACAAATCACAAACAAATAGGGAGTGTGACACGGTGATTTGTTTTACCGAGGTTCGGTTCTTGCAAACCTACTCTCCGTTGAGGTGGTCACAGAGACCGGGTCTCTTTCAACCCTTTCCCTCTCTCAAACGGTCACCTATACCGAGTGAGCTTCTCTTCTCAATCAAACGGGACACCAAGTCCCCGCAAGGATCACCACACAATTGGTGTCTCTTGCCTCGGTTACAATTGAGATGATCACAAGAAAGAATGAGAAAGAAAATAAGCAATCCAAGCGCAAGAGCTCAAATGAACACAAGTCACTCTCTCACTAGTCACTATTTGATTGGAATTGAACTAAGGACTTGGGAGAGGATTTGATCTCTTTGATGTGTCTTGTATTGAATGCTATAGCTCTTGTAATGTGTTGGAAGGTGGAAAACTTGGATGCAATGAATGGTGGGGTGGTTGGGGAATTTATAGCCCCAACCACCAAAAGTGGCCGTTGGGAGGCTGTCTGTCGCATGGCGCACCGGACACTGTCCGGTGCGCCACCGGACACTGTCCGGTGCGCCAGCCACGTCACCCGACCGTTAGGGTTCGACCGTTGGAGCTTCTGTCTTCTGGGTCACCGGACAGTCCGGTGTTGCACCGGACAGTCACTGTGCACTGTCCGGTGCGTCTTCTGGCGCTGCTCTGACTCTGTCGCGCACTGTAGCGCATTTAATGCAGTTCCAGACGACCGTTGGCGCTGAAGTAGTCGTTGCTCCGCTGGCACACCGGACAGTCCGGTAAATTTTAGCGGAGTGGCTTCCAGAATTCCTGAGACTGGCGAGTTCGGAGTTGGAGTTCCCTGGTGCACTGGACACTGTCCGGTGGCACACCGGACAGTCCGGTGCGCCAGACCAGGGCTGCCTTCGGTTATCTTTTGCTCCGTTTGTTTGAACCCTTTCTTTTGACTTGTAATGGTTTATTGTGAACCTTTGGCACCTGTAACAGTTATAATCTAGAGCAAACTAGTTAGTCCAATTATTTGTGTTGGGCAATTCAACCACCAAAATCAATTAGAAAAAAGGTGTAAGCCTATTTCCCTTTTAAAGATCAAACGACTCTTTGGTCCCTTGGGGCTATAAAAGGACCCCCTAGGCGCATGGAGCTGTTACCCAAGCACTCTTTGAGCACACTACAACTCTGAATCCTTGCGACCACGCTATTGTTTTGCTAGAGAAAGATTTGAGCGCGTTCTTTAGCTGTAACTCTGTCGTTGTGTTTCGTGCGCTCTCTTTTCACTTGTGTGTGTGTTGCTGTTGCGTTGTGTTCTTATGTGCGTTTCTACTTCTATCCTTACTCCGGTTTTGATTGTAAACATTTGTGTAAGACGTGAGAGACTCTAATTTGTGGAGATTCCTCACAAGGAGATTTTGGTATAAGAAACATATCTGTGGCACTCAAGTTTGATCTTTGGATCACTTGAGAGGGGTTAAGTGTAACCCTTGACCAAAGGAGGTCACCACAACGTGGGCATTGGCCGAACAACGGTAAAAATCGTGGTCACTTGTCCATTTACTTATTGTGGTTACTATCTTCTTGAGTTCTCTACTCTCTTGCGATATTGCTCCTAAGTTTAATACTTATCTTAAAAGAGCAATCAAGAGAAGAGTCCTCTCTCTATCTCAATACTCATCCTAACTTGGTTTTAGTTCTCACTAACACTTATTATAAACCAAGTTTGTGTTGTATAGAGTTAATTTTGCAGGATCGGCTATAAACCCCAAGTCACCGAGCTCGGGGGCGGGTGTGGCGAAGCAGTAGAGTGGGCTAGGAAGGAAACCACACGAATGGGTTCCTCGTCTGGCCAGACATTGACCTACCATAATTGGCTGGCCTCATTAACTACGCATGACACCGGGTCATAGTAGAGAGCTGGTTCGCCCGCCACTCATGACCTACACAGCCCCTCGGCTTACAGCGCACTCATGACATGTGCATCCCTTTGGTCAGCAGCGCACTCGTGACCTATAATCCCCTTGACCTGCGAAGCACTCATGCCTTATCAAGCCTAGGCCTGAGAGCACGAATCGTGCATAGGCCGGCAACGCGATGAGCCACGCTGATACCAAGGCTACAGAGGCCAGGGGTCAGCGTCGTGCAGAGGTAGTAATGATGGCGCAGGGGCCCCATGCCGGCCACACCAGTCGTCATAATGACCGCGAATAGAGACGACTAGACGACTAGGTGCATGCAGACAAACAGCCCTGCCACGATAAGACACCCGGTTTTACCACAGTATAATGGCTCCTTCACAAAGGAGCCATAGACCGCTGACCCCCACCTTGGTCTATAAAAGGAGGTCGGCCACGAAAACAAAGGACAGGCCCGGATGGACACAGACGAGCCGAAGAGACGTAGACGAACCCAAGAGGACCTAAGAAAAAAGACACTCGACAGAAGGCAACCACACACGCTTGGAGAGACCTGAAAACCTGGACGCCGAAGCCAAGGCTTAGCGTAGGACTCTAGTTATGTAGTCTTTAGGACCACTCCACATAAGAGACTTGGGAGCCCTTCCTTCCTCTCTCGCCTGCTTGTAACCCCTACTACGAGCATCGGGCAACAAAGGTGCCGGTTGAGAACACCTAGAGGGGGTGAATATGTGATCCTGCAAAATATGACTTAAAACGCACAAGCTTGGTCTAAAAATTAGAGTTAGTGCAAATTAAACAAAGTTTGAGAGTAGAGAAAAGAGGTAGAGGTTCCCTTCACTTGATTGCTCTATCAAGATATGAATAAAACTTAGAGCAATATCGCAACTGAGAGTAGAGAACTTAGGAAGAGGAAAAAGCGCAGTAAAGTAAATGGCACAAGAGACACAACGATTTTTATCTTGTGGTTCGACTAAGGCCTACCTCCACGTTGTGGTGTCCTCCTTTGGACAAGTGTTGCAATCAACCCCTCTCAAGTGATCCAAATATCGAACTCGAGTGCCACAATTTCTTCCTTATATCACAATCCCGTTCATGAGGAATCTCAACAGCTTGGAGTCTCTCACAGCCTTACAAGATTATCGCAATCAAAACTGGAGTAAGGGAGGGAGAAAGAACACACACACGCAAGAGCAAATCACAGCAACTGTCGCAAGAGATGCAAAGACAAGAGCGCAAGAACACAGTGATAGAGTTACAGCTCAAAAATAACGCTCAAATCTCTCTAGAATCATCTAGAAGCGAGGTCGCAACGTACCGAAATGTTGTGCAGCTCTAGAGCTGCTTGGGGTACCAATAGAAGGCGTCTAGGGGGTCCTTTTATAGCCCCAAGAGACCTAGGCGCCGTTGGAGGATCACACCTCCCATGTCTGCGTGTGCACTAGAGTGTCCGGCGCGCACGGACATCGCACGTACAACAATCACCATATCGCTTGATTGGTTGCCTTCCATTTCTAGGGGCACCGAAGTGTCCGGTGCTCCTAGTCGACCATTGGACGCCGCAGAGGAAACCAAAGTAGCCATTGGAAATAACACAATGGACTATCCGGTGAAGTATAGCAAAATATCTAAGGCTGAAGAGTTTGGGCCGTACAACCACCTGGATGTTTGGTGCACACCGGACTGTCCGGTGGTACCCAGACCAACCCAAAAATGTCATTTTTAGCCAAACTTGTTTCAACTTTTTTTTGATTCACTTTGAGAGGTCCCCTAGCACTTAGACAAACATATTTAGCACAAAAACAATTAACTAAGTGTTGGGACCATACCTTTTTCACCAAAATTCTCAAGGATTTGCAATATGCCTGAGACTGAGTCCAAAACACACTTTCTTTGCAAAACTGAGTTAGTAGCCAAAACAAAGTGCTAAAAACAAAGAGTGGGGTGTGTGCAACTTATCCAAACACTAAAACCTCATGTTTATGTTAGTTTGCTCAAAGTTACACTTTTGGCCTTTGAATTCTGCTCATATCAACTTGTTGACTCCAACTTGCTTTTGCTAGATCCTGTGCTCATGCTCATATTAAAGTGGTTAGTCCAATGTGGTGTGTTGGGTATTTAATCACCAAAACGACTAGAAATGGCTCAAGGGCACATTACCCTTTCAATCTCCCCCTTTTTGGTGATTTATGCCAACACACCTAAAGCAACTCAAAATTGACTAACTTAATGAAATATGAGATAAAGAGAGTAGATTGAGGTCCAAACTAAAACCAAATAAGTATTCATAAGATTTTATATATTTGGATCATTTAGCCACCACTCGTTTTGAAATTTGCAACCAAACTCACTTTTCCAACTTCTAAGTCAAAACACTTGGATTTTGCAAATCAAACCATTTTCAATCATTTGTTTTGATCAAACTCCCAAAAACCCCTCTTTGTTTCATAAGAAAACCATCCCACACAAGAGAGTAGATTTTGCAATAAAAGAGCTCCTCTTTGCAATCAAGAGGATTTTGATAAAAAAGACAAGTTAAAAACTCAAAAAACTTTAAAATTTTAAGTGGTGGTTGATCCAGTTGTTTTGGCCTTAAGTTCTCCCCCTTTGGCATTAAATGCCAAAACGAAGAAACTGCTGGCCTTTAACCTCATTGACTTACCAAAAACGCACATGAGGAACAAAAAGGCAATGAAAACCAAGGCAATTTGGACCAAAGTACAGTGATACTGTTATGAAGTGGAAGCCTTTTTCTTTGTCCAAATCCATCTTTCACCTTTCAATCCTCCTTTGAGACTGCATAAGCTCAACTCAAATAAACACATTAGTCTCAAAGGATCAAGTTATAGCATATCCTCTCCTTCAAGATATTCATCAGCGCATAAGAACTTGTGAGGTTCGGGGATGATATTCTACAACTTGAGGGGGACAATGGTCAGGGCCTCGAAAGCCCCAGTTCCCCCGACAAGCGACTCACTCGACATTGCTGAAGGCCTAGGTAGCCTCTGGCTCGATTCCCCATGAGGAGGTGATGGGCGACGATGTGTGCTGCAACCTGCTATCGCCGAGATCATGGGAATGCTAGACCTCATATGGGACTCATTCCACAACGTCCTCCTGTCAGGGTCGGAAGGCAAACTTAGTTCCCCATCAAGTGGAGTCAGCCACACCTTGGCCCAAGAATGCCTTGTGGCCAACTTGCTAGGGGACCGCTCCCCGCTCGCAGAGAGTCTTGAGGGGACCTCCACAAGTGCCACGATGCATGTCACGGTATCCGCCCCGCCTCGGCTCGACCTGCCTTCCCAAAGACTGCCGCCAAGGCCAAGCCCCTCCCAGGGTAGCCAAGGTCCCAAGACTAGGAGGTGGGGATTGTCGCTAGGTGACGTCTAACTTAATTACTCTCATATATAAAGATAAGAAAACATACAGAGTTAGTCCCAATAAAAGTTGGATAGCACCAAATAGCAATCTACAAGTTCAACATAAACGAGCAAAATAAGCTAAAAGTCCACAAAAGTAGTTGTTGATACTCTCACCCCTCAATGAAGTCTTTTTCGAGAACGCGCAGGAGAGCTGCGCATCATTAAATTAAGAGAAGAAAACAGTCCAAGATGGACCAAAGTACAATGCCAAAAAGGCAGAACACTACACCACCAAATTCCTGCTGCGCACAGAGCTGCAGCCTCCTTCTGCGCATGAAAACAGCAGGACACAAAAGGAGACAAACAGCAAAAAGTGCCAGCAGGCCCCACACACGCAACTGCACACAACTGCTCTTCACTAATCACCCAAAAAATCCCTTGACCTAATAAAGGCAGCACAAAGGCCCAATGCCTGAAGTCTCAACTCTCAATATCCATCATCAAACTCATCGATAATGGGATCAACATTGTCTTCTTCGCTTTCTTCCCCACCATTAGCTTCATTAACGTCACTCACATCTATGTTATCATGTGGATCAACCCCATTGTTATCATCACTAGAGTCATGTGTTTCTTCTCCACCTTCAACTTCTTGTGTCCTCATTCTTGCATGCCTTGTGTAGGTTTGAGTCTGTATAGCTTGCCTTGGAAGGTTGCACCCTTGAAGCGACTCTAATGCTCCAGTAGCAACAACAACATGATCCCATGTTAAAGCATTATGATCATCATTATCGCTGCCCGAATGTACCACCGACGAGTCTATCCACTCATTGTCCCAATCAAAGTATTAATAACTAATGGGTCATAACTTGAGCTAGCTTACTCCCTTCTCTTTTGGAACCCACTTTTCATCTTTCGATTGCATGAAACATAGACCAAATTATTCAACCTCTTCTGCAACAGTTAGTTTCTCTTCTTTGTATGCATCTATAAATGTGAGAAATAGAAATGGCAAGCTAAATAAGTATCAGGAAATAGATTTAAACATAACCAAAGTAGCTATGTTGGACTTAAAAATTCAAATGTACTCCAATTCCTCTCACAACCGAATGATGAAGCATAAAGGCTAACCACACGTTTCACAAATCTTTACAGTTCATATGCCCGACCACCATATTAACACCACCAATCAACTATTACAAATGCACACATATGACAACAATTAATAATGGAGTACATGTGTTGAAATAAGCAAGCAATCAACCAATCACATGTAGTACTTACGAGGGCTTTTTGATTAGAAATTTTTTAGTGTCAACTTGTTAGAAAAGATAGGCCATCTTTGGTCTTCATAATGCATGGCATACTCATCAAACTTAGGCCTAATTTATTCATCAGGCTCCATTCTTACTAGCACATCATTGAAACAACTCCTTAGCTTTGCAACATATCTATCAGCCTCCTTCTTTTGGATGGCAAAAAACTTTCTTGGGTTCAAATAGAGTGCAGCTCCATATAATGGACGGTCCATTTGTGTCACCCATCGGCGCTCAATGATGTCCATCATTTTTTCATCAATGTGTACTTGTTTTGGGTAGGAAACCTGAGCCTTATCTTCTCTTTTGCAACATTCATAAGTGCAGGAACTTCTGGCATGGCCAATTTTTATCACCATCAACTGCCCTAAGCACAATAAGAACTGACGTCGAAGTTCTAAGGCAATGTTCAATTGAAGTCCAAAAACCTTAGATAGAACAATGTTATACACATCCTTGCCTGTCTCTGTCTTTGCTAATGTGTTCTTTCCTTCATCACTTGAAAAGAGAGCTCTCAAGGCATCAAGATGTTTGTGTAAGCTCTAGACCTGATCATAGGCCACCTAATGCGACCAACCTGACCTGACCCGCCCGAAAAAAAACTCGACCGACCCAACCTGACCCAATCAATACAATAGGCGGATACAAGCCATAATTTTTGACCCATGATAATTCACGGGCCGATACGAGCCATGATTTTTGATCCAAAATTCGACCCAAAGCCAAAAAAACCCCGATGTAGCCTAAAAAAAGCCCGACTTGATACGTCAAACAGGTTGGCATGGGCCGATCCAACTCGACCCAACACTACGCACGGGTCGAGTATGAACCATAATAAATAGCCCACAATCCGACCTTGACTCGATCCGACGTTCAACTCTTCAATGTAAGGAAGCATGCGTCAAATCGAGTTGTTGTTGGTCTTACCAAATCCATCTCACCTGTTTTCTCCCCCATTGCACTTAAAATCTGTCCATATCTATAAATAAAAGTGGTGACCCTTTTGGCATGTGAAATAGGTTTTCTTGAAGTCTTTTTAGTTTTCCAATATCTTCCAACATGAGATCCAAACAATGTGAAGCACAAGGTGTCCAAAATAATGTTGGAATCTAATCCATTTGAATCCTACATGCTGCCTTATAATTAGCACTATTATCTGTGGCTACTTGAACAACCTTATCTCTTCCAATCCTATCAATTCTCTCATGAAGCAAATCAGCTAGCATATTTGCATTATGTTGTACATTTGATGCATCAATAGATTCCATAAAATAAGTACCTTCTCGGTTGTTAACAAGTTGATTAGGTGACGACCCCTTCTCTTAGTGCATCCATCAAACATTAGGGTGCAACCATAGTCGCTCCATGCTATCTCATGCTCAGTTCTCATATTGCTATCACATGAATTAAGTAAAGGCTCTCTCAGATCATAGAAACTAGGAGGCACATAACCATAACCATATTGTGCAGTAGCTTCACAAGCAACCTGAAATTGTCAGGAACTGGTGGCATTAAAAGGAATGCCACATTCGTAGTCGTAGCCACAATGCCTATTGCTCATTCACATAATCTTTGTCAGCCTTTGGCTTCAGTCTAGCCTCTATGGTTGTTTAGTGTTGACCCTGAGGAGCGTCTATCATGCACAACTTGTTCGGGAGTTCTCCGAAGCATGGTTACAATATTTCCTATTTTTTCATATTGGATGGTTGTGGAGTTGTTGTCCTAAACTAAAATGCAGCTCTCTTCCTTTTAGTGGTTGTCCCCGAGCTAGGTTGATGAATAGATGTGGTATCCTGCTGCCCCTACTATACATGACCATCATCATCAAGGAAAATAGGTTTGCATCTCTTATTCTTGTCCAAATATGCTTTCATTTCTTTTCTAGTCTTTGTTGTGGTCTTAGAACATATTAATGTATCCGCAAAACCACCTGCAAGGTGATCTTTCAACCTTTTGATTCCTTCAGTTGTCACGGTCTTGCAAATGTTGCATGTGACCTTATCTCGATTCCCAATTTCTGTCCAATACCTATAGGGCCTGTTTGTTTCAACTTTTTCTGACCAACTTTTATAAAAATCTGGCTATGAAGAGAATCTGGTTGTGGGAAGAATCTGAGTATCGTGGAAATTATGTACGAAGGAAGATGAGGGGTCCATAGAGTTTAGGATCTAGAAAGTGACGGATTTCTTCTTTCGCGACGACTCGGACGATTGTGTGTGCACATTGATTTTTGGACGATTTTCACCAAAGTGATTTTCATAGAAGCTGGTTGAAAAGTTGGGTGTTTGATAGTCTGTAGCAGCTTCTGCTGGCTAGAATCAGCAAAAAAACTGAAACAAACATACCCATAGTTCCATCTAGAATCGTTGGACTTTGCTCTCTACTTCGGATCAGCCATAGGGCCATATGTACCAGCATTACCAGTACCACCAACCTCACTTGGACCACCATCAACAGAGCTAACACTCTACATTTTTTCAGTTCAGCAAGCTACAAAATATAACCAACATATATTAGGTAGCAGTGGAGGAAAAGGACAAAGGCTATACCGGGACTCCAGGAGCAGAGGTTGTAGTTTATATAGGGATGAACTCATGGACCGATGGAGTGCAAGAGAGGGCAGAGGCCAGAGGGAGCATCCCCATGAGACCGACTTTATGTTTGGTTGTCTGTATTTGCTGGTGCTTGCATCGCGGGATACAATGAGCTAGTATTTGGTTGTTGTCAACCAGGCTCTACGCGTGCGAGGTGTGTGTTTGGTTACCTGCGTGCAGATGTGAAGCCAGTCTCGCACGATAGTCAAAGCACTCTAGGCCAGGCTCTGCAGGCGCAAGCAAATTGGTCGCATCTCTGGAGCTAGACTCCCACCGGCCTGGCTCATGCAGCCAGGCTACGTAGAGAAGCCAACCAAACAGTCGGAGAGAGGACAGAGGGAGCACGCGTGTCACCACGAGCGCAGCTGCTCCACGCCCGCGCGCCGCTTGAGCTGAGAGATGGACTGAGGGAGTACGCCTGCGTGCCGTCACGAGCGCAGCTGCTCCACGCCCACACGCCGCCTGAGCTGAGAGAGGGAGCATGCTCGCACGCTGCTTGCAGCCACCGCCGCGCCCTACGCACCACCAGGGAAGGAGGCTGCAGCTCCACACCGCCGCCGCCGCAGCTCAAGCGCTCTTCTCTGTTCCCAGCCGTCGTCGCTCAAGCTCTGACCCGATAGGAATGCAACCTTGCGGTCCACTTCACTTACCCCCTAAAAACCCTACGTATCCCCTAAGGGCTTGTTCGGTTATTTTTAATCCATATGGATTGGAGGGGATTAATACGGATTGAGAGAGATTTTAACTTACTAGGGATTAAAACCCCCTTAATTCCCCTCAATCCATATGGATTGGGGTAGAACCGAACAAGCTCTAAGGCGTCGCCCCGAGCCCCCGACGACGCCCTAAGGACGCTCCGACGATGCCTTAAGGCCCTGGGCACCTTGCCTTGTGAGCGCTCTCCAGCAGCATGTGTAAATGGTCATGCAATTACACTGTTTTCATAATGTAGTTTAAAATAGGCAGTGAGATAGAGAATATAATAGAGAGTCTGGTAGAGATAGTCTTAGCATCTAAACGACGCTTATCAGACGCCTTAATAAACATGAAACTAACTACATAAAAAACTCGATAGCCACCTAATCAACATGGCTAGAGGTCTTTCACAAAACTAACTATATAGATAAAGAGTAAAATACAAGACGAATCTATTAAACATAATTAGTTCATAATTCATCCATATAATGCTAAATTAAACATTTGTAAATTATAGATTAATTAAGTTTAATAAATTCGTCTCGCCCAAACAACCCCATAGTCTACCAACAACAGATTGAAACTAACTATATAGATAAAGAGTAAAATACAAGACGAATTTATTAAACATAATTAGTTCATAATTCATCCATATAATGCTAAATTAAACATTTGTAAATTATAGATTAATTAAGTTTAATAGATTCGTCTCGCCCAAACACCCCCATAGTCTACCCAACAACAGATTAGCGACTTAAGAGAATACCTGGACAGGCAAACTCCTGTGGGAAACGCCCGGCTGAACAAACTTCACAAGAGGGTGAACGCCCGCACGACAGATGTTGAGGGCGTAGCAAATTTCCATGAAATGTACAAGATTTAATCCGTTCATTAGAAGAAACAAGCTTGCATTTCAAAAAAAAAATGGTAGTCTTGCCTGGCATCTGAACTTGTGAAGCAACAACATCAAGATCCAAAATTACTAGCACCTGCTAATTTTCTCAATCCTTTTCTTTCCATGTTCTGCCTCACTTTGTCACTGTGGTTCCAGTGACCTCCAGCCGCATGCAAGTTGGAAAGCAAGACGTATCCACCTTCTTCTGCTGGGTCAAGACGAAGGAGTTCTTTTGAAGCAATTTCTGCAACTTCAATATTTTGACCAGCCAAACTTGCATTTAAAATGGAACCCCATATAGACCGACTTGGCCTCATCGGCATCCTCCTAGCCAAAGCTAAAGCATCAATCAGCCTACCTGACCGTGAAAGGAGATCAACCATACACCCAAAATGTTCTATGCCTGGTTCAATACTGTATCTTTGCTTCATAGCATAAAAAATCTTACATCCTTCATCCAGCAGACCAGAATGACTGCATGCACTGAGAACAGCAAGCAGTGTGACACCATTAGGTGCTACGACCTCAGTTTGCATCTTCCAAAATAGTTCCAATGCTTCAGTTCCATGGCCATTGAATGCAAGGCCAGAGATCATAGCTGTCCACAAGGTAACATCTTTGTCCAAGGCTTTCTCGAACACATAGTAAGCTATTTTAACATTTCCACATTTGCAATACATGTCTACAAGAGCGGATGCCAAAAAAGCATCCTGATGGCCAAATTCTTTCACTACCCAACCGTGGACACTCTTTGCATGATTCAGTGATCCCTTACCTGCGGCCGCAGAAATCAAGGTAACAGCAGTCACCTTGTCCAGATTTACACAACTGGCAAGCATATCATGGAATAGCTTCATCACTTCATTGAAACCTTTGTATCTAGCATATCCAGCGAGAAGCGTGTTCCAGGATATTAGATCCCTGGAAGGTGCCTCAGAAAAAAATTTGCTAGCAAGGTCCAACATGCCAGCATTTGCAAAACCTGAAACCATGGTGTTCCATGAAATGGCATCCTTCTCACCAGCTTCACCAAAGATTGTCTTTGCTGCGTTCATTCTCCCACATTTTGCATACATGTCCAAAAGAGAATTTACCAGAATCAACCCATGATCTCCTGCATCCATTCTCCGCACGATAACACCATGGACAGACCTCCCAATAAGCTCGTTCTTCAGGCGCCCACAGCAAGTGAGCAGAGCAACAGCCGTATACTGATCAACAACAATCCCCCGGCTTGCCATATCACGGAAAAACCACAGCGCCTTAAGGGTGCACCCTTCATTCACATACCCAGATAGCATGATGTTGCAAGACACGGTATCCAACACCAGTGCAGAACGGAACATCAGCTCGGCGGTCTCCACATCCCCGGCGTCGATGTACATCTTGATCAGAGAGTTCCGCAGGTACACGCGCGAGTGCAAACCACTCACAACGACATGGGCGTGCACCTGCCTCCCCGCGGACAGGCGTTCCACCGATCTCAGCAGCGCGAGGAAGGTCTGCTGGTCGGGGAGGACGGACGACGCGAGCATGGACCGGTAGAGAGCCGCCGCCTGGGGCGATGAGGAGGAGTCGCGCGCCGCCGCCGCGGAGAGCATGAGATTATAGATGTAGAGATTGGGGCGGGGCGTGAAATGCTGGAAGAGGAGCTCAGCCTCGCGCGTGAGGCGCGGGGAGGACACGACGGTGGCGTAATGGAGGAGCCGGCTCATTGGGAACGTCTCCAAGGCGAGGCCAAGGCGGAGCAGGTGGGCAAGGATGGCCCGGAACGGCCGCGCCCCGCGGCACCGCTCGAGGAGCACCAGCGCAGGGTGGCCCAGCCGCAACGAAACGGCTGGGTCCCACGTGCGCCCCGCGGCGGCAGAGGCCGCCATCGCGAGAGTTGGGGCGTGTGGCCTTGTGCTCAGGAGAGAGAGAGAGAGAGAGAGAGGGGGGGGGTTCAAATTTCGGCCCGGTACCAGTACCGGCACCGGGACAGCCGGCGCTGCCGCGGCGGCCGAGTCTGAGGCGGCGTCGGCTCCGACGACGACGGCATCGTGTAGCAGGCTGCAGCACCCAACCTGT
This sequence comes from Zea luxurians, assembly GCA_029449295.1. Classification (NCBI taxonomy): domain Eukaryota; kingdom Viridiplantae; phylum Streptophyta; class Magnoliopsida; order Poales; family Poaceae; genus Zea; species Zea luxurians. The sequence goes on from JAOPSE010000026.1 coordinate 39,415,212, forward strand.
CATGGGCCCAGCCAGCATATTGAACCCTTCAAAGAGCATAGTAATGGGAAGCCCAGATATTTTCGTTGACCCAATTGAGGCCCAAGTTAGTTCTGGGCCAGAGACAGTTCATGTTTTCATTGAAAAAACTCTATGTAAGGGATCTCTATACTTCGGTAAAAAAATGAATCTACGAATCAGGGTCGGGCTGATGACTTCGAACCCGTTTTATGTAACTATGCTTTGAACTTAAGTGTTGCATTTACCAAATTTGATTTTGTAGGGGAAAAAGGTATTTTCATCTCCGTATGTGTGTTATGCACACGGCTAAACTTTTTGAACGTAATACACACGGCTAAACTTTAGTACAGGTTTTAGCCTCTAGCTATATAAAGTGTGCTGTCAAAAAGTAAAACTAAGAAACAAGACACACTCCAAATAACAATTCTATTCTCCAACAACGCTATGAAAAAATGAGGGTCCAAACGTTTGGGTTAGGCATTAACCGAGGAACGATCCAAAAAGTATTCGATCGGCTTTTGGGGAGATGGTCATCCATATTTAATTATTCTCCAACTTCGCATATAAAATGGGTATAGGGTATACATACCATGTTCGATATGATTTAGTCTGTCATATAGATATCTATAATAGGATTAGGTACTAGAGTTTGTTTGTGAGCAAAGATGCTAGAAAGGATTAGAGGGCTTAAATCCTCTTGCTATTCAATTTTAAATAGCAAGAAGAATTTAGCCCATTAATCCCTTCGATATCGTTGCTCCCAAGCAAGCCTTTATAGGTATTCCGTTAGAGTGGATCTTAGCAGATAACTATCCATCTTGGTGAAGATAACCAAAGTTGTCATGTGGATGAATTCGGTGTACGAGAGATTTTCCCAACTTAGAGTTTTTCGTAGATTGTTGTATGCTAATTTTAGAGTGAAGTACAACATAGGTCTCTAAACTTGTTCGCCCATGTCATCTAGGTCCCTAAACTCTTAAAACAAATTTTGAAGTTCCTAAACTTGTTTGGTCAGGTCATCCAGATCCCCAAACTCTCAAAACAAATTTTTAAGTCCCAAAACTTATTACAAGATATACTACTAGTTCAAACACACAACATGAGCTGGTGTGACGCTGCTGACGTGGATAACACATCCTACATGGACTGGACTTTTTTTTGTTGACACCGAGTTTTTTTTGTGCAATTTGACTTCTGAATTGTTTTGCAAATTTTTAAGGTATCTATAAGCATAAGTGTGGCCCCGAATTGCACCATAACTAATTTGACAAAGTTTATACCCGGTTTTCTTAAAACAAATTCGTATTTTATACATTAATGGAAAAATATGAAGAATGTACTCCTCTCAGATGAGATATTTTATATCACATTACCATTGTAGGATCTAGTACACCGGCTAAAGGGGGTAAATAGACGGTTTTGACTAAAATAAAATACACTAAAGAAATTTAATCAAATCAACAAGAGATATAAAATTACTAGTCCTGATGAGTCAACAAAATATAATGAGCAATTTATGCTACCACTACAAAAGATAGACAATACACAAATTACTAACTACTTGCAAGTACTTAGTAAAAGTTGAGAGAATGACACCAAAATTTATCTCGTTGTATCGGTGATTTGCCGATCACCCCTAATCCATGTTGAGGTGGAATTCAAGCTCTCACTTGCTCCTCTACCAAGACATGACTTCATCTTTGAGCCAAGTGGACAAGAACTCACTCAATACCTCGATTCCACTAGTGTCGTCTTTGCCGCTCCGGCGAGATGGGCGCGACCCCCTCACAATCAGCATCGCGGCTCCTCGACAATCTTCATGGAGAGCTTGACGGAGACAACACCCGAGCTGTCTAGGAGGCGGCAATGACGCTTGTCCGGTGTACCACCTAGTGCCTCAAAAGATCACAAAGAATGCAAATGCACTAGAACTTCTCAATCCCTCACTAGAATGCGATCTCAAGTAACGAGTGTGAGAGTTTGAGTTGGAGGATCACAAATGAGCTCAATGTGTGCTAGGAGTGGCCAAGAGAGACCTCACACACGAGATCCACTTCCATTTATACCCCATAACTCAAAAATAGTCGTTATGTATAACTAGCACAGCTTCTGCGCACGCGCGGATGGTCCGTGCCCCATGGTCGGACGGTCCGCCGTACCAGTAACGGCTATATGGACCGTTTGAAACCTGTCAGAGCTGTCAGAAAAAGTCAAGGCCGGACGGTCCACCCTCCTGGGTCGGACGGTCCGGGACCTATCAACTTGGAATAACATAGCACTAGTTAGTCAAAACAATTCGAGTGGACTGTCCGCATTCACAGCCGGGGCGGTCCGCACATGGACCACTTACTGTCCGGCTAAAAACCCCAGATGGTCCGTGGTGCAAGGACACAAAAACACAATGTCCCTGCCCAAACTCAATTCAGCTTATGCGGACGGTCTGACCTCCTAGCCCGAACGGTCCGCGAAGGGATACAAAGACAGGGCGCCAGCAGATTTCTCTGGCAGAGTCGCGGACGGTCCGGCCTTCTGGCCCGAATGGTCCGCCGACCACAGAGATGATATTTTTGCGCTTGTTTAAAAGAAATTGTATTTTGAAACCCGAAGCGCTGTTAGCCCTCATACAAATGGTACCGTTTATGCTCTATGAGGCACTAAGTTTTACACCGATCAAGTTCATTGACCCCTCTTAATAGTTCGACTGTCTATCCTATTAATCCGGTCAATTTATTCTCTAAACACCTATTGACCGGCAAAAAACAAAAATCTATATTTTACCTTTGCCTTCACTTGATCCACAATCAATGGTTATAAGTCGCAAAGACTTTACTATTTTCTATGGTCCAATCCTGCATTCTTATTTCTCCAAGAATTGTTAGTCCACAATCAGTTGTCACTGATTACCAAAACACCACTTAGGGGCCTAGATGATTCACAACCATACCGTAAATTTATACTACAATTGCATGTGAAGGATTATATCATAATCACATAACAAATATGAACCAGCGCATTATCACACCAGAAATATCGTGAAACATGCTAAGTGGCAGCTCCGAACACTAGTAGAAAAAGGCTCAAAGCCTGCGGGGTGATATATTTTTACATGCGGATTCGGTTATCAACCGCCTACTATTTTAGTGATGGTTCCTTAAAAAACCGCAACTAGAAATCGTATTTCTACATGCGGTTCCTTAAGAAAATTGCTTGTACAAATCCATGATTTCTACTGGCGGTTTCTTAAGGAACCGCTTGTATAAATCGATTTCTAGTGGCAGTTTTCTTAAGCAACCGCCACTAAAAATCATTTTTATCTTTAATTTTTCGAGTTTTTCAAATGACCTCGTATGATGAAACAACAATAGAAGTTATAGATCTCTAAAGTTATGAAACTTTATAGTTGACAACTTTTTTATTTGCAAACTACCTTAGATGAAAAAGTGTCAAAATGAAAGTTGAAGAACTTTAAAAGTTATTCAACTTTGTAGTTGACAACTTTTTTATTTGAATTCGTTTACGGTCTCAAACAAGCAATTTACACATAGTTGGTTGTAATATGTGAACAAAAAATACAAACTAGACACAAAGCATGTCATAGACGGAGTTGTAGTGGAGGGTATGCGCGAGGGTGAGGTTGGTTGCTAGATTCGTAACAACCGCGTAGCGCGCAATTTTTTTTGCGCGAAAAATGCAGTGACTTGCGACTTCGACGAAGATGGGCGGGTGGGCTGAGTTCTCTCCTTAAATAAATTTTTTGTTGTTTTAAAAACTCATTTAATGTTTCTGAAAATAATTTTTACAAGCGGTTTTATTACACCGATCGTCAGTAGAAATCGATTTTCACTGGCGGTCCTTATTTACCCGCCTGTAAAAATGATGATTTCTACTGGCCCCTAGCACCGTCGGTTCTAAGAAACGCGAGTGAAAATAGGTTCTCGACCGTCACTATAGAGCTTGTTTGTACTAGTGGAAATCGCTTGTAGTCATATTTATAAAACTAAGACGCTTCTTTATATTTGTTTTGCGATTTTGGTATAATCTTTTGTACACAATTCTGGTATAAATTTATGGTATGATAATGTTGTCACACTCGAATTTAAGGGACAAATCCAGGTGCATCTCATACATGCGCCAAACAAGACAACATATATAATAACAGAGTTGTCGGTACTCTAGATCAGGGGTACCCTCTCCTACAGCATAAAGGCATCGCACCTGTGCGACGTCTCCTGGCCGCGCGGAGGACCATGCCTAACTCCACTGGATGGGCGGGCCAAAGGGCGCCACGTGGCGAGGAAAGGCACCATGCCTAAGTAAGACTGGACCCCCACATAGGGTCACCGGGCCCCTATATACAGACAGGTCCGGAGCCCCAGGGTAGGTCCGAACCCCGGCAGGGTTCCGAAACGAGAAGGACCTTGGGGTATGTAGGGGTCCGGTGCTAACACGTGTGCAGGCCTTGCTCTCCGCTCCCCGCGCAGGCGAAGGCCCACTGCTTGTGGCCCATGACATAAGCCATCGGGCCGAGCCTGACGTAAAGCCGTGTAGCCCCTGCATTTATTGAGGAGAGGACGCGCCGCCTGCCACTGCGCTGATGGGCGACGTGCCCTCTCAGCATTTAATGTGTCCCGTCCCATCCGCTGGCAGGTGGCGTCAAGGTCATCTAACAGGCGGCGCGCCTGCTGGGTCTGCTGGCTAACAGTGCGCCCGTGCCAAGCAGCACACTGTGTTATCCCTTCTACAAGAAGCTTCCCCGGCACGCCGAAGATACACAGATCTCGGACGACAGGACACAAAGGGATTGCACCGGCAGCAAATATTTATAGTCCCAAGTGTTATATTCTCTATGTCCCTGGGCCCACTTGTCGGGGCTCAGTGCCTTTGTGCATGCCCCCCTTCAGCTATAAAAGGGGAGGCATGCGACGCAACTCGAAAGAGAAGAACTCTAGACAGACACTCTCAAGTTCTTACAAGCTCACAAGCAATACATCACATAGTGGAGTAGGGTATTACGCTCCGGCGGCCCGAACCACTCTAAACCCCTGCGTGCTCCCGTGTGTTGATCCACCAGTCTCATAGCAAGCAAAACGCTTAGGCCCCTCCTCTCTTTAGGATTTAGGGCGGGTGCAATCCGCCACCCGGCCAGGGAGATTTCCTCCTCGACATTTGGCGCGCCAGGTAGGGGCCAGGCTTCAAGTTTTTGCTTGTTTCCTTGCTCAGCATGATGGTGCGGATCATCGAGCACCGCGCTGAAACTTTGGAAGATTTCGTGATGGAGGAGGAGGTTGCATCCTCCGCGCCATGAGTGCCCGACCGCCCCGACTCTGGGACTGCTGCCGTGCACGCCGTGCAGCAGCACACGCTAGCGCAGGCGACCCTAACTCCATCGAGGGCAGCGCCTACGGCGCTTTCTGCGGCCAGAGAGTTGCTACGCCACCCCTAGCTCTACGGCATCACCGGGGGCCATGAAGCAGTGGCGCGACGACGTCGACCGACTGCTTGGCATGGCACATTCTACTTCGACCAGATCGAGGCCTCGGTCATCCCGGCGCCAACGCGAGGCGATGGCGTCTGTGTGCTCGCCCTCCATAAGGGGTGCACAGACCGACGACCTCCGGGTGGAGCTCAACCGTAGGCGTACGGGAGAAGACGCCCAGGTCTCTTTGGAAAGGGCGCGTGAGCGCCGACAGAACGTCGAGGGTCGCAACCTCGACCGAGATTTCGCTGCGGAGGAACCACAGACACCAGTGGGCGCCCGGTACCAAACGTTTGTCCCCTTGACCAGCGTGGGCTGCGCCGCCCTCGCTGACCATCTTCGCACGACGTCATGGCTGCCCAAGTTCCGGCCACACCTATCAGAAAAATACGATGGGACAACGAACCCATCGGAGTTCCTGCAAGTATATGTCACCGCCATCACGATAGCAGGTGGAAACACCACCGTAATGGCGACATATTTTCATGTCGCCCTGTCTGGACCTGCCCGGACTTGGCTCATGAACCTCGCCCCAAGATCAATCTACTCCTGGGAAGAGCTCTATGCGGGGTTCGTGGCGAACTTTCGCTAGTGCTTATCAACAGCACGGTGTGGAGGCCCACCTCCATGCTGTGAGGCAGGAGCCAGGGGAGACCCTCCGGAAGTTCATCTCCCGCTTCACCAAGGTGCGAGGTATGATACCTCGTATTTCCGATGCCTCCATCATCATGGCCTTCCGACAGGGGGTACGTGATAAGAAAATGTTGGAGAAACTGGCCACACATGATGTGGAGACTGTCCCCACGCTCTTCGCCCTGGTGGACAAGTGTGCCAGAGCTGCTGAAGGCCGGGCATGGCACTCGGCCCCACAAACTGGGACCACCCAGACGGGTGGTTCGGGTGCCATTCCCTAGGACGGTAGAAAGAAAAAGAAGGGTCGCGGCTACGAGAAGCCGCAGTCTACCGCGCTGGTCGTCGCAGCTGCGACCGGGGGCTGGGGCGACCGCAACAAACACCCACGGCCACAAAGGGGTAGCGGCGGCTCGTGCCCTGTACATCCCAACGGTCGCCACATTGCCACGGAGTGTCGCGAGATCATTGATCTCGCAAAACGCGTCAGCGAACGCGCCAGCGAGCGACGTGAGCAGTCTTCCAGAGACGGCTCCCCACCTCACCGCCGTCCTGGCAAAGAAAAGATCGATGACGGCGAGGTGGCTGCGTCTGAACAGGACCTCGGGTATCATTCACCCGAAGGGGACCTGAAGGACGTCTTCGCAAAAGACTCCCACTCCGATGGCGACGACTAGGCGGACCACCGGCGGGATCCCATGTCCCCCGGCCTACAGAGCTGAAGCCTGCCTTCCTCCAGAAACCCATCTGGATTCCCCACGTGTCTAGCTTTCTGATAGGTTCATCCAGGAATGACCACATCCAAAGGCAGGGCCTCCTTCGTCAAATGCAGATGGGAACCTAGGGTCGGGACCTAATCCTACAAAGGTACCAGACCAAATTAGGGCTCCATAACACTCCCCCAGTTGGGAAGGACCCTTCATGGTAATGGGAGTACCCTGACCCAAGGGCAACTGTCTAGCTACGGCCGAAGGAATGCCTCCCCCAGTGTCGAAATATCTCTGTAAGTTTTATCTATAGAGCAAGTCTGAGGGGTTGAAGTTTTTCCCTTTTGTAACTAGGTAGTGCACAAGGGTATGCCAACCCGGTAGGGTCTGCCCCCATAAACCCGGCTTGTTGGCCCGCACCCATGCATGATTAGCTATAAAGGAAAACTACCCTCTCAAGATATGCCTCTACGATAGCAATTTCCTACTGCTCCACGGTCTCACCCTACAGTTTTTGATCGTGTTTTATCTAACCCACCTGCCCAGCTCCCATCCCACCAGGCATAATGACATCTGGATTGAGCAGCCAGGGTTGCAGTTTAGGACCTCTATGCGAAAGCAGGGGGACCCGACAGCCTGGGGGGCCGGCTCTGAGGAACGAGTGCTCGTTTCATGGGGTGGTCCGGAGCCTGTGCAGCCGGTTAGCCTGGTTCCGTACCCAAAACCCTGCACACTCCACCACTTCGTGACGAGCACCCTAGTACTTAGAGCTATAAGTCCTGTGGGTCCGACAACTTGGGGTCCGGAACTAGAGAAGAGACGCTTGTCTCCTGGGGTGGTCCGGAACCATGTAGCCGCTCAGCCTGGTCCCGTACCGTGGGCCTACATGTTCCACCACTCTGTGACAGGCGTCCTAGTATCTAGAACCACCATCCAGGGGGTCCGGACACACAACTTGCTTCCCCTAGCCAAAACACTGCAAATCCCGAGCATGTATCAAAGGATGAAAAATGCCAGATGACGGGGTCTACGGGTGTATCACTAACGCTCTTTAGCTAAAGCTGTGTACAGATCCAGGTCTCGGTGAGGCTGCCTTCTGAAGGTCATTGACAACTCTTTTATACGCGCTGGTGTCCAGCCTCGACACATCGAGCCTGCACCCCAGGCGGGGGGGCCAGGAACCAAGGGAAGTTAACAACAGGATCGGGCAACACACAGATAAGTGTTAAATACTGCTTAATAGATAATATCTATTACTTTACAAAAACAGGGGAAGGCCTGGGGGCTGGTTCTAAGGAACGGATGCCCGTTCCATAGGGTGGTCTGGAGCCTGTGTGGCCGGTTAGCCTGGTTCCGTACCCAAAACCCTGCACACTCCACCACTCCATGACGGGTGTCCTAGTATTTAAAACTATAGTCATGTGTGTCCAACGAACTGGAGGTCCGGTTTTGAAGAACAGGCACTTGTCTCCTGGGGGGTCCGGAAGCCATGTAGCCGCTCAGCCTGGCCCCATGCCGTGAGCCTACATACTCCACCGCCCGGCGGCAGATGTCTTAGTACTTGAAGCCACCATCTAGGGGGTTCGGACGCACAACTTGGTTTCCCAGGCTAAAATCCTACGTACATATGTTATTACATTTTACTTTCAAGCAAATGTTATTACATTCCCTCACAAACGGGACCCAGCTCCATCTCTGTAGGAATGGACTACGCTGCACTAACAAGAGTCGCGCTGGAAGCTGGCTCCGGGCTGCCTCACCAGCGGTGATGACCACCTCTGCATTGACGGATCGCCGGCAACAGCGACCACCTCTGTATCAGCAACGACAACGACCTCCGTTTAGGGCGGTACGCCAGCAGCAGCAACCACCTCAGGGCGAGCGCTGCTGTGAAAGGTCCTCGCCCCCGTCCTCCTACAGGGGCGACAACGAGTCCATTAAAGCCAAAGAGTCAGGGACTCAGCGGCAGGTGGCCCTGATGGTCCCAGCAGCGGAGGCAACCACCTCTGCAAGGGGCAGCCTCACCAGCGGCAGCCACCGCCTCAGCACCGACGACCACTGCCACCTACGCATAAGAGGTCCTCGCTCCTGTCCTCCCACGGAGTGAGGACAAGACCATCCAAGAACGCCACCACCACTCCCGCAGCGTACGGCGTCTTGGACGGTCCCCCCGTACGGCCGACGGCGCAGGAGAAGCCGTGGATGTGGCGGACCCGCGCACGGCGCGACCGTCGCCCATGTGGTGGACGGACAGCCACGCCCCGACCAAACGGCAGGAGGCAGCGTCGGAGACGGCGATAGGGCCACCCAGGCCAAGAGCCAGGCATGCGACAGCTGTCAGCGCCTGCACCTGGCCGTCCCCGCGTAGCCGAAGTTTGCCTCCTTCGCGTGGCTGGTGAACCCCTCTCCTCCCCTGAATGCTGGAGGAAGAAGGGGGCCGCTGGCCCACGCGGGAGGCAGAACCCCGGCTCGTCGCGCCTTCCGCCCCAGCGAGGATGATGAACATCCTTGAAGCTGAGGGCGGGAGGGAAGCCGCAGCCTGGCTTGCTTCTCCCCACCACGAGGTTGGTGGTCATCCTTCTGGGTGACCACCGGCGGGGGACTGCAGCCGGGCTGCATGATGAAAATCCTTGAAGCCAAATGGTGGCGGAAGGATGCCAACTCCCATGGGGTTGCACCCCTCCAACAGCAGCGGAAAGAAGACAAGATCGGCGACACCACCACGAGTGCACGCTCTCCGACGGTGAAGTCGCCGGAAGAGACAGCCTTGACGCGGATCCCTCCAGAGAACATCGGCGCACCCCATCTGGAGGCCCAGAAGGCGAAAGGGCGCGGTGGTCGCAAGAGGAGCGAGGCATGACTACTGCCCGGGAGATCGACCCCTTTTAAAGGCAGATCTCCCCGCTCGCGCCCCTGAAGCGTCACGGGTGAAGACTCCCCCGGCGTACACCAAGGATCCCGCCTTATGACATGGGGGGCAGGCCCACATGTCATGCAAACTAACCCTAAGAGGGAGCGTGCGACTGCCCTATGGTTACGCGCCCCTTCATTTTCGGGGCAACCAGCGGTCAGGAAGGCGGACCACCGTGCAAGGGGCATGCAACCGCCCCACGATTAAGCGTTCTTTCATCTTCGCCGTATCCAGCGGTCAAAGAGGCAAATCGCCACGCAAGAAGCGTACAACCGTCCCACGGCTGTGCGCTCCCTCAGCTCTGCCACAACTGGCGGTCCAACTCAGGAGCCCAGGCCCACACGTCATGTAACCGGCGTGCCGGTTACCGTGTGCAAAGAAGTCGCACCGCCGCCTGCGCCAATGCCTTGTCTTCTCGGGACTGTCACAGATTCTGAAAAGGTAAATTTTTCAGAACCAGTGCAGCAACTCGAGGCAGCCCCGCACATGGCCAAGCAATGTCGTTAAGTACGACGGTCACGGGTCAGCCAGCCATAAGAATAGGCACGACAGTTGGCGTGGTCATAAGCGGCCGGCAGTAATTGCAGCAACAGGCACACGGAAGCAGCGATCCAACCACCAGACAGACTCTGGACCCACCTGCAGGCTCGCACCCTCTCCTGAGGCGGGACCGGGGGCCACTGTCGGTACCCTAAATTAGGGGTACCCTCTCCTACAGCATAAAGGCATCGCACCCGTGCGACGTCTCTTGGCTGCGCGGAGGACCACGCCTAACTCCACCGGATGGGCGGGCCAAAGGGCGCCACGTGGCGAGGAAAGGCACCATGCCTCAGTAAGACCGGACCCCCACAGAGGGTCATCGGGCCCCTATATACATACAGGTCCGGAGCCCCAGGGTAGGTCCAAACCCCGGCAGGGTTCCGGAACGAGAAGGACCTTGGGGTATGCAGGGGTCCGGTGCTGACACGTGTGCAGGCCTTGCTCTCTGCTCCCCGCGCAGGCAAAGGCCCGCTGCTTGTGGCCCATGACATAAGCCATCGGGCCGAGTCTGACGTAAAGCCGTGTAGCCCCTGCAGTTATTGAGGAGAGGATGCGCCGCCTGCCACTGCGCTGATGGGCGACGTGCCCTCTCAGCATTTTATGTGTCCCGTCCCATCCGCTGGCAGGCGGCGTCAAGGTCATCCAGCAGGCTCAGCCTCCGTCTAATTTTATCTAATTTTATCTAACCCTTTCTACCATCCATCTGACTCAGCCTCCGTCGTACACTGTATCGCGCAACTCGTCGCATGACCGTCTTTTTTTTGCCCGGCCATGACGTGGCATGCGACAAATTTTACAACCGTCTTCTGCATCCTCTCTCTTCTATAAATACATCCCTAGCCGCCACAAAACTTCTCGTCTCGCTCCGAATCCAGATCACAGGCGTAAGAGCAGCAGTTACCAGGTACGCAGGATCCCTCTCCTCCCTCTCTTCCTCGTGCGACCAGCCGGCGCAGAGCCGCGGTAGCCCCGCGCAGCGCCCGTGCGTGCCCCTGTAGCCTCGCGCGCAGCGCGCTCAGCCCTGGCCTCGTCCCCGGCACGGCGTTGTAGCCAGCCCGACGGCGCTCTCGCCCCTTGCAGCCCCGTCCCCGCGCTCCTCCCTAGACCCGCGACCCCTACAGCAGGCGCCCATGGGCAGCCTGCGCGGCCAACGACCTCGGCGAGGCCCCCTGCGGCGCGCAGCCTGGCGCAGCTCGCTGCCAGCGGCTGGCCGAGCTCGCCCCTGCTGGGCGTGGCCTGGCGCGGCTTGCGGCGCGCGGCCGGCCGAGCTTGCCCCTGCAGCTAGTGCGGGCCATGGCCCATGGCCCCGGCGAGACTCCCCTGCTGTCCGAGCCTGCTCATGGCGGCTGCACGGTGGTTTTTTTATGCGTGCGTGTGTTTGTGAGCAGGTGGAGGAGATGCTAGCCACTCTAGATCCCACTCAGTTGGTCCAGTTGTGGTTGAGATCCATGTGGCCCTTCGTGTGGCTTCGCTTTGGCCAATAGAATCGCGCCACATAATTTAAATTCGAAAAATGTTATTTATTCAATATAAATTGCGTCGTAAACCCGTCACGACTTGTTCCAGTCGCGTTAACTTCGTAACAACATCAATTTCGTATTAGTCACGCTATTTTGGTATGTCGCAGGTCTTAATTAATTAATTATTTGTTCATTTGATAGTGTTTAGAGAATGACTCTTCAATTAAAACTAATACATAGTTCTAACTTGCGTTTACAAATACTCGTTAATTTGATGAATGCCAACTCAAACATTTTACATTAATACTTGCTTAGTGTATGCGCGTTATTTATTTAGATATTTCTTGTATGTCGCGCATGCTGTTCCGCGCGCGATGGCGTGCTGGGTCGCGTGTGCTGTTTTGCGCGCGTCTCCACACGTTGTCTTCGCGTGTCGCGCATGCGGATCGTGCGCACCGCCGCGCGTTGTCCGCACGCTAAGTCACGTATGTCGCGCGACGTCTGCGTGTGATAATAAATTGATTCACTTATAAACACTTATGTTAATAGCGATAATTTGTCGGTTCGCGTATTTTAGATAGTTAACTTAAGGTTTCCTCGACTAATAATTGTTAGATTAATATTCTAATTAGATTAAAAGTGTAGTGTTCAACTTGCGCTTTGATAATAAACATTAACATGGTTAATATTAGTTTAAATACTTTTTATTTATTTAATACTTGTTTAGTTTAAGCACGACATCTAATTAGTTTTCTCCGCCTGTCGCATGGCCTGTTCCGCATGCGGAGGCACGCTGTTTCGCGTGTCATTCGCGTGCTGCTTGTACGTTGTCATCGTTCGTTCACGCGTTTACGCCACGCGTATGGTTCGCGTGTTGCCGTGCGCGCTGTCCGTGTGCTCTTCCGCGCGTGCCATAGGGTTGTTTTGCGTGTCGTCGCACTTGCTAATTCACACGCTGTTCGGTCACGTCGCCGCTCTCATAAATCACTATTCAGGCGCTTTGATAAAGTCGCTTTGCTGCATCGTTCATGTTAAATAATTAATTTCTTGTTTAGCGACGGTTAGTTAAAATAGCAGTTTGATCGAACCTGTTAAGCGATTAGGCCGACTTAGATGTTATATTCAATATTCGATTATTATAAAACGATATAATTTAGTGGTACTCGTACGTTGTGTCGTTTATAAATTTATTATATGTTTAAACATAGTGAGTCTTATGCGTCGTGTTCATAAATATAATCCGATCAGTTTAAAAATATGGTTTTCGATCAAATTACAATCTCGATTAATGCCACATTAGATATTTATTTAGAGTATCTTCCGCAAACAATTTATATTAATTAGAATCGACCTAGAGCATAGGTTACGCGTTTTTTGGCAAACCTTCCGAAAACCATACCGTCTCAGCCATAGTTTCGATTTCGGCGCTTATTTCCTCGCGTAACTGTAGAAGCGATCTCTATTTTATAGTACACGTTTTTATAATGGTTTCCTTTGTATGGTGTAATGTTCTTATGCATGTATATGTTTGTTTGTCTATATCTGTTCGTATTCGCTGCACGTCGCGAATAGATTGCGATCTGTTCCCGAGCTTCGAAGAATCGACGATCAAGATTTGGTGAACCACTGGTCCTGAGATCAAGCTCTTCGAGTTCTACGAGATTAAAGACCCTGAGCATCTGTTTGGTGAAGGCAAGTGTCCTCTGACCTATTATGTCCCATTTACTTTATAATTCATCAACCCGCATACCATGATCAACCTAAGGATTGACTAGCTTTGTATTTACCTTGTCCTTGATTACCTTTTGGGTTATTATGGTTAGCTTCATGCTATTGCTTTACTTTAATCAATGAACATGATGTGAACACTTATGATATGATGTTGTCATTTTGATTATGATGATGGTACTGTGACATTTAAGGGGGCTCAAGCTGTTTCTCGAGTGCCTCTCCGTAAGGACCTGTTCGTTGGATGACCGCCCAGGAAAATAGTGCAACCATGAGGGTGGAATGGGACGCCCTTAGCTGAATAATTAGAGGAACTGAGGTGTAGTTCGCTTCGCCGTCGTGCCGTCAATGGGGCTCGATGTATGCGGCTCGCTCTGCCAAGGTTGGTTTGCCCCTTGGGGAGGAGTGCGGTACATTTAGGAAACCTAACGGGCGGCTACATCCTCAGGGAATCTTTGTAAAGGCTACGTAGTGAGACCCTGCCTATTCACCTTGGTAGTGTTTAAGGGTTTGATCGGCCCGAGGCAAGAGGGAATCACAGCTTGTGGGTAAAGTGCGCAACCTCTGCAGAGTGTTATGAAAACTGATATATCAGCCGTGCTCGCGGTTATGAGCGGCCAAGGGAGCTCCATTGATTAGGGATACTTGATTAGGGATACTTGATTAGGGATACTTGATTAGGGATACTTGATTAGAGATACTTGATCAGAGATGTATGGTTTACAGGTGGTGATGAGGATGAAGGTTTTGGTTATGACAATGGTAATGGTAAATTGTATTCTTTCCATTTGGAAAGGGTACATTGGGTTAATAACTTGGGTTAATGCTAAAACCTGCCTTTCTACTAGTAATAATAACCTGACCAACTAAAAGTAACTGCTTGACTTAACCCCACATAAAGCTAGTCCACTACAGCCAAACATGACATTTGCTGAGTACATTGATGTGTACTCACCCTTGCTTTCACAAAACACCAGGTTGCCTTTGGTGCAATCTATGCTCAGGTAAAGAAGAAGGTGTCAAGGCGGATCTCCAGGAGTTTCAGGACTTCGACGAGTTCAAGGATTAGGCTAGCGACCTCCCCCAGTCAGCTGCCTATGGTGGGTTGTTTACATTGGCTACGTTTCAATTCTGTGTACTTTGATTTATATTATGTAAATGACTCTAGTCTGCAATATTATTACTTACTCTTTATTGTAATTCGAAGCATTGTGCTATGATGAGTCATTTATGTAATCGCTGTGTACGTGAATTATTGATCCTGGCACGTACATGGTTCGCATTTGGTTTACCTTCAAAACCGGGTGTGACATAAGTGGTATCAAAGCCTTGCTGACTGTAGGACCGCTGACCTAGAGTAGCATTGGCCATTTTAAGGACTTATTGATTATTACTTCACCTCATCCTTGATTCTGATTCAAAATATTAGTCACCTCGACTAATTTTATGTTGTGCTCCTATATGCCCCGTGCCAAAAGGTATTTTATTCTAATATGGTCTATACTTCTCTCAATCTATTAGATCTGATCTCACTCTTGTGCTTTCGACATCTTTGTAGATGCCCTGAACATAACCCTCTTGTCTTTTGGGATTTATTCCTCTTTCATCATTAAAATTTCTACCATTTGGCAATCCTTATTCCTTTGTTATTGACATACTCGTATCCTGAATTCTTTAATACTCTTGTTTCAAATACTTACACCTGAATTTCTACTGCATACTTAGACATTTCAGTTTATATGTCCATGAACTCGTCTTCTGAGACCCCTTCCTATTCTGTTGTGAAGTTGTTATCTTTTAGCTTTTTCTGTTCCCTTGGTCTTGGTACGCTCGTACCATTGGAATCTTGCATACTAATATTCTTATATATGCTTACCTTCATATCCCAATGACTGTTCAAAACCTTTCAGTTAATATGCCCTTGATCAACCTTGCTTCTTGATGGTCCATGAGCGACCATTTCATTTCGCACATCCTTGGTGATCTCGTTGTTTCCATATAACTTCCTTCGGTAATGAATTTTTACCTAAACCCTCCTATTGGAACCTTACCTATTGTACCCTTGATTATTTTCTCCACTTCATAACTTTGCGAGTCTTGCTTTAACTCTATCCTTTGCTATGCTCTTCGTTATTATCATCTTTACCCTTGACACCTCTATATCTTTCATTGATGTTTATCTTATACCTGTCATTTAAAATCTTCTGTCTTCCATATCAATCTGAGCGTTGAACTTTACCTATTTTTCCCTTAGTTGTATCCTCTTCTTTGCCGCTTGCGAGTTTCTAACTCCATCCATCTTTGTGCTTCCGTTTGTTGTTGCCTTTACCTTCCTCATCTCTCGATCTGACCTTGGTGATTACACTATGTCTACTATCTAAAATCTCCAATCTCTTATCCCAATTTGAGAGCGGTGTTTTACTTATCTCACCCTTGACAACATCCTCTTCTTTACCGCGTGCAAGCCTTGACTTAACTCCATTCCTTGTTGTACTTGTACCACTTGCTCTTCTATGCCTTCATCTTTTCTCTTACACCCTTGTACGTTATCGCCTTTGGCCCTTGCGATATTGATGTCTTCTACCTAAATGCTGATCTTGAACTTATCCTTTAAAAGCCTCCCTTTCTTTCAACCTAATTTGAGAACGGTGAGTTACCTATTTCCCCCTTGATTTCCTTGCCCTTTTGTCGCCTTACAAGTGTTGTCTTAATCCCATCCTTTGATGTGTTTCTAATTGTTATCACCATTACCTTGTCATCCATCAATCCTACCTTAATACTTATCTATATGTCTGCTCTTTTAAAATCTTCTCTCTTCCACCCTAATTTGAGAGTGGCTATTTACCCATCTAGCCCTTAGACGTACCCTCTCCTTTTTCACTTGCAGATCATGTCTTAACTCCATCCTTTATGGTACTTATATCTTTTGTCTTATGCCTATTTACCTCATCTCCTACATCCTTGTCCGTTATTACCTTTAAAACCCTCGTGATATCTATGCCCTTACCCTCCTGCTTATCTTGAACCTACCCTTTAAAGTCTCCTCTTTTCCATCCCTGTTCGAGGATAATGCCTCATCTATCTCATCATTGACTGCTCCCCCTTCTCTCACACCTTGCAAGCTTTTCCTCAAATACATTCTTTGTCATGTGTTTGACCGTTATCACCTTAACCCTTGTCATCCCTCGATCTTCACCTTGATGCTTATCATGCACCCATATTATAAAGCTTCCTTTCAAGAGTGTTGTCTTACCTCTCCCCGCTCTTGTTTGTCCCCTTTTTCCTCTGTCGCGTTGCAAGTCTTAGCTTTTGCTCGATATCACCCTTACCCACCTAATATCTAGATCTTTCCATGATGCTTATCCTATGCCTACCTTTTGAATTATCATCTTTCCCATCTCGATTTGAGAATGGTGTTTTACCTACCCTACCCTTGGTTGCATTTTCTCCCTTGTAGATTACAGTCCTTGCTTTAACTCCATCCCTTATTGTACTCGTGTCTCTATCCTACACGTCTTGTTCTTCTCCTTGTCCTTCAACAACCTCAAAGAGCAGTTTTTCCCTTTTTAAGAAGGACCACCATGTAACTAAAAGGAACGTATAGCAACGAGATGTTTGTTGTTGTGTGCTCGTGATGGTTGTCCTTGTGTGATGACTGATTTGCTTCTTTATGATGAATGTTGATGTGTTGTGGCCCTTGGTCCGCAATGACATCAGTTTACTAAGTGAGTGCCATATAGTTGGGTAGTTGGGTTCTCTTTTCCTGCTCTCTCCCTTTAATCCGTCTATGCTTACCTCTTTTATCTCTCTACCCTTTCCTCTTGTACCTGCTCAGTTGGCAGAGTCCGAGTCGAATCAAAGAATCTATGTGCCAACCTTGTTCTCTTGCTAGTCTTCCCTTGAAACACAATACCATCAACCTATCCCTATCAAAATACAACACCATCCTTGTTTCACGCTAGCTGTCACTCTCTTTCTGATATAAATGTCTAAATGTCCTTGTTTCATATTTGCCCTTTGTATATATCATGAACTATGTGAAACCTTGTCTCACTCTCCCTTTTTCCCCCTACCTAGATGATGAATCCCAATGAATATAAAGTGGATGATGTCAACGACAAGATTCCAACCTCGACGATGGTGAAAAGGAAGGATGAGTCACATAGATATCTGCTGAATGGAATGAAGAACAACAAGAGGACCAGAAAGATGTTTGGGTACAAGATTAAACCACCTCAACCGCAAGCAGAAGCGCCAAAGCTCGTGAATACCCAAATAGGAGAATCAAATCAAGCTCAGTTGTTCAGCATGCAGGCAACCGATCAACCATCATCTGCTGGCAATCAAGCAAAGTTGACTCACAGATAGGTCAAAGTAAGAGGTGTTTGTTTCTACTGCAAAGAAGAAGGGCACTTCTTTTGCCAATGCCCCAAGAAGCGTCTAGACCGGCTCGTGAAGAAGACCTTCAAGCAGAACTCAACCAGTGATAATCCAGAAGAAATTGTCTTCACTCGCTCAAAGTACAAATTAATTCAAACAAGCGATGAGAGTGGCAGGTTGCTAGACATAAGAGTTGAGCCGAGAGAGTGTTGAGTCTCTTTTAGTGGGTAGATCTATTTGTAAGATCTTGTGAACAACCGATGAACCAACCTTGTTTTTCTTGCTAGCTTCTTCTTGAATCTCGGGGCGAGATTCCTGTTAAGGGGGTTAGATTTGTAACACCCTGAATTTGGGGATATAAAATTTCTTTCCTAATATCCACCAAATTCAGGTGTTACCCTCTTCTTTACCTGCTTTTCTTCACTTTTTCTAAATAAGGGAGTGTTATTTTGTTATATATATATATATATGAGTCTTTGGCGTAGTAAAATAAAATCATGTAGAAGCTTTGATTGTTGCATTCAAGTCGTTGTATAGTGTTTATGAGTGTAAAGGTTTTTCAAACTATATCGAATTATCTTGATCTTGTTTATGGAGGCTTTCGGTAACCTTCGAAACGTTTCTCCGAGTATTAAAATATGAATTTTTAGTCTTTCTAATATTAATTAAATACCAAAAATGTAGTAGTTGCGAAAACTATAAGTTTTTTTTGGAAACTCGATAATATAAATATATTTCTCTTCCTCTCGTTGATCCGTTCCCGATCTAATGCTCTTTTTCACGAGATCATCGAACTGCTTCTTCTCGCGAACGGCATGCTGCTCACGTCGTCGACATAATCCTTGTCTATCCCCGTCTACCCCTTCGCCTTCCACCCCGTCATCTTGGGTCCGCGAGCCACCTCTGACCATTTTTGTCTAATTTTATCTAACCCTTTCTACCATCCATCTGACTCAGCCTCCGTCGTACACTGTATCGTGCAACTCGTCGCATGACCGTCTTTTTTTTTCCCCGACCATGATGCGGCATGCGACAAATTTTACAATCGTCTTCCGCATCCTCTCTCTTCTATAAATACAGCCCTAGCCGCCGCAAAACTTCTCGTCTCGCTCCGAATCCAGATCACAGGCGTAAGAGCAGTAGTTACCAGGTACGCAGGATCCCTCTCCTCCCTCTCTTCCTCGCGCGACCAGCCGGCGCAGAGCCGCGGTAGCCCCACGCAGCGCCCGTGCGCGCCCCTGTAGCCTCACGCGCAGCGCGCTCAGCCCCGGCCTCGTCCCCGGCACGGCGTCGTAGCTAGCCCGACGGTGCTCTCGCCCCTTGCAGCCCCGTCCCCACGCTCCTCCCTAGACCCGCGACCCCTACAGCAGGCGCCCATGGGTAGCCTGCGCGGCCAACGACCTCGGCGAGGCCCCCTGCGGCGCGCAGCCTGGCGCAGCTCGCTGCCAGCGGCTGGCCGAGCTCGCCCCTGCTGGGCGCGGCCTGGCGCGGCTTGCGGCGCGCGGCCGGCCGAGCTCGCCCCTGCAGCTAGTGCGGGCCATGGCCCATGGCCCCGGCGAGACTCCCCTGCTGTCCGAGCCTGCTCATGGCGGCTGCACGGTGGTTTTTTTATGCGTGCGTGTGTTTGTGAGCAGGTGGAGGAGATGCTAGCCACTCTAGATCCCACTCAGTTGGTCCAGTTGTGGTTGAGATCCATGTGGCCCTTCGTGTGGCTTCGCTTTGGCCAATAGAATCGCGCCACATAATTTAAATTCGAAAAATGTTATTTATTCAATATAAATTGTGTCGTAAACCCGTCACGACTTGTTCCAGTCGCGTTAACTTCGTAACAACATCAATTTCGTATTAGTCACGCTATTTTGGTATGTCGCAGGTCTTAATTAATTAATTATTTGTTCATTTGATAGTGGTTAGAGAATGACTCTTCAATTAAAACTAATTCATAGTTCTAACTTGCGTTTACAAATACTCGTTAATTTGATGAATGCCAACTCAAACATTTTACATTAATACTTGCTTAGTGTATGCGCGTTATTTATTTATATATTTCTTGTATGTCGCGCATGCTGTTCCGCGCGCGATGGCGTGCTGGGTCGCGCGTGCTGTTTTGCGCGCGTCTCCACACGTTGTCTTCGCGTGTCGCGCATGCGGATCGTGCGCACCGCCGCGCGTTGTCCGCACGCTAAGTCACGTATGTCGCGCGGCGTCTGCGCGTGATAATAAATTGATTCACTTATAAACACTTATGTTAATAACGATAATTTGTCGATTCGCGTATTTTAGATAGTTAACTTAAGGTTTGCTCGACTAATAATTGTTAGATTAATATTCTAATTAGATTAAAAGTGTAGTGTTCAACTTGCGCTTTGATAGTAAACATTAACATGGTTAATATTAGTTTAAATACTTTTTATTTATTTAATACTTGTTTAGTTTAAGCACGACATCTAATTAGTTTTCTCCGCCTGTCGCATGGCCTATTCCGCATGCGGAGGCACGCTATTTCGCGTGTCATTCGCGTGCTGCTTGTACGTTGTCATCGTTCGTTCACGCGTTTACGCCACGCGTATGGTTCGCGTGTTGCCGTGCGCGCTGTCCGTGTGCTCCTCCGCGCGTACCACAGGGTTGTTTCGCGTGTCGTCGCACTTGCTAATTCACACGTTGTTTGGTCACGTCGCCGCTCTCATAAATCGCTATTCAGGTGCTTTGATAAAGTCGCTTTGCCGCATCGTTCATGTTAAATAATTAATTTCTTGTTTAGTGACGGTTAGTTAAAATAACAGTTTGATCGAACCTGTTAAGCGATTAGGCCGACTTAGATGTTATATTCAATATTCGATTATTATAAAACGATATAGTTTAGTGGTACTCGTACGTTGTGTCGTTTATAAATTTATTATATGTTTAAATATAGTGAGTCTTATGCGTCGTGTTCATAAATATAATCCGATCAGTTTAAAAATATGGTTTTCGATCAAATTACAATCTCGATTAATGCCACATTAGATATTTCTTTAGAGTATCTTTCGCAAACAATTTATATTAATTAGAATCGACCTAGAGCATAGGTTACGTGTTTTTTGGCAAACCTTCCGAAAACCATACCGTCTCAGCCATAGTTTCGATTTCGGCGCTTATTTCCTCGCGTAACTGTAGAAGCAATCTCTATTTTATAGTACACGTTTTTATAATGGTTTCCTTTGTATGGTGTAATGTTCTTATGCATGTATATGTTTGTTTGTCTATGTCTGTTCGTATTCGCTGCACGTCGCGAATAGATTGCGATCTGTTCCCGAGCTTCGAAGAATCGACGATCAAGATTTGGTGAACCACTGGTCCTGAGATCAAGCTCTTCGAGTTCTACGAGATTAAAGACCCTGAGCATCTGTTTGGTGAAGGCAAGTGTCCTCTGACCTATTATGTCCCATTTACTTTATAATTCATCAACCCGCATACCATGATCAACCTAAGGATTGACTAGCTTTGTATTTACCTTGTCCTTGATTACCTTTTGGGTTATTATGGTTAGCTTCATGCTATTGCTTTACTTTAATCAATGAACATGATGTGAACACTTATGATACGATGTTGTCATTTTGATTATGATGATGGTACTGTGACATTTAAGGGGGCTCGAGCTGTTTCTCGAGTGCCTCTCCGTAAGGACCTGTTTGTTGGATGACCGCCCAGGAAAAGTGCAACCATGAGGGTGGAATGGGACGCCCTTAGCTGAATAATTAGAGGAACTGAGGTGTAGTTCGCTTCGCCGTCGTTTCGTCAATGGGGCTCGGTGTATGCGGCTCGCTCTGCCAAGGTTGGTTTGCCCCTTGGGGAGGAGTGCAGTACATTTAGGAAACCTAACGGGCGGCTACATCCTCAGGGAATCTTTGTAAAGGCTACGTAGTGAGACCTTGCCTATTCACCTTGGTAGTGTTTAAGGGTTTGATCGGACCGAGGCAAGAGGGAATCACGGCTTATGGGTAAAGTGCGCAACCTCTGCAGAGTGTTATGAAAACTGATATATCAGCCGTGCTCGCGGTTATGAGCGGCCAAGGGAGCTCCATTGATTAGGGATACTTGATTAGGGATACTTGATTAGGGATACTTGATTAGGGATACTTGATTAGAGATACTTGATCAGAGATGTATGGTTTACAGGTGGTGATGAGGATGAAGGTTTTGGTTATGACAATGGTAATGGTAAATTGTATTCTTTCCGTTTGGAAAGGGTACATTGGGTTAATAACTTGGGTTAATGCTAAAACCTGGCTTTCTAATAGTAATAATAACCTGACCAACTAAAAGTAACTGCTTGACTTAACCCCACATAAAGCTAGTCCACTACAGCCAAACAAGACATTTGCTGAGTACATTGATGTGTACTCACCCTTGCTTTCACAAAACACCAGGTTGCCTTTGGTGCAATCTATGCTCAGGTAAAGAAGAAGGTGTCGAGGCGGATCTCCAGGAGTTTCAGGACTTCGACGAGTTCAAGGATTAGGCTAGCGACCTCCCCCAGTCAGCTGCCTGTGGTGGGTTGTTTACATTGGCTACGTTTCGATTCTGTGTACTTTGATTTATATTATGTAAATGACTCTAGTCTGCAATATTATTACTTACTCTTTATTGTAATTCGAAGCATTGTGCTATGATGAGTCATTTATGTAATCGCTGTGTACGTGAATTACTGATCCTGGCACGTACATGGTTCGCATTCGGTTTACCTTCAAAACCGGGTTTGACATTTATGGGAAGAGCACTTGCAAGAATCCCCTGTCTGACCGCAATCGCAGCAAAATAAACCCGAGAACCTCCCTGCATGCAACTCCCCTACTGCCCTTGCCCCTTTCGGGTAAGGTAGTCTTCCACTAGCTTTCCTAATTAGTTAGCCAATGGGTCCCATTCCTCCCTTGTGGTGGCACGTTTTCCCGGGTGGTTCTCCATGTTCCCATTAACATAATGATCTTAACATGAACAGTTAATAATAAACTGATAACAAAAGTGTGAACATGAGTAATGTATATCTCTATACCCAAAACCATATAAAGCAATAGCATATACTACCCAAAAATTCAGTGGTAAAACAAGGTATAAATATAGCCAAAACTAGGGTAACCTATTGGATCCCATCAAATTAACCTATGCAGATCATTATGATTAATAAGAACATGACTGGGTAAAAAGGAAGTGATCAAGAGCACAACTTGCCTTCAATGAGCTCATGCTCAGCAACTTCTACCTGCTAGGCACCAGGATCCTCAGCCACTGGCTCTTCTACTCGCCACAATACAAACAAGCACAGTATAAAGTAGAAATTAACATCACACCAAACATGTAAACAAAATACATAATAATAATCTACACATTAAAATAAGATCCTAGGAACAAAAATAATTTTGGAGTTATAGATTTTAAGTTATGAATTTTCAAAGATTTTATGTACTTGAAATATGATTAAGTGAGAAATTAATTTTACTACTGTTATCATGTAAAAACAGAGACTCTAGGTGATAAACAATAATATTACAAAATTTTAGAAACTAGAATGGATCAATTTGGACATAATATGAATTTTCTATGAATTATACAAATTCTAGGAATTGGTTTCATATTAAAAACTCATTTTCTAATTCATTTTCCTGATTTCCCAAGTCCCTGGACTGCGCCTCAAATACTAGAAAAGGAAGGGGCTCAACGCAAGAAACCCGAGACACAACGAACAGTTGCACAGGATTGCGGGTTTGTTTCCATAAAACAGGGGGTCTTTTTAGCAAATGTAACACGGCGAAGGGGTACGCAGCGCTCTCGGGCGTTGGATTAGAAGTCTACGGCACAGATCATACCTACCCGAGATCGAATCGGTATGCCATCTCATCCATTGGATCACACAACAACGCTCTGGATTTAAATACCTACATGACAATTATCGTCCGCTTGTTTTGAATCGGACGGCACACGCCCCATCTGGCCGAAGCGGTATCCCTAGTCTAATCCAGGCCACAGTTCACATGATCAACGGCCCACACCCCGTCTTCCATCCGCGTCGCGCGGCTACGGCGAAGAGAACCCCCACCCGGCGGCGCACTCGCTGGAGTCACCAGACCGAGCACGGCAGGTGGACCAGATCCCCAATTAGTCCCTACTACACAAAGGATTGGCAACGACGAACACGGAGGAGGTGAATTTACTGAGGATCGGGCGCGCGGGCGAGCTGACCACGAGACCAGGCAGCTTGTCTACGCTCCGCCCACTCCAGCAAACAATTAAGGGGTGCACGGTCGTCGATTCCGCTCGCATGCACCACGGATGGCTACGCTCTCGCTTGGTGTAGACCCCCGACCCCTCCTACGGCTTCAGGCGGCGGAGAATGGACGGGAAGGCACAGCGGCGCCCCCAATCTTGCTTCCCTCCGCTTTTCTCTCTCTCACCCAATCCACGACAAGGTCAACAGAGGCGCGATAGGTGGATAGGGTTAGGGCTTCGGCCACTCGGTACTTAAAACCCTGCAGGCCGGTCCAGGTGCACGCAACGGATCCCCCAAGTTCGATGGCGAGGTGCCGCCATAATCGGTACGGTGGTTGGACGGAGGTGCTGACGACCTGGGTCCACCCTCTAGTGGGCGCCCGCGTCGCACAGCCAGCTGAGCTAAGTCACGGGACCTTCCTGTAAGCCACTCAGAGGGAAAAAGGGCAGCTAACACTGACGCTATCGGACTGTCTGGTGAGCCAACTGCGCCAGCGGCCAACGGTCGTCCGCGCGATCAATGCGCAACACGTGGCCAGCTCCAACAGTCGGCTGGGTGCACCGGACTATACGGTGTGCACCGGACAGAGGCCGATGCACCAACCGGTCCCGAGGAGCAATGGTCGGCTGCACCCCATAAGAAAGGAGATCGTGCACCAGACATGAACAGTGGTTGTCCGGTGGGCACCAGACTGTCCGGTGCACTACTCGATAGAAGGCAAGAATGGCCTTCCAAATTGATCTCAAACGGCTCCTAGCTACCTTGGGGCTATAAATGGGACCCCTAGGCGCATGGAACACAATACCAAGCATTTTCTAAGCATACTAAGGCATCCAGACTCCGCTCCCACGCATTTGATTTGTTGTGTTAGTGATTTGAGCTCCATTCGAGTTGTGAACTCCCCGTGTTGTCCTTTGAGCTCAAGTCTTCACTTGTGTGCGTGGTTGTGCTGCGTATTTGAGTCTTGTGTGTGTTGCTCTCCTCCCTTACTTCTGTGTTTCTTTTGTGATCATCATTGTAAGGGCGAGAGGCTCCAAATTGTGGAGATTCCTCGCAAACGGGAGAAAGACTATAAGGAAGAAAGTCGTGGTATTCAAGTTGATCATTGGATCGCTTGAAAGGGGTTGAGTGCAACCCTCGTCCATTGGGACGCCACAACGTGGAAGTAGGCAAGTGTTACTTGGCCGAACCACGGGATAAAAATCACGTGTCTTGTGTGTTGCTTTTTGTGACTGTTTTGTTCGCACGAGCGTGTTTCATAGCCACTTGATTTAACTAACACTTTAATAATTAAGTGTGTGGCTATTTAGTGTTTGATTTTACAGGATCACCTATTCACCCCCCCTCTAGGTGCTCTCAATTGGTATCGGAGCCATACTCTTCCTCTAAGGGACTAACCGCCTGAAGAGATGGATCCTAAGGGAAAGGGGATGGTGGTCAACGTCAAGGAGAAGGAGTCCCTCTTCAACGAGCCAAGAGATGACAAGCCCACTGACTCAGGCTCGAGTCACAAAAAGAGGGATGGGAAGAAGAAGAAGAGACACATCAAGAAGATCATCTACTACGACAGCGATGCATCTTCTTCTTCACCAAGGGACGACGACGACTCCTCGTCCAAGAAAAAGACGGTTAATCAAAACTATTCCTTTGATTACTCTCGCATTCCCTATAACTCAAATGCGCATCTACTTTCAATTCCCCTCGGAAAACCTCCACACTTTGATGGAGAGGACTATTCATTTTGGAGTCATAAAATATGTAGTCATTTATTTTCTCTCCATCCTAGCATATGGGAAATTGTAGAAAATGGGATGCATTTCGATAGCACTGATAATTGTGTGATCATTAATGAAAAAATTCATAAGAATGCCCAAGCCACTACTGTCTTGCTAGCTTCACTTTGCAGGGATGAATATAATAAAGTGAGTGGCTTGGACAACGCTAAGCAAATCTGGGACACCCTCAAGATATCTCATGAGGGAAACGACACCAATATGATCACAAAGATGGAACTAGTGGAAGGTGAGCTGGGGAGGTTCGCGATGATCAGGGGAGAGGAGCCAGCTCAGACGTACAACAGGCTCAAGACTCTGGTCAACAAGATCCGAAGCTATGGAAGCACAAGATGGACGGATCATGATGTCGTCCGACTCATGCTAAGGTCATTCACTGTAATTGACCCCCATCTTGTCAATCTTATTCGTGAAAACCCCAGGTACACCAAGATGACGCCCGAGGAGATCCTTGGAAAATTTGTGAGCGGGCGCATGATGGTGAAGGAGGCGCGATACATGGACGATGCGCTAAATGGTCCACTGCCCATCTACGAGTCGCAGCCCGTTGCTCTCAAAGCAACGAGCAGCAGGGAGACACTACCGAGCAAGGTAGCACAAGTGAAGGCTGTCGGGCTCAACAAGGACAAAATGGCACTCATCATCAAGCGCTTCAAAACCGCCTTGAAAGGACGCAAGGAATACCCCAACAAGAATAAAACAAGGGAAAGCGCTCCTGCTTCAAATGCGGTAAGACTGGTCATTTCATAGCACAGTGCCCCGATAATGATAATGACTAGGGACAAGAAGAGCACGGGAAGAGGGAGAAGAAGGAAACCTACAAGAAGGCGAAGGGCGAGGTGCACCTTGGAAAGGAATGGGATTCTGACTGCTCTTCATCCGACTCTGACGATGAAGGATTGGTTGCCTCGGCCTTCGACAAGTCTTCACTCTTCCCCAACGAACGCCATACTTGCCTCATGGCTAAGGAGAAGAAGGTACGTATTCGAGATTCTCCTAAGTACTCTTCTTCTAGTGATGAGGATTCTTCCGATGATGAAGTAGATTACACTGACTTGTTTAAAGGACTAGATAGAGCAAAGGTAGACAAAATTAATGAATTAATTGATGCTCTAAATGAAAAGGATATATTGCTAGAAAAGCAAGAGGATATATTATATGAGGAACATGACAAGTTTGTTAGTGTTCAAAAATCTCTTGCTTTAGAAATTAAGAGAAATGAAATGCTATCGTTTGAGTTATCTGTTTACCATGAATCTGTCTCTAGTTTAAAGAAGTTAAATGATGAATTAAAAGTTAATCTAGAGGAAGTTAACAAAACTAGTTCATGTGTAGAGCATGTTGTTATTTGTAATAGATGTAAGGATTTTGATGTTGATGCCTGTGATGAACATCTTGCTTCTATTACTAAATTAAATAATGAGGTGGCAAGTCTTAATGCTCAACTTAAGACTGGCATGGTTGATTTTGATAAATTGAAATTTGCTAGGGATGCCTACACTGTTGGTACACACCCTTCAATTAAGGATGGACTTGGTTTTCGAAAGGAAACTAAGAACTTAACAAGCCAAAGGACTCTCGTTCCTTTGGCGAGTAGTCCTCAAAGGAACCATTCTTTTATTTATGGTAAGAAAATTCCTAGTCGTTCTCATTATAATAAGAGTTATGTTCAAGCTGCTTATAATGATTCACATGCTATGTTTGCCTCTAGCTCCACTTTTGTTCATGGTAGAAGTAGGCCTAGGAGAAATCATGTTGTGTCTCATGCTCCTAGGAGAATGTGCAATGAACCTTCTACCATTTATCATGCTTGCAATACTTCATTTGTACTTTCATGTAAGAACACAAAAGTAGTTGCTAAGAAGTTGGGATCCAAATGCAAGGGAGATAAGACTTGTATCTGGGTTCCAAAAGTTATTGTGACTAACCTTGTAGGACCCAACAAGAGTTGGGTACCTAAAACCCAAGCTTAAATTCCTTGCAGGTTTATGCATCCGGGGGCTCTAGCTGGATTATCGACAGTGGATGCACAAACCACATGACAGGGGAGAAGAAGATGTTCACCTCCTACGTCAAGAACAAGGATTCCTAGGATACGATCATCTTTGGAGATGGGAACCTAGGCAAGGTCAAAGGCTTGGGCAAGATAGCCATCACTAACGAGCACTCAATATCGAATGTATTTCTAGTAGAGTCGCTTGGGTACAACCTTCTGTCTGTAAGTCAATTATGTCACATGGGTTACAATTGTCTGTTTACAAATGTTGATGTATCTGTCTTTAGAAAGAGTAATGGTTCATTAGCTTTTAAGGGTGTATTAGACGGCAAACTCTACTTAGTTGATTTTTCGAAAGAGAATGCTGATCTAGATGCATGCTTAATAGCTAAGACTAATATGGTTGGCTTTGGCATCGCCATCTAGCACATGTTGGGATGAAGAACCTTCATAAGCTTCTAAAGGGAGATCATGTGTTAGGACTAACCGATGTCTGTTTTGAGAAAGACAGACCTTGTGCAGCATGTCAGGCAGGGAAACAGGTGGGAAGCACACATCACGGCAAGAATGTAATGACAACATCAAGACCACTGGAGCTCCTTCACATGGATCTTTTCGGACCCGTTACCTATCTAAGCATCGGGGGAAGTAAGTATGGTCTTGTAATTGTTGATGATTTTTCCCGCTTCACTTAGGTGTTCTTTTTATAGGATAAGTCAGAAACCCAAGGGACCCTAAAGCGCTTCTTAAGGAGAGCTCAAAATGAGTTTGAGCTTAAAGTGAAAAAGATAAGGAGCGACAATGGGTCCAAATTCAAGAATCTACAAGTTGAAGAGTTTCTTGAGAAGGAAGGCATCAAGCATGAGTTCTCCACTCCCTACACACCACAGCAAAACGGTGTAGTAGAGAGGAAGAACATGACGCTTATCGATATGGCGAGAACGATGATTGGAGAGTTCAAGACGCCCGAGCGGTTTTGGTCGAAAGCTGTGAACACAGCCTGCCACGCCATAAACCGGCTCTATATTCATCGCCTCCTCAAGAAGACCTCCTATGAACTTCTTACTGGTAACAAACCCAATATCTCTTACTTTCGTGTATTTGGGAGCAAATGCTATATTCTGGTGAAGAAAGGTAGACACTCTAAATTTGCTCCCAAGGTTGTAGAAGGGTTTTCACTAGGATATGACTCAAATACAAAGGCGTATAGGGTCTTCAACAAATCATCGGGATTAGTTGAAGTCTCTAGCGACGTTGTATTTGATGAGACTAATGGCTCTCCAAGAGAGCAAGTTGATCTTGATGATATAGATGAAGATGAAGTTCCGATGGCTGCAATGCGCATGATGGCGATAGGTGATGTGCGACCACAGGAACTACAGGAACAAGATCAGCCTTCTTCCTCGACACTGGTGCATCCCCCAACTCAAGATGATGGACATGTACCTCAAGAAGAAGGGCAGGATCAAGGGGGAGCACAGGAAGATCAAGTGATGGAGGAAGAAGCACCATGGGCCCCTCCAACTCAAGTCCGAGCGTCAATCCAAAGACATCACCCCGTCGATCAAATTCTGGGTGACATCAGCAAGGGAGTAACTACTCGCTCACGATTAGCAATTTTTTGTGAGCATTACTCGTTTGTCTCTTCTATTGATTCATGGCAGAAGAGGCCTTGCAGTATCCGGACTGGGTGTTGGCCATGCAAGAAGAGCTAAATAACTTCAAAAGAAATGAAGTCTGGAGTCTAGTACCGCGTCCAAAGCAAAACATTGTGGGAACCAAGTGGGTGTTCCGCAACAAGCAAGATGAGCACGGGGTGGTGACAAGAAACAAGGCTCGACTTGTGGCAAAGGGTTATTCCCAAGTCGCGGGTTTGGATTTTGAGGAGACATTTGCTCCTGTGGCTAGGCTAGAGTCAATTCAAATTTTATTAGCCTATGCCGCTCACCACTCTTTTAGGCTGTTTCAAATGGACGTGAAGAGCGCTTTCCTCAATGGGCCAATCAAGGAGGAGGTATACGTGGAACAACCCCCCTGGCTTTGAGGATGACAGGTATCCCGACCACGTGTATAAGCTCTCTAAGGCGCTCTATGGACTTAAGCAAGCCCCAAGAGCATGGTATGAATGCCTTAGAGATTTCCTTATTTCTAATGCTTTCAAGGTTGGAAAAGCCGATCCCACTCTTTTCACAAAGACTTGCAACGGTGATCTTTTTGTTTGCCAAATTTATGTCGATGACATAATATTTGGTTCTACTAATCAAAAATCTTGTGAGGAGTTTAGCAGGGTAATGATGCAAAAGTTCGAGATGTCGATGATGGGCGAGTTGACCTACTTCCTTGGATTCCAAGTGAAGCAACTCAAGGACAGCACTTTCATCTCCCAAACGAAGTACACTCAAGATCTTCTCAAGAGGTTTGGGATGAAGGACACCAAGCCCGCGAAGACACCGATGGGAACCGACGGGCATCTCGACCTCAACAAAGGAGGTAAGTCCGTTGATCAAAAGGCATACCGGTCAATGATAGGTTCATTACTTTATCTTTGTGCTAGTAGATCGGACATTATGCTTAGTGTATGCATGTGTGCTAGATTTCAATCCGACCCCAAGGAATGTCTCCTTGTGGCTGTCAAGCAAATTCTTAGGTATTTAGTTTCTACGCCTTGCTTCGGGATCTGGTATCCAAAGGGGTCTACCTTTAACTTAATTGGATACGCAGACTCCGACTATGCCGGGTGCAAGGTTGATAAGAAGAGAACATCAGGGACGTGCCAATTTCTAGGAAGGTCCTTGGTGTCCTGGAGTTCCAAGAAACAAACATCTGTTGCTCTATCCACCGCTGAGGCCAAGTACGTTGCCGCAGGACAGTGTTGCGCACAACTACTTTGGATGAGGCAAACCCTCCGGGACTTTGGCTACAATCTGAGCAACGTCCCACTCCTATGTGACAATGAGAGTGCAATCCGCTTGGCGGATAATCCTGTTGAACACAGCCGCACTAAGCACATAGACATCAGGCATCACTTCCTGAGGGACCACCAGCAAAAGGGAGATATCGATATTTATCACATTAGCACCCAGAACTAGCTAGCCGATATCTTCACCAAGCTGTTTGATGAGAAAACATTTTGCAGGTTGCGTAGTGAGATAAATGTCTTAGATTCGCGTAACTTGGATTGATCTATAGCATACATGTGTTATATGCCTTTGATCATGTTACTTTGAGCATTTACATTATTCGTTGTATATTTATGGTGCTCAAGTTGTACAAGTCCTCCCCGGATCTCACAAGTCCATATGCACATGGTGCACATATTTAGGGGGAGATGTGCTACAACTTGACCCTTTGAGACTAATATGTTTGTTTAAGTATACCTGATGTAGTCTCAAAGGTACATTGAAAGGGTGTAACACCCTGAATTTGGGGGTAGAATTTTTTCTTCTTTTTACTCACCAAATTCAGGTGTTACTCTCTTTTCTCTTCCCATTTCGCTCCTTCTTCCCAATTTCAAAGCAGTGTAGTGACTGGTGTCCGTATTACGTGTAAACAAAAACCTAAGTTGTCATGGGTGTTGCATCATGATGAAGCATATTTCTTTTGTCTGATGTCGTGTTTAATCGCGTGTTCGTCTCGTCTCGTTTCGAATTTCGGTTCGCGATTGGAGTCCGATCTGTGGTCGCGTGTGTTGTGGGTTTTTGTCCCGGCCCACGACCCAGCCCTGCCCGGTCCAGCCCGGCGCGCCCCTGCCGCCCGTGTCTCCCCTGCGCGCGCCCCTCCCGTCTCTCCCTTTCTCTCATTTGATTTTCCCGCGCAGCAACCTCCTCTCCTCCACCTCTCTCTCTCTCTCTTCCCGTGGTGCCCTAGGTTTTGGAGACGGTGATCGCCAGATTTGGACCTCGAGGTGAGCTCCCCTCCCCTCTCCCTCTCTCTCTTTCCCTCCCCTTCTCCTCCCCTGCGCGCGACCCCTCCCCAGCCCCTCGTGCGCGTGCGGCGCGGCCCCCTCCCCCCGCCCCCTTGCGCGGCGGCCCCCTCCCCCTGCTCCCCTCGTGTGGCGTGGCTCCCTGGCGCTCCTACGCGCGGCCCCTGCCCCTGGGCAGCATGGTTCCCGGCGCGGCCCCTGGCCCCTGGCAGCGCGGCCCCTCGCGGCTCACCCAGCGCTTTCCCACGCGCGCAGCTCCAACGCGCGTGGTGATCGAATCACGACTTAATTAGTTTTTAAATTTAGTTTAATGAACGTGCTGCGTCGCGCGCTTCATCACGCGACGAATTAGTTGATTTTAAATTCTATTGGCGTGTTGCGTTGTGCGCTTCGTCACGCAACGATTCATCCTAATTTCAGATTATTTAATGTATGGCGTCGCGCGTCCAGTCACGCGACGTTTCGTTTTAAATTCAGTTTTGATGGCGTATGTCATCGTGCGTTTCATCGCACGACGCTTAACGTCTCTTTATAATTAATGCAAGTGTCTCGTTGCGCGCTCTGTCGCGCGACGAGTCGTTTAATTCTTAATTCAATTTAAATGTTGTGTCGCGCGTTTCGCCGCGCGACAATCCTTTTAATTTACCTTTATCTATTTATAATAATTAAACATGGAACATGACTTTACCCTATGCTAAACGCGATGGCTAAGTTAATACCGTTCTGTTTAGACGAGTATTTTAATTTATAATCGTGTGACGTGATCGCTCGTCGGCCGTAGCCTCGACCGTTACTTTCCCTTCCTCGCTTAGTCGTAGGTGTGAGCACTGCGTCGAACGTCTGTTTATTTACTATATTCTATTGTTTGGTGTACTGTTCTTTTGTATTAAATTTGAGGAATATATGTTTGAAACTCGTATAGATAACGGTCAGTTGGTGGAGTCCGAAGGAGTTGCAGGTGAAGACCCTGAGCAGCAGTCGGTTGGTGAAGGCAAGTGTCCCTTGACCCATCTATGTCCTACTCATTCTTATAATTCATTTCCCACATTTACACAGTTTATACCTAAGGATTGACTAGCTTTTATTTATCTTGTCCTTGTTTACCTATTCTGGTTGGGTTATTTTGGTTTAGCTATATGCTAGTGCTTCACATTAATCAATGAACATGATGAGATTATCTATGATACGCTGTTTTCCCTTTTGACTATGATGGTGGTACTGTGACATTTAAGGGGGCTCAAGCTGTTTCTCGAGTGCCTCTCCGTAAAGACTGGTTCGTTGGATGACCGCCCAGGAAAATAGTGCAATCATGAGGGTGGAATGGGACGCCCTTAGCTAAGTAATTAGAGCAACTGGGGTGTAGTTCGCTTCGCCGTCGTGCCGTTAATGGGGCTCGGTGTATGCGGCTCGCTCTGCCAAGGTTGGTTCGCCCGTTGGGGAAGAGTGCGTTGCATTTAGGAAACCTAATGGGCGGCTACAGTCCCAGGAAATCTTTGTAAAGGCTACATAGTGAGACTCTGCCTATTCACCTTGGTAGTGTTTAAGGGTTTGATCGGCCCGAGGCAAGAGGGAATCACGGCTTGTGGGTAAAGTGCACAGCCTTCGCAGAGTGTTATGAAACTGATATATCATCCGTGCTTGCGGTTATGAGCGGCCAAGGGAGCTCCATTGATTAGGGATACTTGATCAGAGATGTATGGTTTACAGGTGGTGACGAGGATGATGGTTTTGGTTATGCCTATGGTAATGGTAAGTGGTATTCTTTCCATTTTGGAAAGGGTACATTGGGTTAATAACTTGGATTAATACTAAAGCTTGGCTTTCTACTAGTAATAATAACCTGACCAACTAAAAGCAACTGCTTGGCTTAACTCCACATAAAGCTAGTCCACTACAGCCAAACGGGACATTTTGCTGAGTATGTTAATGTGTACTCACCCTTGCTTTACACACCAAACCCCCCAGGTTGTCCGCGTTGCTACCACTGCTCAGGTGAAGATGAAGTCATGGACGAGGACTTCCAGGAGTTCCAAGAGTACGATGAGTTCTAGGCGTGGGTTAGCGGCAAACCCCCAATCGGCTGCCTGTGTAGGCCGTGTATATCTACGTTTCTTTTCCACACTTTGATTATTGTTAAAGATTATGTGGATGTCTCGGACATCATGAGGTAATCGACTATTATACCCTCTTTTATGTCATTATTTTAGCACTGTGTGGTGATGTCCAGTTATGTAACTGTTGTGTACGTGAATTGTTGATCCTGGCACATACATGGTTCGCATTCGGTTTAACTTCTAAAACCGAGTGTGACATAGGTGGTATCAAAGCCGTGCTGACTATAGGACTGCTAACCTAGAGTAGAACGGTCGTTCTAAGGATTATAGACCCATATTATCACCTTGACCTTGGTTCCCCTTCAAAAGTTGGTCATATCGACCAAACCTATGTTCTACTATATATTATTATACCTTGTAGAAAATTTTGTTTTATTCTAATTCCTCATTTATTTATGGTCTACTTGCTGGTCATATTAGTTCTGTTCTCACTTTTATGCTTACGGTGTCATTTGTAGATGGCTCGTCTTAGACACACTGCACGGAAGTCAGTCATTCCTTTCTTGCCTTCTCGTCTCGCTGAGCGTCCGCTTCGTCGTCCAGTGACTGGTCAGTCTAGCCACTTGGAGAGGCCGCACCACCGCCTGCACGAGGAGCAGGAGCATCGACGATAGCAGCTCGAGCCACAGCACTGACCTTTCAGAGGAGCAGGAGCTGGAAGGATGGGTTGCTCGACCCATCACTCACGACACCGCTCGTGGGTGTCACTTCCACGATGCGCTCGACACCTTGCTACGCCAGGCACTCGACCGGCGCACTTGGTCTATCGAGTATCGTTGTGTTGTATTTCAGCATAGTCGTGGGGGTTTACTCGGACCGTTGGGAGGCGACCTACTTGGTGCGCCGTCCGGAGAACAGTCTCTGGGGTGCGGAGGTCTGCTCAGAGCACTATTCTATCTCTGAGCGGGACTCAGTTGAGGCGGCCATGCAAGATGTCGCACGACGTGCGCTTTTGCACTACTGCTTAGTGCTCGGTGGGGTAGCTGATGGTCTTAACCTGAAGTATTACCCCCGCCGTTCATCTAGCAGCATAGGAGGCGTGGTTGTCTCACCTGTCGGTGAGGATAATCCTAGGTTGAGCAGCACAGTCAACCTAGCCGCCGTGCTAAACATGGAACTGGACCATGCATTAGATGAGCTGAGTAGGGCTCGTGCTGAAATTAGAGATGTCCAAACGGGCCGCCCGGCCCGGTCTGGCCCGGGCCCGGTGAAGCCCGACCCTTTTTGGGCCTGGCCCGCCAGGCACGATTAGAAAACCGGGTCGGGTCGGCTAAGCACGCGGGCTCAATTTCTTGTCCGAGCCCGGCCCGCAACGGGCCTAAACGGGCCGGCCCGGCCCGTTTAGCACGAAAAAAGCGGGCTATACGGGCCGAAAAGCACGTTTTAGTGTAAAAAAGCGGGCTTAACGGGCTTAGAGCTAAACGGGCCGTGCCAGGCTAGCCCACCGTGCCTAATTTCCTGTCCGAGCCCGGCCCGCTTATTCATGTCGGGCCGGCCCGGGCCCGCATATAACCGGGCTGTGTCGGGCTCGGACCAGGCCCAAACAACGGGCTTCGTGCCGGGCTCGCGGGCCTCGTGCTTATTTGACATCTATAGCTGAAATCGCCCAGCTGCGGGCTGAGCGCGTGGAGCATAGTCACCTGGAGGATGGCTCCCCCGCTCCCGTCAGGACTTAGCACCCCGTACCGCTCACCTCTACGTGGACACCATGCTTATGGTAACCCCGACTGTAGGACCAAGATAAATTTAGAACCATAGATCATCAACATCAGATCTTGTAATTAATGCAAAAATATATATATATATAGAAGCTATAGTCTTAGCATCAGTCTTACTCTTAGTTAGACAGGGTAGTTTGCTTATCCTGTGCCTTTATGTTTGTCATGATGAACTATGTTGGATTTAGATCTTTGTAATGACTGTCGCCAGGATGTGGGTATCCCCTGCACTTTGGTTTACCTGTTAAATGTTAATAAAAATTAGTTATCTAGTTGGGAAGCCCTTTTGTTCTACTTTCCTCTTTATCTGAGAAGCTGTGTTTGTCTGTGTTGGAAGTTAGTGAAGATGCTCATCTGTTCAGTATTGTGGAAGAATTCTATACTCTTTTCTTATGCTGCAAGCTTGCAAGATCAGTTCTGATGTGTGGTTGCATTATGCAGATGTCATACAACAGGCGCAGAGGAGGAAGGCGTGCTCAGTAGGAGCAGGCAGCCCCGCAAGATGAGGCACCCCGTCAGCAGCTGCCACCACCGCCCCCGATGACCATCGAGCAGATGTTCTTGATGCAGACTCAGGCAATTCAAGCCATTGGTCAGACTCTAGCCGCCATTCAACAGCAGCAGCAGCAGTAGCCACCACCTCAGCCTCAGATGCCTCAGATGCCCAGAGACAAGCGTGTTGAATTCATGAGAGGTCATCCCCCAGTGTTCGCTCACTCTTCTGACCCCATGGATGCTGAAGATTGGCTGCACACTATGGAGCGGGAGTTGCACACCGCTCAGTGCGACGACAAGGAAAAGGTTTTGTACGGTCCTCGTTTGTTGAGAGGAGCAGCCCAGTTTTGGTGGGAGTCCTATCTCGCCACCCATGCCAACCCCGACACTATTACCTGGGAGGAATTCAGAGACAATTTCCGCCAGTACCATGTTCTCGCATGTCTGATGACAGTAAAGAAGGAGGAGTTCCTGACGCT
Source organism: Zea luxurians (assembly GCA_029449295.1). Taxonomy (NCBI): domain Eukaryota; kingdom Viridiplantae; phylum Streptophyta; class Magnoliopsida; order Poales; family Poaceae; genus Zea; species Zea luxurians. The sequence goes on from JAOPSE010000026.1 coordinate 39,451,805, forward strand.
CAAGCAAGGGCCTATGTCTGTCAGTGAGTACCGAGACAAGTTTCTGCAGCTGTCCCGCTATGCTCCTGAGGATGTCTGAGAGCACCTAGAGGGGGGGGGGTGAATAGGTGATCCTGTAAAAACTTCAAACTTAAGCCACAAAAACTTGTTAAGTGTTAGCACAATTATTGCCAAGTGGCTAAGGTGAAGTCTCAACAAAACACAATACCACAAAAGATCAAGACAGATGTGACACAGTGGTTTATCCCGTGGTTCGGCCAAGACCAACGCTTGCCTACTCCACGTTGTGGCGTCCCAACGGACGAGGGTTGCAATCAACCCCTCTCAAGCGGTCCAAAGACCCACTTGAATACCACGGTGTTTTGTTTTCCTTTCACTATCCCGTTTGCAAGGAATCTCCACAAATTGGAGTCTCTTGCCCTTACAAGTATATGATCACAAAGACGCACAGAGTAAGGGAGGGAAGCAACACACACAAATCCACAGCAAAGGCGCACACACACGGCCAAGAATCGAGCTCACAAGACTATCTCAGAGTTCTCACTTAGAACAGAGCTCGAATCACTTAGAAACACAAACGAATGTGCAGAGACTTAGTGTGGATGATCAAGAATGCTCAAAGGTTGCTTGTGTTTCTCCATGCGCCTAGGGGCTCCTTTTATAGCCCCAAGGCAGCTAGGAGCCGTTGAGAGCAAATCCGGAAGGCCATCCTTGCCTTCTGTCGTCGGGGGCACCGGACAGTCCGGTGCACACCGGACACTGTCCGGTACCCGATTTGTTTCCTTTTCAGGCGCTGCCGACCGTTGCAGCCCGTTGGAGATCTGCGAGCCGTTGGCGCACCGGACAGTCCGGTGCACACCGGACAGTCCGGTGCCGTCTTCCGACCGTTGGCTCGGCCACGTGTCCCACGCGGATTGCGCGGCCGACCGTTGGCCCTGGCCGACCGTTGGCTCACCGGACAGTCCGGTGCACACCGGACAGTCCGGTGAATTTTAGCCGTACGCCGTCGGCGAATTCCCGAGAGCGGCCAGTTCGAGCCGAGTCAGCCTGGCGCACCGGACACTGTCCGGTGCACACCGGACAGTCCGGTGCTCCAGACCGAGCTAGGTCTTGGCTGCACACAGCCAAGTCTTTGTCTCCTCTTTTCTTCTCTTCTACTTTCTGTTTCTAACACTTAGACAAATACATTAGTACATAAAACCAATGTACTAAGGCTTAGAAACATACCTTTATCCTTGATTTGTACTTTGTCCACCATTTTGCAATTAGGCACTTGTGTTGTGCACTAAACCACCAAAATACTTAGAAATGGCCCAAGGGCACATTTCCCTTTCAATCTCCCCCTTTTTGGTGATTTATGCCAACACAACATAAAGCAAGTTGAACAAGTACAAAAACACTTCAACCAATAACTCAAATTTATTTTGAATCAATTTTTGGCATATATGGATCATCCTTTGCCACCACTTGGTTTGTTTTTGCAAATCAAACACAAATCTCTATCTCTAGGTCAAACACACATGTTGAAGCATAAAGAGAGTCATTCCAAAAGAGATGATCAAAGATTTCAAAAACTCCCCCTTTTTCCCATAATTACTACTTCTCCCAAAAGAAGCCAACTTTGATAAGAGAGATAACACAACGAGTTTTGACAAACCAAAAACTCTACTCTACTATTTTCAAATTTCTCAAGTGGTAGCTGATCCATTTATTGCTTTGACCTTTATTTTCTCCCCCTTTGGCATCAAGCACCAAAACGGGATCAATTTTGGCCCCTTTAACCCCATTGCCTCACCAAAATCTTCAATTAAGAGCAAATGGCAATAAGAGTTAATGAGATGAACTTGGAATAAGTTACCCCTCATCGGAGTGCAGTGGAAGTCTTTCATGGTCCAAGTCCACCTATTTCCTTTCAATTCTCCTTTGAGACTAAAACAGGCAAACTCAAGCATATGGTTAGTCTCAAAGGGTCAAGTTGTAACACGTCTCCCCCTAAACATGTGCATCACTTTGCAACGGACTTGAGGTCCAGGGAGTGTTTGTACAACTTGAGCACCATAATAAGCAACAAAATTGCAGAATGAACATGATCAAAGGCATAAATACATGTATGCTACAAATCAATCCAAGTTCCGCGAATCTAAGACATTTAGCTCACTACGCAGCCTGCAAAAGGTCTTCTCATCTAAAGGCTTGGTAAAGATATCGGCTAGCTGGTTCTCGGTGCTAACATAAAACACTTCGATATCTCCCTTTTGCTGGTGGTCTCTCAAAAAGTGATGCCGGATGTCTATGTGCTTTGTGCGGCTGTGCTCAACAGGATTTTCCGCTATTCGGATAGCACTCTCATTATCACATAGGAGTGGGACTTTGCTCAGATTGTAGCCAAAGTCCCTGAGGGTTTGCCTCATCCAAAGTAGTTGCGCGCAACACTGACCTGCGGCAACATACTCGGCCTCAGCGGTGGATAGGGCAACGGATGTTTGTTTCTTAGAGTTCCATGACACCAGGGACCTTCCTAAGAATTGGCACGTCCCCGATGTACTCTTCCTATCGACCTTACATCCAGCATAGTCGGAATCTGAGTACCCAATCAAGTCAAAGTTAGACCCCTTTGGATACCAGATCCCGAAGCAAGGCGTAGCGACTAAATATCTAAGAATTCGCTTCACCGCCACCAAGTGACACTCCTTAGGATCGGATTGAAATCTAGCACACATGCATACGCTAAGCATAATATCCGGTCTACTAGCACATAAGTAAAGCAAAGAACCTATCATGGACCGGTATGCTTTTTGATCAACGGACTTACCTCCTTTGTTGAGGTCGGTGTGTCCGTCGGTTCCCATCGGAGTCTTTGCGGGCTTGGCGTCCTTCATCCCAAACCGCTTTAGAAGATCTTGCGTGTACTTCGTTTGAGAGATGAAGGTACCGTCCTTGAGTTGCTTCACTTGGAACCCAAGGAAGTAGTTCAACTCGCCCATCATCGACATCTCGAATTTCTGCGTCATCACCCTGCTAAACTCTTCACAAGACTTTTGGTTAGTAGAACCAAATATTATGTCATCGACATAAATTTGGCACACAAACAGATCACCATCACAAGTCTTAGTGAAAAGAGTTGGATCGGCTTTCCCAACCTTGAAAGCATTAGCAATTAAGAAATCTCTAAGGCATTCATACCATGCTCTTGGGGCTTGTTTAAGTCCATAGAGCGCCTTAGAGAGCTTACACACGTGGTCGGGGTACCGCTCATCCTCGAAGCCAGGGGGTTGCTCCACGTACACCTCCTCCTTTATTGGCCCGTTGAGGAAAGCGCTCTTCACATCCATTTGGTACAACCTGAAAGAATGGTGAGCGGCATATGCTAGCAAGATACGAATGGACTCTAGCCTAGCCACAGGAGCAAATGTCTCCTCAAAGTCCAAACCTGCGACTTGGGCATAACCTTTTGCCACAAGTCGAGCCTTGTTCCTTGTCACCACCCCGTGCTCGTCTTGTTTGTTGCGGAACACCCACTTGGTTCCCACAACATTTTGCTTGGGACGAGGCACCAGCGTCCAAACTTCATTGCGCTTGAAGTTGTTAAGTTCCTCCTGCATGGCCAACACCCAGTCCGGATCTAGCAAGGCCTCCTCTACCCTGAAAGGCTCAATAGAGGATACAAACGAGTAATGTTCACAAAAATTAACTAGTCGAGACCGAGTAGTTACTCCCTTGCTAATGTCACCCAGAATTTGGTCGACGGGATGATCCCTTTGAATCATCGCTCGAACTTGGGTTGGAGGTGCCGGTTGCGCTTCTTCCTCCATCACTTGATCATCTTGTGCTCCCCCTTGATCACCTTGTGCTCCCCCTTGATCACACGCCTCCTTTTGATGAACCTGTTCATCGTCTTGAGTTGGGGGATGCACCATCGTTGAGGAAGAAGGTTGATCTCGTTCATCTTGTTCCTGTGGCCGAACGTCTCCAATCGCCATGGTTCGTATAGCTGCCGTCGGAACATCTTCTTCATCTACATCATCACAATCAACAACTTGCTCTCTTGGAGAGCCATTAGTCTCATCAAATACAACGTCGCTAGAGACTTCAACCAAACCCGATGATTTGTTGAAGACCCTATACGCCTTTGTATTTGAATCATAACCTAACAAAAACCCTTCTACAGCTTTGGGAGCAAACTTAGAATTTCTACCCTTCTTCACTAGAATGTAGCACTTGCTCCCAAAAACACGAAAGTAAGATACATTGGGTTTGTTACCGGTTAGTAGCTCATACGAAGTCTTCTTGAGGAGGCGATGTAGGTAGACCCGGTTGATGGCGTGGCAAGCCGTGTTCACGGCTTCCGACCAAAAGCACTCGGGGGTCTTGAATTCTCCAAGCATTGTCCTCGCCATGTCGATTAGCGTCCTGTTCTTCCTCTCTACCACACCATTTTGCTGTGGTGTGTAGGGAGCGGAGAACTCGTGCTTGATCCCTTCCTACTCAAGGAACTCCTCCACTTGAAGGTTCTTGAACTCGGACCCGTTGTCGCTCCTTATCTTCTTCACCTTGAGCTCAAACTCATTTTGAGCTCTCCTGAGGAAGCGCTTGATGGTCCCTTGGGTTTCAGACTTATCCTGCAAAAAGAACACCCAAGTGAAGCGGGAAAAGTCATCAACAATAACTAAACCATACTTACTTCCTCCTATGCTTAGATAGGCGACGGGTCCGAAGAGGTCCATATGCAGCAGCTCCAGAGGTCTTGATGTGGTCATCACATTCTTGCTGTGATGTGCTCCTCCAACTTGTTTACCTGCCTGACAAGCTGCACAAGGTCTATCTTTTTCGAAATAAACATTGGTTAGACCTATCACGTGTTCTCCCTTTAGAAGCTTGTGGAGATTCTTCATCCCCACATGTGCTAAGCGGCGATGCCACAACCAGCCCATGCAAGTCTTAGCCATTAAGCATGCATCTAGACCGGCCTCTTCTTTTGCAAAATCTACTAAGTAAAGCTTGCCGTCTAGTACACCCTTAAAAGCTAGTGAACCATCACATCTTCTAAAGACAGACACATCTACATTTGTAAATAAACAATTATATCCCATTTGACATAATTGACTAACAGATAGCAAATTATATCCAAGACTCTCCACTAGGAATACATTTGATATAGAATGCTCATTAGAAATTGCAATTTTACCTAACCCTTTTACTTTGCCTTGATTCCCATCACCGAATATAATTGAATCTTGGGAATCCTTATTCTTGACGTAGGAGGTGAACATCTTCTTCTCCCCCGTCATATGGTTTGTGCATCCGCTGTCGATAATCCAGCTTGAACCCCCGGATGCATAAACCTGCAAGGCAAATTTAGGCTTGGGTCTTAGGTACCCAACTCATGTTGGGTCCTGCAAGGTTAGCACAAATATTCTTAGGGACCCAGATGCAAGTTTTATCTCCCTTGCATCTTGCCCCTAACTTTCTAGCAATTACCTTCTTACCCTTTCTACAAATAGCAAAGGGAGCATTACAAGCATAATAAATGGTAGAAGGTTCATTCACTACTTTCCTAGGAGCATGAATAACATTCTTTCTAGGAACATGAGCAATATCTCTCCTAGGCATATGTACAACATTTCTCCTACACATATCCCTATCATGCTTATAAGGAGAACTAGAAGCAAACATGGCATGAGAATCATAAACATGTGAATCAAAATCATTATAAGCATTTCTAGCATTTCTCCTATCATAATACATAAAAGCATGGTTCTTTTTAGAATTACTAGCCATAGGGGCCTTCCCTTTCTCCTTGACGAAGATGGGAGCCTTATGACTTGTTAAGTTCTTGGCCTCTCTCTTGAAGCCAAGACCATCCTTAATTGAGGGGTGTCTACCGACCGTGTAGGCATCCCTTGCAAATTTTATTTTATCAACTTCATTCTTGCTAGTCTTAAGTTGGGCATTAAGACTAGCCACTTCATCATTTAGTTTTGAAATTGACACTAAGTGTTCACTACAAGCATTAACATCAAAATCTTTACACCTAGTACAAATTTCAACATGTTCAACACAGGAATTAGATTTATATGCTACTTCTAATTTAGCACTTAAATCATGGTTAACACCTTGCAAGGTAGAAATGGTTTCATGACAGGTAGATAGTTCACTAGAAAGCATTTCATTTCTTTTAATTTCTAGAGCAAGAGAATTTTGTGCACTAACAAATTTATCATGCTCCTCATATAAAAGATCCTCTTGTTTTTCTAGTAATCTATTCTTGTCATTTAAAGCATCAATCAACTCATTAATCTTATTAATTTTAGATCTATCTAAGCCTTTGAACAAGCAAGAATAATCTATGTCATCATCATCACTAGACTCACTATCACTAGAAGAAGCATAAGTGGAGTCTTGAGTACTCACCTTCTTCTCCCTTGCCATAAGGCAAGTGAGACGCTCGTTGGGGAAGAGAGCTGATTTGTTGAAGGCAGTGGCGGCGAGTCCTTCGTTGTCGGAGTCGGAGGAGGAGCAATCCGAGTCCCACTCCTTTCCTAGATGCGCCTCGCCCTTTGCCTTCTTGTATTGCTTCTTCTTCTCTCTTTTGTTCCCCTTTTCCTGGTCACTTTCATTATCGGGACAGTTAGCAATGAAATGACCAAGCTTACCGCATTTGAAGCATGAGCGCTTCCCTTTGGCTTTGGTCTTGCTTGGTTGTCCCTTGTGACCTTTAAGCACCGTCTTGAATCTTTTGATGATGAGAGCCATCTCTTCATCATTAAGGCCAGCCGCTTCAATCTGTGCCACCTTGCTAGGTAGCGCCTCCTTGCTTCGTGTTGCCTTGAGAGCAAGAGGTTGCGGCTCGTTGATCGGACCGTTCAACGCTTCGTCGACATATCTTGCCTCCTTGATCATCATCCGCCCGCTTACGAATTTTCCAAGCACTTCCTCGGGCGTCATCATCGTGTACCTAGGATTCTCACGAATATTGTTCACGAGATGAGGATCAAGTACGGTAAAGGACCTGAGCATTAGGCGGACGACGTCGTGGTCCGTCCATCGCGTGCTCCCGTAGCTTCTTATCTTGTTGATAAGGGTCTTGAGCCGGTTGTACGTTTGCGTTGGCTCCTCGCCCCTTATCATCGCGAACCGTCCAAGCTCTCCCTCCACCAACTCCATCTTGGTGAGCAAGGTGACGTCGTTCCCCTCATGAGAAATCTTGAGGGTGTCCCAGATTTGCTTGGCGTTGTCCAAGCCGCTCACTTTATGGTATTCATCCCTGCACAAGGAAGCTAGAAGAACAGTAGTAGCTTGTGCATTCTTATGAATTTGTTCATTAATGAACATGGGACTATCCGAACTATCAAAGTGCATCCCACTCTCTACAATCTCCCATATACTAGGATGGAGAGAGAATAGGTGACTACGCATTTTGTGGCTCCAAAATCCGTAGTCCTCTCCATCAAAGTGTGGGGGCTTGCCGAGTGGAATGGAGAGCAAATGTGAATGTGAACTTTGCGGAATACGAGAGTAGTCAAAAGAAAAGTTCGAATTAACCGATTTCTTCCTCTCGTAGTCGCTGTGGTCGTCCTTTTGGGAGGAAGTAGACTCATCGCTGTCGTAGTAGACGATCTCCTTGATGCGCCTTGTCTTCTTCTTCCTCCCTTCCTTCCGTCTATGGCCCGAGCCGGAGTCGGTAGGCTTGTCGTCCTTCGGCTCGTTGACGAAGATCTCCTTCTCTTTGTCGTTGATCACTATACCCTTCCCCTTAGGATCCATCTCTTCGGGCGGTTAGTCCCTTTGTGAAGAGAACGGCTCCGATACCAATTGAGAGCACCTAGAGGGGGGGGGTGAATAGGTGATCCTGTAAAAACTTCAAACTTAAGCCACAAAAACTTGTTAAGTGTTAGCACAATTATTGCCAAGTGGCTAAGGTGAAGTCTCAACAAAACACAATACCACAAAAGATCAAGACAGATGTGACACAGTGGTTTATCCCGTGGTTCGGCCAAGACCAACGCTTGCCTACTCCACGTTGTGGCGTCCCAACGGACGAGGGTTGCAATCAACCCCTCTCAAGCGGTCCAAAGACCCACTTGAATACCACGGTGTTTTGTTTTCCTTTCACTATCCCATTTGCAAGGAATCTCCACAAATTGGAGTCTCTTGCCCTTACAAGTATATGATCACAAAGACGCACAGAGTAAGGGAGGGAAGCAACACACACAAATCCACAGCAAAGGCGCACACACACGGCCAAGAATCGAGCTCACAAGACTATCTCAGAGTTCTCACTTAGAACAGAGCTCGAATCACTTAGAAACACAAACGAATGTGCAGAGACTTAGTGTGGATGATCAAGAATGCTCAAAGGTTGCTTGTGTTTCTCCATGCGCCTAGGGGCTCCTTTTATAGCCCCAAGGCAGCTAGGAGCCGTTGAGAGCAAATCCGGAAGGCCATCCTTGCCTTCTGTCGTCGGGGGCACCGGACAGTCCGGTGCACACCGGACACTGTCCGGTGCCCGATTTGTTTCCTTTTCAGGCGCTGCCGACCGTTGCAGCCCGTTGGAGATCTGCGAGCCGTTGGCGCACCGGACAGTCCGGTGCACACCGGACAGTCCGGTGCCGTCTTCCGACCGTTGGCTCGGCCACGTGTCCCACGCGGATTGCGCGGCCGACCGTTGGCCCTGGCCGACCGTTGGCTCACCGGACAGTCCGGTGCACACCGGACAGTCCGGTGAATTTTAGCCGTACGCCGTCGGCGAATTCCCGAGAGCGGCCAGTTCGAGCCGAGTCAGCCTGGCGCACCGGGCACTGTCCAGTGCACACCGGACAGTCCGGTGCTCCAGACCGAGCTAGGTCTTGGCTGCACACAGCCAAGTCTTTGTCTCCTCTTTTCTTCTCTTCTACTTTCTGTTTCTAACACTTAGACAAATACATTAGTACATAAAACCAATGTACTAAGGCTTAGAAACATACCTTTATCCTTGATTTGTACTTTGTCCACCATTTTGCAATTAGGCACTTGTGTTGTGCACTAAACCACCAAAATACTTAGAAATGGCCCAAGGGCACATTTCCCTTTCAATGTCAACATAGATGCCAAGAGGCAGTATCGCTTCTAAGAGGCTTAGTTGATCCTCTACAGTATCAGCTGATGAATCATACCTTCCCCACATTTCAGCACCTGATCGACAGAGCGATCATGACCGAGAAGAAGCGCAAGGAGATGGATGATCGCAAGCGCAAGTTTGGTGGAACTCAGCCTGGAAGTAGCAATCGCCCTCGTTTCTTAGGCAACCCACCTCAGCAATTCAGACAGAACCAGCGCCCACCTCAACAGCAGTAGTTTCAGAGGCAGTACCCCTAGCACCAGCAGCAGAATCGTCAGAACAACTAGTCAGGAGGAGGTCAGTTCCAGAGGCAGAATCAACAGGCACCTCGCCTCCCCGCCCCAGCAACCAACCAGAGCAGACAAGCAGCCCCAGTTCAAGGTGGAAGCAGAGCATGTTTCCATTGTGGATAGCAAGGCCATTGGGTGATGCAATGTCCAAAGAGGCAGCCCAGCAGCAATCAGGCCCTAGTGCACCAGCAAAGCAGAATGTGTCTCAGCCTGGAGCAGGCAACCGCTCTCAGCCACACTATAACCATGGGAGACTGAATCACTTGGAGGCTCAAGCAGTTCAGGAAACCCCCGGCATGATAGTAGGTATGTTTCCAGTCGACTCCCATATTGCAGAAGTGTTATTCGATACTGGAGCAACACATTCATTTATTACTGCATCATGGGTAGAAGCACATAATCTTCCAATCACTACCATGTCAACCCCATCCAAATTGACTCAGCCGGGGGTAGAATTCGAGTCGATAGCATTTGCTTGAATGTAAGTGTGTAAATAAGGGGGATAGCGTTCCCCGCTAATCTCATAGTAATGAGTACTCAGGGAATAGATGTCATCCTAGGGATGAACTGGTTAGATAAGTACCAAGCAATTATCAGCTGTAATAAGAGGACAGTTAAGTTGGTGTCCCCACTAGGAGAAGAAGTGGTAACCGAGTTAATCTCACCTGAACCAAGGAAAGAAAAGTTGACTACAGCACCTGCCTTAGTCTTGCCTGATGTGCACAAGCCCTTCTCAGTGTATTGCGACGCTTGTTACACTGGCTTGGGATGTGTGTTGATACAAGAGGGAAGAGTTGTGGCTTACTCGTCCCGACAGCTGAAGGTTCATGAGAAGAATTACCCAATCCACGACCTAGAGTTGGCAGCAGTGGTTCATGCACTGAAGATATGGAGACACTATCTGTATGGGCAGAAATGTGATGTTTACACAGACCACAAGAGTCTGAAATACATATTCACTCAGTCGGAGTTGAACATGAGACAACGAAGATGGTTAGAGTTGACCAAAGACTATGAATTAGAGATTCATTATCATCCAGGCAAAGCGAACGTAGTGGCAGAAGCTTTGAGCAGGAAAAGTTAGTTCAATATGATGGTCGCTCATCCGATGCCTTATGAGTTGGCCAAAGAGTTTGACAAGTTGAGCCTCGGATTTCTGAACAATATGTGAGGAGTGATAGTTGAGTTAGAGCCCACCCTAGAGCGAGAAATCAAAGAAGCACAAAAGAATGATGAGAAGATCAGTGAAATCCGGCAGCTGATTCTAGAGGGTAGAGGCAAAGACTTTCGGGAAGATGCAGAAGGTTTGTCCGTAGTGCATGATGTCTTCCATGTGTCTCAGTTGAAGAAATGTCTGTGTGTGCCAGAAGAGCAGTTGTCAGTGGAAGGTCTAGAGGTCCAAGAGGACTTGACCTACATAGAGAAGCCACTGCAGATTCTTGAGACTGCAGACAGGGTCACCTGGAGGAAAACAATCAGAATGTGCAAGGTCAGATGGGATCACCACTCTGAGGAAGAGGCAACCTGGAGCGTGAAGATGATCTGATGGCCAAATACCCTAAACTCTTTGCTGGCCAACCTTGAATCTCGAGGGCGAGATTCTTTTAAGGGGGATAGGTTTGTAACGCCCTGAATTTGGGGTTAGAATTTTTCTTCTTTTTACTCACCAAATTCAGGCGTTACTCTCTTTTCTCTTCCCATTTCGCTCCTTCTTCCCAATTTCAAAGCGGTGTAGCGACTGGTGTCCGTATTACGTGTAAACAAAAACCTAAGTTGTCATGGGTGTTGCATCATGCCGAAGCATATTTCTTTTGTCTGATATCGTGTTTAATCACGTGTTCGTCTCGTTTCGGATTTCGGTTCGCGAATGGAGTCCGATCTGTGGTCGCATGTGTTGTGGGCTTCTGTCCCGGCCCGCGACCTAGCCCTGCCCGATCCGGCCCGGCGTGCCGCTGGCGCCCGTGTCTCCCCTGCGCCCCCTCCCTTCTCTCCCTTTCTCTCATTTGATTTTCCCGCGCAGCAACCTCCTCTCCTCCACATCTCTCTCTCCCCGTGGTGCCCTAGGTTTTGGAGACGGTGATCGCCGGATTTGGACCCCGAGGTGAGCTCCCCTCTCCCTCTCCCTATCCCTCTCTCTCTCTCTTCCCCTCCCCTTCTCCTCCCCTACGCGCGACCCCGCCCCCTCGCGCGCGCGCGGCCCCTGCGCGTGGCTCCCCTGGCGCGCGGCGTGGCCCCCTCCCTCGGCACCCAGCGCGCGGCGGCGGCCCGTCCCCCTGGCTCCCCTGGTGCGGTGGCAGCCCCTCCCCCTGCTCCCCTCGTGCGGCGGCGCGGCCCCGCCTAGCCCCAGCCCCTCGGGCGCGGCTCCCTGGCGCCCCTGCCCCCGGGCAACGCGGCCCCCGGCGCGACCCCTGTCCTGTGCACGGCCCCTGGCAGCGCGGCCCCTCGCGGCTCGCCCAGCGCTTTCCCGCGCGTGCAGCCCTAGCACGCGTGGCGATCGAATCTTGGCTTAATTAGTTTTTAAATTTAGTTTAATGAACGTGCTGTGTCGTGCGCTTGTCGCACGGCGAATTACTTGATTTCAGATTCTATTGACGTGTTGCGTCGTGCGCTCCGTCGCGCGACGATTCATCCTAATTTCAGATTATTTAATGTGTGGCGTCGCGCGTCCAGTCGCGCGACGTTTCGTTTTAAATTCAGTTTAGATGGCGTATGCCGTCGTGCGTTTCGTCGCGCGACGCTTAACATCTCTTTATAATTAATGCAAGTGTCTCGTGGCGCGCTCTGTCGCGCAACGAGTCGTTTAATTCTTAATTCAATTTAAATGTTGCACTGCGCGTTTCGCCGCGCGACAATCCTTTTAATTTACCTTTATCTGTTCATAATAATTAAACATGGAACATGACTTTACCCTATGCTAAATGTGATGGCCAAATTAATAACGTTATGTTTAGACGAGTATTTTAATTTATAAGCATGTGACGTGATCGCTCGTCGGCCGTAGCCTCGACCGTTACTTTCCCTTCCTCGCTTAGTCGTAGGTGTGAGCCCTGCGTCGAACGTCTGTTTATTTACTACATTCTATTGTTTGGTGTACTGTTCTTTTGTAATAAATTTGTGGAATATATGTTTGAAACTCGTATAGATAACGGTCAGTTGGTGGAGTCTGAAGGAGTTGCAGGTGAAGACCCTAAGCAGCAGTCGGTTGGTGAAGGCAAGTGTCCCTTGACCCATCTATGTCCTACTCATTCTTATAATTCATTCCCCGCATTTACACAGTTTATATCTAAGAATTGACTAGCTTTTGTTTATCTTGTCCTTGTTTACCTATTCTGGTTGGGTTATTCTGGTTTAGCTATATGCTAGTGTTTCACATTAATCAATGAACATGATGAGATTATCTATGATACGTTGTTTTTCCTTTTGAATATGATGGTGGTACTGTGACATTTAAGGGGGCTTGAGCTGTTTCTCGAATGCCTCTCCGTAAGGACTAGTTCGTTGGATGACCGCCCGGGAAAACACAGCAACCATGAGGGTGGAATGGGACGCCCTTAGCTGAGTAATTAGAGGAACTGGGGTGTAGTTCGCTTCGCCGTCGTGCCGTTAATGGGGCTCGGTGTATGCGGCTCGCTCTGCCAAGGTTGGTTCGCCCCTTGGGGAGGAGTGCGGTGCATTTAGGAAACCTAACGAGCGGCTACAGCCCCAGGAAATCTTTGTAAAGGCTACGTAGTGAGACCCTGCCTATTCACCTTGGTAGTGTTTAAGGGTTTGATCGGCCCGAGGCAAGAGGGAATCACAGCTTGTGGGTAAAGTACGCAACCTCTGCAGAGTGTTATGAAACTGATATATCAGTCGTGCTCGCGGTTATGAGCGGCCAGGCCGCTCCATTGATTAGGGATACTTGATCAGAGATGTATGGTTTATAGGTGGTGACGAGGCTGATGGTTTTGGTTATGCCTATGGTAATGGTAAGTGGTATTCTTTCCGTTTTGGAAAGGGTACATTGGGTTAATAACTTGGGCTAATACTAAAACCTGGCTTTCTACTAGTAATAATAACCTGACCAACTAAAAGCAACTGCTTAGCTTAACTCCACATAAAGCTAGTCCACTACAACCAAACGGGACATTTTGCTGAGTATGTTGATGTGTACTCACCCTTGCTTTACACACCAACCGCCCAGGTTGTCCGCATTTCAACCACTGCGCAGGTGAAGATGAAGTCGTTGAGGAGGACTTCCAGGAGTTCCAAGAGTACGATGAGTTCTAGGCGTGAGTTAGCGGCAAACCACCAGTCGGCTGCCTGTGTAGGCCGTGTGTATCTACGTTTCTTTTCCGCGCTTTGATTATTGTTAAAGACTATGTGGATGTCTCGGACATCATGATGTAATCGACTATTATACCCTCTTTTATGTCATTATTTTAGCACTGCGTGATGATGTCCAGTTATGTAAGTTCTGTGTACATGAATTGCTGATCCTGGCACGTACATGGTTCGCATTCGGTTTGTCTTCTAAAACCGGGTGTGACAAAGGGAAACTGAACTTGGACGACGCAAAGACTTCCACTGCACTCCGGTATTAGTGTATTGAATTCCAAGTTCATACTTATGCTCTCATTGCCTTTTTGCTTTTAATTGACATTTTTGGTGAAGCAATGGGGTTAAAGGGCCAAGAATGATCCTGTTTTGGTGCTTAATTCCAAAGGGGGAGAAATTAAGGCCAAAGCAAAATGGATCAGCCAACCACTTGTGAATTTTTGAAAATAATAGAGTAAGAATTTGTGATTTGCTAAAAATACTCTTATTGCAAAATTTGGTCTCTTGTGGGGGAGAATTTTGATTATGGGAAAAGGGGGAGTTTTTGGCACTTGATTAATTTTACTCTTGGAATGTCTCTATATGTGCCCAAACAACCGTGTTTAACATAGAGATAGGAAAATGAATTTGATTTGAAAAAACAAACCAAGTGGTGGCAATGAATGATCCAAATATGCCAAATCCTAAGTAAAGAGAATTTGATCTTCATTTGCATTGATGTTGCACTTCTTTTGTTGCTTTTTGATGTGTTGGCATGAATCACCAAAAAGGGGGAGATTGAAAGGGAAATGTGCCCTTGGGCCATTTCTATAATGTTTTGGTGATTAAATGCACAACACGATTAATTAAGTTCTTATGTGCTAAACAAAGAGAGAAATACAAATCATATTACAAGGTATGGTTCTAGACTTAGTACATTGTTTTTGAATACTAATGTGTTTGTATAAGTGCTAGAAACAGTGACAAAAGAAGGAGAAAAGAATTGGGAAAGGTGCAGCCAACTCCAGCTCGGCCTGGCACAACGGACTGTCCGGTGGCGCACCGGACAGTGTCCGGCGAGCCAGGCTGGCTGACGGCGAACCGACTGCTCTCGGGAAAACGACAGAGGCGTACGGCTAAAATTCACCGGACTGTCCGGTGGCGCACTGGACTGTCCGGTGAGCCAACTGCGCCAGCGGCCAACGGTCATGAAAGGGAAATAGGCTCACACCTTTTCCTAAATGATTTTAGTGGTTGAATTGCCCAACACAAACAATTGGACTAACTAGTTTGCTCTAGATTATAAGTTCTACAGGTGTTAAAGCTTCAACACAAACCAATAAAAAGTCCAAGAAAGGGTTCAAATGAAAAGAGCAAAATACAACCGAAGGCTGCCCTGGTCTGGCGCACCGGAGTGTCCGGTGTGCCACCGGACAATATCCGGTGCACCAGGGTGGATTCCCTCCAACTCGCTAGCTTCGGGAATTTGGGAAGCCACTCTGCTATAATTCACTGAACTGTCTGGTGTAGCACCGGATTGTCTGGTGTGCCAAGCGGAGTAACGGCTAACAGCGCCAACGGTCGTCTGCAAAAGGTGAACAGTGATCAACAGTGCGCGACTACGCGCGCAGAAGTCAGAGCAGGCGTAGAAGGTGCACCGGACAATGAATAGTGATTGTCCGGTGGCCCCACATGTCAGAGCTCCAACGGTCGGAACCCAATGGCTGGGTGACATGGCTGGCGCACCGGACTGTCCGGTGCGCCATACGACAGAAGCCCTCACCAACGGCCATTTTGGTGGTTGGGGCTATAAATACCCCCAACCACCACACTTCATTGCATCCAAGTTTTCAGCCATCAAACCTCATACAAGAGCTCTAGACTTCATTACAAGACACAAACAAAGAGATCAAATCCTCTCCCAAGTCCGGAATCACTCCAAACAAATTAGTGACTAGAGAGAGAGACTTTTGTGTTCTTTTAAGCTCTTGCGCTTGGATCGCTTTTCTTCTTCCTCTATTCTTGTTTCCAACTCACTTGTAATCAAAACAAGAGACACCAAGTTGTGGTGGTCCTTGTAGTGGACTAAGTGTCCCATTTGATTGAAGAGAAAGGCTCACTCGGTCTAAGTGACCGTTTGAGAGAGGGAAAGGGTTGAAAGAGACCCGGTCTTTGTGACCACCTCAACGGGGAGTAGGTTTGCAAGAACCGAACCTCGGTAAAACAAATCACCGTGTTCATCCACTTTATTTCTTTGTTGATTTGTTTTCCCTCTCTTTCAGACTCGAATTTAATTCTAACGCTAACCCCGGCTTGTAGTGTGTGCTTAAGTTTGTAAATTTCAGATTCCGCCTATTCACCCCCCCCTCTAGGTGACTTTCAGGTCGTCCGCACGATCAACGCGCGACACGTGGCTAGCTCCAATGGTCGGCTGTGTGCATCGGACAGTGTCCGGTGCTCCAACCGGCCCCGAGGAGCAACGGTCGGCTGTGCCCGATAAGGAAGGATATCGTGCACCGGACATGAACAGTGGTTGTCCGGTGGTGCACCGGACTATCCGGTGCACCACTCGACAAAAGGCAAGAATGGCCTTCCAAATTGATCTCAAACGGCTCCTAGCTGCCTTAGGGCTATAAAAGGGACCCCTAGGCGCATGGAGCACAATACCAAGCATTCTTTAAGCATACTAAGGCATCCAGACTCCGCTCCCATGCATTTAATTCGTTGTGTTAGTGATTTGAGCTCCATTCGAGTTGTGAACTCCCCGTGTTGTCCTTTGAGCTCAAGTCTTCACTTGTGTGTGTGGTTGTGCTGCGTATTTGAGTCTTGTGTGTGTTGCTCTCCTCCCTTACTTCTGTGTTTCTTTTGTGATCATCATTGTAAGGGCGAGAGGCTCCAAATTGTGGAGATTCCTCGCAAACAGGAGAAAGACTATAAGGAAGAAAGTCGTGGTATTCAAGTTGATCATTGGATCGCTTGAAAGGGGTTGAGTGCAACCCTCGTCCATTGGGACGCCACAACGTGGAAGTAGGCAAGTGTTACTTGGCCGAACCACGGGATAAAAATCGCGTGTCTCGTGTGTTGCTTCTTGTGACTGTTTTGTTCACACGAGCGTGTTTCATAGCCACTTGATTTAACTAACACTTTAATAATCAAATGTGTGGCTATTTAGTGTTTGATTTTACAGGATCACCTATTCACCCCCCCCCCCTCTAGGTGCTCTCATTGAGCCGCGAGGTGCGCGCGGGTGAGAGTGAAGTGGGCCGCGCACCAGGGATTAGGCCCAATGCGGCAACACTCTCTCCCTTTTCTTTTTCTTTTATATTTCTTTTCTCTTTTCTTCTTGAAAGGGAAATAGGGCTTAAACCTTTTCCGAAATGATTTTGGTGGTTGAATGCCCAACACAAATAGTTGGACTAACTAGTTTGCTTTAGATTGTATATTCTACAGGTGCTAAAGGTTCAACACAAACCAATAAAAAGATCAAGTTAGGGTTCAAAAAGAAAGTAGCAAAGGAAACCGAAGAGAACCCTGGTCTGGCGCACCGGACTGTCCGGTGCCCCAGGGGCGATCGACTCCAACTCTTCACCTTCGGGTTTCTGAGTCCGCGCTCCGCTATAATTCACCGGACTGTCCGGTGCACCAGCGGAGCAACGGCTCCAGCGCAACGGTCGACTGCAACAGACACCTGCAAAAGTGCTACAGTGCACGGACAGTTCGCGTAGAGTCAGAGCAGCCGCTAGAAGGCGCACCCGATAGTGAACAGTGTCTATCCGGTGCCACACCGGACTGTCCGGTGCCACATGAAGACAAAGCTCCAATGGTCGAAACCGTTAGAACCCTAACGGTTGGGTGACATGACTGGCGCACCGGACAGTGTCCGGTGCGCCCATCGACAGCAGCCTTTCCCCAACGGTTGAATTGGTGGTTGGGGCTATAAATACCCCCAACCACCTCCACTCCAACCATCCAAGCATTCACTACTTCAACCTCAATACAAGAGCAATAGACACCACTCCAAAGACACAATTCAAGAGATCGATCCGTTCAAAGTCGCAAAATCAACTCTAGCGCATTTAGACTTGTAAGAGGATCATTTGTGTTTTTCTCGTGCTCTTGTTGCTTGGTTGGCTTTCTTCTTCCTCATTCTTGTTCTCTAAGTAACTTGTAATCAAATCAAGAGACACCAATTGTGTGGTGGTCCTTGTGGGGTCTAAGTGACCCGTTTGATTAAGGAAAAAGCTCACTCGGTCTAGGTGACCGTTTGAGAGAGCGAAAGGGTTGAAAGAGACTCGGTCTTTGTGACCACCTCAACGGGGACTAGGTTCTTTAGAACCGAACCTCGGTAAAACAAATCACCGTGTAATCCGCTTTATTTTCTTGGTTGATTTGTTTTCCCCCACTCTCCCGGACTTGGATTTTATTCTAACGCTAACCCCGGCTTGTAGTGTGTTTAAAGTTGTTAATTTCAGTTTCCGCCTATCCACCCCCCTCTAGGCGACTTTCGCTTCTCTTTCAAATTTAAATTCTAATTTCAAATCCAAACTTCCTGGTACATTTATTTTCTCATAAAATGTACATATTAAACATGGTATGAGGAAATTTTACTTATTTATTTATTTTGATATTTATTTTGTGGTAACTTGTGCTCTTCTCCTCTAATTCCAAAATTCCAATTTAAGTCTTGCTTCCAATTTTGGGTACTAATATATTTCTTTTTATATTATTTTTATGTTGTCACAAAATGCACACAAAAATAAAACCTCAGCATGATGCACAATTTAATGGCATGACTTTTATTAATCCTTTGTTTTTAAATGAGGTGTTCACAGGTGATAGTAAATAGAGATGGTACACATAAAGGAACTAATGTCTCATCTAGTATTCTCTTACAAATTGGGTATTACAAATGTGGTATAAAATATATAATCCGAGAGAAGCACAGTCTTTATATATTTTCCCCATTCATGTATAAAATTCAAATTTATTTTAAAAATAGGGTATAAAGTGTCAAACTAGTTCTGCTGCATTTTTAGCGCCATGCTCATGCTTATATGTACCTTGAAAATTTGTAAAACAATTTGGGAATCAAATTATCAAAAGAAATTTGATGCTAAAAAAGGTCTAGTCTCTATAGGATGCACCACATCATCTGTTGGGGGTTTTCTTCTCCGCCGAAGGTCCTCTAAGCAAAAACACCTTCGACAATGACATGCAAGCAGGCGTGATCTGAAGATGTATGCCGAAGCTACAATTGAAAGAACTTCGGCATGATGACACACTTGAGACGAAGGGTGGCACCGACTTAAAGAGGAAAAGACTGCATAGTCCCTGATAGTTTGTGTCATGGTTATGATTAGTTATCAAGGAAATGAATGTAATTTTGTCCGGGCTGTGACCCGTGCCTATAAATAGATGAACAGTACCCCCGTACTGTTGACGCTGATTTGTAATCGCTCGCACGTCAGTCTCGGACTTTTACCTTCTATCAAGCCGAAGGTATAATGTAATTTGATATCATTAATGTTTGTTTATGATTATATAATGATAATATGAATAATCTGATGACTTGATATAATTATTCATGTTTTTCTATGTTTCATATGTCCATGTTTTTATTCTTACATATTTAAATGATGAAGTAATGTGCTTCACGACCTTCGTCTGAAGATCATTATATTCTAAAGGAGATAATGCTTTGAAGATCAAAGATTTTTAACCACTAACATTTGTGTTGCCTTGTTCTTAACTCATCTTTTGAAAACAAGTGACCAACATCATCGATAATATACGTCAGCAGCGCCATATAGGCTCATAGCGTGGGTTTGGATCTGTCTGGGACGTGTGGCGTGGCAGCGAACAAGTTTAGGCACCTAAAAATTCGTTCTGGAGTGTTTGGAGACTCGATTGGTACAGTGGGACAAGTTTACATGTCTAAAAAATCATTTTAAGAGTTTGGGGACCTATATGACTCAAACGAAAGACATCCGCTGATGTCTCGATCTGGATGAGAACAAAACTGAGACTTTCTATTATTGTGAAAGAAAGAAAAAAAGTGGACATCACGCACATATGCTGATACGCTCGAACCTCGCATCAACATGACAGGAATCCTGTCCCCGCGTAAATACGTATACGCAGATGCGCTCTGAGAATTAATCCGCCATATATATCCGTTTGGATTTGGTTGAGAGCAAGGTAGCTGTAAGCCTGCAACGGTAAGCACGCGCCTGCCGCCGACCACATGCACAGGATATACAGAGCACGCATGTGGCGAGAGGCGCGAGCGAGGATACGCGCGCCGCCGAGAGCTCCTTTTCTTGCTCGCGCAGTCGCACCCCCGACCGCATTATCGGCGAAAATGGATCTCCGGCGTGGCTCGATCGTGCTAGGACGTACTGCCGCCAGCAACTGCATGCGTTTGTTAGGCGAACGGCCGCGCGGGAGATCCTCCCCCACGGCCCCACCGCGTTGGTTAGGCGACAGGGTGTGGGTGGGGGGTCGTAGTGGGGATTGGGATTTGCGGTGACTGGTGGCTGTGTCATGGTTTCCGGGCAGGGAATGGAAGGAAGCACCGTCGTCGGCGTGCGGGGCCAGTACTGCTCATCGATCCATGGCGCACTGCGTTGCGTTGCGTTCAGCGACAGTGCACGCGACTGCGTGGGCCGGCGGCCGACTGGCCTGACCTGGCCCTCGACGTTGATGTCGACGCTGCGACATGCCAACACAGGAGGGAGGGAGCGACCGAAGATAGACTAGACTGTCGGCCAACCAACCAGGTCGAGACTCGAGAGAGAGGCAGGCGGCAGGGAGTATCCGATGTGTTTTTTTGCCAAGAATGTGCTACTACTAAAGTGCAAGTGGGCGGCGACACTAGAAACGTTCCAGTATGTAGGAGTAAATATATCAGAACCGTATCGCCGTCGGACACCCGGGCCGGGGGATCTCACGCACCACTTCCCGCGATACGGTGCGTGCTGTGCAGAGGCATATCTGTTCGGTACACCACCACCGGTATCGGTATCCAGATGCATGCGGCACCGGTACCAGCAGTACATCACTGCTGGCAGTTCCCCCCCCCCCCCCCCCCCCCTTTTTTTCTTTTCTTACCCGATTCGCAGTCCGCCGAACCTGGAAACAATAGCCTAAGCTACTAAGCTAACGGCGCGTGGTCCAGCCGGAATATATGGCGGTTGGATAATTGGATTTTGGATCCTCGGCAGAGAGCAGAGCGCTACTGCAGGAGGAGGCAACATCTTCGACTGCTCGCTCCTGCTCTCAACTCAGTCAGCGGTCATCACACGCGGACACGGCCGATCAACCACTCACTCGGTCGTCTGCGTGCAGGAGCTGCCCGGCCCGCCCGCCTGCCTGCCCCGTGCTCGGACTAGTCAGCATCCTCTGGCCGCGCGGCCACGCCATCAGACGTCAGCTCCGCCCACAGACCGTCGGATCCAGACTCCAGAGACACGCGATCGGACCGGCCGACCGCAGACAATCGAGACGCCGAATTCTCCTCTCTGGGTGGGGGGTCCCGGCTGCGCGCATGCAGCCAATTGCACCGGATCGGAAGCTTGGAACGTCGTCTCGGCTTCGGCTCGTCGCCCTCTCTCCCTCTCCCTCTCGGTGGGTAAACGCCTGCACTGCACTGGCCGGGAGTGGCAGTAGGCAGTAGCCCATGCATCCCCGGCAGGTTATGGTCCATTGATGGGCGCCACGTGGGGCGTGTCCCCCCCTCGATCGTCTCCGCCCGCCGGCCGGCCGGCCAGGCCGCGTGGGACCTCAGCTCCACCACGTGCCCTCGCGCGTCGGCGGTCGGCCGCGCGCGCGCCCGTACGTCGTCGTTGGCTGCGACCGCTTTCTTCGGGCCAGCGCCCAGCCGTCGTCGATCGAGAGGTGGCATGGCGTGTGGGCGCACGGCAGCCGGCGGGGCCGAATCCCAGTTCGATAATCAGCTCGCCCGCCAGCGCCCGTACGTACGAGCGCGTCTAGCTGTGTGTGTGCACGCTCTGACGCTCGGGTGTTGGTGTTGCTGGGATAGCCGCATGGGTGCACGGTAGGCCGGGTCGCGCTCCGGGGGATTGTTCATGTGCCCGTGCTGGCTAGGAAAGGTGCACTTGCACGCAACGCGGTCCGGACTCCCAAGTCGTCGCGGTCGCCATCGCCCGGCGCGCGGTCCCCCACTACACAAGTCCAGTTCCTGCCCATTCGCGTGCGCCCATGCCATGTATCGTGCTGGAGTGCAGGCTCGTAGAATGCCACTAAGGCAGTACTACATGCATCAGGCCATCAGCGTCTCGGATCCGTTCACAAAACAAATTGTAGTTACAGGTTCATAGGGTATTTATAAATAGATTTGTAATTAAATATATTATATCATCTATGAGTTTCTGGAGCACCTAATGATCTACTCCACCAAATTTTCTGGAACTTAAGCTATCCAAAACAGAGCCTTAAACAGACAAAATTTCCAGCGAGCCGATCCAGCGAGGAGACGTATCGCGACAATCGGATCATACGCCATCGCTCACGGCTCGAGCGAAGATGCGACCAACCACGGTCGTGGTAGCCGGTTTCGGTGTGGAGGAAGATCCCGGCTTGACATATCGTGCTGACTATTGTAACAACATTTACGCTATATCTAACACTGTTTATGCTTTAACTTAAAGATTTTACAATCATGAATACCACGTACCAGAGATATCTATGTCCCTTATCTTGTCTCGGTATTTACGTTAACCACATAGATTCGTGCATGTATGGTTACCATTATAACAATGTTTACGCAATATTTGACACAATTTATGCTCAAACTTGAGAATTTCACAATCATAAATACGACATCCTAGAGATATCAACGTCTCTCACGTTGGCTCGTTATTTACGGTAACCACCTGAATTGACACACGTCTGTTACGCGGGGGGTTCGTACGTGACATCGCGTTGGCCATTGTACCGATATTTACGATATATTTGACAATATTTACGCTCAAAATTTAGGATTTTACGCTTAAACCTGGTTGTGCGCCCACCAATATTTCGATTGGGTCGATCCACGCCCGATTGAATTGAAATCACACATCAATTTTTCCGGTGGAGGTTCGAGGGTGATTGGTGCGACCCGGAGCGTGCACTGGTTGGACTTTCTGTAGCTATTGGAAATCATAGCCCCCAATATTGCCCTCCCCTGTTCTAGTAATAATCTAGTTCGTGGCCAGGAGTGTATGAAACTTGTACCTTACCGAACTCGCTGTCATGCGTAAACAAAAGAACACAAACCTATGTTTCATAGCAAATCGAAATAAGCTAATCACTGCCCTAGTGCCCTACGTAAACATCTCCAACCACACACAAAATGGACCTCATTACGGGGCATGCATCTCTAAACATAACATGACCATCCTCTTGACTCTTCATTCAAAACTACAAAGTCTACGCCGCTTGGTCCCATACCCATCACCCCATATGGACCTATTTTCCCACGGAAAGTTGGGCAGGTGATTGGATTTTGTTGCGTGCAAAAGATCCGGCACCACTGTAGCCGGATCACAGCACCGAAGTGTCGGCTTGCCATTCCGCAATGACGGTGGAAAGACACACACTCCCCCTCGACGACGACAAGAGATCCCGTGGCGCGGCGCGGCGCGGCGCGCGGCCGGAGCTTTTGGCGCTTTGGCCGTTGGGCGGCTCGAGTGCCCGGCCGCACTACCGCACCTACGCGCGCGTCACGTCGATGGATCGGTGGTTTCCATGCCGTACGCCCCGGTCTCCGGATCATGCTGTGCATGCGGGGGGGAGATAGCGAAACGCAGATCACGCGCGCTCGAGATCGCGCAGGCGGGAGGCATGCGCACCGGGAATGCGCGATGGCCGACGACATGGAGTCGCTTGTGGGCGGCGTGCGAGTGCGGACGTACGCGTGCTTTAGGGCCACGGTTTTAGCATGGCAGGCAAGGAAAGCCGGGCTGGGCGAGTCGGCCATGCTTGCTCCATTCCACGTCTCCACTCGCTCCATACTATGGTCCACGCGCCAACGCCATGCCTCTCTCGATCGCATCGCATCGCATCGATCAGTTGAAGTGCTCCGTCTCATGAAACTATGTAGCGTACAGTAGCACTGTTGGCACATAGAATTGGGAGGAGGATACTGTTCTTGTTTGGAGTGTGGCCAAGTTAATTAAGCTTGTAAACCCTAAACCAGTTAGCTAGAGGCCAGCCAGGTCATGAGAGACGGTGCCTCAAAAAATAAAAAGCGACGTCGTACAGCCTGCCGGGCGTCCGGCGTCCCCGTTTGTACTAGTCAATCTGAAACGGCGACACGTTCCACAGCGCGCGCCGCGCCGGCCGGCTACTGCCGCCGTGCCAGGACATGCTGCAGAGAAGTTGAAGCTGCATGCCGACCAGGCCGCGCGATCGAGCGAATGCCCTGCCGATATACGAGAAACTTGCTGGCCCGCCCGGCTGCATGCCAGTAGTAGTAGGGTCTCCTGTGCTTCCTCCGTCGGACGTCCCTTGGCATTTCTTGGATCGTGCTGCTTGCTGATCATCGATCGGTGTGGGTACAGAGCAGCTAGCTAGGTCTCGAGCAGGAAGGAAGAATCGGGCACATGCGAATGGACGGACGGATCGCAGCATATTTCTAGACCATGTATACTATTATTATGATTATTCGATGCGTTTTTTTTTATTTTTTTGCTTCTAGTATGGCTTGAGCTGGTGAGCTCGCTACAGATGCAGCAGCAGCACTATAGGCTCTAGACCTAGCATACGCAAGCTCGGGAGGGGCGGTGGGGCGCACCGGCCCGGGGCACATGGCCCTGGGTCTCTCCGCGCCGGCGCCGCCGGCGAGACACCGCCCACATGCCTGCCCCTCTCCCCCTTCGTCTTCCCTTCCATTCTTCCCCCGGCCCACCAAGCACCCCCTCGACGAACGTAACGTACCGTGCGTTTTTTGTACGAGCCAATGCCCGGCCGTCGCTGCCAATAGTATATACTCGTGTGAGGGCCCATCCAGGTCCGGGCATCCGCCGCCGCCGCGTCTTTGCGCTGCTGCTCGCTTTACTGTGCGTGATCATATGGCCGCTATTATTATGCTAGCCGGCCGGTGTGGTGTGTGTTCAAGGCTTTCCATCCATCCTCAGTTCTCTGTGATCCATCTTGATTAAACTGTGCATTGTACGTGCACCTCCATGGCGTTCCATATGCCCATCTTTTACCGTCTGCAATACAGGAAAGATAACGAAACACACGCTCCGTTCCAAATAGAGAGTTTTTTTAGAAGGTTTACGATTGAACTACCTATGTAATTTGAACCAGCAAAGCATACCCCGCCGTAAACTGCAACTACAATTTGGCATAAATGGGTAATTATTGTGTGACATTTTAGGCTATTTTTTCACTTTTCTTGGCAAACACAACTAGTTTTTTTTTCTAAATAATGCAGAAATATTTCCTAAAGAATGCAGAATTATGTATTCGAAGGGCTTCATCTAATCATTTTAACCACGAACTCGTTATAGTTTAGTTGACCGGATTCTTATGGTAAAATCGAGTCCTAAGATGTCCTTGACGCCGGATCCAAGTGCTGCATCCTTATCTCACGGCCTTGCCTCTTTTAGTTAAAAACCATTCTGAGCTGCGCCAGTACAGTGCATTTCCTCCGCTCTGTCTACTAGCTACCAGGGCTGTAATAATTTACTGTTTTGCAAAGCTTTTGGTGGGCGCGGGCGGGGGGTCCTCCGGTGGGCTGGAGAATGATTGGGAACCAACCAAGAAAGAAAGAAAGAAAGAAAGAAAACGCTGCGGTGCCGCTGCCCGCTGCTTCCATCATGCTAATGCCGGATTAATTAAAAGTAAACCGTTCCGGAATATGGTCGCGTGGAGCTGGGGGAATCCGTTCGTTCCGTGCCCACCCCACATGCACATGCACGCCGGCGTGGGCCCGACACCTGAGTTGACCTGCCCCCACCCCTCCCGGCACTTGGGCCCCACCGACCTTGGAGTCAGTTAAGGCATGGGAATCCAGCTACTGCTGCCCCCTGTCTCTCTCTATCTCTCCTTTGCTGCTGAATTGCTTGCTGATCGTGAAAGGCATTGCTCTTGTTTCACCCTCCAGCTGTCACCGTCACTAGCAGTACTTGCAGATCAGATTGCCTGCTTTCTCTTTCTCTCTTTCTTTCATTTTTGCCATATTAATTATTATCACCGGTAAGTAATTTTTTAATGGGTGAAATGGGAGAAACTGGAGGTTTTATTTTGGAGTGGCCATGTAACCAGCAGTGTTTTACGGTGACACCGACGGCTGCGATATGCCGAGCAAAGAGCGCTGGGAGGGGTAAGATAAGGACGACGAGCCATCAGTTCCCTTCACCATTCCACCGTACTGTATAGCAACTAATGATGGCTTGTTCGCTGCGGCTGGATTAAAGCCGTTTGGACTGCTGCAGCTGCAATCCATAGAGAGAAAAATACTGTAGAAGCCGCAGCCGCAGCCGGATTAAAGCCGCAGCGAACAAGCTGATCATGGTGCTTAAAGGCCGTTTTCCTTTCCACGACGGTGTCAAATCGGTATGGGGGAATCGCATATCTCCAAGTGGGCCGCAGGGAAACTGGAGAGATTTAGGCAGGGTTGTTTAGCGAGCAGAGCCGGAACGATACGATACGATACGACTCGGTGACTACGTACTGACTAGCCGATCGAGCACTGTTTGGTTCCTCGGAACGGCTCAGAGGGATTTAAAAACTATCTAGTGGTAAAACAAGAAACGTTTTTTCTTCTTCTTCTGTAAACATCTTACTACAAGCAAAAAAGAAACTAGCCGTGCGCAACAAAGCCCCGGAAATTCGACCGGATTCCATTCTTCAGAGTCCAGACCCAACCCACCCATTCCCGGAGCTGATCTCTGACGGAGAAAAAAGCGGCGAGGTAGATTCTGCTCCGCTGTGGGCCCTGACGGGCGGACAGATCGGCATCCCGGAGGGACGCGGGGGCCACATGCCTGGGTGGCCCACCAACTCAAGCCCCTGGCCGTGGGGTCCGGCGGTGAAAAACCATCCGGTTTCACTACAGGGACGGAGTGAAGGCCCATGACGTCAGGCAGCGCATCACGCAGAGGGGAGGAGGCACCGGCAAGATCGGCGCAGTCCAGCTCACCCTGCGACACGTGTCGGCACCCAGCATGCAGGGGTGGCCAGAGGGCTCCGTTCGCTAGTCCCTAGACCCTAGCAAGCCGTGCATGCCCCCCCCCCCTGCTTTCAGGGAAACCTCTCGTCATCCTTTTGGTGCTCATTGCATCGGTTGGTATTTAGTAAAGAATTAAAGGTAAGCTTAAAGTTAGGCTAATGTCTGTCCCTGTAAGTTTGTGACAGAGATATTTTACACGGTCTGTTAGTCATATGACACATTCAATAAAAAAAATCATCTCTCGTAGCATAAAGAACAACGCGCATTCATGGGTGAAAGCTGGGAAGTGGGAACAGATCCTTGACACACATGCAATGCAAGCTACTGTGAGGATTGAGAGCTCCTGCGGTCGGATATATGGATGCTCTCGCGCTCTTTACCCCTCATAGCGGAAAGCCAGCAACTATCATCATAAACCATAACCTCCCCTTGATTGTCTGTGCTTATCGCAATTCCTATACTTAGTAGTACATCGCATTATCTCATCTAGTAGTGAAATCGAGCTAGGAAGTTCATTTCATTTCATACAATCTACTGTGAAACTTTCTATATTCTATATGTGTCAACCTCCATTGTCGAAGAAAGACTATACTCTATCCATCCTAAAATACAATTTGTTTTAGACTAATCATACATTCGTTAAAAAAACATATTAATATGAATGTAGTTTGCATGTATGTCTATTTTTATTATCATTTGAATGAATATATAGACGGGAAAAAATATTTTGGGACGGAGGGAGTATTTCGTATGGATTTGGCATCTTGGCTATTTTCCACTCAAAGGAATTTCACAAAAAAAAATAAGGGGAGGCTACAATCCTTTCCTAGATCCAAATTACTAGGGTCCAGTATGATCCTTTTTCGCAAAAAAAAATATAAAACAAGGAGAAGCTCCTAGATAAATCACAGAAATATATTATCATTGTTTAGCTGCGGCACCGTCCAATCGAAACTCCACACATGAACTGGTTTGATTATTAAAAGATAAATAATACACATAACACATGCTATGCTAACAAGTTGGCCTCTGCCCATGAATAGAGGAATCCAAACGGAGGAAACATGGAAACAAAAACTATTGGCTCCAACCTCCAACTAGGGGGGGCTCACTCATGGTCTAACTAACTGCTATCGTAAGTTGCAACCCCAGTTCCATCTCTCTCTCCTCTCTCTCCTCCTGCCATCACCCTAGAATTCGAGTATTTACCTCCACTTTCTCTCTCTCCCCCAATTCCTCCTCCCTCTATATAAATATACGCATCTCCACCCTGTTCCTGGGTCCTCTCTTCTTCCACCACCACCTCCTACCCCGCTGTGCAACCCCAAATCTCTCCTTCCTCGCATACGCGCGCAGCAGAGGAGCTGAGACCAAAGAAGAAGAACAACCGAGCAAGCACAAGCTTAGCTAGCGTGGAGGTGCCCAAGGCGAGAGAGGCGACGACGGCCGCCGCGCCAGGCTAGCCAACCAGCTGCTCATCGCTCCTAGCTGCGGAGCCGATGGCTGGCGCCGACGTCGACGTCGGGACGGAGCTCCGCCTCGGCCTGCCGGGAGGAGGCGCCGATGCGGCCAAGGCTGCCAAGAGGGGCTTCGAGGACACCATCGACCTCAAGCTCAAGCTGCCCACCGCCGGCATGGAGGAAGCTGCCGCCGCCGCCAAGCCGGAGCCGGCAGCCGAGAAGGCCAAGAGGCCCGCCGAGGCGCCGGCCGCTGATGCCGAGAAGCCACCCGCACCCAAGTACGTGTACATCGATCTGCACGCATGTGGATTTGTCTGCATGGGTTATTTTAGGCTTAAATTGACTGCTAGTTGTGTCAGTTTACCGTGGCTATTTAATTACCTCGAGCCCACGATGCTAACCTTTTTTTAAAAAAAAATAATGATTACAAACGTTACTGCTAACCATGAAATTCCTGTGAGTGCCATATATGATACAAGGGACTACGTTTTTTTACCCCTATTTTTTTATGTATGGAATAAAAAAAAAGTAGAAACAGCTTAATGGCATTTGGTAGAAAGCGTGTGCGTGAATTTATGTGCATGTGCTTGCTGTTTTTATTTTCTTCTTCACCTCGCTTTCTTTTATTTATTCAGAGTTTTGTATTTACAGTACGTTGCGTAATCTTAGCATATCAACGGGACACACTTTTAGCAGGGCAAAATATCCATAGAAAAAGATCCTCTGGCAGAAAGTGCATATTGTGTATGTTCGTTGTAGCTCGCAAAGCGCCGCGCGAATTATCAACAGCTTTTTAAAAGCAACCGCATACCAGTATGTTCATTTGATGCCTGCCTTTGTCGGTCCATGTCTGAAAAGAATGTCGTACTTACTTAACCTTTTGGCAGATTCCATTAGGAAAAAGTGGCCTTGTAGTAGCTAACACCCCCTCCCCCCTCTTTAAACTGAAATAGAATTGATGGTTATAATTAACGGAATGTTTTGGATATCAGGAGAAATGGAGAACCAGACTTGTACCCCCCAAGTGATTTCTCTCTGAATAATAGTCATGGTCATGATACATGCGGCCTTACCAAATCACATTGTCATTAAAATTATTAGCAGAAACGCTGAGCTAGTCGCAAACAAGAATATAAGCATGCATGATCTGGCTACCATAGTAAAGAATATCAGTTTGAAGCTCTGACGAGGATAATTGTTACCAGAGCACAAGCTGTGGGTTGGCCACCAGTCCGGTCATACCGCAGGAACGTCATGACCGTCCAGTCTGTGAAGAGCAAGAAGGAAGAGGAGCCTGAGAAGCAGCAGTCCGCTGCCAACGCCGGCGGCAACGGCTCCGCCTTCGTGAAGGTCAGCATGGACGGCGCGCCCTACCTGCGCAAGGTGGACCTGAAGATGTACAATAGCTACACGGAGCTCTCCGTTGCTCTGAAGAAGATGTTCAGCACCTTCACCACATCCGGTAAATCACATTTACCCTGTTGGCGTAGGAATCTGCAGAGCATACAGTTTGCGAACTGACACCAGTCGTCTTTACAAACTTGGCAAATGCGAAGCTGACCTGAACTCATAGAAGCTGCATCCATGATCCATCTTACCAGGGAACAACATGAATGAGGGAAAACTAGTTGATCCGGTCAGCGGTGCTGATGTGGTCACTACTTACGAAGATAAGGATGGCGACTGGATGCTCGTTGGCGACGTCCCGTGGGAGTATGTTCTGCATTCTAGTGTGCCATCATCTAGGATGTGATCAGGAATGCTCATACTTCAGTTTCTTATAATGCTGCCTTGTTGATTGTTGTCCCTGCAGGATGTTTGTCGAGTCATGCAGGCGTCTGAGGATCATGAAGAGCTCTGAAGCCATAGGTCTTGGTTAGTGTCTCCAGATAAAATTATCTTCCATAGTTCCATTATAAGATTTACATGTCAACTCTAACCGCCTATGTTTTCTTCATTTAAAAAAAATACAGCACCAAGAACGAAGGACAAGTGCAAGAACAGGAGCTGAAGAAGATACAGCGTTAAAGACGATGCCCATTGTGTCAAAAGAATGGTGCCCTTGCAGTGTGCTGCGGTTTTTCTAGAAATATAATGCGTTTTAATTACTAGTTGGAGGGAGACCTGTCTTGTTCAATTTGTTCATGGACCAGAAGCAATAATCTATCTGTGTGTAGCTGGATTGGTGTTATGCGATGTCCCCTACCGTGTGTCCCAGAATCTACTTGGTGATTTTATCCCAGTGTTGTTAATCAAGCTTGTGTGATTGTTAAGTAAAGGGCATCAATGAGACTATTATTATTATGGTACCTTGTAAGTTAACCTGTTTGTTAATTGTCATTATAATATTTGGCAACCTGTATGTGGTCAAGCGGGGGGAACAGGCCATGTGCCGGGTGATGGGGAATCCATTAGTATATAACCCTAGTCTATCTGTACATTTGAGTAATTGGCTGGGTCTTGAGGCATGATCACAGCATGAAGCTTCCTTGCTCCTGCAGTCCTGCTAGAGCTGTGGTCGTACCAAAGCCAAGGACATTGCTTAACCAAACTAAACCATACTTTATTCATCACACATTTATCAGTCCAAAAATGTAACCGGTATATAAGATGTCAACCGTATTTTTGTCTGCACGGTATCTAAAAAATGATATATCTTGAAAGAGTCTTCCCTTGTAAATACGAAGAGACTGCTTCGAACCTTCGACCTACTAGTGAGCTGCACCATGCCTACCCTTCATAATATCTCTTGAAAATGGTATCAAATAATGGGTGTCCTTTTGGGATCACACAACAATCAAATGCAACCTCCCAATGATTATGTGGTGAGAACCAGAGGAAGGTTATATTATCTCTTTGTGTTGTGTTTCAAGGGCATACCAACTAATGAGTCTACAAAACAGCAACCCCCCCCCCCCCACCCAAAAATAAATAAATAAATAAATAAAATAAAACAGAACAGAGGTGCCATTTGATATTTAATCAAAAAATGGTGGAATGACAAAAATCATTTCTGAAGAAATCAAGCGTCCCCAGTGGATAATACCACATGCTATACAAAACGGGTAAAATGTAATTGTCTTACATCAAACTGGAGCTTGAGCAATGTACAACTCAGGGAGATCTCACTCCAGGCAGTAGAGCTCCCCAGTATTTGCAAGTGAGCAGAAAATTGCATTTAAATAATCCACATGAACACGTTAATCCTGCACACCAATTACTGCGAGTGTTCAATAAAAACTTGCAAGCTTCATCTGTGAATATGAAGTCTGGTCCCTCTCAAAGCCATATCTTCAGTATCTAATGGACCAAAGTGGAATAGCAGACAAGGTCAAGCTTCATGACTTTCTAGCCCTGAACAGCCAACTCCTACAAGTGTTCAATAAAAACTTGCAAACTAACATCGTCGGTGAAAATGACTTCAGATCCCTTTGAAAACTGTGTTTTCTGTGTCACAGATGGATTCAATCGAGCGAGCAGGAACCTGGCCTGACTACCATGATGATCACACTTTACGAGTTTTGGCACAGGGAAACGGTCTACCAATAGTGCCTCTGCATCTACTTCTGGTGCTTCAAGGAGCTTTCGTAAATTTTCATGGTTTGGGTCCTTATGATAGCCAAGCTTCCTCCATTGAGCAATCTTTGAGCCATAATGAATCACAATACAGAAGTATGAATCAAATAGTAAAATGACATCAGGAGAGATGG
Organism: Zea luxurians; assembly: GCA_029449295.1. NCBI lineage: Eukaryota > Viridiplantae > Streptophyta > Magnoliopsida > Poales > Poaceae > Zea > Zea luxurians. Next base: position 39,483,841 of record JAOPSE010000026.1, read on the forward strand.
AGCTGACATCTAACAGTACAGGAATAGGTGGCCCATCAAATGAGTACTGGAATAGAGTAGGCTGGATCATGATTAGAGACCCCACAACCCCCTCCCTATTCAGCATCAACCTGAAGAAAGCAGTTTCATCGGGAGAGCTGTTGAAAACATCAATGAACTGTGATCTCCGCAAGTAGTACATGAACTGCGGATACAAGGAGAAGTTTGTTGACAGCCGAAATGTAGATGGATCTTCAGGAACATAGTTTCCGAACTTAGCAGTAAAGCGAATAAGCATCTTGTCAAGCCACCGTGTAACATCTCTAACATGGTATGTCTCTGCCCTGTAAACAGCAAGCCTGGCCATTACAGCTGCAGCAGCTTCCTGATCAAACCCTGCAGCAATTTCAGGAGATCGAGGAGCAGCCCACCTTCTTGCAACAGTCGTCACCCTCAGGCGATAACTACCATCACCATGTCGGTACCTTGTCATAAACTGAATAAAGAAGACAGTCGGCGGATCAGCTTTATGATTGCAATCAACTCGGAAAAGGAAAGCAATGCTGGTTTTGTTGCTCAGTGAACTAGTTTTCCAATAATTTGTCCCACCTTCACCAATTTCCTTATCACTAACTGAGTTATTTTTCCTGCGGAGGGAAATGCAGGGACCAAGGGCACCACAAATCTTCACCTCCTTTGATGTCACTATTTCAATCGTCGCATTAAAGTTCATATTAAGGTAATTGGTGCCTTCACGACGGAACATATGCCTAAAACAGCTTTTGAACTGCTCATACTCAAATGACTCTGTATGCACCATTAAACCCCCTGTCACTTCAATTGGATTCCTCAGCTCTGCAGCCCCAACCTGATCAAGAGAGCAGGCGAATAGATCAAGAACTAATGCATGGTCTGTCAACCTCTTTGCAACTTTCTTATAGAAATCACGTGCTTTGTCAGTCAGCGGTGCGTTGCTATTGAATATGTCACGATGAGAACGAATTGTTTTCCCAAGATCAGTTTCCACCACACACCCTGGACCAACTGTTGCAGGACCAGATGTAAAGATCATAATCCGACCACCGGTACTGGGTGAGCAGCAACCCTCTAGAAGAGCAATAGCAGTAGAAATCGCTGCGCCAGTTGCTCTTAAAGGGCGATGCCCACGTGGACACGCAGGCATGGAGCTCAGGTCCTCTATTGCAGATGTGATGTTAAATTCACATTCAGAAACAGGCAGCAAAAACCGCTGCACTTCAGTGGACCTTGGCATAGCCAAGTTCTTGTACTGTGAACGGTGAATACCTAAAAGTTTCTGTATCTGAAATATAAACGAAAGTTTATGTGATATACACTAACCACAATAATTTTCAAAATACCAGGAATTGCAAAAGCGTATCACCAAACCTCAAGAAATTCAAAACATGAGTGAGACAGTTTTGTATCGCAAGTTTGGACAACAGGATCATAGCAACAGGAACTGTAAACCAAACCCAAAGTTTTAGACAAAGGGAAAATTTTCTCTGGCTATGCAGTTTCAAGTTTCCACATTTTCTCTAACATTATATATGGACATAGGCATTTGTGAGAGTGCTATCCTACAGTGCAGAGATATTCAGGTTATACATCCAACAACAACCACCACCTTAGAACATGAAGAACCTACAGCTCCTATAAAAAGAGGAGTACATTGCATGGATAAAGTGTCCAGGCCACGCAGAGTTTTACAAGCATAATTATTTCAAGTTGCTATGTACAATGTACATTTGACTATTTCAGTAGATGTAACGGCCCTCAACATAAGCAATACTATCAGAAGACAAAAGTTATGTAACATAAGTTCAAAGATGGCATTGCCCCTGCATTTATTCATTGGAAACATAGTGCTTGCTGTATTTGACCAGTTGCCACTGGTACTGGGCTAGTGCCTAGTGGCAAGTGTGAAGCAGGTGAGCGTGAGAGGGATTAGATGAGTCATGCTAATAGTGGCAAAAGGTTAATACATGCCCCTGAACTAGCATTATAACAAGATACTTACATTCAAATTTCAAGGCTGACTGCGGCAGGAACAGATTGTGGATACTCGAGAAACTAGAATGCTGATCATGTCACATAGATTGGCGCAGAATTAAATTACAAATTCGGTGTCCTAAGGATCATATTACAAATTCACAAACCTTGTCAGACTCGAGCTCACGCTCGCCATTAAGCACAACCACCCGAGCGCAACCCTCAAATCCAAGATCGTGCACCCACACCGACGCAGCGAAAGTGACGAGCCCCACCCTGATCCCCTCGGGCAGCCCCTGCATGAGCCTGCGCACCTCGTCCTTGAGCACGGCGAGCTCCTCGGCCGCCGTGGCCGCATCGATCACGAACACGAGCGCAGGTGGCCCCGGTCCCCCGGGCTCAGCGGGGTCCGGGGGCAGCAAGTACTCGACGCTGGAGTGGGTGGGGAAGAGTTCGGCGGGGAGCGCGTCGGGGGCCAGTAGGCGGGGGAACGGGTTGGCGGCGGCGCCACAGAAGGCGCAGGACCAGCGCGCGGAGCCGTGGTGCACGCGCGAGAACGGGTTGAGCGCGGCGCCGCAACCCGGGGAGGCGCAGCGGAGCGGGGCGTAGGGTAGCAGCGGGAGGAGGTCCGGCGCCGTGGGGTGCTGCAGCGGCGAGCAGAGGACGGAGGTGGGCACGACGAGGGACGCGGCGGCGGGGGTAGTCGGCGGCCACGAGTGCCACGGCCACCGGAGGCCCTCCACGGCCTCCAGCTCCGCGAAGTCCATCGGAGCCCGATCGGTGTAATGGGCGCTGCGGTGGAGTAGCGACTAGGTCACTAGGGTTTGCCTTCGTTTTCCAGTGACCAGTGTGCAGCTCTTTTTCTTTTTTGATGCTTTGGTGGGTTCCTTTCTTCCTAGGGAGAATGTTGGCTGGATGCTTCCCTTTTCTTCCTGCCACACTGTGCTGCGTGTAACCTTCGTCAAATGGTGGCCGTTGGATCGTCTTCCATCATCTGGCCTTGAGACGGAGACGGAGCTTTCAGCTTTGCATTGTCAGGTACTCAGGTTGGGCTGGTACTGACCCAATAGGGCGGTGGATGGAATACGGGCCAGGCCCAACTGCGCATAAGCTTGGGCCGATCAATCTGAATACACTTGGCTCATTGCTGTAGCAGAGGGTGAGCCTCCCCCAGTTACCCAAACGCCAAGTCGTCATTCAGACGATGATGACCGGCAAGTCGGTAACAACGGCACAACGCAAGCTAAAGACTGTATTTCTCGTGGAGTCAGCCATTATTAAAAGGAACAAAAAATAAAAAAAATCCTAGGTCGTTTTTTTAATGGGATTATTACTCTGCTTTTAAGAAAACAAACATAGAATTCATCAGACTCGACATAGATTTTCACTGGAAATACCATGTTACGCATAACAAACTAGAAGACGGACCAAAAACAAAGAATCAAGTCGCCAGCTAAGATCGATGCCGACCATACATTCAGATCACCCCAATATCAGAACTAACACCAGCCTTCGGATGAAAACTATGCAACCACTCCATCGTGGTACCCAACGTCCTCTCCAACCGCAAATGATCCTTTGGGCTCCCCAACTTCGCATAATGCTCTGTTCGTATGTCGATATTGAAGTGCATGAAATTAAATTAGATTCAATACTGAATCAGACATAACATTGAAATGAGATGTAATTCCAAATCTATTGTTCGGATATCACTGAATTGTAGTTTAAAATTGTACTGTCTAATTCCACATAATTCAAAGGGGTATCGCTCTATATTGAAAGAGTGAGTTTCTAGTTATAGTCTAATTATAGAGAATTGAGTATCGGATTCCAAATCTCAATTCCATGTACAACCAAACAACAGAATTTAGAAAATCTAGTTTCAATTCTCAAATTTGTGCGCCAATATCTACATCCAAACACGGTACAAGAGAATTCAAATCATATATGATCAAATTTGGATTGTTAGGGAACTTAATTTCCATCATCATTTTGTTTAGATTGCATCAAATGGTCCAAACCAGACCAGCAGCAACAAAAAAAAAACGAAAGGACTGGGAGATTTGAGATTTGAACATGATCCAGTCAGCAAATAGGTCCTCAACAGACCATGGTATAAAATTCCTAAAATTCCACCCTTATATTTGTTTCGGACAGCCCCAAATGAACCTTGGTAAAGTGCAACGGAATAAAATATGACTAATATTAAAAATAAAGAAGTTCAGCGCACCCTACAAAAACATATGTTTGAATTTATGGAGCCCTTTCCAGAATTGAGAAACTCCTTTGCTTTTTGAGGTAAAGAAGTTATCATCTCGCATATACTTGGCTCTAATGATCTTAAACCAAACGTTATCCACACATCAGGAATTTTTCGAAATCTATTTAGTGGGTAAACATTCATTCATCAAACTCGTATGAATTACGCCTAGACCCCCTTGGTCTTTCGGTATGGTCATCATTGTTAGGATTTATAGGCTTGGTCCAGTTGAGAAATTCAAATAAATCCCAGAAAAATCTCAAAAGCCCATATAAGTGGATGGCTAGAGAATATGTGGAACCAATAGCACCATATTGCTAGCTCTAGTGGAGTAGAGCTAGCTTAAATATGGAAGCCACACTCACTCACCAAGTCATGGATGAGAGGAGAGAGTGTGGAGAGCCACACGCGCGCGCTCGCTCGCCTGGCCGGGGCGGGGCAAAGGGCGCGGGCGCACGACATGCGCGTGAATGGTCCGCCGAAATCCGGCCCCTCGCTTTGCGGGGGCTCGGCTACCTTTTGCCGTTCGATTTTTTGGTTTAAATCTCAACTAAACGCGAGATTTTTGTGGGCGGATAAGATCGGGGGTCGCGGACTCGGCCCTATAAAAGGAGCCCGGCAGCCAGCCTCCAAATTATCCTTCATCTCAATTCACTTTCGCCTCTCTTCACAGCTGAGTCGCCTTCCAGTTCTCTTCATCCCGACCGCAGAGGTGCATCTGCGATCAGGAGAGCAGGTCTCCGGAACCCTTCGCCTTCTAGATCCTGCACCAGGAGAGGGTGAATAAGGTTTTTGGGAAGCGTCTTCACGCGACTGCTCGTGATCTTCTGACCTCGTCGACCCTGCTGATTTCGCTACTTCGACGTCGTCAACCCTGCTGATTCCGGCGCGCGCCATCTATCAGTATGTCTAATCAGTTCGCATCATCTGATTTGACTTTTTACTTCAGTGCTTGTGATTTTGTCATGATTTATATTCGGAATTTAATCTGGAATTTGTCTAATTATTCAACAATCCAAAAACCTTATTGTAGACAATTTCCTAGTTTTTCTATGGCTGCTTCTGCCGACGCGCTGAAGCCAGAAAAGTTCAATGGTATGCACTTTAAGAGATGGCAAGTCAAGGCCACGCTCTGGCTTACTGCTATGAATGTCTTCCATGTTAGTAAAGGCAGACCTGAGGGTCCACTGACTCCTAAACAGGATAAAGAGTACGACCATGCCAATACTATCTTTACGGGAGTCGTTCTTAGCGCCCTTGTTGACCGTCTGGTTGATGCGAATATTCAACACACAGACGGGAAAGAGTTATGGGATGCACTTACTACCAAGTATGTTGCATCGGATGCTGGCAGTGACCTGTATATCTGAAAGTGCATTCATCCCTTTTGTGAGTTTTGGTGATTTGGATAACAACACATTTAAAGGTCTAACAGTTTGCTAAGTGTTGAACAGGAAATTCAGTATGATGAACATACTTGAATAGTGTATAATGATCAGTGAACAAAGGTTCAACACAAGGTTAAATCCAGTGAGACAATGCAAATGGATATAATATGGTCTCTCTATATTGGTTTGAATATATGGGCAAGACCTAAGAAATCACTGCATACATATGATCAGAATAGAGGTTGAAGTGATTAAAAGGATTGGTCAAGCCAAAGTGAATAAGATATGAGGAATCGTGAATTGGCTTGACCATATTACTATTAGTCCATATATGAATATATGAGAATCAAACTAGAGCTTGATTGATCTTAGCAGTTATATCTAGATGACATTCAAGCAAGGTTCACAATATTGAAGAAATGATTCTCTCAATGGATGCTCAATAGGATGTGACTCAAGAATGGCTTGATAGGGTGAAGATAGCAAGGAAAGGGCTTCGAGGAACTAAGCGAAGGTGAAGGCCAAGCGACTGCTTGTAGACCGAGGTACCATGGCTAAGGTGAAGAAGAGAGTACTTGCACTAAGTCGATGAACTAATCAGCTATGAAGAGTTACAACATGTTGATGCATCAGTAAGGTGACTTGAAGCCATGATTTGAACTCATATAAGGTGATATGGTACAAGTCACAGGGTTTGATTTGAGTTTGCTTCAAAAGGTGAGACAAAGATGTTTGTGATCCTTATGAAGCAATGCCATGGAGAAATCACACATGAGACACCAATGACTCAAGGAGTTTACTTCAATTTATTTTATTTAACTTGAGTATAGGAATCGTCGTACTATAAAGGGGGATCCAAAAAGAAGGTTGGTGTTTGCCAAAGCTCAAACCTCTCTATTCAAAAGCTATTTTTGAAAAGCAAAAATCTCTTTAACGTTCTATGGTTGACCGTGGTTAGGGTTGAGAAACCTAGAGTGTTCTTGCTGAAAAGCAGCTGAACTTCTTCAACTGCAGCTGAGCTTTCCAGCTGAACTTGACTTCAGCTGAGTTGAGCTTCTTCAGCTGCAGCTGAGCTTTTCAGCTGAGCTGAACTTCAGCTGAGTTGAGCTTTCTCAACTTCAGCTGAACTCAACTTCAGCTATGAACCTCTTTGACCATACACCAGCTGAACTTGCCTCCGGGCAGTTGAGCTGGGGTTTTCTCTCCTAAACTCACTGGTCAAGACCGGTTGAACTGGTCCTGAGGGGCAGTTCAGCTGGTCTCTGACCCCTCTGACCTCTGGTCTGCAGTCTGCCAGTCAGACTGGCAAACAGGTCACCAGGAGCTGTCAGGGGCGGTTCAACCGCCCCCCTGGGCGGTTCAACCGGTGTTGGTCAACTTTGACCAGTCTGCAGTCAGTCTGCGCGTCAGTCTGCCAGTCAGACTGGCAGACAGGCTGCCAGGCCTGCCAGGGGCGGTTCAACCGGTCTCAAGCAGAAAAATCTGCACAAACGGCTAGTTTTGAGCTCCACCTATATATACTCACTCCTACCTCTCTCCCCAAAGTAGTGAGCACGATTTGAACTCCATTTCTAACCCAAGAAACACCTCCCTCTCTCTCTCACACACATCTCTTGCCTCTCACATTTCAAATCTTTGGAGAGAAATCTTTGAGTGAGCTTGAGAGCTGCGGTTTTGTGCTTCATCTCTAAATCTCTCTTGCTCTTCTTCTTGATTCGAGCTTTGGTACTACATCGAGTTCTTTGTGGATTCATTACTCTTGGAGCCTCTAGCTCCTAGACGACTAGGTGTCTCTTGTGAGTTTCCAAATCTTGTGGAAGACCACAAGAAAGTTTGTATTACCCGCTCGTTTGAGCAAAGATTAGTGTGTGAGCTTGACCTTTGTGGTCAGCAAAGGGAGGATTAGGGTTGAAAGAGACCCGGCTCTTTGTGGGCGCCTCAACGAGGAAGTAGGGCACCTTGGTGGTGTGACCGAACCTCGGGATAAATCTTGTGTCTCTTGTGTTCTTGCTTATTGTGTTTGTTTGTGTTCTTCGTTCTCTCACCCTTCCGTGGAAGATTTGTTCATATCTTTTTGGTGTGTGGATTTTGAGAAGTGCCCTTCTCAGATCTACTACTTTGAACCCTGTGGATCATTTAGAACATCTCATTTCCAAAGTTAACTGGGTGAATTTCGAGATCAATTCAGTTTTACCTAGTTTGCTTCTAGTTTTTGTAAAAAAGTTTTAACTTGCCTATTCACCCCCTCTAGGCAACTTTCAATTGGTATCAGAGCCTAATCCTCATTCTAACGCTTAACCGCGTGAGGAAAGATCATGTCGGGGGGACTAAGAAACGAAAGAGCTTCTAAGCTTGAAAAAGTTGAGGTTGCCTTGACTTCATCTTTTGTTGCAGATGTTGATCCTAGGGCAATAGATCTTGCCATGAGAATCGCTGAAAGGATGTTCTTCAAAATGAAGGAAGATGAGGCGAAGAACATTATTGAAGAAGAAGAAAATGATCGATGGAGACCAAACGTCGAATCCACCTCTTCACAAGGTTCGTCATTCAAATCCACTTCTCATATGTGCTTTGTTGCTAATGAGAGTGACAGTGAAAGCGAAAGTGAGGATGAGGGGGAGCATGAAAGTGATAGTGAAGATGAGGATGATCTTCAAAAATTCTTCGCTCAACTAAGTAAGAAGAACCGGATGAGCTTGCTCAAACTCATGAAAAGAGCGGAAGAACAAAAGGAAATGCTTCATAAGCAAGAAGATATCCTCATCGAAAAAATCAAAGACTTGGAGAAGTTGACCAAAGAGCATGAGAAGCTAAAGTGCTCTCATGATGATTTGGTCCAAAGGTATGAAGACATTTCAATTGAGAAAATTAAAGCTATTAATCATTCATCATATATTGCTCAATTAGATAATAAAAATGTTATGCTCAAGAACACGGTAGAAAAGCTAAACATTGAAAATCTAGCTTTGCAAGAAAAACATGATATGCTTGTATGCTCTCATAATAAATTTATGGATTCACATATCATGTTAGAAATGGCTCATGAGGTTGTGTTAACTAATTTGAAATCATACCAACCTCACATGTGCACATGTGTTGAAATTGAAACTATATTACCATGTGTAACAATTGTTGTTATCAAGCAAGCCAATCTTCCATTGAGCTAGAAATTTTAGGAATTAGTGATATTTCTATCACACAAGAAAATAAAGAGCTCAAGGAAGAAGTTGGAAGGCTAAGGAGGAGCTTAACTTTTTTAAAGGGAAAGTGTCATGCTCAACCTTCTCACGATAACCGTGATAACATGGTGAAGAAGCTTGAGAAGGGGACAACCGTAGCATGCACAATCCCGCTTCAAAATAATGCTAAGTTCCCTAAGAAAGGCATGAGCAAACATCAAGAGAAGAAAGCCAAAGCTCATGACAAGTGCCTCAACCATGCCTCCACATGCTCCACACAAGGTAACAAACAAGCCACTCTTCCAAATAAGAGAAGATGCACTAGAAAGTGTTATCAATGTCATGAGAAGGGACATGAGATTAAGTCATGTCCTTACATAAAAGATAGTGGTTTAACTTTGGAAAGAAAGAGGCTCACTAACCATGTAGCAAACAAGAAGCAAGGCAAGAAGGAGTCTTGCAAAATTAAAAATCATATTTGCTACACTTGCCGAAGAAAGGGACACCTTTGCAAGGATTGTCCCATGAGTAAGTATCCTAAGTCTACCATGTCAATTCATTCATATTCGCTTAGGAGACCCAAAAATGACACTTGTGCTAGAAAGGTAATTAGTTCACCTAAAACTAGCACAAAGGCCATTTGGGTGCCTAAGTACTTATTAGCTAACCTTGGTGGACCCATCCAAAAATGGGTACCAAAATGTACTTAATAAGTTTTGCAGGTACCCAGAGATGATATGAAGCTTTGGGGTGCTTGAGAAGTTTAACTCGATTCTTATCTCAAGCTATCAATCTTACATTGTCTATCCTTTAAGATTGACCCAAAGATGAATTGAGTTGTTATATCACTAACTTCATATTCATCTCTAGCAAGAACTTGTGTTGTAGTGAATAAGGATTAACCTTTGTGGGAATCAAGCAAAAGGCCTACAACCAAGTGATATCCAAAGGATGGTAACATTTAATTCTTAAGTGCACATTGCTTTTAATTGGTATATTCCTTTGTGTCTTTTGTAGCCACATAGGAAAAATGAAGCACTTGAGAATGAACTTAAAAGATTTTACCTTGCTTTGGAAAGGATCTAATTATATGGTAGATTGCAAGTTCATATTTTTATATTGTGACAATCTACATGCTTTAAATTGATTGTATGTATCTTGTGGCATATTTCAAGTTAATCATCATATTATTGCCATGACCTAGACATAAAGAGTATTATCCCATGTTCTTAAATGAATATAGTGCTAAGTAAGAAATTCAAATTCTTAAAGCACTTACCAAAAGGGAATTCTCTATATGACTAGAGTTGTGAGACTAATGTTTTTATCTAAGTGATTTATGTAGTTTCACAACATGAGAATGTGTTTCCCAAATGGAGTGTACCATGAAACATTCAAAGAAGATCGAACCAATACTATGTGATGTATTCATTCTTGCTTAAATTGGTTTTGAGTCTTCTACATTAATCACTCACCATGCTATGAATTAAACTTGCCATGTAAACTTAATTAAATAATCATGCTACTTTCATCTTTTTTTACAATTGATGTTATGCATGATGCTTGTAAGGGTAATTTAGTTCATATCATGAGGTTTCCTTGTTTTAGTAACCTTCTTGTCATTCATATACTAGAGGTTGCTAAATAGGAAACTATTGCTTGTGTTACTAATACAATCTCTTTTAAGATATTTCATGGAAATTCATAAGTAGAGATTGTGCTCTTTTAATTGGTAAAATCACAAGCTTTAAAGGTTAATCTTCAAACAAAGAAAGATTAGGAATGCTCAAGGCAAAGGTATGGAACTAGTTGTTTCATTTGGTATGTGACCAATAATAGTTCCTGTCAAGTGGCATTCTTTCAGTTGGTAATAATCTATTTTATGGAAAGAAATGCCAATATGAAGGTTAAATTCCTTTTGGCTTAAATTTGTAAATTGGTGCATATTATTAATTCACTCATCCATGTGCATTAATTTCAAAGGAATTATTTTATGCCTTTACGTCTCATAAATGATGATTTGTTTGCCATTCATATATAGATATCATCATTCATTAAATACTTCCTTGTACTACTAATACCTCTTTTCAAAGTGTTTTATCGACTAGTTTTAAAAGGAAAAGAGATAACAAAGAAGGAAGTCTCCACAAATGATGAAAAGAAGAATACTAAGGTGACACCACCACAGATAGTAAGATCTGTCAAATTGGTATAATAAATGGTACATTCTATATGGTGGTAAATATTCTTAGGCATAAGTTAATTCATTGCAAATTTGTCATGCCTTGACCATGATATGTAATATACTCCTCATGAGACTCTTAACTGAATTGAAAGTGCATGTGGCAAGTCATTCAAATACTTGATGCACATATCTAGTGGGAGAACATTATATATCTTGTGTCATAGAGAATAAGTTTCACTTGAGTAAGCTATACTAATACAATCCAAAATGGTAAATTTGTATCTCATTCATATGGATTGTAATCTTTGTTTTCTAAATAGCTACTCTTGATGCAGTTTAAAATTCCCTTATCGTTAAATCTAAAAGTGCATAAGAATCCTTTTTGTTGATATTCATCACATACATATGCACTAACATGGATATGATTTTTAAACTGTAAAAGGTACAATTAGTGATCCATACTCTCTAAATTTTGGAAACCCATATTTTGATATCTTAGAAATCTACTTCAGTCGGTATCCATATGCTTCACATTGAATTGGATCACTAAGTTGTAAATTCCATGCATAACTTGTCTTTATGATATGAATGCTTGTGCAACTAACCTTGATAAGGTAGGTGCACTCAAGGTCAAGCTAGGTTCATCATCAAGAAGGCAACACAATGATGTATCAAGAAAAGGAGAAAAGGCTCCTATTCTTAACTCTTGCTCTTATCTGTGAGTTTACATATTAACTTGGAACCATAGTAAGATGGTTGTCAAGTATATGTGGATGCCTACACAAAGAGAAAGGCCACAATAAGGAATGTGTGGGTACCCAAGGCTCTTACTACTAATCTTAAAGGACCCAATTAAAATTGGGTACCAAAATACGAAGCTTAAACTTGTTTTGCAGGATCACTCCTTCAATGGATCAAGTTGGGTGCTTGATAATGAATATATAAATCATATTTGGAGATAGTAGCAAGGGTGGTAACAACTGAATCTCAAGTGCATATTATTTTCAAATCTTATCTCTTTTGTGACTTGTGTAGCCACTGAGGGAAAAGAAGCACTTGAGGATATACATCAGTTATTGATTATAAAATAAAGGTCTAATTGGAAGATAAATGAATATTATCATATGGTCAACAAATCCAAAACTATGTGATGTACTCTCTCTCTAGTTAATTTGGATTTGATTCTTCGATATTAGACACTCACCATAATATGGATTAAGTCAGCCCTTTAGACTTCATTGAATAAACATGCATATTATCCATGTCATTCAAAATATATTGTGCATGAGGACTCAAGGGAAATTTAGTCCATATTATGAGGTTTCTCTATTTTAGCAACTCGTTTGTCTTTCACATATAAAGGGTTGCTAAATAAGAAACTAGTGCTTGCGCTACTAATGCCATCTCTTGTGTTGAGTTTATCCATAGAAAATCTATGTTAAGAGATGGTACTTGTTTTAATTGGATAAATCACAAGCTTTAAGGATATTATTCAACTAAAGTAGGATAAGTTGATAAGAGGCCAAGGTATGAAAACTTCCTCTCCTTCAGTTGTTTTAGTATTCTATCCTTAGTGGGATGTACCATAGTATAGGTTAAATTCATTGCATTATAAAATGTTCAATAGTGCATATAACTTTGACATCAACTATATGTGTGCACTAATTTAAAGGAATTTAGTATATCCTTTTGAGTTTCAATAATGATGATTCATTTGCCATCCACATATAAGGATCATCATTTGTGAAACCCTCTCTTGTGTTTCTAATGCTCTATTTTCTAAGTGTTTCAATAAGGTCTTTCCAAGTGCTTTCAAGATGGATTCAAAATCTACGGATATAAGAGTCTTGGTTGTTTCAATCATTGAGTTTCAATGGGTCTCATATCAAGTATGATTGAACCAAGCCAAGATGAATGAAGTTCAAGATCGCCCGGTTGGATGAAATCATAAAGAGAAAAGAAATCACAGTGATTCAAGAAGGAAGTTACACTTTTTGTCAACCAAATAATGAAGATGTAGTGACATATTTATATGATATCCTTCATTATGAGGTTTGAGGATCATATTAGCATGCTTTACCCTTCAGAATTTCAATTGATATACTTCAGTTCTTAAACTTTCAATTGGTATAATTTTCATCATCTATGTAAAGCATGTTATGTTAAACCAAGATATAGTGCAAACATCTCCTTTAACCTCGTATTGTTGATATGCATAAGTGTACTTTGTGTACTCTTGTATGCACAAATTGAGGGAGAGTTTAGCCTATATATTGTGAGACTAATGATTTCTTTCAAAGTTCATGTTGTGTAGTCCACATCTTGGAGAACATCAAATGAGGATGAGTGGTTCCATAGAAATGAAAATGAGTTTCTCTTGAACCTATCAAGAAAATGAGTTTCTCTTGATCATTTGAAGAGGATAAGTTTCTCTTTGAAATGTCAAGCCTATCAAAAGCTAAGATGGAAATTCATGATTATAATGGAGACCATGTGGCGTAGAGCAAAGGTGTGTCACTCCATGAACTATTATATTACATTTGTGTATCTAGGCTCTTACATGCTAGTGTGTGCATGTATATGCGATATCTTAAGTCACATCATAAGGTTGCACTTGTGGTGACGATTAAAGAATCTCTAGATATTTGATTAATACCTCTTGTGGTGATATCATAAGTTAGTCTTAAGTCATCTTAGTGAGGTATGAGTCAAACATGCTAACTTATCAAGAATCTTGGCTTAAAATATTGCATATCATGTCTATTAGTATACCTTTTGATTATGAGTAATTCCTTAAATTGGTGCATTTTCATATTTTCATACTTTATTTGTACCAAGGTTCAAATTATAGAACTTAATTCCCTGACCTCACAAGTCCAAGTGCATAAGCTAAACAAGTATTCATCACTTGTATGCACACATTTAGGGGGAGAATGGTCTATAATTTGAATCTTTGAGACTAACTTCATTTCCAAGTCTATTATATGTGTAGTCTCAAATTAGAAAGGAATTTTCGGGCAAAGACAATCGCTTCCACTGCAAATTTTATGGGTATCAAAGATTATTTGCTCCAATAAATGTATCTTTTATACATTTCATAAGGGAATGAGTTTCTCTTTTATATGCTACTCCAACATCATCTAAAATTGGTAAACATGTATCACATCCTTTTGGATTGCAAATGTATAAAGTAGCATAGCTTATAAATTCTCCTGTCAAGAACTTAATTGAGTAAATAGTGCACATGTTTCTTATGTTGCATGATTATGTTCAATTGATACTCCTTTTATGCCAATGGTACTTTAAGTTGCAAATAAGTACTCTCAACAGATATCAATTGAATTCATATATGTGTGTGCACTAAAACTTGAGGAGAACTTAGTGTAATATGATATTAGTGATCTGCTTATCTATCAAATTGTATCAATTGGTATTTTTCAATTGATATTTTCAATACATGATCACTAGTTGCATAATCCATACTTGTGCAATTTTCATGTTGCCTCTTGTTGTGATAAGAAAATACTAGGTGACGTCTAGACTCCAAGTATCAAGTTTCACCTTCGATTTAGTATGACAATCTTCATTTGATATCTTGGACTTATGTCACAACTATACCAACAAGAGCGTGCAAATGAATTCAAAATCCAACACAAGTTTGGAACCCCCCCTGAAAAGGTAAAACAAAGGTACATCACTTCATGTCACTTCTACATTACCTTTTTTGTCATCTAAGGATCCTTTTCATGATAGTGTGTTCACATCTTGCTTAAATCATAATTTCTACCCTTTATATTCTTTGTATCCTTTTTGGAGATTTATGACAAAGGGGGAGAAATTCTGGATTAAAGCTTATCTTTATTTTTGAAAAGGGGAGAAATAATTAACAAAAAGGGGGAATCATAAGAAAAACATAAGATGTAGAAAATTGATGAGTGCATACTATGTCATGAGCATCACGTTTATTTTATGACACACTGCACCCTATGAATAGTATGATATAAGTTGTCTCCATACTTTGACCCAAATATGTGCTTTTGGCATTTGAGTACAAAATTGGTATTTTCTGAAATGCACATATTTAGGGGGAGGAAACTATATCATAGGATTTAAAATCTTATTTATCAAATCTTATGTAAGCTTTAAATGTGTTGTCATCAATCACCAAAAAGGGGGAGATTGAAAGTGCATTCATCCCTTTTGTGAGTTTTGGTGATTTGGATAACAACACATTTAAAGGTCTAACAGTTTGCTAAGTGTTGAACAGGAAATTCAGTATGATGAACATACTTGAATAGTGTATAATGATCAGTGAACAAAGGTTCAACACAAGGTTAAATCCAGTGAGACAATGCAAATGGATATAATATGGTCTCTCTATATTGGTTTGAATATATGGGCAAGACCTAAGAAATCACTGCATACATATGATCAGAATAGAGGTTGAAGTGATTAAAAGGATTGGTCAAGCCAAAGTGAATAAGATATGAGGAATCGTGAATTGGCTTGACCATATTACTATTAGTCCATATATGAATATATGAGAATCAAACTAGAGCTTGATTGATCTTAGCAGTTATATCTAGATGACATTCAAGCAAGGTTCACAATATTGAAGAAATGATTCTCTCAATGGATGCTCAATAGGATGTGACTCAAGAATGGCTTGATAGGGTGAAGATAGCAAGGAAAGGGCTTCGAGGAACTAAGCGAAGGTGAAGGCCAAGCGACGGCTTGTAGACCGAGGTACCATGGCTAAGGTGAAGAAGAGAGTACTTGCACTAAGTCGATGAACTAATCAGCTATGAAGAGTTACAACATGTTGATGCATTAGTAAGGTGACTTGAAGCCATGATTTGAACTCATATAAGGTGATATGGTACAAGTCACAGGGTTTGATTTGAGTTTGCTTCAAAAGGTGAGACAAAGATGTTTGTGATCCTTATGAAGCAATGCCATGGAGAAATCACACATGAGACACCAATGACTCAAGGAGTTTACTTCAATTTATTTTATTTAACTTGAGTATAGGAATCGTCGTACTATAAAGGGGGATCCAAAAAGAAGGTTGGTGTTTGCCAAAGCTCAAACCTCTCTATTTAGAAGCTATTTTTGAAAAGCAAAAATCTCTTTAACGTTCTATGGTTGACCGTGGTTAGGGTTGAGAAACCTAGAGTGTTCTTGCTGAAAAGCAGCTGAACTTCTTCAACTGCAGCTGAGCTTTCCAGCTGAACTTGACTTCAGCTGAGTTGAGCTTCTTCAGCTGCAGCTGAGCTTTTCAGCTGAGCTGAACTTCAGCTGAGTTGAGCTTTCTCAACTTCAGCTGAACTCAACTTCAGCTGTGAACCTCTTTGACCATACACCAGCTGAACTTGCCTCCGGGCAGTTGAGCTGGGGTTTTCTCTCCTAAACTCACTGGTCAAGACCGGTTGAACTGGTCCTGAGGGGCAGTTCAGCTGGTCTCTGACCCCTCTGACCTCTGATCTGCAGTCTGCCAGTCAGACTGGCAAACAGGTCACCAGGAGCTGTCAGGGGCGGTTCAACCGCCCCCCCCTGGGCGGTTCAACCGGTGTTGGTCAACTTTGACCAGTCTGCAGTCAGTCTGCGCGTCAGTCTGCCAGTCAGACTGGCAGACAGGCTGCCAGGCCTGCCAGGGGCGGTTCAACCGCCCTAGGGGGCGGTTCAACCGGTCTCAAGCAGAAAAATCTGCACAAACGGCTAGTTTTGAGCTCCACCTATATATACTCACTCCTACCTCTCTCCCCAAAGTAGTGAGCACGATTTGAACTCTATTTCTAACCCAAGAAACACCTCCCTCTCTCTCTCACACACATCTCTTGCCTCTCACATTTCAAATCTTTGGAGAGAAATCTTTGAGTGAGCTTGAGAGCTGCGGTTTTGTGCTTCATCTCTAAATCTCTCTTGCTCTTCTTCTTGATTCGAGCTTTGGTACTACATCGAGTTCTTTGTGGATTCATTACTCTTGGAGCCTCTAGCTCCTAGACGACTAGGTGTCTCTTGTGAGTTTCCAAATCTTGTGGAAGACCACAAGAAAGTTTGTATTACCCGCTCGTTTGAGCAAAGATTAGTGTGTGAGCTTGACCTTTGTGGTCAGCAAAGGGAGGATTAGGGTTGAAAGAGACCCGGCTCTTTGTGGGCGCCTCAACGAGGAAGTAGGGCACCTTGGTGGTGTGACCGAACCTCGGGATAAATCTTGTGTCTCTTGTGTTCTTGCTTATTGTGTTTGTTTGTGTTCTTCGTTCTCTCACCCTTCCGTGGAAGATTTGTTCATATCTTTTTGGTGTGTGGATTTTGAGAAGTGCCCTTCTCAGATCTACTACTTTGAACCCTGTGGATCATTTAGAACATCTCATTTCCAAAGTTAACTGGGTGAATTTCGAGATCAATTCAGTTTTACCCAGTTTGCTTCTAGTTTTTGTAAAAAAGTTTTAACTTGCCTATTCACCCCCCTCTAGGCAACTTTCAATATCATGGAGAGCTTTCATGATTATAAGATGGTTGATAATCGCTCTATTGTAGAGCAAGCTCATGAAATACAGTGTATAGCCAAGGAGCTCGACCACCTTAAGATAGTCCTTCCTGACCGATTTGTGGCTGGGTGCATTATTGCAAAGTTGCCTTCTACATGGAGGAACTTCGCCACATCTCTGAAACATAAGAGACAGGAGATATCAGTTGAAAATCTGATAGCGTCTCTGGATGTTGAAGAGAAAGCTCGGGCTAAGGACACGGGATCTAAAGGAGGCGAGGGCCACTCCAGTGCCAACATGGTTCAGAAGAACCACAACAAGGGCAAAGGAAAGCCAAAATCTAACAAGCCCAACAAAACTACCAACTTCAAGAAGAATAAGAACAAGGCCGAACCGACATGTTTCGCATGTGGCGAGACGGGTCATTTTGCCAAGGATTGTCCTGATCGAGCGGATCGTCGTGGCAAAAAGGGCAATGTCAACACAGTGATCGCTAGCAATGAGGAAGACAAAGGGTATGGTAATTTACCTTTCATCTTCTCAGTATTTCAATCACCTAGTTGGTGGCTTGATACTGGTGCTAATGTTCATGTGTGTTCTGACATTAACTTGTTCTCTTCTTATCAGGGTGCCCGGGATTCTTCCGTCCTAATGGGGAATGCTTCTGTTCATGGCACTGGTACGGTGGATCTGAAGTTTACTTCGGGAAAGATCGTGCAGCTGAAGAATGTGCATCATGTCCCTTCTATACACAAGAATCTCGTTAGCGGAACCCTTCTGTGTAGAGATGGGTTCAAGGTAGTTTTGGAGTCCAATAAATTAGTTGTGTCTAAGTCTGGACAATTTATTGGTAAAGGCTATGATTGCGGAGGCTTGTTCCGCTTTTCTCTGTTAGATTTTAATAATAAGTCTGTGAACCATATTTGCGCTAATGTTGATGATCTTGCGAGTATTTGGCATTCTCGTTTGTGTCATATTAATTTTGGCTCTATGTCTCGGCTTGCAACCATGAGTTTGAGGAGAGACACCTGGCACCTGTAGAACTCATACATTCTGATCTTTGTGAGATGAATGGTGTGTTGACAAAGGGTGGTAAGAGATACTTCATGACATTGATTGATGATGCGTCTAGATTTTGCTATGTATACTTGCTAAAAACTAAAGATGAGGCTTTAGACTACTTTAAAATCTATAAGGCTGAAGTTGAAAACCAACTAGAGAGAAAGATCAAACGTCTTAGATCAGATCGTGGTGGCAAGTTCTTTCCCAAAGTCTTTGATGATTTCTGTGCAGAACATGGCATTATTCATGAGAGGACTCCTCCCTATTCACCCGAGTCAAACGGGATTGCTGAAAGGAAAAACCGTACGTTGACTGACCTGGTGAATGCCATGTTAGACACTTGTGGTTTATCTAAGGCATGGTGGGGGGAGGCAGTCCTGACTTCATGTCATGTTCTGAATAGAATTCCTATGGGCAAAGAAGAGAAAACCCCTTATGAGAAGTGGGTTGGGAGAAAACCATCACTTTCATACTTGCGCACTTGGGGGTGCATGGCGAAAGTCAATGTACCAATTAATAAAAAGCGCAAGCTTGGTCCAAAGACAGTGGATTGTGTCTTTCTTGGATATGCTTAGTGTAGCATAGCATATAGATTTTTAGTAGTTAAATCTGAAGTTCCTGATGTGTATGTTGATACTATTATGGAATCACGTGATGCTACTTTCTTTGAACATATATTTCCAATGAAAGACATTCATAGCAATTCTAGATACTCTTCTGAGATAACTCCTGAACATAGTACACCTATTGAGAGTTTTGAACAGCCACATGAAATTGTCCTAGAGGAGGATGACAATGATGCTCCTAAAAGGAGCAAGAGACAAAGGGTTGAAAAATCCTTTGGTGATGATTTCATTGTGTACCTTGTGGACGATACTCCTACTACCATTGCAGAAGCATTTGCATCTCCAGATGCAGATGATTGGAAAGAAGCAGTTCATAATGAGATGGACTCCATTCTTTCAAATGGTACGTGGGAAGTCACTGATCGACCCTATGGATGCAAACCTGTGGGTTGTAAGTGGGTGTTTAAAAAGAAGCTCAAGCCTGATGGTACAATTGAAAAGTACATGGCTAGGCTTGTGGCTAAAGGCTATACTCAGAAAGAAGGAGAAGACTTCTTTGATACTTACTCACCTATTGCTAGAATGACCACTATTCGAGTACTACTTTCTTTGGCTGCCTCGTATGGTCTCCTTGTTCATCAGATGGATGTAAAGACAGCTTTTCTTAATGGAGAGCTGGACGAGGAAATCTATATGGAACAGCCTGATGGATTTGTAGTAAAGGGTCAAGAAAGCAAGGTGTGCAAGTTATTGAAATCTTTGTATGGTCTGAAGCAAGCACCAAAGCAGTGGCATGAGAAGTTTGACACGACTCTAACGTCTGCAGGCTTTGCCATTAATGAGGCAGACAGGTGTGTATATTATCGCTGTGGTGGGGGCGAAGGAGTTATATTGTGCTTATATGTTGATGATATATTGATATTTGGCACAAACATTGATGTGATCAATGAAGTCAAGTCTTTTCTATCAAAGAGTTTTGATATGAAAGATCTGAGAGAAGCTGATGTGATTCTAAACATCAAGCTGATTAAGGCAGATGGTGGGATTACTCTCTCGCAATCTCACTATGTTGAAAAGGTTTTGAAGCGATTTGGCTTCTCTGAGTGCAAACCTTCTCTAACACCTTATGATCCCAGTGTGACACTGCGAAAGAACAAGAGAATTGGTTTAGACCAATTGAGATACTCTCAGATTGTCGGTTCACTCATGTATCTTGCTGGTGCAACAAGGCCCGATATCTCGTTTGCTGTGAGCAAATTGAGTAGGTTCATGTCAAACCCCGGGACTGATCATTGGCATGCACTTGAGCGGGTTATGCGCTACCTGCAAGGTACAATGAGTTATGGAATTCACTATTCTGGTCAGCATGCAGTACTTGAAGGATATAGTGATTCGAACTGGATATCTGATGCAGACGAGCTTTATGCCACTAGTGGTTATGTCTTTACTATTGGTGGAGGTGCGGTATCATGGAGGTCATGCAAGCAGGCCATTTTGACGAGGTCAACCTGAGAGCACCTAGAGGGGGGGTGAATAGGTGATCCTGTGAAACTTGAAACTTAAGCCACAAAACTTGGTTAATCGTTAGCACAATAATTGCCAAGTGGCTAGAGAGGAATCACAATAACCAACAAGGATCAATCACAGATATGGCACGGTGGTTATCCCGTGGTTCGGCCAAGACCAACGCTTGCCTACTCCACGTTGTGGCGTCCCAACGGACGAGGGTTGCAATCAACCCCTCTCAAGCGGTCCAAAGACCCACTTGAATACCACGGTGTTTTGCTTGCTTTTTCTCAATCCCGTTTGCGAGGAATCTCCATAACTTGGAGCCTCTCGCCCTTACACTTGAAATTCACAAAGAAACACGGAGCAAGGGAGGGATTAGCAATACACTCAAGACAAGAAATCACAGCAACACCACGCACACAAGTCGTAATGAGAGCTCACAACACAACTCAATGAGTTCACTACTCAACTAGAGCTCTAATTGCTATCGCAAAGAATCAAAGGCGCGGAATCGATGTCTTGGTGCTTAGGAATGTTGTAGGAATGCTTGGTGTCCTCCTCCATGCGCCTAGGGGCCCCATTTATAGCCCCAAGGCAGCTAGGAGCCGTTGAGAGCAATCTAGGAAGGCTGATCTTGCCTTCTGTCGACTGGCGCACCGGACAGTCCGGTGCACACCGGACACTGTCCGGTGCCCGATTCCTTTCCAAAAATGGCGCAGTCGACCGTTGGCAGCCTGAGAGCCGTTGGCGCACCGGACATGTCCGGTGCACACCGGACAGACCGGTGCCCCCTTCTAGCCGTTGGCCCGGCCACGTGTCCCGCGCAGATCGTGCGGCCGACCGTTGGCCCTGCCGACCGTTGGCTCACCGGACAGTCCGGTGCACACCTGACAGTCCGGTGAATTATAGCCGTACGTCGACGATGAATTCCCGAGAGCGACGAGTTTGCCTGTGAACGGCCCACCGGACAGTCCGGTGCACCACCGGACAGTCCGGTGAATTATAGCCGTACACCGCCGTCGAAGTCCCGAGAGCAGCCACTTCGCCAGAGCCAGCCTGGCGCACCGGACACTGTCCGGTGCACCACCGGACAGTCCGGTGCTCCCAGACTGAGCATATCTTGGCTGCTCGAGCCAAGGCATTTTCAATTGGATTTTTCCTGTTTCCAGCACTTAGACACAATACATTAGTCCATAAAACAATGTACTAAGCCTGAGAAACATACCTTTATCCTTGATTTGTACTTTGTCCACCTTTTTACACTTAGGCACTTGTGTTGGTCACTAAATCACCAAAATACTTAGAAATGGCCCAAGGGCACATTTCCCTTTCAATCTCCCCCTTTTTGGTGATTTATGCCAACACAACATAAAGCAAGTAGAACAAGTACAAAATCAATTCAAATGAGAACTCAAATTGTTTTGATTCAAATTTGACATATATGGATCATCCTTTGCCACCACTTGGTTTGTTTTTGCAAATCAAACTCAAATTTCTATCTCTACGTCAAGCACACATGTTAAGACATAAAGAGAGTCATTCCAAGAGAAATTGATTCAAGATTTCAAAAACTCCCCTTTTTCCCATAATCAACACTTCTCCCCATAAGAAGCCAACTTTTGACAAGAGAGACACTCAAAGAGTTTTGACAAACCAAAAGCTCTATTCTACTATTTTCAAAATCTCTCAAGTGGTAGCTGATCCATTTATCGCTTTGGCCTTTATTTTCTCCCCCTTTGGCATCAAGCACCAAAACGGGATCAATCTTGGCCCTTTAACCCCATTGCCTCACCAAAATCTTCAACTAAGAGCAAATAGGCAATAAGAGTATAAAGATGAACTTGGAAAAGTTACTCTTTTCATCGGAGTGCAGTGGAAGTCTTGCATGGTCCAAGTCCACCTTTTCCCTTTCAATCCTCCTTTGAGACTAAAACAGCCAAACTCAAGTACATGGTTAGTCTCAAAGTGTCAAGTTGTAGCACAGCTCCCCCTAAATATGTGCATCACTTGCAGAAAGGACTTGTGAGGTCCAGGGAGTGTTTGTACAACTTGAGCACCACAATAAGCAACAAAATGCAGAATGAACATGATCAAAGGCATAAACACGTGTATGCTACATTTCAATCCAAGTTCCGCGAATCTAAGATATTGAGCTCACTACGTAGCCTGCAAAAGGTCTTCTCATCTAGAGGCTTGGTAAAGATATCGGCTAGCTGGTTCTCGGTGCTAACATGAAACACTTCGATATCTCCCTTTTGCTGGTGGTCTCTCAAAAAGTGATGCCGGATGTCAATGTGCTTTGTGCGGCTGTGCTCAACAGGATTTTCCGCTATTCGGATAGCACTCTCATTATCACATAGGAGTGGGACTTTGCTCAGATTGTAGCCAAAGTCCCTGAGGGTTTGCCTCATCCAAAGTAGTTGCGCACAACACTGTCCTGCGGCAACGTACTCGGCCTCAGCGGTGGATAGGGCAACGGAAGTTTGTTTCTTAGAGTTCCACGATACCAGGGACCTTCCTAAGAATTGGCACGTCCCCGATGTACTCTTCCTATCGACCTTACATCCAGCATAGTCGGAATCTGAGTACCCAATCAAGTCAAAGTTAGACCCCTTTGGATACCAGATCCCGAAGCAAGGCGTAGCGACTAAATATCGAAGAATTCGCTTCACAGCCACTAAGTGACACTCCTTAGGATCGGATTGAAATCTAGCACACATGCAAACGCTAAGCATAATATCCGATCTACTAGCACATAAATAAAGCAAAGAACCTATCATGGACCGATATGCTTTTTGATTAACGGACTTACCTCCTTTGTTGAGGTCGGTGTGTCCGTCAGTTCCCATCGGCGTCTTCGCGGGCTTGGCGTCCTTCATCCCAAACCGCTTTAGCAAGTCTTGCGTGTACTTTGTTTGGGAGATGAAAGTGCTGTCCTTGAGTTGCTTCACTTGGAACCCAAGGAAGTAGTTCAACTCGCCCATCATTGACATCTCGAATTTCTGCGTCATAACCCTGCTAAACTCTTCACAAGACTTTTGATTAGTAGAACCAAATATTAAGTCATCGACATAAATTTGGCACACAAAAAGATCACCATCGCAAGTCTTAGTAAAAAGAGTTGGATCGGCTTTCCCAACCTTGAAAGCATTAGCAATTAAAAAGTCTCTAAGGCATTCATACCATGCTCTTAAGGCTTGCTTAAGTCCATAGAGCGCCTTAGAGAGCTTACACACGTGGTCGGGGTACCGTTCATCCTCGAAGCCAGGGGGTTGCTCCACGTACACCTCCTCCTTGATCGGCCCGTTGAGGAAAGCGCTCTTCACATCCATTTGGTACAACCTGAAAGAATGGTGAGCGGCATATGCTAGCAAGATACGAATTGATTCTAGCCTAGCCACAGGAGCAAAAGTCTCCTCAAAGTCCAAACTTGCGACTTGGGCATAACCTTTTGCCACAAGTCGAGCCTTGTTCCTCGTCACCACCCCGTGCTCGTCCTATTTGTTGCGGAACACCCACTTGGTTCCCACAACATTTTGCTTGGGACGAGGCACCAGCGTCCAAACTTCATTGCGCTTGAAGTTGTTGAGTTCCTCCTGCATGGCCAACACCCAGTCCGGATCTAGCAAGGCCTCTTCTACCCCGAAAGGCTCAATAGAAGAGACAAAGGAGTAATGCTCATAAAAATTAACTAATCTCGAGCGAGTAGTTACTCCCTTGCTAATATCACCCAATATTTGGTCGACGGGATGATCCCTTTGGATCGTCGCTCGAACTTGGGTTGGAGGTGCCTGAGGTGCTTCTTCCTCTTCAACTTGAACATCCTGTGCTCCCCCTTGATCATGCGCCTCCACTTGAGGTACCTGTTCGCCATCTTGGGTTGGGGGATGCACCATAGTTGAGGAAGACGGTTGATCTTGCTCCAATTGTTCCTGAGGCCGTACATCTCCAATCGCCATGGTGCGTATCGCGACCGTTGGAACGTCTTCTTCATCTACATCATCAAGATCAACAACTTGCTCTCTTGGAGAGCCATTAGTCTCATCAAATACAACGTCGCTAGAGACTTCAACCAAATCCGATGATTTGTTGAAGACCCTATACGCCTTTGTATTTGAATCATAACCTAATAAAAACCCTTCTACAGCTTTGGGAGCAAATTTAGAGGTTCTACCTTTCTTCACAAGAATATAACACTTGCTCCCAAATACACGAAAATAAGATGCATTGGGTTTGTTACCAGTCAGCAACTCGTATGAAGTCTTCTTGAGGAGGCGGTGAAGGTAGACCCTGTTGATGGCGTGGCAAGCCGTGTTCACGGCTTCCGACCAAAAGCACTCGGGGGTCTTGAACTCTCCAAGCATAGTCTTCGCCATATCTATGAGCGTCCTGTTCTTCCTCTCTACCACACCATTTTGCTGAGGTGTGTAGGGAGCGGAGAACTCGTGCTTGATCCCCTCCTCCTCAAGAAACTCCTCCACTTGAAGATTCTTAAATTCGGACCCATTGTCGCTCCTTATCTTCTTCACTTTGAGCTCAAACTCATTTTGAGCTCTCCTTAGGAAGCACTTGAGGGTCCCTTGGGTTTCAGACTTATCCTGCAAAAAGAACACCCAAGTGAAGCGGGAAAAGTCATCAACAATAACTAGACCATACTTACTTCCTCCTATGCTCAGATAGGCGACGGGTCCGAAGAGGTCCATATGCAGCAGCTCCAGAGGTCTTGAAGTGGTCATCACACTCTTGCTGTGATGTGCTCCTCCCACTTGTTTACCTGCTTGACAAGCTGCACAAGGTTTATCTTTTTCGAATTGCACGTTAGTCAAACCTATCACGTGTTCTCCCTTTAGAAGCTTGTGAAGGTTCTTCATCCCCACATGTGCTAAGCGGCGATGCCACAGCCAGCCCATGCTAGTCTTAGCAATTAAGCATGCATCTAGACCGGCCTCCTCTTTTGCAAAATCAACTAAATAAATTTTGCCGTCTAGTACACCCTTAAAAGCTAGTGAACCATCACATCTTCTAAAGACAGACACATCTACATTTATAAATAAACAATTATATCCCATATTACATAATTGACTAACAGATAGTAAATTATATCCAAGACACTTAACTAAAAACACATTAGAGATAGAGTGCTCATTAGATATTGCAATCTTGCCTAAACCTTTAACCTTGCCTTGGTTCCCATCACCGAATATGATTGAATCTTGGGAATCCTTATTCTTGACGTAGGAGGTGAACATCTTCTTCTCCCCCGTCATATGGTTCGTGCATCCACTGTCGATAATCCAGCTTGAACCCCCGGATGCATAAACCTGCAAGGCAAATTTAGGCTTGGGTCTTAGGTACCCAACTCTTGTTGGGTCCTACAAGGTTAGTCACAATTTCCTTAGGGACCCAAATGCAAGTTTTATCACCCTTGCATTTTGCCCCTAATTTCCTAGCTACTATCTTCCTATCCTTTCTACAAATAACAAAGGAAGTATTTAAAGCATGATAAATTGTAGA
The DNA here is from genome assembly GCA_029449295.1 of Zea luxurians. Classification (NCBI taxonomy): domain Eukaryota; kingdom Viridiplantae; phylum Streptophyta; class Magnoliopsida; order Poales; family Poaceae; genus Zea; species Zea luxurians. The sequence continues at coordinate 39,509,984 of JAOPSE010000026.1, forward strand.
GGGACCATTCATAACTTTTCCAGGAACATGAACAACATTTTTCCTAGGCACATGATGAACATTTTTCCTAGGCATATCTCTACCATGCATATAGGAAGAACTAGGAGCAAACATAGCATAAGAGTCATAGGCATGTGAATCAAAAGCATTGCAACTCCTATGAGACTGTCTTCTATCATTGTACATAAAATCATGGTTCCTTTTAGTACTATTTGCCATAGGGGCCTTCCCTTTCTCCTTGGCGGAGATGGGAGCCTTATGGCTTGTTAAGTTCTTGGCTTCCCTCTTGAAGCCAAGCCCATCCTTAATTGAGGGGTGTCTACCAATCGTGTAGGCATCCCTAGCAAATTTTAGTTTATCAAAATCACTTTTGCTAGCCTTAAGTTGGGCATTAAGACTAGCCATTTCATCATTTAACTTTGCAATAGAAGCTATGTGTTCACTACAAGCATCAATATCAAAATCTTTACATCTATTGCAAATAACGACATTTTCTACACAAGTTGTTGATTTACTAGCTATTTCTAATTTAGCATTCAAATCATCATTAATGCTCCTTAAACTAGTAATCATCTCATGGCAAGAAGATAATTCACAAGAAAGCATTTCATTTCTTTGAACTTCTAAAGCATGAGATTTTTGTGCTTCTATAAATTTGTCATGTTCTTCATACAACAAATCTTCTTGTTTTTCTAAAAGCCTATTCTTATCATTCAAGACATCAATCAATTAATTGATTTTATCTACCTTGGTTCTATCTAGGCCCTTAAATAAACATGAATAATCTATTTCATCCTCATCACTAGATTCGTCTTCACTTGAAGAAGCATAGGTAGAGTCTCGAGTACATACCTTCTTCTCCCTTGCCATAAGGCATGTGTGACGCTCGTTGGGGAAGAGGGATGACTTGTTGAAGGCGGTTGCGGCGAGTCCTTCATTGTCGGAGTCGGACGAGGAGCAATCCGAATCCCACTCCTTGTCAAGATGTGCCTCGCCCTTTGCCTTCTTATAGTTCTTCTTCTTCTCCCTCTTCTTCCCTTGATCCTGATCACTATCATTGTCGGGACAGTTAGCAATAAAATGACCAAGCTTACCACATTTGAAGCATGAGCGCTTCTCCTTTGTCTTGGTCTTGCTCGGCTGCCCCTTGCGACCCTTTAGCGCCGTCTTGAATCTTTTGATGATGAGGGCCATTTCTTCATCATTAAGTCCGGCCGCCTCAATTTGTGCCACCTTGCTAGGTAGCGCCTCCTTGCTTCTTGTTGCCTTGAGAGCAAGAGGTTGAGGCTCGTTGATTGGACCATTCAATGCGTCGTCCACGTACCTCCTTGATCATCATTCGCCCGCTTACGAATTTTCCAAGGACTTCTTCGGGCGACATTTTGGTGTACCTGGGATTCTCACGAATATTATTCACCAAATGAGGATCAAGAACGGTAAAGGACCTTAGCATCAGTCGGACGACGTCGTGGTCCGTTCATCGCGTGCTTCCGTAGCTCCTTATTTTGTTGATAAGGGACTTGAGCCGGTTGTATGTTTGGGTTGGCTCCTCGCCCCTTATCATTGCGAACCGTCCAAGCTCGCCTTCCACCAACTCCATCTTGGTGAGCAAGGTTACGTCGTTCCCCTCATGAGAGATTTTGAGGGTATCCCATATTTGCTTGGCGTTATCCAAGCCGCTCACTTTGTGGTATTCATCCCTGCACAATGAAGCTAGAAGAACAGTAGTAGCTTGTGCATTCTTATGTATTTGCTCATTAATGAACATGGGACTATCCGTACTATCAAAGTGCATTCCACTCTCTACAATCTCCCATATACTAGGATGGAGAGAGAATAGGTGACTACGCATTTTGTGGTTCCAAAATCTGTAGTCCTCCCCATCAAAGTGTGGAGGCTTGCCGAGAGGAATGGAGAGCAAATGTGAATTTGAACTTTGTGGAATACGAGAGTAGTCAAAAGAAAAGTTCGAATTAACCGGTTTTCTTCTCTCGTAGTCGTTGTGGTCGTCGTCCTTTTGGGAAGTAGACTCATCGCTGTCGTCGTAGTAGACAATTTCCTTGATGCGCCTTGTCTTCTTCTTCTTCCCATCTTTCCGTCTATGGCCCGAGCCGGAGTCTGTAGGCTTGTCATCCTTCGGCTCGTTGACGAAGGATTCCTTCTCTTTTTCGTTGATCACGATTCCCTTCCCCTTAGGATCCATCTCTTCGGGCGGTTAGTTTCTTTGTGAAGAGAACGACTCTGATACCAATTGAGAGCACCTAGAGGGGGGGTGAATAGGTGATCCTGTGAAACTTGAAACTTAAGCCACAAAACTTGGTTAATCGTTAGCACAATAATTGCCAGGTGGCTAGAGAGGAATCACAATAACCAACAAGGATCAATCACAGATATGGCACGATGGTTATCCCGTGGTTCGGCCAAGACCAACGCTTGCCTACTCCACGTTGTGGCGTCCCAACGGACGAGGGTTGCAATCAACCCCTCTCAAGCGGTCCAAAGACCCACTTGAATACCACGGTGTTTTGCTTGCTTTTTCTCAATCCCGTTTGCGAGGAATCTCCACAACTTGGAGCCTCTCGCCCTTACACTTGAAATTCACAAAGAAACACGGAGCAAGGGAGGGATTAGAAATACACTCAAGATAAGAAATCACAGCAACACCACGCACACAAGTCGCAATGAGAGCTCACAACACAACTCAATGAGTTCACTACTCAACTAGAGCTCTAATTGCTATCGCAAAGAATCAAAGGCGCGGAATCGATGTCTTGGTGCTTAGGAATGTTGTAGGAATGCTTGGTGTCCTCCTCCATGCGCCTAGGGGCCCCTTTTATAGCCCCAAGGCAGCTAGGAGCCGTTGAGAGCAATCTAGGAAGGCTGATCTTGCCTTCTATCGACTGGCGCACCGGACAGTCTGGTGCACACCGGACACTGTCCGGTGCCCGATTCCTTTCCAAAAATGGTGCAGTCGACCGTTGGCAGCCTGAGAGCCGTTGGCGCACCGGACATGTCCGGTGCACACCGGACAGACCGGTGCCCCCTTCTAGCCGTTGGCCCGGCCACGTGTCCCGCGCAGATCGCGCGGCCGACCATTGGCCCTGCCGACCGTTGGCTCACCAGACAGTCCGGTGAATTATAGCCGTACGTCGACGATGAATTCCCGAGAGCGACGAGTTCGCCTGTGAACGGCCCACCGGACAGTCCGGTGAATTATAGTCGTACACCGCCGTCGAAGTCTCGAGAGCAGCCACTTCGCCAGAGCCAGCCTGGCGCACCGGACACTGTCCGGTGCACCACCGGACAGTCCGGTGCTCCCAGACTGAGCATATCTTGGCTGCTCGAGCCAAGGCATTTTCAATTGGATTTTTCCTGTTTCCAGCACTTAGACACAATACATTAGTCCATAAAACAATGTACTAAGCCTGAGAAACATACCTTTATCCTTGATTTGTACTTTGTCCACCTTTTTACACTTAGGCACTTGTGTTGGTCACTAAATCACCAAAATACTTAGAAATGGCCCAAGGGCACATTTCCCTTTCACAACCATGGAAGCCGAGCTAGCTGCACTTGACACAGCAACCATTGAGGCAGAATGGTTGCGTGAACTCTTGATGGACTTGCCGGTGGTTGAGAAACCAATACCAGCTATCCTTATGAACTGTGACAATCAGACAGTGATTGCTAAAGTGACGAGTTCTAAGGATAATGAAAAGTCATCAAGACATGTCAAAAGACGATTGAAGTCTGTCAGAAAGTTGAGAAACTCCGGAGTTATAAGTGTGACTTATATTTCAACAGATAAAAATTTGGCAGATCCTTTTACCAAGGGACTACCACATAATGTGATAGAAATCGCATCGAGAGAGATGAGTATGAGACCCGAATAAAGTTGTCATGGTGGAAACTCAGTCTATGTGATCGGAGATCCCGTGAATTAGGTCCTGGGAAGAACAAGCCATTGGTGAACTGAGGAGAGTAACTTTTGACCCTCTCTAAGAAAAGATGCAATACTCTCAAATGTTGTAAGGCAGGTTGGCTTTGTGCCTTAATGTGTTCTGTTGGCTTGTATTAGCAAAGATGTTGTCCTGCAGAACATTCTTGAAAGAACACACCTATATGAGTTAGACTGTCTAACGTCGCAGTTTATGAGATCTGGGTGATCTCTAGTAAACTCATGAAGAGACCTTGGAGTATGACGTATATGCTCCACCCGAGAAGGGGACTACTGATAGCCAAGTACTGGCCATGACTTCAAGTGAAACCCATTCACGCAAAACTTGCAATTCAAGGCATAGTCCATTGTCCAAGTTGTGGGTTGGTGTAGCTTGGAGTTCTAGGCGGAAGTTCAACTTAACAGTCTCTGCTGAAAAACTAGTATATTAAATAGTAGTGAACAGTGGCGAAAACTGCAGATGGGCATTTGAGATCTGGTGGGGGATTGTTAGGATTTATGGGCTTGGCCTAGTTGAGAAATTCAAATAAATCCCAGGAAAATCTCAAAAGTCCATATAAGTGGATGGCTAGGGAATAGGTGGAACCAATAGCACCATATTGCTAGCTCTAGTGGAGTAGAGCTAGCCTAAATATGGAAGCCACACTCACTCACCAAGTCATGGATGAGAGGAGAGAGTGTGGAGAGCCACACGCGCGCGCGCTCGCTCGCCTGGCCTCGCCTGGCCAGGCCGGGGCGAAGGGCGCGTGCGCACGACATGCGCGTGAATGGTCTGTCGAAATCCGGCCCCTCGCCTTGTGGGGGCGCGGCTACCTTTTGCCGTTCGATTTTTTGGTTTCTTGGATGTTACGTTTATCCTAACCGATCGCTATAAAATCTCAACTGAACGCGAGATTTTTGTGGGCGGATAAGATCGGGGGTCGCGGACTGGGTCCTATAAAAGGAGCCCGACAGCCAGCCTCCAAATTATCCTTCATCCCAATTCACTTTCGCCTCTCTTCATAGCTGAGCCGCCTTCTAGTTCTCTTCATCCCGACCGCAGAGGTGCATCTGCGATCAGGAGAACAGGTCTCCGGAACCCTTCGCCTTCTAGATCCTGCACCAGGAGAGGGTGAATAAGGTTTTTGGAAAGCGTATTCACGCGACTGCTCGTGATCTGCTGACCTCGTCGACCCTGCTGATTTCGCTACTTCGACGTCGTCAACCCTACTGATTCCGGCACGCGCCATCTATCAGTATGTCTAATCAGTTCGCATCATCTGATTTGACTTTTTACTTCAGTGCTTGTGATTTTGTCATGATTTATATTCGGAATTTAATTTGGAATTTGTCTAATTATTCAACAATCATCTCCCATTTTGCCATTTAATATTTGTTTTTTTCTCAGCACCTTGCCGAAAGAAAATCGCTCCGGTGGTGTTCATTTTTCAATGAGCATCTTTGGATAGTAGAAGGTAAAAGCCCATAATATACATCGACAGACTCCTCAAACAAGAGTTAATTAGAATAAGTCTACCTCCCAACGACAAAAGTTTACCCTTCCATGGGTCCATTCTTTTCCCCATTTTTTCCAAAATGGGAGCCACAATCCTCAAGTTGAGATGGCTATCAAAAATAATAAATTTCAAGATATTTCAAAGGAAAAGATCCCAACTTACAATTAAGTATATTAGCCATCATTTATTTTTCATTTTTGACCCACTCCAAAGGTAAACACCTCACTTTTTATGAAAGATAATCTTAAGACCTGATACCATTTAAAGCAGCATAAGATTAATTTCAAATTCAAAATCGACTTATCAAACCCATCAATCGTGATCACTTTGTCATCTGCATATTGGATATTAGATATTCCCCGGGAAGGATGTCTAATAGCACACCAGTAATATGACCATGGTCAACCCCAAACTCCAGCATAACACTCAGAGCATCTACTACTAGGTTAAACAAAAGAGACACTTAATCCCCTCAAGATTTTGAAGAAATTACTTCTTTCCAATTGACGTTAATACACACCTTGCCATTTTCCTAGGTCGCGTCTTTACACACGAAACATCATTTTTCTTTCACTAGGTCCACATCCAGTTTATGAGGTTGAAAAAGAAGCAAAAGAGGTTGTGTCGCTCACGGTAGCACCATCTTCTTCCTTTATGCACCATCAAAGCCATGCTACGGCTGTGTTTAGACCTCATCATGGGTCACCCGAACCGATCGACCAACTCGGCCTGACCGAAAAAATCCAGCTCGGCCCGACCCGATCAATGCAACGGGCCGGTACGGGACATATTTTTTAACCCATAATAATTCACGGGCTGGGTACGAGCCATGATTTTTGACCCAAAGCCAAAAAAACCTGACCCGAAGCCAAAAAACCCGACCCAGCACAATCTTGTTTGAGGCTTGGTGCTCCAGATATGAGGGAAATTTATGTGGAAAACTACACATTTGATCAAGATGTAGCTAGACAAGCACTTGTTGCTCTACGTGAGTACCCTTTGAGTATGGCCGATGATGCTGGTTTCCAAAGATTCGTAAGCGAACTTCAACTACTATTGAAGATGGGAATTAGGAACACAATAATGTATTTTAATAAGCGACTTGTTTAGTTTTTCTATGCTATATCCAAGTGTTAGATCTTTTTTATGTTCATTTTTACATTTCAGAAATGATATCATGGTGCACTATGAAGCAGAGAGCAATAAAGGAATTGATTACATGGCTGATATTGATTCAAGGGTGGCTATTACCACTTATTTACGAACATTAGATAATCCGAAGAGAGGCTATATGGCCATTATAGCCCATTTCATTGACAAATCTTGGAATATCCAAAGTATTGTAATGAGGTAACATTGCGTTCCAGATCCGTTATACATGTTTAAAAAAATTATCATTTAATAGTTTGTTCTAGATCTTCATGCATGAATTACATTTGATATTTTGATGCATATGTTGTCCAACTAAATCTGATCGCACATATTGTTCGATATGTAGGTTTATCTATGTGTCAGGTCCTCCTGACACTACTGAAGTAACTGGCGACAAACTCTATGAATCCTTGGCTGTTTGGAACCTTGATGAAAAGGTCTCAATGGTGACTCTTGACAATTGCGCAACAAAACGATGTGGTGATCCCTTATCTTGTGACAAAGATTGGGAAAACTAAACTTTCAAATGATGGGAAACAGTTATACATTCAAATATTATGTACATATTTTATTTTTATTTGATGTTTTTGTTTAAATCATTAAAAAAATAGAGAAGACGAGAGATAATATCTATAGGCACAAAGGACGGGCGGATATTTTCTTGTATCTAGAATGCGCTTTAGAGTATGGAAGGAATTTGCCCTAATAAATTTAGAGAAGAGTAGACTTTAGAGGCTGAGGCAGAGTATACGTACCATATCTGTCATGCGCAGAGGTGTTGCTCTCAGAAAGCTGGAGCAGACGTACGTCCACTGGTACTCCTATACACCAGCTAGCTGTATCTGCTTTGTTCCCGTCACCGGATCTAGTAAGATCCACCGTCCTGTCTTATTAGGGCGGCGTGTTTGTAAAAAGAAAAGAAAAAAGAAAACAGAATTATGGAAGCTTTGTTTACGAAAAACACGAGGACGTGACGTGCGTGACCTGGATCGATCGATCGATAGATAGCACGTACGATTTCTGTCTGCACTCCTTGCGGATTCAGAGATAAAGCCGTCGCACGCATCGCATCCCCTATCCGATCGTTAAAGCCTGGAGCCGCGCAGGCGGGCGTGAACCGTGATCCACTGATCCAACACGAGACGTAGACGAGTACAGGACGCGGTGACGCGCGCGGCTACGAAGAAAAGAAAGATGCCCGGGGTGGCGTACGCTCTCCGCCACGCGCCACGCCCCTGCTTGTCGAGAAAAGCGTGGACCAACCAACCGGGTCGGTCGGCTTCGGCCTTGGCCCTTGGGCGCGTGGGCATCTCATTCGGTTCCGTTCCGGGGGCAGGCCGGCACGCCCCACGGCCGATCCGCGTCAGTCACCCCATCCCGTCCTCTCGTCGCGATCGCGACTGGACCGCGCGCAACGCAGCTCGGCGTGTCGTGCCATGCCATGCGCCCTCTTCGACCCGTTGACTAGCGCAGCTCACGCGAGCAACCAACCACCCAACGCCAATGTTTCTGTAATGTTCCACGCAACTTTACATGAGATTATGACAACCCTCGCAGTCCCATCATCCAGTGAGAATTTATGCGGTGCCGCCATACAAGTACAACCAACCAACACACACAAGAATGGAACGAGAGCAGACCTTTTTAAAGACACCGTTTTTTTTCTTCCAAAACAATAGTCCAACCTCTCCTTAGAATTTTATAAAAAAAAAGTCATTCCAGCTCCATTTTTATATCTTGGTTGTACGGTTACACCAATTAGCTCGATTCTATGAGATATATTTTCTCATCCCGTAGTGAATGCTTTTATATACATCATACATGCTTTGCCTGTAAGGCAGCAACCAACATGCGTATACAGCGTTTGGCCATCACCCAGGAATGGTCATGTTCGTAAACGATGTCGAGGTTGAACGGCTACAATCCGTGGAGGATTTATTAAACATGTCCCTTCATCAAATTTAGGTTATTTCCGGTGTATGGTTGTCAGACTCATTTAATACATTTATGTTTGATAGAAATTTGTTGTGGCATGTGAGTACAGAGGAAAAACAATCAGAGCTTGTTTGGCACCAAAACATTTTTGTATTTTTTGATGAAATGCTATGGTATTTGAAAAAAAATGAGTATTATAAGCTATGAGATGTTTGGTTGAATTTGGCACACTATAATTTTCAATATCACAGTATCCACAAAGTTGTAGCTTTTTTAGAGTTTTTGGATACTAGACTCATGACTAAAGTTCTGCCCTCATCCGCGTCTTCTCCCTGGCACACTCTTAGCGATGGTCCGCTCTAGCAGGCGTCGAATACGACGTGCATCTCATCAACGTGCCTGACCCTCACGAGCGCCACGCTTACGTTGTTCTACGTATGAGATGACAACTTTAGATATTGTGACAAGAAACAATGAGTTGGTGATACACTTAGGGATTATTTGGCTAGGCTATCTCCAACGTGATCTATATTCATCTTCTATATCCATTCTTTACAGTCTTCTCTAAAAAGATTCTCTCCTCTTTAAGAGACAAGTTAGTTTGGTTAGCGAGAGTGACTAGCCAAATTTGGCTAGAGAGAGCCAATTTAGCGAGTTGGATGACTAGTTTATTGAAGAGTTATTTTATTGTTAAATAAATAAAATTTGGTTTGACGAGTTATTTAGTTAGTCTCTTTCATATGTTTTTAATAAGCCCTTTAGATTTGGACTAGTCGAGTGCTCGTACGTTACAACGGAAACATATAATACTATGATAAATTATATACAAAATGATGTGTTATACTATTATGTTTCATAATCCATTTGTGATCCTGCCCATACATAAATTTTGCTATTTTAATCTAACTGTTTCACCACTAAATTGCAACCATCAGTACCATACAGAATTTAATATATGCCACGATTTTGTATGGTCTCATCGTTGGAGAGCACGCCCCACATCTACCGAAAGAAGTTCTGAGAGCACGCGAGTTTATCCCGTGGTTCGACAAGTATAACACTTGCCTACCTCCATGTTGTGGCGTTCCAATGGACGAGGGTTGCACTCAACCCCTTTCAAGTGATCCGATGATCAACTTGAATACCACGGTGTTCTTCTTTACTTATCTCTTTTCCCGTTTGCGAGGAATCTCCACAAGTTAGAGTCTCTCGCCCTTACAACAAATATCAAAGTGAAAGCACAAGAGTAAGGGTGGGAAGCAACACACATAAATCCGCAGCAATACGCACACACACAAGCCAAGACTTGAGCTCAAATGAAGCGCAACAAGTTCACCACTAGAATGAAGCTCAAATCACTAACAAGGTCAATCAAGTGTGCGGAGACGGAGTGTGGAAGACTTAGAATGCTCAAAGTATGCTTGGGTGACTCCTCAATGCGCCTAGGGTCCCTTTTATAGCCCCAAGGCAGCTAGGAGCCGTTGGAGGCATTCTTGGAAGGCTAATCTTGTCTTCTGTCGGGTGGCGCACCGGACAGTCCGGTGCGCCACCAGACAGCCACTGTTCATGTCCGGTGCGCGATTCCCTTCCTAATCTAGCGCAGCGACCATTGCAAATTTATGGCAGTTGGCGCACCGGACCCTGTCCGGTGCCCCTGTCGACCGTTGGAGCGGGCCACACGTCGCCCGCGGATTTGGTGGCCGACCGTTGCGCTGACGGCCGTTGGCTCACCGGACAGTCCGGTGCACCACCGGTCAGTCCGGTGAATTATAGTCGTATGCCGCCGAAGTTTTCCCGAGAGTGGCCAGTTCGCCGGAGCTGGCCTGGCGCACCGGACACGGTCCGGTGTGCCAAGCCGAGCTGAGTCTTGGCTGCACACAGACACTCTTTTCCAATCCTTTCTTTTCCTGTTTCTAGCACTGAAAGGGAATTAGGCTTACACCTATTTCCTAATTGATTTTGGTGGTTGAATTGCCCAACACAAATAATTGGACTAACTAGTTTGCTCTAGTCTATAAGTTCTACAGGTGACAAAGGTTCAACTCAAAGCCAACACAAAGATTAAAAAGGGTTCAAGAAGAAAGGAGCAAAGGAAACCGAAGTGCTCCCTGGTCTGGCGCACCGGACCGTCCGGTGTGCCACCGGACAGTGTCCGGTGCACCAGGGAAGATCGACTTCAAACTCTTCACCTTCGGGTTTTCCAGGCGCACCTCCGCTATAATTCACCGGACTGTCCGGTGTGCCACCGGACTGTCCGGTGCACCAGTGGAGCAACGGCTATCTGCGCGCAACGGTCGACTCTGCAAAGTGTATAGTGGATTTCAGATGTCAGAGCAGCAAGTCAGAGGGGCACCGGATTGTCCAGTGCGACACCGGACTGTCCGGTGCCACATGAGGACAAAGCCTCCAACGGTCGACCAGCTCCAACCCTGACGAACAGGCTGACGTGGCGGCTCACCGGACACTGTCCGGTGCGCCCATCGCCAGCAAGCTTCTCCAACGGCCATATTTTGTTTGGTGGCTATAAATACCACCCCAACCGGCCACTTCAAGGGGTGGGAGTCCAAGCAACATTCCAAGTCATCTAGTTGTCATACTCAAGCCCTCCCAACCACATATATTCATTGATACATCCTATACACAAGATTTAGATCACCACAACCCACACAAGTGCCACAAAAGAGAGAGCAAGCAATTGAGAGCTACTCATTTGAGTTTAGCCCTAGTGCCTTGTGAGATTCATTGAGAGATAGTGTGTGCTACATCCTTGTGTTCATTTGTGCGTGGAGTTTTGACTCCCATTGAACTTCCTCCAAAGTTTTGGAGGCTTGTAAAAGCTAGCAAGAGACACCAAAGAGTGTGGTGGTCCTTGCGGGATCGAGAGTGATCCTTGAGAAGAAGAAGAGCTCGCCGATCCTTGTGTGATCGGTGGAGAGAGGGAAAGGGTTGAAAAAGATCCGTCCTTAGTGGACTCCTCAACGGGACTAGGCCTTCGAGGGCCGAACCTCGGTAAAACAAATCACCCGTGTCATTTGTGTTTATTGCTTGTGATTTGTTTGCTTTCCCTTACTCTAAGTTTTCTTGTGCTATTATTTGGTGTTGCTTCAAGTTAAATTCTCATTTAGTGAAGCAACACTTCGCAAGAAACAACTTGACTTATTGCTCTTCTCATTTAAGCCCTCTTGCTTTGTTATCATAGACTTATTAGTTGTATTGTCTTATCAATTCTGCATTATTTGAAAGCAATACTCTTTTCAAGCAAGGACTTAGTTTTTATACTTCGATAATTGTATATCTTGTTCTAACCACTAATCAAGGGATCTAGTTGGGGGATAAAGTTTTAATTTTCAGGTTTCGCCTATTCACCCCCCTCTAGGCGACTTTCAAGCACTTAGATAACTTCATTAGTACACAAAAACAAATGTACTAAGTCTAGAAACATACCTTCTTGTTGATTTGCACTTCATTCTCTATTTGGCATGTAATAACTCACTCAATATGTGCTGGACACTTAATCACCAAAATATACTAGAAATGGCCCAAGGGCACATTTCCCTTTCAAGTTCCTAGTACATCATCAGTCATCAGACATGCACCACCATAAGCGCTTGCTTAATCAAAAAGGCAAGTGTGTGTTTGCGAAGAGAATTAAAGGCAGGCCGGCACAAAAGCTACCCCCGACAGTGGCGGACTGGTCCTCCTGAAAGGAAAATGTGCCCCTGGGCCATTTCTAAGTATTTTGGTGATTTAGTGTCCAACACAAGTGCCTAAGTGTAAAAAGGTGTACAAGGTACAAATCAAGAATTAAGGTATGTTTCTCAGACTTAGTACATTGTTTTATGGACTAATGTATTGTGTATAAGTGCTGGAAACAGGAAAAATCCAATTGGAAATATCTTGGCTCGAGCAGCCAAGAATCTGCTGAGTCTGCAAGCATCGGACTGTCCGGTGGTGCACCGGACAGTGTCCGGTGCGTCAGGCTGGCTCGAGCGAAGTGGCTGCTCTCGGGAATTCACCGGCGACGTACGGCTAAAATTCACCGGACTGTCCGGTGTGCACCGGACTGTCCGGTGAGCCAACGGTCGGCCGGGCCAACGGTCGGCCACGCAATCTGCGCGGGACACGTGGCCGAGCCAACGGCTAGAAGACGGCACCGGACTGTCCGGTGTGCACCGGACATGTCCGGTGCGCCAACGGCTCTCAGGCTGCCAACGGTCGGCTTCGCTATTTAAGGAAGGAAATCGGGCACCGGACAGTGTCCGGTGTGCACCGGACTGTCCGGTGCCCCCGATGACAGAAGGCAAGAATGGCTTTCCAAACTTGTGCTCAACGGCTCCTAGCTGCCTTGGGGCTATAAAAGGGACCCCTAGGCGCATGGAGGAGAATACCAAGCATCCTTTAAGCATCATTGATCACTCACACTTCATTCTCGCGCACTTGTTCGACATTTTAGTGATTTGAGCTCCGTTCTAGTGTGCTAGTCTCTTGAGCTCAAGTCTGGGTTTTGCGTGTGCGTATTCGCTGTGATCTTTGTGTCGTGTGTGAGTTGCTAATCCCTCCCTTGCTCTGTGATTCTTCGTGAACATCTTGTGTAAGGGCGAGAGGCTCCAAGCTGTGGAGATTCCTCGCAAACGGGATTAAGAGAAGCAAAGCAACACTGTGGTATTCAAGTTGGTCTTTGGACCGCTTGAGAGGGATTGATTGCAACCCTCGTCCGTTGGGACGCCACAACGTGGAGTAGGCAAGCGTTGGTTGGCCGAACCATGGGATAACCACTGTGCCATCTCTGTGATTGATATCTCTTGGTTATTGTGTTGTGTTGAGATCCTTCTCTAGCCACTTGGCATATTACTGTGCTAACAAGTAACCAAGTTTTGTGGCTTAAGTTTTTGAAGTGTTACAGGATCACCTATTCACCCCCCCCTCTAGGTGCTCTCAATTGGTATCGGAGCCGTTCTCTTCAAGAAAGGGACTAACCGCCTGAAGAGATGGATCCTAAAGGCAAGGGGATGGTGATCAACGACAAGGAGAAGGAGTCCTTCGTCAACGAGCCCAATGATGACAGGCCCACCGACTCAGGCTCGGGCCACAAAAGAAAAGACGGGAGGAAGAAGAAGACAAGGCGCATCAAGGAAATTGTCTACTACGACAGCGACGAATCTTCCTCCTCCCAAAAGGACGACGACGACTACGATAGACGAAAGACGGTTAACTCAAACTTTTCTTTCGATTATTCGCGCATCCCGTATAGTTCAAATGCTCAATTGCTCCCCATTCCACTTGGCAAGCCCCCTCACTTTGATGGAGAGGATTACGGATTTTGGAGCCACAAAATGCGTACTCACCTGTTTTCTCTCCATCCAAGCATTTGGGAGATTGTGGAAAGTGGAATGAAATTTGATAGCTCGGATAGCCCTGTGTTTATTAATGAACAGATTCATAAAAATGCACAAGCTACTACTGTGTTGCTAGCCTCTTTGTGCAGGGACGAGTATCACAAGGTGAGCGGCTTGGACAATGCCAAGCAGATCTGGGACACCCTCAAGATCTCTCATGAGGGAAACGACGTCACCTTGCTCACCAAAATGGAGTTGGTGGAGGGCGAGCTTGGACGGTTCGCGATGATAAGGGGCGAGGAGCCGACACAAACATACAACCGGCTCAAGACCCTTATCAACAAAATAAGGAGCTACGGGAGCACGCGATGGACGGACCACGACGTCGTCCGCCTAATGCTAAGGTCATTTACCGTTCTTGATCCTCATTTGGTGAACAATATACGTGAAAATCCCAGGTACACCAAGATGTCGCCCGAAGAAGTTCTTGGGAAGTTCGTAAGCAGGCGAATGATGATCAAGGAGGCAAGATACATGGACGACGCGTTGAACGGTCCTAGTCATGAGCCTCAACCCATTGCTCTCAAGGCAACAAGGAGCAAGGAGGCGCTACCAAGCAAGGTGGCACAAGTTGAGGCGGTCGGACTCAATGATGAGGAGATGGCCCTCATCATTAAGCGCTTCAAGACGGCGCTTAAAGGTCGCAAGGGGCAGCCAAGCAAGACCAAAGCCAAGGGGAAGCGCTCATGCTTCAAATGCGGTAAGCTTGGTCATTTTATTGCTAACTGTCTCGATAATGATAGTGATCAGGACCAAGGGAACAAGAGGGAGAAAAAGAAGCATTACAAGAAGGCCAAGGGCGAGGCACATATCGGAAAGGAGTGGGATTCGGATTGTTCCTCCTCCGAAGGACTCGCCGCCACCGCCTTCAACAAGTCATCCCTCTTCCCCAACGAGCGTCACACTTGCCTCATGGCAAGAGAGAAGAAAGTAAGCACTCATACTAGTACTTATGCTTCTTCGAGTGAAGATGAGTCTAGTGATGATGATGAGATAGATTACTCATGCTTATTCAAGGGATTAGATAGAACCAAGGTAGACAAAATTAATGAATTAATTGATGCCTTGAATGACAAGAATATTCTTTTAGAAAAACAAGAGGATTTGTTGTATGAAGAACATGACAAATTTGTAGAAGCACAGAAATCTCTTGCTCTAGAAGTTAAGAGGAATGAAATGCTCTCTAGTGAATTATCTTCTTGTCATGAAACTATTTCTAAGTTAAAAAGTTTTAATGATGATTTAAATGCTAAACTAGAAGTAACTAGTAAATCTAATTCTTGTGTAGAAATTGTTGAAACTTGTAATAGGTGTAAAGATTTTGACATTGATGCTTGTAGTGATCATTTAGTTTCAATTTCCAAATTAAATGATGAATTAGCTAGTCTTAATGCCCAACTTAAGACTAGCAAGAATGAATTTGACAAGCTAAAATTTGCAAGGGATGCCTACACGATTGGTAGACACCCCTCAATTAAGGATGGACTTGGCTACAAGAGGGAAGCCAAGAACTTGACAAGCCATAAGGCTCCCATCTCCGCCAAGGAGAAAGGGAAGGCCCCAGTAGTGTGCAAAAGAACCATGCCTTTATGTACTATGATAGAAGACAACCTAGAAATGCTTATAGGAGTTGTAATGTATATAATGCCTTTGATTCTCATGCCATGGTTGCTTCTAGTTCTTCTTATGTGCATGATAGAAATGTTGGTAGGAGAAATGTTATTCATAATATGCCTAGGAGAAATGTCGTTAATGTTCCTAGGAAAGTTAATGAACCTTCTACAATATATCATGCTTTAAATGCTTCTTTTGCTATTTGTAGAAAGGATAGGAAGATAGTTGCTAGAAAATTAGGGGCAAGATGCAAGGGAGACAAAACTTGCATTTGGGTCCCTAAGGATATTTGTGCTAACCTTGCAGGACCCAACATGAGTTGGGTACCTAAGACCCAAGCCTAAATTTGCCTTGCAAGTTTATGCATCCGGGGGTTCAAGCTGGATTATTGACAGCGGATGCACAAACCATATGACGGGGGAGAAGAAGATGTTCACCTCCTACGTCAAGAATAAAGATTCCCAAGATTCAATAATATTCGGTGATGGGAATCAAGGCAAGGTAAAAGGGTTAGGTAAAATTGCAATCTCAAATGAGCACTCTATCTCTAATGTGTTTTTAGTAGAGTCTCTTGGATATAATTTGCTATCTGTTAGTCAATTATGCAATATAGGATATAACTGTTTGTTTACAAATGTAGATGTGTCTGTCTTTAGAAGATGTGATGGTTCACTAGCTTTTAAGGGTGTACTAGACGACAAGCTTTACTTAGTTGATTTTGCAAAAGAAGAGGCCGGTCTAGATGCATGCTTAATGGCTAAGACTTGCATGGGCTGGCTGTGGCATCGCCGCTTAGCACATGTGGGGATGAAGAACCTCCACAAGCTTCTAAAGGGAGAACACGTGATAGGTCTAACTAATGTTCATTTCGAAAAAGATAGACCTTGTGCAGCTTGTCAAGCAGGGAAACAGGTGGGAGGCTCTCATCACACCAAAAATGTGATGACAACTTCAAGACCCCTGGAGCTGCTACATATGGACCTCTTCGGACCCGTCGCCTATCTGAGCATAGGAGGAAGTAAGTATGGTCTAGTTATCGTTGATGACTTTTCCCGCTTCACTTGGGTGTTCTTTTTGCAGGATAAGTCTGAAACCCAAGGGACCCTCAAGCGCTTCCTAAGGAGAGCTCAAAATGAGTTTGAGCTCAAGGTGAAGAAGATAAGGAGCGACAACGGGTCCGAATTCAAGAACCTTCAAGTGGAGGAGTTTCTTAAGGAGGAGGGGATCAAGCACGAGTTCTCCGCTCCCTACACACCTCAGCAAAATGGTGTGGTAGAGAGGAAGAACAGGACGCTCATAGATATGGCGAGGACTATGCTTGGAGAATTCAAGACCCCCGAGTGCTTTTGGTCGGAAGCCGTGAACACGGCTTGCCACGCCATCAACAGGGTCTACCTTCACCGCCTCCTCAAGAAGACGTCGTATGAGCTGCTAACCGGTAACAAACCTAATGTATCATATTTTCGTGTTTTTGGGAGTAAATGCTACATTCTAGTGAAGAAGGGTAGGAATTCCAAATTTGCTCCCAAAGCCGTAGAAGGATTTTTATTAGGTTATGATTCAAATACAAAGGCCTATAGGGTCTTCAACAAATCATCGGGTTTGGTTGAAGTCTCTAGCGACGTTGTATTTGATGAGACTAATGGCTCTCCAAGAGAGCAAGTTGTTGATCTTGATGATGTAGATGAAGAAGACGTTCCAACGGCCGCAATACGCACCATGGCGATTGGAGATGTACGGCCTCAGGAACATTTGGAGCAAGATCAACCGTCTTCCTCAACTATGGTGCATCCCTAACCCAAGATGATGAACAGGTATCTCAAGTGGAGGCACATGATCAAGGGGGAGCACAGGATGTTCAAGAGGAAGAAGCACCTCAGGCACCTCCAACCCAAGTTCGAGCGACAATTCAAAGGGATCATCCCGTCGACCAGATATTGGGTGATATTAGCAAGGGAGTAACTACTCGCTCAAGATTAGTTAATTTTTGTGAGCATTACTCTTTTGTCTCTTCTATTGAGCCTTTCAGGGTAGAAGAGGCCTTGCTAGATCCGGACTGGGTGTTGGCCATGCAGGAGGAACTCAACAACTTCAAGCGCAACGAAGTTTGGACACTGGTGCCTCGTCCCAAGCAAAATGTTGTAGGAACCAAGTGGGTGTTCCGCAACAAACAGGACGAGCACGGGGTGGTGACGAGGAACAAGGCTCGACTTGTGGCAAAAGGTTATGCCCAAGTCGCAGGTTTGGACTTTGAGGAGACTTTTGCTCCTGTGGCTAGGCTAGAATCAATTCGTATCTTGCTAGCATATGCCGCTCACCATTCTTTCAGGTTGTACCAAATGGATGTGAAGAGCGCTTTCCTCAACGGGCCGATCAAGGAGGAGGTGTACGTGGAGCAGCCCCTGGCTTCGAGGATGAACGGTACCCCGACCACGTGTGTAAGCTCTCTAAGGCGCTCTATGGACTTAAGCAAGCCCCAAGAGCATGGTATGAATGCCTTAGAGACTTTTTAATTGCTAATGCTTTCAAGGTTGGGAAAGCCGATCCAACTCTTTTTACTAAGACTTGCGATGATGATCTTTTTGTGTGCCAAATTTATGTCGACGACATAATATTTGGTTCTACTAACCAAAAGTCTTGTGAAGAGTTTAGCAGGGTGATGACGCAGAAATTCGAGATGTCGATGATGGGCGAGTTGACCTACTTCCTTGGGTTCCAAGTGAAGCAACTCAAGGACGGCACCTTCATCTCCCAAACAAAGTACACACAAGATTTGCTAAAGAGGTTTGGGATGAAGGATGCCAAGCTCGCAAAAATGCCGATGGGAACCGACGGACACACCGACCTCAACAAAGGAGGTAAGTCCGTTGATCAAAAAGCATACTGGTCCATGATAGGTTCTTTGCTTTATTTATGTGCTAGTAGACCGAATATTATGCTTAGCGTATGCATGTGTGCTAGATTTCAATCCGATCCGAAGGAGTGTCACTTAGTGGCTGTGAAGCGAATTCTTCGATATTTAGTCGCTACGCCTTGCTTCGGGATCTGGTATCCAAAGGGGTCTAACTTTGACTTGATTGGGTACTCAGATTCCGACTATGCTGGATGTAAGGTCGATAGGAAGAGTACATCGGGGACGTGCCAATTCTTAGGAAGGTCCCTGGTGTCATGGAACTCTAAGAAACAAACCTCCGTTGCCCTATCCACCGCTGAGGCCGAGTACGTTGTCGCAGGACAGTGTTGTGCGCAACTACTTTGGATGAGGCAAACCCTCAGGGACTTTGGCTACAATCTGAGCAAAGTCCCACTCCTATGTGACAATGAGAGTGCTATTCGAATAGCGGAAAATCTTGTTGAGCACCGCCGCACAAAGCACATTGACATCCGGCATCACTTTTTGAGAGACCACCAGCAAAAGGGAGATATCGAAGTGTTTCATGTTAGCACCGAGAACCAGCTAGCCGATATCTTTACCAAGCCTCTAGATGAGAAGACCTTTTGCAGGCTGCGTAGTGAGCTCAATATCTTAGATTCGCGGAACTTGGATTGAAATGTAGCATACATGTGTTTATGCCTTTGATCATGTTCATTCTGCATTTTGTTGCTTATTGTGGTGCTCAAGTTGTACAAACACTCCCTGGACCTCACAAGTCCTGTTTGCAAGTAATGCACATATTTAGGGGGAGCTGTGCTACAACTTGACCCTTTGAGACTAACCATGTACTTGAGTTTCGTTGTTTTAGTCTCCAAGGAAAATTGAAAGGGAAAAGGTGGACTTGGACCATGCAAGACTTCCACTGCACTCCGATGAAAAGAGTAACTTTTCCAAGTTCATCTTCATACTCTTATTGCCTTTGTGTTCTTATTTGAAGATTTTGGTGAGGCAATGGGGTTAAAGGGCCAAGATTGATCCCGTTTTGGTGCTTGATGCCAAAGGGGGAGAAAATAAAGGCCAAAGCGATAAATGGATCAGCTACCACTTGAGAGATTTTGAAAATAGTAGAATAGAGCTTTTGGTTTGTCAAAACTCTTTTGTTGTCTCTCTTGTCAAAAGTTGGCTTCTTGTGGGGAGAAGTATTGATTATGGAAAAAAGGGGGAGTTTTTGAAATCTTAAGTCAATTTCTCTTAGAATGACTCTCTTTATGTCTTAACATGTGTGTTTGACTTAGAGATAGAAATTTGAGTTTGATTTGCAAAAACAAACCAAGTGGTGGCATAGAGTGATCCATATATGTCAAAATTGAATCAAAACAATTTTGAGTTCTTATTTGATTTGATTTTGTACTTGTTCTACTTGCTTTATGTTGTGTTGGCATAAATCACCAAAAAGGGGGAGATTGAAAGGGAAATGTGCCCTTGGGCCATTTCTAAGTATTTTGGTGATTTAGTGTCCAACACAAGTGCCTAAGTGTAAAAAGGTGGACAAGGTACAAATCAAGAATTAAGGTATATTTCTCAGACTTAGTACATTGTTTTATGGACTAATGTATTGTGTCTAAGTGCTGGAAATAGGAAAAATCCAATTGGAAATATCTTGGCTCGAGCAGCCAAGAATCTGCTGAGTCTGCAAGCACCGGACTGTCCGGTGGTGCACCGGACAGTGTCCGGTGCGTCAGGCTGGCTCGAGCGAAGTGGCTGCTCTCGGGAATTCACCGGCGACGTACGGCTAAAATTCACCGGACTGTCCGGTGTGCACCGGACTGTCCGGTGTGCACCGGACTGTCCGGTGAGCCAACGGTCGGCCGCGCAATCTGCGCGGGACACGTGGCCGAGCCAACGGCTAGAAGACGGCACCGGACTGTCC
The DNA here is from genome assembly GCA_029449295.1 of Zea luxurians. Lineage (NCBI taxonomy): Eukaryota > Viridiplantae > Streptophyta > Magnoliopsida > Poales > Poaceae > Zea > Zea luxurians. Next base: position 39,530,340 of record JAOPSE010000026.1, read on the forward strand.
GGTGTGCACCAGACATGTCCGGTTGTAGGATCTAGGACACCGGCTAGAGGGGGGTGAATAGACGGTTTTGACTAAAAACAACAATACTCAATAAATTTAATCAATGCGACAAGAGAAATAAATTATCTAGTGTCAATAAGTAAACAATGTATGAAAAGCAACTACGGAGATTGAATACTTGAAGAACAATGAGCAAAGCACTAATCAATTGCAAGGCAATAAGTAATGCTAGAAAGAATAGACACCGAAATTTATCCCGTGGTATCGGTGATTTGCCGATCACCCCTAATCCACGTTGAGGTGGACTTCAAGCTCTCACTTGCTCCTCTATCAAGACACGTCTTGATCTTTAAGCCAAGTGGACAAGAAATCACTCAATACCTCGATTTCACTAGTGTCACCTTTGCCGCTCCGGCGAGGTAGGCGCGAACCCCTCACAATCCACACCGCGGCTTCTCCACAATCTCCTTGGAGAGCTCGACGGAGACAATCACCCGAGCCGTCTAGGAGGCGGCAACCTCCAAGAGTAACAAGCCAACGACGCTTGCTCGGTGTACCACCTAGTGCCTCAAGAATCACCAAATGATGCAAATGCACTAGGAACACTCAATCCCTCACTAGAATGCAATCTCAAGCAAAGAGTGTGAGAGAGTGAGTTGGAGGATCACAAATGAGCTCAATGTATGCAAGGAATGGCCAAGAGAGTCCTCTCACACGAGCTGCCCTTCTATTTATAGTCCTCCACAAGAATCCAACCGTTATGTGCAAAAGGGGGCTGTTCTGCGCACACGCGGACCGTCCGCGCCCTAGGGCCGGACGGTCCGCCGTACACCATAACGGCTATAAAGACGTTTGAAACATGTCAGAGCAGACTCAAAAAGGTGGGTCCGGACAGTCCGCCCTTCAAGGCCGGACCGTCCGCGACCTGGCAATTTCAAACACCCGAGCCTCGGATCAAACGGAGTTAACACACGCGGACCGTCCGGCTATAAATCCCGGACCGTCCGCGACCTGAGTCAGTACTGTCCGGACTGGTCCCCCGGACCGTCCGTAGTACAAAACAGTAAAAGCACACAGTCCCTGTTCAAAAACGAGTTGGACACTTGCGGACCGTCCGCCTCTCACAGGCGGACCGTCCGCCTAATAAAACAGGGACTGGACCGAGGACAGCCTTCTCTGGACATGACTGCGGACAGTCCGGCCCTACGCCCCGGACGGTCCGCAGTGAACACAAACAGAACCAGCCCGAAAAGAACAAATACTGGACCCCTCTGGATGGGTCGCGGACGGTCCGGCCACATGGAGCGGACGGTCCGCCGACCCCAAGATTTAGTCACTTTCCAAACTCGCTTTTGAAAAGATTTTAACTCTCCGAAACGGAAGCGCTGCTAGTCCTCATGCAAATGCAACCACTAGATGCTCTATGAGGCACTAAGTCTTACACAGAACAAAGTCATTAACCCCTCTTAATAGTACGGCTATCTAGCCTACCAATCCGGTCACTTTCTTCTCTACACACCTGGTGACCGGCAAAAACAAAACCTATGTTATACCTTTGCCTTCACCTGATCCACAACCAATGCTCATAGGTCTTCAAGACTTCTCAGTTCACTGTGGTTCAACCTGCATTCTTATTTCTTCAAGAATTATTAGACCACAAGAAGTTGTCATTAATTACCAAAACATTACCAAAGGGGCCTAGATGATTCACAATCTCCCCCTTTTTGGTAATTGATGACAACACCACATTGTATATAAAAGAGAAGTTTAGTTTCTCCAAATCTCTCTCATACCTAAGGTATAAGATAGATCTTGGAGATGAGTTTTATAGGACTTATCTTGATTTGAAGTTCTGTCTGAGAGATAGATAAATCCCAATAAAAAAACTTAGAATGTAAGAAAGGCTCCCCCTAAGTGTGTGCAGGATTATCTGACGTTGAAGATATAACACACATAATATATTTGAGCTTGATGGAGACTTTCCTACAAACATGGTTATCGAGGCATACAAGAGATGATTCATAGAGTGAGCGCAGCAATTATAATTACTCCTCGAATAACCACACATAGAAAAGTTTGAACTAAAACATAGTTCATCCCACAGAATATTACAGAAAATAGTCCACAGACGTACGACATAGAGTTAATAGTTCAAACTACGGCACAAAAAGTAACATGCATATGCAAAGTCTTAATGTCCACATAGAATCACCAACTCCCCCTGAAGAAGACGCCAGGCAGACAACCTCATCACTTCTCACTTGTCTCTCCCCCTTTGGCATCAATTGCCACAAAGGAGAGGCCTCACTGATCGCTCGGCGGAGGATGCATATTGTAGTAATGAGTGCTGAAGGTATCAAACAGGGAGGAGAACTGGCCAAAATCCTGCTGAAGCTGCTGCTGCCTCTGACTGATCTCCTGCATGTTGTCATTTGTAGAGAGATTATCAAACTGACTGGACAGGGCACCCATGTTGTCCTGAAAACTCTGTTGCATATTGTTCAGCCTGGTCATGATGGGATCAGTGACATTAGTGTGAATCTGATCACGAAAATCAGAAAACTCAGAGTTGAGTGCATCCCAGTTGCTGTCAAACTGAGACTGCATGGCATCAAAACGATGATCCATCTGTGTCACCAGGCCATCAAAGCGTGTATCAATGTGATGCTCAAGTCCCTGCTGCATATTCTGAAAATAAGGATCAAAGTATCCTGGAGCAGGCTCCCAATAGTGCTGAGGCTGAGGAGGAGGTGGAGGAGGAGGCATCTGCTGTTCCTCAACATTAGGAGCTGCTCCACCCTCATAGCCAGGGTCTTCCTCATCATCTGGGAATGGAGTGAGCGGCCTGGTGAGAAACCCTATCTCATTCTTAAAAGGCCTGAATGGAGTGTGAACAATCTCACATGGGCCCTCAAATCTTGTCTTGGATTTGATTAGTGCCATAATGTAGGGAGCATATGCCAAGTTTTGATTCTTGTCCATCTTTAAATCATTAAGCTGCCTCATCATGAAAAGAACAATGTTCATGACTTCACCATTCATTATATGCTGGATGATGTTCCAGAACTTATCCCTGATTTTACTCTTATCACCACTCTTGGGAAGGATGGTGACTCTGGCAATCTTGTTGATGACAGCAGGATGATGTCTGAGTCCTGCTGTCTCACCAAATCTCCTGGGTATACCAAGTCTGGCTAGCTCATAAAACTGCACAAAATCCTCAAAATTGTCTTCAGTATAAAGATCCACTCCAGCAGAAATGGTGCCATAGTTCAGACTGTTGGCAGCTGCAAAGTCAGCAAAAGAAGCAGAGTAGCGCTTGAAGCCAGTCATCCAGGTGATGGATTCTTCTTCAATATCAATCTCTGAGGTAGCCAAGAATTGCTTAACAGCCATTTCATTAAAATCTGTGCGCTGCCCCATAAACTGATATAGTCCGCATGCCTCAAACTTAGGGATCAAACCCTCCATGACTGATTGACTGAGCAGGAATGACCAATCAATCACCTGATGCTTATGGAAATTAGTATCCACCAGGGTGCCCCAGAAAACATCAAACTGCAGCTGCGTGTGGAAAAACTGGATGTTGGTATTTGATGGCAGAGCATACTGATTCACAGTCCGTCGAGAGCAGTACTCAGCCATAGAAAATCTCCGCTTTGGGAAAGTCCATCCTTGGATATCAATGGGATAATCAGGATGAACATGAGGAAAATCTTCCGCATCCATGGATTCAGTGCCCCCAGCTGAGGATTGGGCTTCTGAATCAGTGGTTGGTACATAATCATCATCATTTCCTCGAGGGCGCTTGGATTTAAAGCGACCTGCAAGTTTCTTGCGTAGACCACCAAGACCACTCCCTCATCTAAGTCTAGATGACCATTTGTTGCCATTGGAGTCTTGATAGGCTTAGCATTTTCTAAACCAAACTTCTTGAGCATGTCCTTCAAATATTTGGATTGACTTATAAAAATACCATCTTTCAATTGTTTGATTTGAAGGCCAAGAAAGAAGCTCAATTCTCCAATCATAGACATCTCAAATTCTTTTGACATCATTTTTCCGAACTCCTCACAAAATAATTCATTAGTAGATCCAAAAATGATATCATCAACGTAAATTTGACAAACAAATAAGTCTTTACCAATTCTTTTAGTGAATAGAGTAGTGTCAACCTTCCCAATTTTGAAGTCTTTGGAAAGCAAGAAATCCCTAAGCCTTTCATACCAAGCGCGTGGAGCTTGCTTAAGCCCATAGAGAGCTTTAGAAAGCTTGAACACATGGTTAGGTCTTTTGGGGTCCTCAAAACCGGGAGGTTGTTCAACATACACTAGTTCACTAATCTTACCATTTAAAAAGGCACTCTTTACATCCATTTGGTAGAGCTTGATATTATGTGCACAAGCATAAGCAAGTAGAATCCGGATTGCTTCTAATCTTGCTACGGGGGCAAATGTTTCCCCAAAATCCAATCCTTCAATTTGAGTATATCCTTGTGCAACTAATCTTGCCTTGTTTCTTACTACCACACCATCTTCATTGTGCTTGTTGCGAAACACCCATTTTGTACCAATAACATTGTGGTTCTTTGGTCTCTCAACAAGCTCCCAAACTTCATTTCGAGCGAAGTTATTTAATTCTTCATGCATTGCATTCACCCAATCAACATCAAGTAGAGCTTCATCTACACGGTTAGGTTCCATACAAGATACAAAAGAGAAATGTTCACAAAATGAAGCTATGCGAGAGCGAGTTTGAACACCCTTACTAATATCACCCACAATTTGATCAACCGGGTGATCCTTCACAATGGAATGATGAATTCTTGATACCGTTTGATAGTCGCTTGTTGAAGCATTTGGAAGAACCGTAGGTCTTGAAGTACCTTGATCATGAGTATCTATGGTTTCATCGAGTTGTTGGCTTTGGTGATCTTCCTCATTTATAGTTGAGGATGAAGGAATGACAACCACACTATCTTCATCATCATCTTCCTTAGGTTTTATTTCACCAATGGCCATTGTTTTCATTGCATTTATCAATTGAGTTCCCCCAACATCATCAAGATTATCACTCTCATCTTGAGACCCATTTGTTTCATCGAATTCAACATCATATGCTTCCTCAATAATACCATGAGTTTTGTTGAAGACTCTATAAGCCTTACTATTTGATGAATATCCAAGAAGAAAACCCTCATCACATTTCTTCTCAAATTTAGAAAGCCGGCTCCCCTTTCTCAAAATATAACATTTACAACCGAATACCCTAAAATATGAGATATTTGGCTTTCTACCAATAAGCAATTCATATGGAGTTTTCTTCAACAGCTTGTGACAATATAGTCTATTTGATGAATGACAAGCGGTATTTATTGCCTCGGCCCAATAAGAATCCGATATATTATATTCCGCTAACATAGACCTTGCCATATCAATAAGAGTTCTATTCTTTCTTTCAACAATACCGTTTTGTTCCGGGGTATATTTGGAAGAGAATTCATGTTTGATACCCTTGTCATCACAATATTGATCAATCCTTGCATTTTTGAATTCCGACCCATTATCACTTCTAACCTTTTTGATGTCGAAATCAAATTGATTTTGAGCCAATATAGCAAATGACTTGAATGTTTCAAACACATTGGATTTGTCTCGTAGAAAATAAACCCAAGTAAATCTTGAATAGTCATCCACAATCACAAGACAATAGGAATTACCACCAATACTTACAAAAGATGTGGGCCCAAATAAATCCATGTGAAGTAATTCCAAAGGTCGATGAGTGGACATTTGACTTTTATTTGGATGAGTATTTGCCACTTGCTTACCGGCTTGACAAGAGCTACACAATTTGTTCTTTTCAAACTTCACATCTTTTAAGCCTCGAACTAAGTCATGCTTGGTTAACCGATTGAGTTGCTTCATCCCAACATGACCAAGTCTTCTATGCCATAACCAACCTAGTGAAGCTTTTGAAAATAGGCAAGTTGTGAGCTTTGCCTCATTAGATGAGAAATCAACAAGATAAAGATTTTCATGTCTAAAGCCTTTAAATTTAAGATTGCTACCATCAACACTAGAGATAATAACATCTTCAACTGTGAAATTGCAACAAAATCCTAAATCACATAATTGAGCTACGGAAAGTAAATTAAAATTCAAAGACTCAACCAATAGCACATTTGATATAGAATGATCATTTGAGATAGCAATTTTACCCAAACCTTTAACCTTTCCTTTACGATTATCTCCAAATGTGATACTATCATAATTTGAGCAATCTTCCTCACTCATTTGGGTAAACATTCTCATATCCCCGGTCATGTGTTGAGTACATCCACTATCCAACACCCAATGATTCCCTCCCGCCTTGTAGTTCACCTACAAAAGGAAATCAATCTCTTTTAGGTACCCAAACTTGCTTGGGTCCTCGGATGTTAGTGACCAAGGTCTTTGGCACCCAAATAGCTTTCTTTTTGTTTCCAACAATTGAGGTACCAACAAATTTAGCATGAACACCTTTTGCATTATGAGAAAGAACATAACAATGCTCAAAACAAGTGGAGGATACATTTTTGAACTTAGGACAATTTTTCTTAACATGCCCCTTTTTGTGACACTTGTGACACACTTTGTCACATTCTTTCACAAACAATGTCTTTTGCTTTACAAAAGCATTCTTTCCTTTCTTAGGAACATATCCAAGACCTTCACGGTTAAGAGAGCATCGTTGACTTCCCAATATGAAATCCAATTTAGTCTTACCACCATATGCCTTTTCTAGATCATGAGTTAGAGCATTTATTCTATCTACTAACACTTCATTCTCAACAATAATTTTTGATTCATCAAGAGCAATGTTATCAATGAGAGAAATTTTGCATTTATCACAAATAGTGTTAGTAGATAGTGGTTCACTTGTAAGATTATCAAGTAAGTCACAAGTGACTCCAACATCCTTAGTGACCACCTCAACTTCATGCACAATAGATGATTTTTGAGCATCCGCAAGCTTCTCACAATTTTCTTTGAGATCATTGTGAGAGGTCTTGAGCTCCTCAAAAGACACTTGGAGGTTTTTATACAATTCCTTCAAGGTCTTAAATTTTTCTTTTTCTTTGTGCATGTAGTCATCGGCCTCACCTAGCATTCTAACAAGATCATCATATGAATAGCCATCATCATCAACATCATCAATATCATCATCATCTTTTATATCATTTAAATCGGTGATGATTTTTACCTTTGCATCTCCCTTCGCCATGAGACAATGGGGGGATGAAAAGAGTGAGGGAGCTTCCTTGATGGCAATTCCGGCATTAAGCTTCGATGAGGTGTCATCATTATTATCATCATCCGAGCTATCATCCGAGTCCCATTCAACTAGATAGGCTTTGCCATCTTTCTTCTTGTTGTAGAATTTCTTTTTCTTCTTGTCACTTTCATCTTTGCCCTTCTTCTTCTTGCTTGGGCAATTCATGGCAATGTGACCGGGTTCCCCACACTCAAAACACTTTCTATCATTGAAAGCATTTCTTCTTGATGTTTGACCTCTTCTAGGTTGACCTCTTTTCATCTTCATGAATTTATTGAATTTCCTTACAAATAAAGCCATGTCACCATCACTCTCACTTTCATTTTCTTCATCATTGCTATCTTCTTTTTCAATTGCCTTTGAGGCCTTGGCTTTGAGAGCAATAGATTCATTTTTCACCTTCTTTGCCAAACTTAAGGCATCGGCTTGAGACTTCTTAAATATATCTTGAGTGAGAATTTCTCCCAATACTTCGGTTGGAGAAGTTGTAGATAGATCACTTCTTACTAGCATTGTCACAATAGTCTCATATTTCTCCGGAAGTGATCTAAGGAACTTGTGTGTGAAATCCACATCCGGTACATTAAAACCAAGTCCTTTGAGTTCATTTACAATCTCATTCAACCGATTGAACATATCGGATACACTCTCATCTTCTTTCATAATAAATTGCTCAAACTTCCCTTTGCACACATATAGTTTGGCACTCTTCACAATTGTAGTTCCTTCATGAATTTCCATTAATTTTATCCAAATCTCATGAGCGGTTGTGAGATTTTTGATACGATTGAACTCATTTATATCAAGAGCATCATAAAAGACATTCATGGCTTGATCATTTGTGAGGATATTCTCATTATCACTAATGGATGGTTCATCTTCCTTCAATACAACAAATCCATCTCTAACAATTGGCCAAATTTTTCCACCCATTGCTCTAAGATGCATTGACATTCTTATTTTCCAATAATCATAATTGCTTCCATCAAAGTGCGGTGGCTTCCCAATGTGCACATTGTTGTTACTAGCCATTTTGTCCCACTCCGGGATGATTAGATCCACAAACAATGGAGTCCTTGGCTCCGATACCACTTGTAGGATCTAGGACACCGGCTAGAGGGGGGTGAATAGACGGTTTTGACTAAAAACAACAATACTCAATAAATTTAATCAATGCGACAAGAGAAATAAATTATCTAGTGTCAATAAGTAAACAATGTATGAAAAGCAACTACGGAGATTGAATACTTGAAGAACAATGAGCAAAGCACTAATCAATTGCAAGGCAATAAGTAATGCTAGAAAGAATAGACACCGAAATTTATCCCGTGGTATCGGTGATTTGCCGATCACCCCTAATCCACGTTGAGGTGGACTTCAAGCTCTCACTTGCTCCTCTATCAAGACACGTCTTGATCTTTAAGCCAAGTGGACAAGAAATCACTCAATACCTCGATTTCACTAGTGTCACCTTTGCCGCTCCGGCGAGGTAGGCGCGAACCCCTCACAATCCACACCGCGGCTTCTCCACAATCTCCTTGGAGAGCTCGACGGAGACAATCACCCGAGCCGTCTAGGAGGCGGCAACCTCCAAGAGTAACAAGCCAACGACGCTTGCTCGGTGTACCACCTAGTGCCTCAAGAATCACCAAATGATGCAAATGCACTAGGAACACTCAATCCCTCACTAGAATGCAATCTCAAGCAAAGAGTGTGAGAGAGTGAGTTGGAGGATCACAAATGAGCTCAATGTATGCAAGGAATGGCCAAGAGAGTCCTCTCACACGAGCTGCCCTTCTATTTATAGTCCTCCACAAGAATCCAACCGTTATGTGCAAAAGGGGGCTGTTCTGCGCACACGCGGACCGTCCGCGCCCTAGGGCCGGACGGTCCGCCGTACACCATAACGGCTATAAAGACGTTTGAAACATGTCAGAGCAGACTCAAAAAGGTGGGTCCGGACAGTCCGCCCTTCAAGGCCGGACCGTCCGCGACCTGGCAATTTCAAACACCCGAGCCTCGGATCAAACGGAGTTAACACACGCGGACCGTCCGGCTATAAATCCCGGACCGTCCGCGACCTGAGTCAGTACTGTCCGGACTGGTCCCCCGGACCGTCCGTAGTACAAAACAGTAAAAGCACACAGTCCCTGTCCAAAAACGAGTTGGACACTTGCGGACCGTCCGCCTCTCACAGGCGGACCGTCCGCCTAATAAAACAGGGACTGGACCGAGGACAGCCTTCTCTGGACATGACTGCGGACAGTCCGGCCCTACGCCCCGGACGGTCCGCAGTGAACACAAACAGAACCAGCCCGAAAAGAACAAATACTGGACCCCTCTGGATGGGTCGCGGACGGTCCGGCCACATGGAGCGGACGGTCCGCCGACCCCAAGATTTAGTCACTTTCCAAACTCGCTTTTGAAAAGATTTTAACTCTCCGAAACGGAAGCGCTGCTAGTCCTCATGCAAATGCAACCACTAGATGCTCTATGAGGCACTAAGTCTTACACAGAACAAAGTCATTAACCCCTCTTAATAGTACGGCTATCTAGCCTACCAATCCGGTCACTTTCTTCTCTACACACCTGGTGACCGGCAAAAACAAAACCTATGTTATACCTTTGCCTTCACCTAATCCACAACCAATGCTCATAGGTCTTCAAGACTTCTCAGTTCACTGTGGTTCAACCTGCATTCTTATTTCTTCAAGAATTATTAGACCACAAGAAGTTGTCATTAATTACCAAAACATTACCAAAGGGGCCTAGATGATTCACACCGGTGCGCCAACGGCTCTCAGGCTGCCAACGGTCGGCTTCGCTATTTAAGGAAGGAAATCGGGCACCGGACAGTGTCCGGTGCCCCCGATGACAGAAGGCAAGAATGGCTTTCCAAACTTGTGCTCAACGGCTCCTAGCTGCCTTGGGGCTATAAAAGGGACCCCTAGGCGCATGGAGGAGAATACCAAGCATCCTTTAAGCATCATTGATCACTCACACTTCATTCTCGCGCACTTGTTCGACATTTTAGTGATTTGAGCTCCGTTCTAGTGTGCTAGTCTCCTGAGCTCAAGTCTGGGTTTTGCGTGTGCGTATTCGCTGTGATCTTTGTGTCGTGTGTGAGTTGCTAATCCCTCCCTTGCTCTGTGATTCTTCGTGAACATCTTGTGTAAGGGCGAGAGGCTCCAAGCTGTGGAGATTCCTCGCAAACGGGATTAAGAGAAGCAAAGCAACACTGTGGTATTCAAGTTGGTCTTTGGACCGCTTGAGAGGGGTTGATTGCAACCCTCGTCCGTTGGGACGCCACAACGTGGAGTAGGCAAGCGTTGGTCTTGGCCGAACCACGGGATAACCACTGTGCCATCTCTGTGATTGATATCTCTTGGTTATTGTGTTGTGTTGAGATCCTTCTCTAGCCACTTGGCATATTACTGTGCTAACAAGTAACCAAGTTTTGTGGCTTAAGTTTTTGAAGTGTTACAGGATCACCTATTCACCCCCCCTCTAGGTGCTCTCACCTCCTCTGCGTCACCTCCGACGCCAAGATGACGCCAGTCCTTGATATAGTAGTCATCGAACGCGCGCGACATGGCGAGTCCCTACGACTCTTGACTAGGCTGTCAGACGAAGTGCACCCCGAGCTCATCAGCGAGGTAGTACGTCTGGTCGTTGCACCACCGGATGCGCTACTCCTCTGCATACATCATGTTCGAGAACACTCATACAACGTCAGCAATGGTTGTCGTCCCAGCGCACAAGAATTCATGGGCCGGTCAGTAGCAACTTACGTGGTAGGTTGGGCATCAGGTGGACGATGAGCTGAACCGCATGATGGTGCCATCGTCGGATGCGGTGCCCAGAACAATCCGAGAGTCGTCGACGTTGACGACGACCATGAGGTCCCCCTGCTTGACGATAGACAGTGTGGTGTAGCCGCTCTGGACCGCGTCCAAGCGACGGTTGCGCCGGAACTGTCATCCATGGCGGCATGCGGCCATGTAGGACTGTTTTTAGAGGTCGAACTGGCAGTCGCCAAGCTTCTTCTCATCGTCGATGAGCGACACCAACACGAACGTTGGTTTATGAAAATGACTCACAAGCTAGATCCGTGGAAAAATATTACGGAGAATAAATGCCACGCATGCAAAAAAGGAATATAAGTCGAAAACATTATTAAAAAAATTGCATACAAGGTTTTTCTTTAAATATTACTTTCTCCATCCAAAAATATAATTCATGAATCTCAGTGATACTTATCTACTGCAGCACATTGTGCAAGTGTAGCAGATGAACTTAGAGAGAGTTATACTAGATATTTTTGCTGTTATAGATATAGACAGAAACATACATATGGTGTAGTGGTAGTTACTGCTCGCATTGATCTAAGGGGTGTGAGTTTGAATCCTTTACGGCCATGTGTTTTTTAATTTTATTTAGACATGGGCTATGTAGGAGAACGAGAATATGAATGGGTGTGACATGTGCGGGAAATGAGAAATACAGAAAAAAAAATGACAGACCACCCTTGCAAGCTTAATAAACAGTAGACAGTCGATCGTATATAAAACATCCCCGTCAATTCATAAAATCATTGATTATATGCTGCACAAGAGCTTAATTTAAGCATCGCCAGCATAACTACGATTCCTTTCATCCCGCACCGTTAACAGACTGATTACTCCTGCTCGTATTCGTAGATCCACCCACCCATCGCTCGAACACACAGAACCCTACAGTACAGCAAGAGATCGAGCAGCCACGCCCACGCTTCTCTCCTCTCCTCTGAAACTATCCTACTACGTACTTTCCTTTTTTTGTTCCCTTCTCTTTCTCTCTCCCGTCGTCGCCATTTATCACTCCTTCCTCGTCGAAAATCTTCTGTCGTAATAAAGGGGTCATCCGTCCACCGTCCACGTGGGCGGCGGTTGCGGCTACGGCGGCGGCGGCGGCGGCGTCAGCGGGCGCCGGAGATGTGAGAGCCTCCGTGCCGTTGGAGATGGCTGCGGCGGGGGCAGGGACCGGGAGCGAGGGGAAGAAGCGGGGCGCGTCGCGGAGCTGGATCCTGCTCGACGCGGCCGGGGAGGAGCAGCTGCTGGACGCCGATAAGTACGCCATCATGCGCCGCGTCGACATCAACGCGCGCGACCTCCGCATCCTCGACCCGCTGCTATCCTACCCCTCCACAATCCTCGGGCGCGAGCGTGCCATCGTCCTCAATCTCGAGGTTCCCCTCCCCTCCCCGATCCCGTCCGCCTTCGCCAGTTCAATTGTGTCGTTTTTCGTTCGGTGGGTGGCGTGGGAGGAGGAATCACGGAGCAGCGTCTGCGGGGCTGGTTTCCTGTGCCTTTTCAATTTCGCTTTCCCTTTGCGGATTTTCGGGTGGTATGCGTTGTTTGTGGCTAGATATGGTGCTGCGAACAGAGTGATTAGAACCAAATTCTTGTTAGGAGGAACTGATTTATCCCGTAGTCGCGGGTGATTTTTTTTTCTTATGATTATGCTCCTAAGGAGGATTCTGTTGGATCGTGCTGTTCTGCTTTCACAGTAAAGGGTCCTGAATACTTGATACACCTGCTTCATCATCTGGAAAAAGAAGTAAAGGGGATTTCTAACGAGTTACGTTTTTTTCCTTTTGATGGAATCTTCGTCGGTGGCTCGAGCAGCATATAAAGGCGATCATCACTTCCAACGAGGTGAATTTCACTGCTTACTGTTTCCTCCTTCCGATTGTTTAGCTGCTAGGAGCTTTCAAGTCGTTTCCTTCCATAATTTAGAGTAATCACAGATCTCTGCAGGTTATATAAGCAAATTCACTTACGCAAACTTGGATGATTAGTTGTCTGTATAAAATTTTGAAGAGAAAATATTTTTTCCCTGAATACAAGCTTCATTATGCCCTCGAATTCTCCATTTTAAGTAGCAGCTCGCTGTAATAGTTCTCAGGTCCTGCTGATATAAAATAATTGGAAAGCCATAGTTTATTTGATTGAATTCAGGATCTTAAATATCCCATTCTTAGCTGTCACTAATTTGGTTACTCACATGGCTTGGCTCAGGTTCTGCTTAGGGATCCTTCTGATGAGAATGTAATCCCTGTAGTAGAGGAGCTCCATAGGCGGTTAGCACCATCAAGTGCTACTCAGCATGATGGAAAAGAGAACTTAAGTGGCCAGCATGATGTAGAAGGGGCAGAAGAAGATGGTAAGTTGGGCTCTGCTATTTTTTTAATCAACTGCTTATGGTAAAAGGGCACTAATATATTTGTGTAATGTTGATTTGGTTACATTGTTTGGCATTTGTCCCCTTGTATGCCCAAGAAAATTGGAACACACAGCAAACAAGCTAGTAAATCTTTGTAGATCCATAAAAGTATACAAGAAAGAAATGGACCTAATGTTTTGATTGAGATATGGTCACACCATTTTGTTTCTTTCTCTCTCTCTTTAATTTATGTTCTTACCATGGGGCATGGGACATTCCTTTTGGGAAAATATGTCATGTTAGTCCAAGGTATATATCCATGGCACTTAACTTTGATATCTGATGCCCTATTTGGGTCTCCTTGCACTTGTCCAATAATGTTATATGACTCTGCAATTTAAATTATGTTTATTTTACTTCCCTTATGAGCTTTGAATAAATGATCTTAACTTGAGATGTTCGAGCTATGAATTGTTTGTGACGTGTGTGCCTGTCCAATTGTCCATCCCTTTTCTTTTCTCTATCAAAGACGATAATTATGTAGCCAGAGCACAACAACATATTTCTAAGTATTGTACCAAATCAATACTTGGTATATATGAACCTTTGTGATTCATTTTGCTACTTCCTAGATTGTTTTAACTTTTCTATTATATGAAACAAACTATAATTGGCATGCCATTTGCAGCCGGATCCTCCTGTTTCAATTGACTTGCAAACAATATATATGCGGTCATGCTAGATGAAAAGTATAACAAAGCCCTCGCCATTGTTTCACATATATTTGTTCTTTTGTTTCTCTTGGTGGATTCCCGCAATAGCTATGTACAGTTCATTAACATCCTTCTATCTGATTTCATGAACTTCACAGAATCTCCTTTTGAGTTCCGTGCATTGGAGGTTACTCTGGAAGCAATCTGCAGTTTCCTTGATGCACGCACTACTGAGCTTGAGACCGATGCTTACCCAGCTTTGGATGAGTTGACATCCAAGGTGAGTGGATGTGCTTGTATACTGTGTTTGATTAGTATGCACTTGATTTGAACATCCTAGTGTGTTTTAATAAAGCAAAAATACAGGGGTAAGGCTTGCCTCGGTCATTACTTCTCTATACCACTCTTGTGAGTCATTACTTCCCTAGACCACTCTTGTGTGAGCCACCAACACTAGGTCTGTCCTTAGTGTGTTTTAATAAAGTGTGAGCATCCTACAAACATGATTTGAGTTAAGTTAAATAACATTCAAAAGGTGTGCTAATTGCATCATGCAGAAATATGCTACTTTACTCTTTTTTCACAAATGAAATTTAATATATATATATATTTGAATATTCGATAACTAATCATGCACAATCACATTTTAGTTGCTTATGTGTAGGGAACTTGGTATAGTTATCATGATTCAGTAGAAATTGCTACACAGAATTACGATGAAAGATTGCAATACAATTTACCTTTATTTTTATTTATCCTACCTCCTTTATGGTCTATATTTTTGCATCAATTTAGTGGCAATCAAATTTACATGTTGGTTTGCAAGTAAGGTAAAAAATACTAACACCGTTACTTTTGTGGGCATGCTTGTATGAAAACATAAGCTATAGTATATATCATGATTGTGGAACACATTTTTCAATCCAGTCTAACAGATGATCTGCTGTATGGCTAAGCTTCATTCAGTTCCAACATAATATTAGCTATGTTGCATGAAGGGCCCTAGAATAAACTACTTTTGTATTGGTAAGCAGTATTAGCAAAGCCCACAGATCTATCTCCTTGCCAACATCATATATTTCCAACTTTCCATACACCTATGAAGGCATGTCAGGCAAAGATCTTTCTAATTCCTTGTTACACCATCTTCTTACATTATGTGTAGCAATTTCTCCATATTAAGCCAAGTTGTTGTGGACATCGCAGATCAGCAGCCGCAACTTGGATAGGGTACGTAAGTTAAAAAGCGGGATGACAAGATTGACCGCAAGGGTTCAGAAGGTCTGGTTCCTGTTTGTCATACCTCTTTTGGTTTGCTACCTGATACTTCTCTCTACAGTTCTTTTAGGGATATTTTTCTTTAGAATGTGAATAATTTCTGTTCTTCACTGTGTTCTGAATGTTAGTTCTGATCATGAGCATGCCGCTATAAGAGGCTAGATAGTGGTGACACAAAGTGCTCTCTCTTTTTGGCATTTTGGGATTGACATGCCTACAATTGACTTTAGGGGGTATTTTTTTCCCTACTCCCTCAGTTCAAATTATAAAGCATTTCAACTTTTTTAGAGCGTCGAAGCATCTCAAGTTTTACCATAACCATAGATAGAATTATAAAGATTTATGACATCAAATAGGTATACTTTAAAAATACAGTTAATAAAAATTCGAAAGATACTTATTTGGCATCATAAATGTTACTATTTTATTATATAAGTTTGGTCAAATTTGACATGCTTTGACTCCCCAAGAAAGTTCGAATGACTAATAATTTGGGATGGAGATTGAATTGATTCATTTCAATAATAGAAGCTAACATGTAGATGTTAGTTAATTAGTTATGATGAAAGTAACTTGCTTTGAATTATCTTAGTATTATACTACTACCTCTATTTTTATTTATTTGACGCCACTTAGTGCAATGTTGTACTAACCAGCGACAAATAAAAACAAATGGAGGGAGTATATTGTTTGACCTAAAATGCTTAATGGGATTTAATCTTTTTGTTTCCTGAAAATGTCTTGAAAACTGAACCAACAAAAATTGGTTGAGCCATCTGAAGATGTTCACAATGTAGCCATGTATGAGCTAATTGTTTGTGATGTATACTTTCTATTGATGTGTTAGGTATATTTTCATCTGTACCGCGATTTGAGGTGCAATTTTCATTTATACCGTCAGTCCGTGTCTATGATGTGTCGGACCAGCCCCCACATGTAATTGACTAACTAATTTATGTTGGTAGTATACATGAAAAGTGCCTCCCAAGTGATGGTATGAATAAAAAATTCCGTTAGAGCTGATTTGGTGACCAGGGATCACGGAGGGATTGGATGAGATCGAGGAGGAAATTAGTTTATTTCCCTCTCAATCCCCTCCAATCCTCCCGTGATCCCCTTGTCACCAAATCAACCCCTAGTGTTATTTTATTTCATGACATATGTATTCTTTGTGAATAGTGATAGACTACTAGCACTGTTTCTCTTCGTGGTTTAGGAATCACATACTGTTCTCTATTTGCCAGGTGAGAGACGAGCTTGAACAATTATTGGATGACGACGACGACATGGCTGATCTTTATTTGTCTCGGAAGTTGGCTGGGGCATCTTCCCCTGTCAGTGGTTCTGGTGGACCAAATTGGTTCCCTGCCTCCCCAACTATTGGTTCAAAAATATCAAGAGCAAGTAGAGCCAGTGCAGCTACTGTGCATGGAAATGAGAATGATGTTGAAGAGCTAGAGATGTTGCTGGAGGTTTGTATTTTGTTTATTTACCTGACGGACATAACCTATCAGTTGTCATTATCTTGGTTGAGTATTTAAAGCTATTATAATCTGCAGGCATATTTCATGCAAGTTGATGGCACATTAAACAAATTGACAACGGTAAGTTGGCACAGCTGATTTTAAGTTTTACAGCATCACAATAAACTAGCAAAGCCTGCCCATATGTTGCTGTTCACATGGGTATTTTTTAAATTCTAATGTTGTAAGAGAAATTTTAGGGTTTAGCTCTGTGTTGACGTTTTATTTGTTTGCGACACCTTTTCAGTTAAGAGAGTACATCGATGACACGGAAGATTACATCAATATCCAGGTAATGTTGCCCCATATAGATGCATACTGCCTTTTATTTTTCGACCATTCAGTTTCTAAATACATTTTGGTTTTTCTTCTTTTGCAATGCAGCTTGATAACCACCGTAATCAGTTGATCCAGGTATAATTTACAATAATCTGGATCTCATCATGTCTCTGCTAGAGATGTAGAAATTTCAGAACTACAGATTGATTTTAGTCACTTTCGGTAGTTGATGTGTAATCACTTGGTGCTGAATGTGCATTACATATGATATCACCCAAGCAGAGTCCTGAGTAATACTTGTTGCAATTTTGCACTCTTTAAGGATAACATATTTTTCGTTTGGTCCCTGCAGCTAGAGTTATTCTTGAGTTCTGGTACCGTCTGTCTGTCGCTGTACTCATTAGTTGCTGGAGTCTTTGGTATGAATATTCCGTATACCTGGAATGACGGCCACGGATACATCTTCAAATGGGTAGGTTTCTACTCGCAACACGACAGATATAATGATGCATTGCTTTGTGTAACTTGATCCTCCCTTCACAGGTGGTTCTTGTATCAGGGCTTTTTTGTGCCTTTATATTTGTCTCCATTGTTGCTTACGCACGACACAAGGGGCTCGTCGGATCCTGAATAGCTGAAATAACCGCGTACTTGCTTCCCTCAACTGTAAATTTGAGCCAGTGAGCATCGACTTTGCGGGGGTGATTCATCTGTTGTACCAAATTCGGTAGTATCAAATTGGGGATGTTGAATAGGAACTATAATGGGAAAAAGTTAATGCAAAAGAAATATGTTATGATTGCCCCCGGTTTTATAATGATTTCACCGAAAGATTCAAAAAAATATGTTATTAACTAGGTGCCTCTTTCTGAAATGATTTTCGTAGCTATGCACAAGTCCATGCATTATCTTTTTTTTTTTTGAAAATTTTGCCTGCATTATCTTTGAATTTTCGTTTAGTACGTGCTAGCAGAGCTCACTTAAACAGTTAAACTTCATTTTATATGCACTTGTGTCTATTACGAGAGGTTTTTTCTGAAGCATCTTTACTTCTGCTTCTGGATGCTGTATATTTCGTAATGCTGAAACTCCATTTTCCTTGTGGAATTTAAATCCCTGCCCGTTACATTTTCGAATTAGATGGCACTATCAAACGAGACAATGTATTCTCTTGAGGTTGGAGGTCTTCCACACGTAGGAACAGGGTAAGGTATCTAATGCGCACAAAAAACCATACCTATATTCACTAGAGAGAAAAAAGTTCCATACTCACTACCTATTATGGATATAAAATTACACCATATACATATCCACCAAGGGTAGCGGATACCTATCAGACATGCATACACACTAATTTTAAAGTAGACATGATCATTTTGAATTACAAAAGTAAGTACTCATCAATATTGAAAGATGCTAAAATAATATATTATTTTTGTGCTAGCATGATAAATTTATCAAACCCAACATAATTTTATCATAAGGTTAACAACATTTAGGATTAAATGGTAACACCATGCAAGCCCATGTATGAGAGCCCATGTATGAGAGAGAATTAGTCACTTAGTCCGAACCCACATGTCATATGTTAGCGGGTTTTCTATCGGGTAACGGGTATGGTGCAAGAGAGAACGTGCCCATGTCCACCATACCTGATGGGTATAATAAACGACCTAATAAAATACCCTGAGTATTAAAATTCGTCATACCCGTGCTCTAATAGAGTTTTTACCCACCGGATATCGAGTACTCATTGCCATCCCTAGGTAGAAAAAAACATGTAGGGGTCCTTTGGCATGGTTCTTTGGGTGACTCATTGTGAAGCCTTGCTAAACAGTCATGAAAAACGGTTTTTCGTTGAGAGTCTTTAAAGAGATGGAGCCTTTTTCTTGTTAGAAGTCAGAGCATCAAAAACTAGCTTGTATCGGCTCCTACTTAAATTCATCAAGGATGTGTTTGGTTGAGGAGTGGAGGAGAATGAAGCAACTCTATTTCTACTTTCTGTATGTTTGGTCTTCAACAAAAGAAGAGGGGTTTCTGGAGTCTATATAAATATGCCTTTTATATAAATACAACTACATATATGAGACATAAGCACTATGCACATGTTCCTCATACACCATTCAAAAAACAAAAGAGAAGGTGATTTGTCAAATAAATTGCAATATGGCTCTGACTACTCTAGAGAAATCAGAGCTAGAGTAGCCGGTCCTAACAAAGAGGGCCTAGTTGTCATGTGATGCCAATACCAACCAACGTACAGATTACAGAGCGGGTGTGAATTATATGCGAGAAGGATAACACGAGCTGATATAAGGCCCAAGGTCCATAGTGGAAGAAAGCCCACCCGATTCTTCGAGAGCCTTTATTTATCCACTCATTGAGATTTGCACCCAAACAGAGAGCAAAGTGGAGATTGTATTTGCCAATTTGGCAACCAAAAAAAAAAAAAAAACGGATGAACTTCTCCTTGGACAGCAAATAGAGAGCTAAGCGAGATGGAACTTGGTAAGGATACGGACGAGCTTCTCCTTGGACAGAGGCTGCAAACACAGGTACAGAGGTTATCAGAAAATGATCACCGAGTCTTCTTTGAAGGAATGATCATTCATCAGAGCCGCTCAAATTACACCGCCCAACTATCCCCTCCTCTGTTTCATTCTTGTCTGTCTTTTCGACAAGAATGAAACAGAGCGGTGTCAGTGTGTCACCTTGGGGGTGAAGTCGTCGGCCCCGGCCTTGATGAACGCGTCGACGTCTGGCGGGAGGGTGTCGCTGGACAGCCCGACGATCGGCGTCGTCACGCCCATCGCCCTAATCTGCCGCGTCGCCTGCGCGCACGCACGCCGACGCCGGCGGGCGGGCGGGCGGGCAGAGCGAGAGGAGTCAGCTCTCGGCGCAGCAGTTAAATGGCAAAGCGCACGCGCTGCAGTTAGCGGCGCAATCGACCGATGTGAAACGCGGGTTAGGGTTTCGCGCTCACGCATACGGCATGCCGCACCTCGTGGCCGTCCATGACGGGCATCTTCCAGTCGGTGATGATGAGGTCGTAGGCGGCGGCGGCGCCGCCATCCCGCACGCGCCGCACCGCCTCGGCGCCGGTTCCCGCCTCGTGCAGCTGCAGCTCCACGCCGCCGCAGGCCGACCTCAGCAGCGCCCTCGCCAGAACCTGCGGCAGGCAGGCAGGCAGCCAGCACACACGCAGGCGTTGCATTGCACGCCGGCCCCGCGACTCAGCTAGCTGGGTGGGGGAACGTATATATAGAAACATCGAGCTCGCGCGCGGAACACGACGCGTGGACGCGCACTGCGCAGCGCGGACGTACCCTGTGGATCTCCTCGTCCTCGACGAGGAGGACCCTGATCACCTTGCGCTCCGCCGCCGCGCCAGCCATTGGAGGACGGACGCTCGACGCCTTGACCAGACCAGAGCGCAACGCCCTGGCCCAATCAAGTGCGATGCGCGGTGGCAGTTAGTAGGCCGGGCGGGAGATCGGCAGCAGCACAGGCGTTATAAGTGGCCGGCAGATGGTGGCTATGGCTCTGCCGGGACAAGAAACGTTGCACGGAGAGAGGCTCATGGCTGCCGCCTCTACGCAATCTATACCGGCCGAGCCCCGGCTCGTTTCGGCAAAGCCGTGAAGGGCTCCATGTGCTCACACGACTCCGATTCCGTGCTCGCCGTCGCGCTGTGGGCGTGCGTGTGGTTCCCAGTGTCCGTCCGGGGGCACGGTATGTAGGATGCCCCGATCGATCATCAATGGATGCGACGCGAGCTGGGTGTTCCAAACCACACGCGACATGGCGCGGTTACCGCGATCGGCAAGCGCTACCGCCTTTGGGTGGGGACTGCCGATCCAAGCGGCGGATCACCGTGCTCGGCTGTTTGCCTGCCCGGACAGATGCTAAATCTGGCGGTACCCCTGGGATGCGCGAATAATTGGGCGGCCTGCCTGCTCCGCTCCGCGTCTGCCTCGGCCTTGATCCGAGTCCGACGGCGGCGGCGGCGGCGGCGTTACAATCGTCGACAAGCCGCAGATGCATGTGAGCACCCCACACGTAGGAGGAATCACCGAATTGGCGTCTCTGCTCGCTGTGTGTCGCGTACTCGTACCACCACACGTGTCAGGCTGCAACAGCCTGCTGGCGGTCGAACGACAGAGAGATCTTCTGAACAGATCGCCGGCTGTCCAGGTGCCAACTCGCCATGGCGCGCGACCAAGGGTGCCAGTCAGCCAGTGTCTAGTAGTGCTAGGCTACAAGAAATAATGAAGCTGCTGATGTGTCAAGTTAAGTGGTAAGTGGTGGCTGGTGCTGGAGTCTCCTTGCTCCACGAGCCAGCCGTACTGCAAGTACTGCCGGCAACTGGACAAGGATGGCACACAGTTTTGTTGATCGAACGCTCGACATATTTCCCCTCTCGTCGCGGACTGATTTTAACAGCTGACCCACCAAGCGCACCACCCATCTGCCACCGCGGTAATAATAAAGCTTGTGGCAATAACTTTGCCAAGTGCCAAACTGCCAAGCAAGCTAACGGCAGAAGGGAAAACCATGGCGTGCTCGTGCGCAAACAAAAGGTGTCCGGTTCTTCCTTCCAAGGCACAAAGCCCGCCGCTAGCTCCGGGGATTCCTTACCGCCAGATCGGCAGCTGGACATGCTAACCATCAAATCACACATAACTTAGTATTTAGAAATAAATAATAATTATATTTGAATAAATATCTTAATACCTATTTATATGATATATAACAACCATTACGAAGCACGAACAACTGACTAGTGTTAATATAAGTTACTGGTGTCGCAGTAAGCTCAATGCGCTAGCCGATGGCTGGTCTGAGGTTACCACGACACTAGCTACTGAAAGTAATGTATTAACAGTTAGGGGTGGAGCCAGAGTTACGATATAGGAAGGACTATAGAAAGGACTGAGCAATTCATCAATAATATAAGTGAAAAAATATGGCATTTAGAATCGAATCTCTTTTGTCTCATGGTAGCATGCTCCAGTCCCCTTAAGACACTTTTGTTATTGGGTTAGCCATACACTTCTTCACATGTTTCTAGCGGTTCACACGTGGCATCATCAGATGATACAAGTCTTGTATAAGAATCTACAACGCACTAGAACACCCTTGTTGACATTCTTTACTGCAACAACATCTAGGGCTCCTTCAATAATGCATATCTCACACAGGGTAAATCCTTAACCCTTACTTCTCTTCCTAATACTACACAATGTTCTTGTAAGTTATGGCCAATACCAGGAGTGGTTTGAAATCCATAGGTTAATCGTACTCTAGCAACTTTACGTAAGGCAGCCCGGACAGTCCGCGCCTTGGACGGTTCACGAGATAGGCTAAATGGTCCACGATCAAATTAACTCGGGCAAGAATATTTATCTAGTGCATGGTTATCCTAACATATCTGTGGGAACCTGTTGGATATCGTCTAGAAAAAGGTCTAGACCCTCTCCCCTGTGAATATAAAAGGTACGACCGATTGAGAACCTCGAACACAATAAAATCGAACCAATCAATTTACTTATTATCCATGCCTTACAACATCTCCAAGAGTGTGCCTCAAAAAAATGCCCTATATTTTTTTTAAAAAAGCTTGATTTAAAGTGTTTTGAGGCACAAATTTTCGGTCCTGTCTTCGTATCATCGGTCCTATCTCCCCCAATCAGCACTAGACATTGTTTACATTTTCGGATGTCCAACAAATTCTTGCATATACAACATGCACTACTATGAATTTATGAAAGGGAAACAGGGTCAAACCTTTTCCTAAATGATTTTGGTGGTTGAATTGCCCAACACAAACAATTGGACTAACTAGTTTGCTATAGATTATATGTTCTACAGGTGCCATAGGTTCAACACAAACCAATAAAAGGAATAAGTTAGGGTTCAAAACAAAAGGAGCAAAGAAAACCGAAGTGTGCCCTAGTCTGGCGCACCGGACTGTCCGGTGCACCAGGGTGGATCAACTCAAACTTGCCACCTTCGGGTTTCTGGAAATGCCACTCCGCTATAATTCACCGGACTGTATGGTGTAGCACTGGACTGTCCGGTGTGCCATGCAGAGCAACGGCTACTATGCCAACGATTGTCTGCAAAAGCAACAATGAACAGTGAACAGTGCGCGTCTGCGCGCGTAGAGTCAGAGCAGCGCCAGAAGGCGCACCGAACAGTGAACAATACCTGTCCGGTGCGGCACCGGACTGTCCGGTGCCCCATGAAGACAGAGCTCCAATGGTCAAAACTGTTAGAACCCTAACGGTTGGGTGACGTGGCTGGCGCACCGGACAGTGTCTGGTGGCGCACCGGACTGTCCGGTGCGCCCATCGACAGACAGCCTCCCCAACGGCCATTTTGGTGGGTGGGGCTATAAATACCCCCAACCACCACACTTCAAGGCATCCAAGTTTTTCAGACATCTCACTCAATACAAGAGCTAGTGCATTCAATACAAGACATAAATATATTGAATCAAAGCCTCTCCAAGTCCCAATTCCACTCAAAGCAATTAGTGACTAGAGAGAGTTTTGCTCGTGTTCTTTGAGCTATTGCGCTTGGATCACTTTTCTTCTTCCTCCATTCTTGTTCTCAAGCAACTTGTAATCAAGCAAGAGACACCAAGTTGTGGTGGTCCTTGTAAGGGGTCTAAGTGACCCGTTGATTAAGGAGAAAAGCTCACTCAGTCTAGGTGACCGTTTGAGAGGGGGAAAGGGTTGAAAGAGACCCGGTCTTTGTGACCACCTCAACAGGGAGTAGGTTTGCAAGAACCGAACCTCGGTAAAACAAATCACCGTGTCACCCGCTCCATTTGCCTTTGATTTGTTTTTCACCCTTTCTTTCGGACTCGATTTTAATTCTAACGCTAACCCCAGCTTGTAGTGTGTGCTTAAGTTTATAATTTTCAGATTCTGCCTATTCACCCCCTCTAGGCGACTTTCAATTGGTATCAAAGCCCGGTACTTCATTAGAGCCTAACCGCTCGAAGTGATGTCGGGAGATCACGCCAAGAAGGAGGTCGTGACTGGCAAGAAGCCCGCCACAAGCCACGGGAAGA
This sequence comes from Zea luxurians, assembly GCA_029449295.1. NCBI lineage: Eukaryota > Viridiplantae > Streptophyta > Magnoliopsida > Poales > Poaceae > Zea > Zea luxurians. The sequence goes on from JAOPSE010000026.1 coordinate 39,554,735, forward strand.
CTCCATATGGAGAGTCCGGCAATAAGGTGAAGGGATCCCCTTCACATGCCAAGTGCATCGAAGCGGCGACAAGAAAAAGAAGATGAAGAAGGTGGTCTACTACGAGACTGATTCTTCGTCACCATCTACCTCCGGCTCCGACGCGCCGTCCGTCACTTCTAAGCACCATGAGCGCAAGAAGTATAGTAAGATGCCACTTCGTTATCCCCGTATTTCTAGACGTACTCCTTTACTTTCCGTCCCACTAGGCAAACCACTCGTTTTTGAGGGTGAAGATTATAACATGTGGAGTGATAAAATGAGGCATCACCTAACCTCACTCCACGCTAGTATTTGGGACATTGTTGAGTTTGGAGCGTAGGTACCATCGTCGGGAGATGAAGGCTATGACTCGAACGAAGTCGCCCAAATCCGGCACTTCAACTCCCAAGCCACTACTATACTCCTCGCCTCTCTAAGTCGAGAGGAGTATAATAAGGTGCAAGGGTTGAAGAGTGCCAAAGAGATTTGGGACGTATTCAAGACCACGCACGAAGGAGATGAGGTGACCAAGATCACCAAGCGGGAAACGATCGAGGGGGGGGGGGCTCGGTCGATTCATGCTCAACCAAGGGGAGGAGCCACAAGCCATGTACAACCGGCTCAAAACCTTGGTGAATCAAGTGCGCAACCTCGGGAGCACAAAATGGGATGGCCATGAAATGGTCAAGGTTATTTTAAGATCACTTGTTTTTCTTAATCCTTCACAAGTTCAATTAATTCATGGTGATCCTAGATACAAGCTAATGTCTCTCGAAGAGTTTATAGGAAAGTTTGTGAGCTTTGAATTGATGATCAAAGGCTCCAAACAAATCATCGAGCGAGGCGCCACCTCAACACCCGAGGTGCAACCCGTTGCCTTCAAAGCAACGAAGGAGAAGAAAGAAGAGTCTACATCAAGTAGGCTCCCCATCGACGCCTCCAAGCTCGACAACGAGGAAATGGCGCTCATCATCAAGAGCTTTCGCCAAATCCTCAAGCAAAGGAAGGGGAGAGATTACAAACCCCGTTCCAAGAAGGTTTGCTACAAGTGTGGTAAGCCCGGTCATTTCATTGCTAAATGTCCATTATCTAGTGATAGTGACAGGGGCGACGACAAGAAGGGAAAGAGGAAGGAAAACAAGAAATACTACAAGAAGAAGGGCGGCGATGCCCATGTATGCCGGGAGTGGGACGCCGATGAGAGCTCCACCGACTCCTCCTCCGATGAGGACGCCGCCAACATCGCCGTCAACAAGGGCCTCCTCTTCCCCAACGTCGGCCACAAATGCCTCATGGCAAAAGACGGCAAAAAGAAGAAGGTAAAATCTAGAGCCTCCACTAAATATACAACATCTAGTGATGAGGGTAGCTCTATTGATGATGAAGATAACTTGCTTGCTCTCTTTGCCAACTTAAACATGCAACAAAAAGAAAAATTGAATGTGTTGGAGAGGAAATCTCCGGCCGGGTGGCGGAATGCACCCGCCCTAAATCCTAAGATGAGGAGGGGCCTAAGCGTTTTGCTTGTTACGAGATTGGGGGGATGAACACACAAGAACACGCAAGGGTTTAGAGTGGTTCGGGCCACCGGAGCGTAATACCCTACTCCACTGTGTGTTGTATTGCTCGTGAGCTTGAGTTGTGTCTAGGATGACTTGGGTCTGAATGAATCTCCCCCTTGTAACGCAGTGTGTCCTCCCTTTTATAGTCTAAGGGGGGCACGTACAAGGGTGTTGAGCCCCGACATGTGGGCCCAGGGACATAACAGATGTTATACTTGGAGCGACTAATGCTCGTCCCCAATGCAATCTTTCTTACGCCCTGATATCTGCGATCTGCGTAGCATTGGCGTGCAGGGGAAGCTTCCCTGGCAACGTACGAGTGGTGATGGATGGGCACAGTGCACCTTGCAGCGCGGGCGTACTGTTTGGCAATGGAATGGACAGGCACGCCGCCTGCCAGCTGAGTGGACAGGGCACATTAAATGCTGAAGGGGCACATCACCCGTCAGCAGGATAGTTAGGCGGCGCGTCTTCTCCGCAATAAATGCAGAGACAGCGCCACCCAGAGGTCTTACGTCAGGCTCCCCCCGCTGGCTTACGTCACGTGCGGTAGGCCATGCGGCAGCATCGGGTCTCCGCCTGGGCGGGGAGTAGTTGCGCTATGCGGGCAGGTCCACACCAGGCTGGGCCTGGACACATGTCGACATCGGACCCCAGCCTGAGCAAGGCCTGGGTATTTTCCCCCAGAGTCCCGGGACCCGGCTGTGGGTGGTCCGGACCCCACGCAGAGGGGTCCAGGACCCAACCCGGAGGCCCGGGTTGTACTCACGGGGGTCCTGGACCTTGCCCTTGAGGTCTGGTCTACATGCACAGGGGTCCGACGCTTTTCTATGGGGGTCTGGACCCACTATGGACATCTTGGAGTATATCTCTTTCCACCGGCCACGTGGCGGCCCTGGAGCTGCCCACGTGGAGGGGTCAGGTGCTGTTCACCGCTCGACTAGAGATAGCCGCATGGGCACCAAGTCTTCATACTATAGTAAGGGGTACCCCTGATTCAGGGTACTGACAGTGGCCCTCAGGCCCACCTCAGGGGAGGATACGAGCCTGCAGGTGGGGCCAAAGCTTGACCGGTGATTGGTGCGCTGCTTCCGTGCGCTTGCTGTCGTAATCAATGCTAGTCCGTCCTTGGTCACGTCAACTGTCGCGCCTGTCCCCGCGGTTGACTGACCTGTGGTCTCCGCACTTGATGGCTTTATTGGGCCATGCACGGGGTGCCTCGATACCGCTGCATTTGGTTTTGAAAAATCACCTTCTCTGTCTTCTGCGGCGGCCCCGAGGAGGCACGGTACTGGCGCGAGCGACGATTCAGCTTCTGTGCACCCAGAAACCGGTGCCCAAGGAGGATGACTCGTGGGCCTGGGCCCCCCGTTAGAGACTGGGCTGTTGGTTCTGGCGGAGGTGAAGAGGCGTTCTACCGTAGGCGGTGGCATGCTCCTCACGCGGCAGTTCACCTTCTCCACACACGGAAGTTGACGCCCGAAGAGTATGACACATGGGCCTGGGCCCCCGTGCCAGAGGCTGGTCCACTGCTTTCGGCGGAGGTGAAGAGGCGTACTACCATAGGCGGTGGCATGCACCTCACGCGACAGTTCGCCTTCTCCGTACACGGAGACCGACGCCCGAAGAGTATGACTCGTGGGCCCGGGCCCCCGTGCCAGAGGCTAGGCTGTTGCTTTCGGCGGAGACGAAGAGGCGCAGCGATTCGCTCCTTGTGTGGCGATTCGCCTTCTCCGTACCCGAAGACCAGCGCACCAGCTGTATGACTTGTGGGGCTAGGGCCCCGTGTCATTGGTTGGGTATGCCGGTGTGCATCGGGGGTGACTTTCTGCGGCATTTCGTGGCACGAGCGGGGGAGTCTGCCTTTAAAAAGGGGTTCGTCCCTCGAGTAGCAGCCATGCCTTCACTTCTCTCCCACTTGCTATGCCCTTTCGCCTCCGAACTCTCTGCACCCCTTTGCCTTCAAGGTCTCTGCTTTGCTCCGCTGGATGGAGTGCGCTGGCGTTCGGTGGAAGGATCCGCGCCAGCGCGTTTCCCCTCGGCGATCTCGCCGCCGGGGAGCTCGCGCTCTTTGTTTCTTGCGTGATGGCGCTGCCGATCTTGCCTTCTTCTTGCTGTTGCTAGATGAGCGCGACCTCGTGGGGGTTGGCGCTCTTCCGTCGGTGCTCAGTTTCAAGGATGTTCATCAGCCTTGTAGGGGTGGAGAGCGAGCTGAGCTGCGGTTCTGCCTTCCGCCTGAGCTGGTGGCCCGCCTCTTCCTCCAGCATTTGGAGGAAAGGATGTTCATCATCCTTGTGAAGGAGGCAAACTTCGGCTATGCGGCACCGGCCAGGCCACAAGCGTAGTCTGCCGCCGTGCATTTAGCTCCTTGGCTTGGATGGTCTTATCGTCACCCCCGTAGGAGGACGGGGGTGAGGGCCTCCTCGCCATGGCGTACACGCTGAGGTGGTCGCCGCCGCTGGTGCAGAGGTGGTCACCGCCGCTGGCAAGCCGCTCGGGAGGATTCCGCGAAGACGGTGGTCGCGAGCTTCCAGCGCGACCCTGCTAGTGTCGAGTAGTTTACACCTGTAGAGATGGAGCTAGGGCTCCGCTTGAAGGCGGATGTAATAACTTTTGCTTTTGTAAGGTACTTTTTTAGTACTATTTATCAAGCAGTATTAGCACTTATCTGCATACTATTTGTCCCTATTGCGTGTGGTGTTGCTGACTCCTCCCTGGTTGTCACACCCGGTTCCAAGGGGTAGAACCGAGCGCATACCATATGTGTGCCAGGATCTATTTCCACACATATGTTGACGTCACAAGTGTAATATATCAAAAGAACAATGCATAAAAGCGTAAATAACGATTATATTAACATATTACACGTTGAACAGACATAATGTCTTAACCTTTATTCATCAAAGTACAGCGAAACAAGGACATCCATCCACAGGAAGATGACCGGGGGTATCGCTAGACTAGCATCCATGGAGTTCAGCATCATATCTTCATCTGCAACTTCTGATCAAAATTAAGCAAGGGTGAGCTCACTTATGGTCGGGGCTCAGCAAGTGGGGGAAAAACTAATGCAAGGTAACAAGGTGAGGCTAAGGTTGAGCAGTAAGCATTTTAGTTGGTCAATATTTTATTAACAACACCTGTCTTACTAATAAGTGTGAATCCCAAGTAATCCCATTAAATAAAGGTATAAGAATATATCAACAACACTTAAGTGAAACCACTTAAGCAAACCATTGGCAGATCATCGGATCTCGATTTATTTCCATCTTCAAGTTCAATTATCATGTGAGGAGTCCAGGCTGCTCTTAACCGTGAGCACGGCTGATATATCAGTTTTACACTCTGCAGAGGTGGCGCATCTTTACCCATGAGTCGCGATTCCCTTCTAGCCCGGGTTAGCTAGACCCGTATTCACTTCCGAGGTGAATGGCCAGGGTCTCACTACGAGGCTTCTCCCTAGAGTCCTCATTACGCAAATGCTGGAAATGGTCAAACTGCATAAGGCACACCTACCGTAACCAACTTATAGTCCGGACCACAGGGTAAAGCTTTGGGAACTATGCCCGTATCCAATCTGCCTGAGCCGGAACTATAAGAGCTTGCCAGATGCCCTTGTTCCGGTCGACCACGACCAACACCCAACATAAGACTTCCCTAGTTATTTAGCCAAGACCAGAGCCATGATAGTCCTCATGGTAGCACTGTTTTCCCGGGTGGTCACTCCATGTTCCAATTAATATGCAATAATCTTGTTTAACCATCGGGTTAACCACAATAAAGTAAACTTACCATTTGGAACATCAGTATCTTAAATAGGAGTGACTGCATAAATTTAAAGTTGTAGCAATAGCATAGCTACGAAGGTAAAGTATAATTCCCAGGTTTGATCAAGGAATAAGGTTGGAAAGGTTATCTAAATAGGTAATCCGTCAAATTATGCATATATATCCAAAAGAATAAACTTTATTAAATGTATTGTTTGGGATCAAACAGAGTATGCAGAGGGAGAAGTCCACTTGCCTTGCTTATTGAAAACTTGAGTTCCTTCCACGGATCGGAATAGATCTTGATTCTTAACTACTAGATCAACCACTGAATATCACACAAACAAACAAGAAGAACAAACACCACTCAATAACATACCACATTCACCATACGTAAAGCTAAAAGAAAGCCTAACGAAAAGAGCGTTCGCTTTTCAAAAACGTCGCAAGTAATGGTTATAATAAGCGGGTATTCTTTTCAAAAATGTGTGATCTATACTTTATAAAACAAGACATAAGCTTATAAATATCTTAATTAAAATATACAAATATTAGGTTCACCAAATTAATCTTTTATAAAACGACATACGCGATATATCTAAGATAAAGGGTTTATAAGATGATAAAACACGTTATAACAATATTAAACCTTTTTAACATTTTAGAAAAGATATATGTTATATCTAACGTTAATGGGCTACTAATCACGTTATTAATTGTAGAAGCATTATGGAGCATATTATTAATCATTCACTTATGACAAATTAAAATATAAGTCTAAACAGGTTTTATGTGAAAAGACCATAATTATATTATTAATCACTTATTTAAGACGAGTTAGGTTATGGATCTTAAGTGGATTTTCATGCAAAAGATAATGAACGCATAGCTATCATTTAATATCATTAAAAGCACATAACCTATATATTTGAAGTCAATATATATAAAGTAACATTTTAGTTATTACTTTATTTTACCCTTTAGGAAAAACTAAATGATTTATATAACATGGACTAAATGTGATAAAATAATTAATCAAGCTCATATAACTAGTTATGAACAAGTTGACAATAGGTTTGACTAATAAATTATGATAAAGGATAATTAATATATTAATTATCGTTAATTCTATTGTAGGAACAAATGATCTAATTCATTAGAAGGAAGTTATGTATAAACTATCATTTTAGTTTATAAAAGTAATGACTCATGTTATCTTTTAATTAAGAACCTATAAACTAATCTATTAATTATATTTAGTTTCAACTTAGGGACATATGACTTAAATCATTTGAAATGAATACTATATTCATTGGTATATTATTAACTATCATTTTAGTTATGACGGTGTGAGCACTTAATTAAGCCATTACTAGAAAAGTTATATGGCATAATTCTATTGTGAAGCATATTATTATGGGTACTTAAACATGAGACTAAATGAGTTTTATGTGAAGGGATAATAATTATCATTCTATTAAGAAAACACTGAATCTATATTTGTTGAGAAAACTACATTCAAACCGATAGATCATCATTTTAAAGATATGAACACTAATTCTATTATTTTAGTATCTCTTTAGAAAACTCTATTATTTCTGTTTTCTCCTTTCTTTTCTAAATAGAATTTATACGCATACTAAAAATTGTTTATTTAATTCTTTAACATTAATATACCAGAATTAGTTGCAAATTACTAAATGAGACTTTTAATAACATAATCATGGTTATTATGACATAAATAAATGTCTTACTAATTCTAAGTACTTAAGTGCCACACTTATGAATTCATTTATTATGAATAGTAAACTATATCATTATTTGACCAAAAATACGTGGACTAGTAGTTCTTCTATTTCTTTATGCAAATAAGTTTATACTTAACATACTACTAACAATTATCGTTCCACCCACAAAAGTAAAATCAAATCTCTAAACATATTCTAGTATGACAATCGCTGGGTTAGTGAATAGTGACCGTGCTTATTTTTAGAATTATAAAATCATACGCTTATTAAAGGGTTGTCGCGGGGTTTGATTTTGGCTACACGTATACATCGCATCTCTAAAATCATATGCGTGAATCGCCAAATCGCATTAATATTACAACAATAATTCATAACATCAATTAAGTAATTCAAACACGATTTAGAAAATACATTAACGGGTTGGGGTTATTTTCAACCTTGGGATGAACGGTGGTCTTGGTGGGCAAAGAACGGACACGGTCGTCAGTGAGCGTTCGGATGGCGAGGTACGACGGCGAGCGGTGTGGACGAACTCCAGCGAGTCTCCACGGATGGCGGGCGATTGACGTAGACGAGGGGGAGTGTTCGTCGGTAAAGGAAACTCCGGCTGGGGGACGCAGACAGTGAGTACGAACTCCGGCGACGACGGTGATGAACGGTTTGGTCGATGGCGAGCTCCGGCGACGGGGCGCAGTCATCGGTGAGGCACTGGCGTCCGTGGACACAGAGCAACGGCCAACAGCGGCGCACAGCACGCACACCAAACACAGGATGCGAGAGGAGGAATGGCGAGAAGGGGGAATGGAGAGGGAGGCTTCGGCTGTGGCTTTATAGGCCAAGACAAGGCGAGGGGCAAGAGGGAGAAACGACGGTGTCTTCAATCGGCCATTAATGGCGCTGGTAATGAGAGAGTTAGTGAGGAGGGAGAAGGGGAAACGGCAGCCGTTTCCGGCTCGGCATCGAGGGGCGGACGAACGCGGGGCACGGGTGGCGCGGTCGGTCCTGGGCGCTGCTTGAGGTCGGGGTCTTCAGTCGCTCGGACTTGGGCTTCGCGATGCTCCCTGGCGGTCGGTGTCGCGGGTGTCACGAGGCTTGCGGCGTGGCTGTTGGGCACGGACGGGTGCAGTGCTCAGCGCCTGGGCGTCGGGCGGGGCAGGGCGCGGCGTCGGGTGCAGGGCGGGTGCTCGGGCTGCACGGCTCGGTCCTGGCTTGCTCTTGGCGCGCGGTCGGTCGGGGCACTGGTGGCTACGCAGGGCGTCGAGGCGGGGGCGAGGTTGCGCGGCCTCTGGCTGCAGCAGCCGCTCGGCCGGGCGGATCAAAGTGGTGCGCGCGCGGTGGCTGGCAAGCAGAGGGAGCAGGGGAGAGGGATGAGAGAGAAGAGGGAGTGAGAGAGGCGGCGGCTGGGAGTAGGAGAGTGGCGGCGGCGTCCAGAGGAAGAGGAGGGAGGCGCCTGCGGGTGGGGCCCGCGCGCGAGTGAGAGAGGGAAGAGAGGGGGCGGTCGGTTGGGCCTTAATGGGCTGATTTGGCCGGTAGTGCTAGGGTTTGGTTAGGTTTTGTTTTTTTTTCCTATTTCCTTTTCAAATTTCGAAATACATATTTAAATAATCATAAAATACGTAAGAATCAAACCAAAATTATTTATAAATAACATATTAATTCTTGGACTAATAATTATATTATTTTTGTGAACTTTCATTCAAGAAGTAATGTTATTAAATATTTAAAAACCAATCGTGCGAAATCAAAATTATTCCAAATGCAAATAAATGACACACAATTAAATGGAAAACTTATTATCCCAATTACCATTATAAACTAAAATTATTAATATATATATTTTTCGAAGACCTTATTTTAGCAATTCATTATTGTTTTGTAAAATGAGAATTTTCTTTACAAGATCAAATCCATAAATCGGATTTGCAAATCAATTCAAACAAAACATATGCTTCGGCACGAGTGCAACAAATACTTGGTAATTTTATCTATTCAAGAATGTCTTCAAATCAATGCTTCCTTATTTGAAAACATAAATATTTTCCTTTCTACTGAAATTTAATAATCCAAATAGAGTTGTTTGCTTTTGCTAGATTTAGGGCGTTACAAAATCTACCCCTCTTAAAAAGAATCTCGTCCTCGAGATTAGGGAAGGCTAGCAAGAAAACAATGGTGCTATATGGTTACTCGTAGGTTCTTGGTTCACATTGAACTCTTCTAAACTTAAGGAACTTCTTCATTTCTTCGCTCCGCAATGACTACTAATCAAGCGATCTTCATCACCGTATTTATAACTGGTTGGTCTTCCGGGTTATTGTTTGGGTCTTGCTTCACCGTCTTCTTCTTTAGTTGGTCTAGATGCTTCTTGGGCACATTGGCGAATAATATGTCCTTAGTTCTTGCAGTAGTAGTAAGCACCTCTTGCTTTTGAGCACCTTGTGAGCCAACTTTGTTTGACTGGCGACATATAATGGCTAATTGAGTCTTTGCATCTTAAACAGTTGAGCCTAATTTGATTCTCTTATTTGGGTATAGGAAGGAAAGAGAGGATGAAAAGGTTGAGCAAAGACAGGATATAGAGAGCAGATAAAACCCAATTATCTAAGGTTTTACATAGCTAACTGATGCCATTGTGGACAAAAGTCACACAATACACCAACAATCATTTCAAAGAAGCAAATCAAACAAGAACACAAAGGACAATGAACTCAAGCATACCAGCACAACACAATCCAATTCTACTCATTCAACCAAAACAACAAGTGAGACAAGGTTTTGGAATAAGAAAGATTTTATAATATCAAGGAGTCGGTAAGAATTATCAAGGAGTTAGACAAGACATATTTGTTGGTGGCCAAGAGTGAAATGAGATAACCATGAACTATTAAAGTGAGGATGAATGATACAACCAAGGATATAAAGTGAGTTAGGGAGGAAGCATTATCAAGGAGTAGAGAGCCAAAGGTTTCATACATCAAGGTAGATATTGCGCAAGGGTGGCAATACAATGGCACGAAAGCAAAAGTATAAGAATTCAATAGGGAGAAAGCATTATCAAGAGAAAAGTAGAGAGGCAAAAATTTAATATATCAAGGTAGATATTGTCCAAGGATGACAATACAATGGCAAGAAAACAAAAGTATAAGAAGTCAAGGGTTATATAGCAATATTAGGGATTAGAAAACCACTTATAATATAGTATCGCCAGTACCGATCTAGTCGAAAATCTTAATACTAAAGAACTATCCTATCAACCTACCAAAGAAGTCAGATAATAGATCCAAGGGATCTATAACGAAAACTTCATGTGGGGCGGGGATAAGACAGAGAATGGGGCATCTTCAATAGCTTCTAAAGGTTTCCTTCCGGTAGACTTCACTTCAAGCTCCACAATCCTAACTTGATCATCTTGTAGTGTTTCTGAGTAGAGTCTTCTCATAGACCAAAATCAGACTAGAAGAGTTGAAAATAAAAGAGACGAGTTTTGATATAAAGTAAGTTTTTATGGAGGACAATATATCAAGCTTTTGAAAGACTGACTGGGCTTTCCATTTCTAACTAATCTAGCGACCTATGGTCACATTGCTTTGATACCACTTCTGTCACACCCGGTTCCAAGGGGTAGAACCGAGCGCATACCATATGTGTGCCAGGATCTATTTCCACACATATGTTGACGTCACAAGTGTAATATATCAAAAGAACAATGCATAAAAGCGTAAATAACGATTATATTAACATATTACACGTTGAACAGACATAATGTCTTAACCTTTATTCATCAAAGTACAGCGAAACAAGGACATCCATCCACAGGAAGATGACCGGGGGTATCGCTAGACTAGCATCCATGGAGTTCAGCATCATATCTTCATCTGCAACTTCTGATCAAAATTAAGCAAGGGTGAGCTCACTTATGGTCGGGGCTCAGCAAGTGGGGGAAAAACTAATGCAAGGTAACAAGGTGAGGCTAAGGTTGAGCAGTAAGCATTTTAGTTGGTCAATATTTTATTAACAACACCTGTCTTACTAATAAGTGTGAATCCCAAGTAATCCCATTAAATAAAGGTATAAGAATATATCAACAACACTTAAGTGAAACCACTTAAGCAAACCATTGGCAGATCATCGGATCTCGATTTATTTCCATCTTCAAGTTCAATTATCATGTGAGGAGTCCAGGCTGCTCTTAACCGTGAGCACGGCTGATATATCAGTTTTACACTCTGCAGAGGTGGCGCATCTTTACCCATGAGTCGCGATTCCCTTCTAGCCCGGGTTAGCTAGACCCGTATTCACTTCCGAGGTGAATGGCCAGGGTCTCACTACGAGGCTTCTCCCTAGAGTCCTCATTACGCAAATGCTGGAAATGGTCAAACTGCATAAGGCACACCTACCGTAACCAACTTATAGTCCGGACCACAGGGTAAAGCTTTGGGAACTATGCCCGTATCCAATCTGCCTGAGCCGGAACTATAAGAGCTTGCCAGATGCCCTTGTTCCGGTCGACCACGACCAACACCCAACATAAGACTTCCCTAGTTATTTAGCCAAGACCAGAGCCATGATAGTCCTCATGGTAGCACTGTTTTCCCGGGTGGTCACTCCATGTTCCAATTAATATGCAATAATCTTGTTTAACCATCGGGTTAACCACAATAAAGTAAACTTACCATTTGGAACATCAGTATCTTAAATAGGAGTGACTGCATAAATTTAAAGTTGTAGCAATAGCATAGCTACGAAGGTAAAGTATAATTCCCAGGTTTGATCAAGGAATAAGGTTGGAAAGGTTATCTAAATAGGTAATCCGTCAAATTATGCATATATATCCAAAAGAATAAACTTTATTAAATGTATTGTTTGGGATCAAACAGAGTATGCAGAGGGAGAAGTCCACTTGCCTTGCTTATTGAAAACTTGAGTTCCTTCCACGGATCGGAATAGATCTTGATTCTTAACTACTAGATCAACCACTGAATATCACACAAACAAACAAGAAGAACAAACACCACTCAATAACATACCACATTCACCATACGTAAAGCTAAAAGAAAGCCTAACGAAAAGAGCGTTCGCTTTTCAAAAACGTCGCAAGTAATGGTTATAATAAGCGGGTATTCTTTTCAAAAATGTGTGATCTATACTTTATAAAACAAGACATAAGCTTATAAATATCTTAATTAAAATATACAAATATTAGGTTCACCAAATTAATCTTTTATAAAACGACATACGCGATATATCTAAGATAAAGGGTTTATAAGATGATAAAACACGTTATAACAATATTAAACCTTTTTAACATTTTAGAAAAGATATATGTTATATCTAACGTTAATGGGCTACTAATCACGTTATTAATTGTAGAAGCATTATGGAGCATATTATTAATCATTCACTTATGACAAATTAAAATATAAGTCTAAACAGGTTTTATGTGAAAAGACCATAATTATATTATTAATCACTTATTTAAGACGAGTTAGGTTATGGATCTTAAGTGGATTTTCATGCAAAAGATAATGAACGCATAGCTATCATTTAATATCATTAAAAGCACATAACCTATATATTTGAAGTCAATATATATAAAGTAACATTTTAGTTATTACTTTATTTTACCCTTTAGGAAAAACTAAATGATTTATATAACATGGACTAAATGTGATAAAATAATTAATCAAGCTCATATAACTAGTTATGAACAAGTTGACAATAGGTTTGACTAATAAATTATGATAAAGGATAATTAATATATTAATTATCGTTAATTCTATTGTAGGAACAAATGATCTAATTCATTAGAAGGAAGTTATGTATAAACTATCATTTTAGTTTATAAAAGTAATGACTCATGTTATCTTTTAATTAAGAACCTATAAACTAATCTATTAATTATATTTAGTTTCAACTTAGGGACATATGACTTAAATCATTTGAAATGAATACTATATTCATTGGTATATTATTAACTATCATTTTAGTTATGACGGTGTGAGCACTTAATTAAGCCATTACTAGAAAAGTTATATGGCATAATTCTATTGTGAAGCATATTATTATGGGTACTTAAACATGAGACTAAATGAGTTTTATGTGAAGGGATAATAATTATCATTCTATTAAGAAAACACTGAATCTATATTTGTTGAGAAAACTACATTCAAACCGATAGATCATCATTTTAAAGATATGAACACTAATTCTATTATTTTAGTATCTCTTTAGAAAACTCTATTATTTCTGTTTTCTCCTTTCTTTTCTAAATAGAATTTATACGCATACTAAAAATTGTTTATTTAATTCTTTAACATTAATATACCAGAATTAGTTGCAAATTACTAAATGAGACTTTTAATAACATAATCATGGTTATTATGACATAAATAAATGTCTTACTAATTCTAAGTACTTAAGTGCCACACTTATGAATTCATTTATTATGAATAGTAAACTATATCATTATTTGACCAAAAATACGTGGACTAGTAGTTCTTCTATTTCTTTATGCAAATAAGTTTATACTTAACATACTACTAACAATTATCGTTCCACCCACAAAAGTAAAATCAAATCTCTAAACATATTCTAGTATGACAATCGCTGGGTTAGTGAATAGTGACCGTGCTTATTTTTAGAATTATAAAATCATACGCTTATTAAAGGGTTGTCGCGGGGTTTGATTTTGGCTACACGTATACATCGCATCTCTAAAATCATATGCGTGAATCGCCAAATCGCATTAATATTACAACAATAATTCATAACATCAATTAAGTAATTCAAACACGATTTAGAAAATACATTAACGGGTTGGGGTTATTTTCAACCTTGGGATGAACGGTGGTCTTGGTGGGCAAAGAACGGACACGGTCGTCAGTGAGCGTTCGGATGGCGAGGTACGACGGCGAGCGGTGTGGACGAACTCCGGCGAGTCTCCACGGATGGCAGGCGATTGACGTAGACGAGGGGGAGTGTTCGTCGGTAAAGGAAACTCCGGCTGGGGGACGCAGACAGTGAGTACGAACTCCGGCGACGACGGTGATGAACGGTTTGGTCGATGGCGAGCTCCGGCGACGGGGCGCGGTCATCGGTGAGGCACTGGCGTCCGTGGACACAGAGCAACGGCCAACAGCGGCGCACAGCACGCACACCAAACACAGGATGCGAGAGGAGGAATGGCGAGAAGGGGGAATGGAGAGGGAGGCTTCGGCTGTGGCTTTATAGGCCAAGACAAGGCGAGGGGCAAGAGGGAGAAACGACGGTGTCTTCAATCGGCCATTAATGGCGCTGGTAATGAGAGAGTTAGTGAGGAGGGAGAAGGGGAAACGGCAGCCGTTTCCGGCTCGGCATCGAGGGGCGGACGAACGCGGGGCACGGGTGGCGCGGTCGGTCCTGGGCACTGCTTGAGGTCGGGGTCTTCAGTCGCTCGGACTTGGGCTTCGCGATGCTCCCTGGCGGTCGGTGTCGCGGGTGTCACGAGGCTTGCGGCGTGGCTGTTGGGCACGGACGGGTGCAGTGCTCAGCGCCTGGGCGTCGGGCGGGGCAGGGCGCGGCGTCGGGTGCAGGGCGGGTGCTCGGGCTGCACGGCTCGGTCCTGGCTTGCTCTTGGCGCGCGGTCGGTCGGGGCACTGGTGGCTACGCAGGGCGTCGAGGCGGGGGCGAGGTTGCGCGGCCTCTGGCTGCAGCAGCCGCTCGGCCGGGCGGATCAAAGTGGTGCGCGCGCGGTGGCTGGCAAGCAGAGGGAGCAGGGGAGAGGGATGAGAGAGAAGAGGGAGTGAGAGAGGCGGCGGCTGGGAGTAGGAGAGTGGCGGCGGCGGCCAGAGGAAGAGGAGGGAGGCGCCTGCGGGTGGGGCCCGCGCGCGAGTGAGAGAGGGAAGAGAGGGGGCGGTCGGTTGGGCCTTAATGGGCTGATTTGGCCGGTAGTGCTAGGGTTTGGTTAGGTTTTGTTTTTTTTTCCTATTTCCTTTTCAAATTTCGAAATACATATTTAAATAATCATAAAATACGTAAGAATCAAACCAAAATTATTTATAAATAACATATTAATTCTTGGACTAATAATTATATTATTTTTGTGAACTTTCATTCAAGAAGTAATGTTATTAAATATTTAAAAACCAATCGTGCGAAATCAAAATTATTCCAAATGCAAATAAATGACACACAATTAAATGGAAAACTTATTATCCCAATTACCATTATAAACTAAAATTATTAATATATATATTTTTCGAAGACCTTATTTTAGCAATTCATTATTGTTTTGTAAAATGAGAATTTTCTTTACAAGATCAAATCCATAAATCGGATTTGCAAATCAATTCAAACAAAACATATGCTTCGGCACGAGTGCAACAAATACTTGGTAATTTTATCTATTCAAGAATGTCTTCAAATCAATGCTTCCTTATTTGAAAACATAAATATTTTCCTTTCTACTGAAATTTAATAATCCAAATAGAGTTGTTTGCTTTTGCTAGATTTAGGGCGTTACACTGGTACTTGGCCCCCCTAGGATGCAAGCTCGATGCGTCGAGGTTGGATACCAGCGTACTTGAAAGAGTTGGCAATGGCCCCTAGGAGGTAGCCTCGACCGGGACCTGTACACATCTTCGGCTAGGAGGCATTAGTAGCACACCCATAGGATCCCTCGTCTGACATTAGCCATCCTTTGATACATGCTCGGGACTTGCAGGATTTAGTCTAGGAAGCCAAGTTGTGTGTCCGGACCCCCTGGGCCGTGGTTCTAGAAACTAGGACACCCGTCGCAGAGTGGTGGAGCGTGCAGGCTTACGGTACGGGACCAGGCTAAGCGGCTACATGGCTCCGAACCACCCCAGGAGACAAGTGTCCATTCTCTAGAGCCGGACCCCAGGTTGTTGGACCCACAGGACTATAGCTCCAAATACTAGGGTACCCGTCATAGAGTGGTGGACTGTGCAGGATTACGGTACGGGACCAGGCTAAGCGGCCACACTGCCCCGGACCACCCCATGGAACGGGTTCCCATTCTTTAGAACCGGCCCCCAGGCTGTCGGACCTTCCTGCTTTCGCAGAGGGGTCCTATGCTGCAAGCCTGGCTACTCAATTCGGATGTCGTCATGTCAGGACAGATGGGAACCGTATGAGTGGGTTAGATAAATAGTATTATCCGGAAACTGCAGGATAAATCCGTGGAGCAGGAGGATAAAGTTATCATAGAAGCACATTTGTGGGGGTAAATCTCCTTTTTATAACTTGACATGCATGTGTGTAAACCAACAGGGCGGGTTTATGAGGGCGGACCTCACCGGGCTGGTGTACATATATGCGAAACCTAATTACGAAAGAAGAAAAACTTAACCCCCTCAGACTTACTCCTATGGATTGAACTTACAAAGACGCTCCAGGGGTTAGGAAGAGATACTCCTTTAGTTATAGCAAGGCGGGCACCCCCCGGGCTGGCATATTTCCGTCACCTTTAAGGGTTCCTCCCAGCTGGGGGAGAGATTGCGGACCCCTTCTTGGTTCGGTACTTGCCGTAGGACTAGGTCCTGACCCTGGGCTCCTTACTATGCACGAACCGTTGGCCGTAGTGCATGGGCGCCTAGTTACAAAGTGCATTTCGGGTTGCTGCTTGACATCTAAGTTTGCCGATGGAGTCCTCGTCCTTGCGCTGTAACCGCCCCTGTATAGGTTCATCAAAAGACTGGACCCGTGGGGAGTCCAAAAGGGTTTTCGTGGGGAAGGCAGGCTTTGGCCCCGTAGACCAGGGAATACGGGGTCCCCCGGTGGCCCGTCTAGTTGTTGTCACCGGAGTCGGAGTCTCTGGTGAAAACATCTTTTAGGGCCCCCTCGGCTGACTGATACCCGAGGTCCAGTTCGACCGTGGCCACCTCGTCGTCGTGGACCCTTTCCTTGCCAGGTCGGCGACGAGGTGGGGAGCCATCCCCGGAAGACTGCTCGCGCCGCGCGCTGACGCGTTTCATGAGGTCGATGATCTTGCGACACTCTGCAGCACTGTGGCGACCGTTGGGGTGCATGGGGCATGAGTAGCGGTTACCCATCTGTGGCCGTGGGCATTTGTTGCGGTCGCCCCAGCCCTCAGTCACAGCTGCAACGACCAGAGCGATAGAATGCGGCTTTTCGTGACCGCGGTTCTTCTTTTTCTTCTTCTTACCGTCCTGGGCGACGGTACCGGAGCCACCCGTCTGGGCTTCCCCGGTCTGTGGTGTCGAGTGCCATGCACGACCCTCGGCGGCTCTGGCACATTTGTCGACCAGAGCGAAGAGCGTGGTGACGTTGTCCACATCATGCGTGGCCAACTTCTCCAGCATCTTTTCATCACGTACCCCCTGGTGGAAAGCAGTGATGATGGAAGCATCTGAGATACGAGGGATTGTCCCACGTACCTTGGTGAAGCGGGAAATGAACGCTCGGAGGGTCTCCCCAGGTTCCTGCCTCACTGCATAGAGGTGTGCCTCCACACCATGCTGCTGGTAAGTGCTGGCGAAGTTCGCTACGAACCACGCGCAGAGCTCTTCCCAGGAGTAGATGGATCCTGGGGCTAGGTTCATGAGCCAAGTTCAGGCTGGCCCAGACAAAGCTACATGGAAGTAGATCGCCATCACAGCGGTGTCTCCACCTGCTGCCGTAATGGCAGTGACGTAGACCTGCAAGAATTCCGACAGGTTTGTCGTACCGTCGTACTTCTCCGGCAGGTGTGGCCGGAACTTGGATGGCCACATCGCCGCGCGGAGATGGTCCGCTAGAGCGGCGCAGCCCACACCAGCCAACGGGATACCCATCTGGGATCGGGCACCCCCTGGGGTCTACGGTGCGACCGCAACAAAGCCTTGCTCGAGGTTGCGTCCCTCAAGGTTTTGGTGGTGCTCACGTGCCCTCTCCAGTGAGATACGGGCATCCTCGCCCGCACGCCTACGGTTGAGCTCGTCCCGCAGGTCTTCAGGCCTCTCCTGAGAGGCTTGAGCATCTTCTACCGCACGTCTGCGGTTGAGCTCCGCCCGTAGATCTTCGGTCGGCGCAGCCCTCACCGAGGGTGAACGCACCAAGGCCGATGCCTCATGCTGGCGCTGGGATGATCGAGGCCTGGGCCTAGCCAAGCCAGAGTGTGCCATGCCAAGGAGGCAATCCACGTCGTCGCGCCACTGCTTCATAGCCCCTAGCGAGGCCGTGGGGCTTGGTGGGTGGTGCAACAACTCCCTGGCCGCAGAAAGCGCCCTGGCGGGAGCAACCCCCGATGGAGTTCGGGACGCCTGTGTAGGCGTGTGCTGCCATGCGGGGCGCACAGTAGCTGCACCAGGTGCCGGGCGGTTGGAGCTCAGTGGCGCAGAAGATGCAGCCTCCTCCTCCATGAGGAAGTCCCCAGAGACCACGTCGCGGTGCTCGACGATATGGACCATGACACCGAGCGGGAAAACAAGCAAAAACCTAATGCGAGGCCCCTACCTGGCACGCCAAATATCGGAGAGGAATTCTCCAGCTGGGTGGCGGAATGCACCCGCCCTAAATCCTAAGATGAAGAGGGGCCTAAGCATTTTTCTTGTTATGAGTTTGGGGGGATGAACACACAAGAACACGCAAGGGTTTAGAGTGGTTCGGGCCACCGGAGCGTAATACCCTACTCCACTGTGTGTTGTATTGCTCGTGAGCTTGAGTTGTGTCTAGGATGACTTGGGTCTGAATGAATCTCCCCCTTGTAACGCAGCGTGTCCTCCCTTTTATAGTCTAAGGGGGGCACGTACAAGGGTGCTGAGCCCTAACATGTGGGCCCAGGGACATAACGGATGTTATACTTGGAGCGACCAATGCTCGTCCCCAATGCAATCTTCCTTACGCCCTGATATCCGTGATCTGCATAGCATTGGCATGCAGGGGAAGCTTCCCTGGCAATGTACGAGTGGTAATGGATGGGCACAGTGCACCTTGCAGCGCGGGCGTACTGTTTGGCAATGGAATGGACAGGCACGCCACCTACAAGATGGCCTAGACGCCGCCTGCCAGCTGAGTGGACAGGGCACATTAAATGTTGAAGGGGCACATCACCCATCAGCGGGATAGTCAGGCGGCGCGTCTTCTCCGCAATAAATGCAGAGACAGCATAGCCCAGAGGTCTTACTGAAAGTTCCCTATGCCCGGGAACAGGATCAGGATGTCGCCTAGAGGGGGGGGGGTGAATAGGCGAATAATAATTATCACTTTAAAACTGGAAATTCTTACTCTACTCGAAGGCTAGATTGTAGTGGAATGAAAGACCCTTGAGTAGGTTGCAGCGGAATTGAAGTTCCTGTCTTAAAAGTACCCTGCACTTCGAAAATAGCTTGTACCACATATAAATATTGAAGTGCAAGTATAAACAACAAGTAAGACAGAGAAATAGCAAACAACACAGAGCAGAGCACACAGACACATGGATTTATCCCGAGGTTCGACCAAGCCTGAAATGCTTGCCTAGTCCTTGTTGGAGTTAGCCACACCTGGGCTTAGAGTCTATTTCAACTCATTCCTCCGTTTGCTCAGATCTGTCAGTACGACAGATAGTGCCTTCCACTATGTTGATATTGGTTACAACAACGCTGTGGCTGCTTACAACCTTCTTGACAGCACTCCGGCGGAGTAACAACACGCTTAAGATTTTGCTCTAGCTCTCAGCAACACTTCTCCACTCTCTACAGGCTTATAGCTTTGCCTCCACACAAACTAGAGAGATATACAAGAGAGGGAGAGAGAGAGAATTGATCCAAATAATGCATGCACTAGTTAGCTGCACTTGTATATTTGTTTGAGGCGACTAGGGGTCCCTTTTATAGCCCCAAGGGGCCTAGGAGCCATTAGAATTCCATTTGGAAAGCTATCCTTGCCTTCTATCGGGTGGCGCATTGGACAGTCCGGTGCACCACCGGACATGAACAGTAGCTTGTCCAATGCCCGATCTCCTTCCTTTTCTGGCGAAGCCGACCGTTGCACCCTCGGTCCTCTTGGCGCACCGGACACTATCCAGTACACACCGGACAGTCCGGTGCGCCACCTAACAGTTGGCTCAGGCCACGCGTCGCCCGCTGATTGCGCTGCCGACCGTTGGCGCGGGCACAGTTGGCTCACCGGACAGTCCGGTGCACCACCGGACAGTCCGGTGAATTATAGCCACGTCGCCCATCTCTTTTCTCGAAAGCGCCTAGTTGATGCCGAGCCAGCCTGGGGCACCGGACAGTCCGGTGCGCCAGGCCAGAGCTGATGTTGGCTGTACACAACCAACTCTTCTTCAATTCAAATCTTCTCTGCTTGGCTCTGTTTCTAGCACTTAGATAAACATGTTAGTACTCAAAAACAATTTACTAAGTCTAGAAACACACCTTGTTCTTGTTCTGCACTTCTTTAGCATTTGGCACGATTGAGATTGATGTTGGACTCTTAAACCATCAAGTCAACATGACTTGATCTAGATTGACATATCTGAGCTCCAACTCCCTTGTTCATTTCTCGAGCTTGATCTTGAGCCTTATGACTTACACCACATAACTGTAGATGTTACCTCATTGTTTGTAAGTCATGTCCTTATGTAGTGATCCTTGATGCACCATAACTCTTAACTCGATCAACCTTGATTTTGCAAGTCTTCTTGTTCACCCCTGGCTTTGGGTTCTTGGTCTCCTTGACCTTTTCTCGTGCACTCGGTACATCGAAGCTCTTCTTGCCTCCATCCTTGGCTTGATCGGTTGTCTCTGAGTTACGCACACCGAGTCTCACTTAAGCAGTGTTCATTATCTATAGATAATTCAGTCTTTGGACCATCACACTTGTTCACTTGTGTTGAACCCTATTATCTTTGCATTAGGCACCTATTCAACACTTAGCACACTTGTTAGTCCTTTAATTGGGTTGTCATCCAAACACCAAAACCCACAAGAGAGCTTTCAATCTCCCCCTTTTTGGTGATTGATGGCAACACAATTAAAGCTTACACAAGAATAAGATTTAAAGCACAAATTTTGAATTCTAAGTTTATAGAATGCTCCCCCTAAATATGTGCTTACATTAAAATCTTAATTTTGGCCTTAAATGCCAAAATACACATACTTAGGCTAATTCGAAGCATTGCTACACCATAGCACCTGTGGGATGCATTGTGTCAAGAATCAAACCGTGATGCATATAACACACAAATGCACAAAATCAGAGTTAAACACCAATTAAATGGATATACCACAGGAATATCAATCTACCACTATTCACCATTAAGATACCGATTTAAAGCACCAGGACCACATGAATCTCTATCACAGGATAAACACAGTAGATACCAATTGATTCATATCATTATCGCCATATAATACAACAAGAAGCATATAATCAGTATTATCAACAAACTAACACATTCTTCCTTAAGATCATAGGAACTCAAGGAAACCCCTTTGAGTCCTTTAGCACACACAAAAATTAATCTTCACCCTCTTCACACTTAAGATAAGTTTTCCTCTCAGGTCGAGGTAAGCTTTAATGCACAAATTCTCCCCCTTTGACATCAAACACCAAAACCATATTCAAGCAAGAACATAGGATGATGTCAAGGGACAGCAGGGTAAAATGCAACAAACTAACATTACTCCCCCTTACACATTAAATATATGCAACACAAGCATTGGAGAAAAATTAAGGTACAAATACGCAAAAAGGTCAATACCTCCTTTTGTACCTTTACCATTGTTATGGTGTGCTTTCTATCTAAGTAGGCGGAGTTGCTTTTGTCATCAATTTAAGATTTCCATCTTGAAAGTTTTATCTCTAGGGAGCTCCTTCACACTTGTGCCTGATCCTTTATCCTGACCTTTTCTTGTTGCTAAGACACCAAACTTAGAACAAGTTAAAGTATTGTGGCACAAGATGAAGCTTCTATTCTAGTGATTACCAAAAGATACCAATTGAAGCACACTACCAAGGCTACCGATTGAAAGATCATCACTGTCATAGCTCCATGATATTTAAAGATAAGCATCTAGGATCACAAACTATTATAGAGCACGAGCAAACTTTAAATATGCAATTACTCACAACTTTAGATACCAATTACTCGACTTGTGGAGGTACCTAGGTCCTGATTGCTCCATTTCTTGCTCATCTTCCCTTTTCCACCTTGAGACTATATAGGATCACTCAAGAAACAGTTAGTCTCAAAAGACACAAGTTATGTGTGCTCCCCCTAAAATTGTGCATCAAGTATTTGAATGACTTGCACCTTGCACATTCTAGCGTCCTCAGAACTAGAGGGGATCACAACATACCTTGGTCTAGGCATAATATATCAATTGCATCACAAAAAGATACCAATTGAATAGATGACATAATACAACTTATGACTAGTGGAAACAACGCATGCCTCAAGATATATAACATTTTAAAAGCAACCTAGGCACGCTTCACACATGATGATCATTGCAACACATATACCAATTGAAAAACGACAAGATCATGCATATAAAGCACAATGTCTAAGCACACCATGATTAAGAAGTATTTTCTTAGGCACACCAAAGGAAACAACATTTTAAAGCATAGAGCACCTAGGCCAAGATACTACCAATTGAAAAGCAAGAATGTAGCTATGATCACAATCAACCGAACTTCAAGATATTTAATGAAATTGCATAGTTCCATTCTCCATACCTTTGCCTTTTACCTAAATGCCATGAGATCCATTCTTTTAGGTAGTGTGGAGTGAGAGCACCTGTTGTCACCAATTTAGGGCTCCTTTTGCTCATGCACCTCATAGCTCGAGAGGGTGCATTAGAGACACAACATGGATTTCTTGTTTTAGTATACAAAGAGTACCAAGACAAAGTAATCATGTGAACATGGACTAAACAAAACTATCATGCTTGCACATAGGTTAATCACTAAAAACCACATAGCATGACTTACAGAAAGATACAGGTTTATCCACATACACTAAGAGAGTTAATCATGGTGAATATATCAACTGAAAAGCTACCCATTGAATGATTCAAGAGATATAACCTATAAAGCACACAGTCACGATTGAGCAAGCACGATTATGATCTTGGAAATCATGGATCATTAATTGAAAGATATTCAACACAAGCAATCTCAAAAACATAACTACTCCAAGGATAGGTATAGCACGACAATCCAACTTAAAAGCAATACTGATTAAAAATAATGCACTTAAGATACACGGGTACCGTCCTTTGAAGAGGGAGTTGCATATTCTCATCAAAGTCCTTTGCATGATTCACCAATAATGATTAAGGACCTCTACAACTTATTTAACTCGAGATGAACATGGGATTAGTATTGCACAATAATTCAACCTTGGGTCAATAAATAGACAATAAAATTAACAGCTTAAGCATAGAGTTTGAATTAACCATATTAAGCTCTTCCAGGGTCTCCAGTTCATCTCGAGGCACCTGCATGGTCTAGTTGGCACAGGTTGGTACCCATCTCGGGATGGGTCCATAACGTTCATCTAAAAGAGCCTTTGGTACCCAAATTGCAGTTGTGCTAGTTCTAGGTGATCTCATTACTGATCTAGCACAAGTGTATGATTTGGGTCTCCTAAGCGAATAAGATTGAGATAAATTTACTTGCTTAGGAACCTTACCCTTCTTACATACCTTAGGTAGATGACCATGCTCACCACACATGTAGCAGAAGCGTCGCTCAACCTGACATGACACTTGTTGTTTGTCTTTTTTCTTAGTGAGGGTCATCTTGGAGGGTGCACGTCTTTGATTCTTCATGAGCGGACATGAAGTGATCATATGGTCCTTGTAATTGCATCCAAAACATCTCCTCATCCCTTCATCCTTGTCTTTATACGGACAAGACACAATGAAGTGGCCTAACTCTTTGCACTTGAAGCACCTCCTTTTCCTTCTTCCCTTTTTGCTCTTGGATGACATAGAGAGATGATCAGTGCAAACAACATGACTAATTGAATCTTTACCTTTTTCTTGTTTCATGTTGATTGCTTCACTTATTGCCTTAGGAACTTCTTTCTCGTAGAGTTTGACCCTTGCTGCGGTTTCTCCTTCCTCAAGCTTCTTCACCACGCGTTCGTAGATATCTTGAGGAAGTCGAGCATCGCGTCTTCTCCTCAATTGTCTTTGTTTCTTGTTCCCAAGCAATTTTGTTTTTGATCCTACAACTTGTTGCTCAATCAAAGATTGGCCTTTCTCGGGGCGGTAAAGGTCAGCACATGATGATATTTTAACTAATTGATCAATTATGCAAGAATGTAGTTCACATGAGTTTAAACTAGTAATTACTACATCATGAGCAATATCGAGCATGATATGGTCATCAACTAATTCATTATGAGAGTAAGACAACATATCATATTTTTCACTTAGAGCAAGTTTTTCTAAATTTATCATTTCTACTTGATTCTTAAGCATAGAATTCTCAGTTTTAAGTTGAGCAACATCAAATAATACATCATGATTATTTCTTTGCTCAAATAAAACAGATTCATACCGTTGGACCAAATTATCATGAGAGCACTTTAGCTCCTCATGTTCTTTGGTCATCTTCTCCAGGCTGTCGTTGGTTTTGATGAGAGTCTCCTCTAGCCTGAGAAGCGTCTCGCCTTATTCCTTGTTCCTCCTCAACAGCTTAACCAAGAGCACATTGTCTTCTTTGTTGAGATGGGTGTAGAACAGGCGAATCTCCTCTTCTTCCACATCGCCGGTCTCATTTCCCTGTCATTATTATCAGTGGAAGCAATACAAGAAAATGTACCTTATGGTGATGAAGATTCATCCTCGCTATCATCCTCATATTCCTCCTCATCATCGCTTTCGTCTCCACTATCATTGTTAGCAATAAGACATTTATAACTAGTGGAAGACAAACCTATCGGTGAGGTGGATTCATCATTTGGTTGCCATCGGTTTTCTTCTCCCTTTGAAAGGTTAGTACCATAAGCAACATAGGGGGTAGAAGTAGTACAATTGGACTCAGAATATTTTATTTTAATTCTAGTCTATAGATCATGAGCATCAACAAATAAATCATTTTCACTACTCATGATGGCAAAATAAGTATCTCTAGAAAGAGAGTCAACTAAGATGTTGCAAGCATGGTGATTGAGAGACAGACATCTTAGTTCAGCATTAGAAGATTCTTTACTAAAATCAGAGGGAAAAATACTTCTACTAAAGATCTGTCTCAAATCAGGATCAATATGCATGAAAGCATTATAAATAGAGACAGACCAAGATTTATAATTAGAACCGTCGCCTAGAAGAAGTTCTAGAGTTACCTCTTGTGACGACATCGTCATCTCCGGACAGCTAAGCCCACACTGGAGAGGCCTAGCTCTGATACCAATTGAAAGTTCCCTATGTCCAGGAACAGGATCTAGATGTCGCCTAGAGGGGGGTGAATAGGCGAATAATAATTATCACTTTAAAACTAGAAATTCTTACTCTACTCGAAGGCTGGATTGCAGTGGAATGAAAGACCCTTGAGTAGGTTGCAGCGAAATTGAAGTTCCTATCTTAAAAGTACCCTGCACTTCGAAAATAGCTTGTACCACATATAAATATTGAAGTGCAAGTATAAACAACAAGTAAGACAGAGAAATAGCACACAACACAGAGCAGAGCACACAGACACAGGGATTTATCCCGAGGTTCGGCCAAGCCTAAAATGCTTGCCTAGTCCATGTTGGAGTTAGCCACACCTGGGCTTGGAGTCTATTTCAACTCCTTCCTCCGTTTGCTCAGATCTGTCAGTATGACAGATAGAGCCTTCCACTATGTTGATATTGGTTACAACAACGCTGTGGCTGCTTACAACCTTCTTGACAGCACTCCGGTAGAGTAACAACACGCTCAAGATTTTGCTCTAGCTCTCAGCAGCACTTCTCCACTCTCTAAAGGCTTATAGCTTTGCCTACACAAACTAGAGAGATATACAAGAGATGTAGAGAGAGAATTGTTCCAAATGATGTATGCACTAGTTAGCTGCACTTGTATATTTGTTTGAGGCACCTAGGGGTCCCTTTTATAGCCCCAAGGGGCCTAGGAGCCGTTGGAATTCCATTTGGAAAGCTATCCTTGCCTTCTGTCGGGTGGCGCACCGGACAGTCTGGTGCACCACTGGACATGAACAGTAGCTTGTCCGATGCCTGATCTCCTTCCTTTTCTGGCGAAGCCGACCGTTGCGTCCTCGGTCCTCTTGGCGCACCGAACACTGTTCGGTGCACACCAGACAGTCTGGTGCACCACCTGACAGTTGGCTCAGGCCACGTGTCGCCTGCTGTCGCTGTTTTGGGTCCGACCGCACACCCGGGGTTACCCCTCAAGGTGCTTTTAGAAGTAGGACAGTGTTATCGACTGTAGCTCAATGGTTCATGCCGGTTGCACGAGAAACAGTGGACAATGGTTTACAGGTTCGGGCCGCTTTGAAGTGCGTAACACCCTACGTCCTGGCGAGAGTGCTTTATATGGTGGGTTACAAGGGAGTTCTCTGGTGCGGGGAACGTAGAGAGTTGGGGTGGATGGCTGAGTGGTGAGTTCGATCGATCTGAAAGGGTGCCCCCTAGGCCTTATATACTCGACCGTGGGGCAGTACATGCGGATATGATAACAGCGTGCGCCTAAATGATAGTGAACCAACTGCGTCTATCTTCCTATAATTCAGCCGACTCATCCTCGCTTGATTCTGATGCATGGAACCCTCGCGCGGGAAGGTCGGGTCACTGTTGTGATCCTTGTTTGAATTCATTAGGCCGTCTGGGCTCGCGCTGATCCGTCCTTATATCAATCTGCTTCACTGGTCGTTCCTCCCCAGGCCCACGAAGGGATGACCTTACGATTTATTGGGCCTCCGGGCCTTTCGTGAGGTCTTTTATCCTTCTAGTGGACCCGGGGGATATCTGTCCCCCACAAGCCCCCGATCTTTGGGTTGATTTTGAAATAATCGGCCCAAAGATCCTAGGTCCAGCTTGCGGTCTTTGTTTATAACGGGGATGCTTTGGAGATAAGCCCGTCGGGCCACTGCTTCTGAATTCTGAGTGATCCGGTAAAAACGATTTCTTACTGTCTCCTTCTGCTTTTATCACTCGAAAATTGGTGTTCTGTTTCAGACTCATGCTTCGGAGGTCAGCATTTCGTACTGTAGGACTTCGAATTTCGTTGGGTGCACCAAAGGTGCACCCAATGGGTGTAGCCCCCGAGCTTCGAGTGGATTTTTGAAAATAATCCACTCGAAGGTCTTCTCTTTGAGTATTACCAGAAATCACTTTCATCTTCCACTTGTACTTTGTCGGATGTCAGCCTTGTTTTGATCATGCCCTATGCTTTAGAGGTCAGCATTGTCTTGATCTGAGATGATGATTCATTGGGTGCACCAAAGGTGCACCCAATGGGTGTAGCCCCCGAGCTTCGAGTGGATTTTTGAAAATAATCCACTTGAAGGTCTTCATTTCGTGCCTTTTTCTGGGAATCATCCTCCCTTCTTGCCGAATGCCTTGGAGGTCAGCACTATGTAATTGATATTATGCTTTAGAGGTCAGCATATATTTTGTCTTTGAGGCCAAGTTCGTGATCTGCCCATATCTTGCTAGGCAGTGCAATTTATTTGATCTGTGACTGATTGGACATTCGACAGATGGCCCTTGGCTAGTCTTCGTTATCACTTTTTGCTTCAATGCTTCTGTCGATTAGACTTGTACCTTGTTGGCTATATTTGGCTTTCCTTTGATCCTTGTTGATATCTCACTTTTGTCTTGAAGCATTCATTGCGCGTACTGCACGGATGTGACAGTTTTGAAAAATATACTGATAATTCCTGGGCGTCCCCCCCAATGGGTGTAGGCAAGGGATGGCTTGGTACGCTGAGTGTTTAGCAAACTGCTTCTAAGTAGTAACTTGATGTGACCGTGGGTGTAATCATATCGCCCGCGCAGTTGACTGGAGTCCCAATGGGTGTTGTGTTGCGTGAAACGGCGTCAGCCGCCTGACGTGTCTTCAGACGGTTTGAATTGCATATTGAATTTTTGCGACTGTTCAGTGGCCGTGGTAGGAGGTGAGCGGTTGCCTTCTTCTTCTATAAATAGTGTTCTTGCTTCCCCGGCATTTTCACATCTCTTACTGCTCTCTGCTGCTTGCTCTCTTCTTCTTCCTTCCTTTCCACCATGGGCAAGAGTAAGAAAGGTAGCGGTTCTTCGCCTCGCTCTAGTGACAAGCGCAAACGTGAGCCGACTCCTCCCTTGGAGGACTTCGACAACTCAGAGTACTCAGAGGAGGAGTTCTCCTCCGAGTCCGAGGGATCTCCGGCCCCCGTCTCTCCCCCGGCGTCGTCTGATGATTCAGACGACTCCCAGGGGATTGTCGTGGAGGTCTGGACCTACATCCGAGCCGTCGAGCACGCCGGGCTCGAGGGCTCGGATGAGTCGGAGTACACCTCGGACGAGGAGGGCAGCGACGGCGATGGCGGGGACGGCGACGACGACGGAGGCGACGGTGACGGCAGCGATGGCAGCGACAAGGGCGGTGACGGCGGCGGCAAGGGCGGCGGCGGCGACGGTGGCAGCGACGGCAAGGGCAGCAACCAGGCCAGTGGCTAGATGCCACTGGTTTTAGATGTTAGTGTAGATTAGTAGTAGAAATAGTATTAGTGAAATAATGTAGTAGTAGCTAGTAGTATAGAGTAGTGGAATGTAATGTAGTAGTAGAAGTAGGGAAGTATCAACTCATAACGAGTTGATTTGTAAGTTCTGTAGCTTCCCTTTATGAAGAATGATTTCGTCTCCTCCTGTGTTAATTACTTTGCCTCCTAGTTAGTTGACGATCGTTGCAATATTTATTGTCCATGATGTTCTCTGTCGACTATGCTTGGGTAGTAACTTGGAGTTCTCGAATCATTCTTCCGTTCGCTTTATCTGCGACGTTGGTGCCTCAGAAGTAGTGGCCGAGTCACTCGGGGTCACATTGTCGCTTTTAGGGGCGACAGCCGAGTTATTATTGGCAACATTGGTGCTTTTGAAGTAGCGTCCGAATGATGGTGGGGCCACATCGGTGTTTTTAGAATTAACGACCGAGTGGTTACTGGTGATATCAGCATTATAGAGGTAACGACCGAGTGACTGATGGCAACGTCGGTGTTTTAGAGGTAACAACCGAGTGACTGATGGCAACGTCAGCATTTTAGAGGTAACAGCCGAATGACTGACGTCAATGTCGGCGTTTTAGAGGTAACAGCCGAGTGACTGATGGCGACGTCGGCGTTTTACAGGTAACAGTCGAGTCAATTTGAGCCACGTCGGCTGTTTTGGAAATAACGCCCGAGTGATGACATGGCACGCCAGCTTTTTTAGAAATAGCAGCTGAGTGATGACATGACACGCCAGCGTTTTAGAAATAACCGCCGGGTGATGACTGGGCACTTTTTGGAAACGGCATCTGGCCCAGGAAAACCCCATATGTACTGCACTGTTGCATTCCTCTGCTTTCCCTGCCCTAGTTCTTGCTTTTCTGCATCCAAGCCTTCTTTGCTCTCGCGCGATACTGCTTCCACTCCACTTGCCAGCAAGATTGAGATGGCGCCCAAGCGGAAAGCATCGAGTTCATCCGTCGCAGTTATTCCCCCCATCGATCCCAACAGTCAGTTGCCCTTCGCAGGTAACCATATGTCTGTTGTATCCGAATCTGACCTCCTTCATCTCGTGTCCATCAGAGTTCTTCCTCCAAAAGAGCTCTGTTCTTGGCGGATTTGTCGCGGGGTCACTGTTCCAACAGAAGACACTCATGAGTCCGTTGTCTACGTTCCATTCCTCCTTCGTGGCCTTGCTCTTCCTATTTCTCCCTTTTTCCGCGGTCTCCTTGATTTTTGTCACTTGAATCTGACCCATCTGAACCCCAATTCCATTATGCAAATCTCCATCTTTGTTCATTTATGTGAGGCTTTTCTTGGCGTTCTGTCGCACTTTGGCCTGTGGAAGTACTTGTACCATTGTTGGCCTGGGATGGCCGGAGGGTAGCACCAACTGGTAGGGGCGCGAGCTTGGAGATGCGCCGTGGGAGGAAGACTGACTACCTTGACATCCCACTCAAGGACAGTATCAAAGGATGGCGCTTAGAGTGGTTTATCGTGGAGAATCATGGGAATTCCCTCCCCCACGGTCAGGGAGACAGCCGGATGTTCACACTCCGAGCTGGACCGAATCCCCCACAGATCAGGAGTTGGCTGAGGCAGGGGCTCTGTTAGCCGAAGTTGGATTGTTGAAGGAGAGAGGTCTGACTGCAGAGGCTGTGGTTGCTGATTTTGTCTTCAAGAATATTCAGCCACTGAAAGACAGGGCGCACCCAGCCTATCTGTACCGAGGCCTGGCTGACTCAACCCGGGTCACCAACAGAAGAATTCCTGCTGTGGACTTGGTGAGCCGGCTCGAAATGATACTCAGAGGCAAGGTATAAAATGTTGGCGCCCCTGTTGCGTATTCGGCCTGGAACCTGCCTCCTTCCAAGGCCTTCACCCATTTTGTGTCAAATCCTCCTGCTGGTGATGGCGGTTTGGGCCTTAGAGTGCGACCCTCTACCGAAGAAGTTAGCGCTTTGGTTGCTTCGCTTGACGAAATTCCTGATGATGAAAGGCAGGTTCATTTCGAGGTGCCTTTGGATCCTAGTGATGCAGAGATAGGTGCCATGCTGGATATGTTGGCTGAGGATTCTTCTGATGCCGCTCCTGCTGAAACATTGGTGGTGGTGCCCATCCCTGAGGCTGACAAAGCTTTGGACGCTCAGAAGTCTGTCAATGTTCGTCCAAAACGTTCTCGCTAAGCTGATCAAGCCTCTTTTCCTGCTGAGGGGGAGAAAAAGAAGAAGAGACGTCTTCGTCGGGTGTCTAGCTTGGATCAGGGTGCCGGTCCTTCTGCTCCTGTTGCTGAGGAAGTTCCAGTGCCTGAATTTACTGAAGCTGATCCCAATGGGTATGACCCGTCTGACGCTGATCCCAATGGGTGTGACCCGTCTGACGCTGAACCCAATGGGTGTGCTATCCGTGTTGTTGGTGAGGACGATGAAGAAGAGGACGAAATCCCTCTGATTCGGAAGAACAGCTGTCGTTACATAGCTAGTGGGGAAAGTAGTGGTGTTCCTTCTCCTGCCTTGTCTTCCCTCATTGGTCTGCAAGAATTATCTCTGGCGAACTTTGATCAAACTCTTGAAGACATGGTTCCAGAAGATCTGTTATCAGAACCAGCAGATGGTGGCGCGATGGATGTTTGTGTTGATGTGCTCGGCGCCGGGTTGGGATCATCCCGGGCAGCGTCCCGCGCCTCATCGACCTTGGAGCGCGGTCTTGAGGGTCAGGAAGCTGGTTTGGATTGCCCTGCTCCCATGGAAGTGACTGAGGGACCTTCAGCCTTAGAGGTGGCTGCTACAGAGAACTCGACCCTCAAGGATGGTGCTGGCACTTACCCAGCCCCCGAGGGTGTTGCCGGGGATGATTCGGCTCGGATGGGTAGCGCAGGCTACGACCCAGCCCCCGAGGGTGTCCGAGCGAGTTCTCCCTCTTGCACTTCCATGGATGTTCACGTAGGGTCTTCTCCTCCACACTCTGGTTGCATGGGGATAGCCCAAGCCTTTGGTCAAGGAGCCGCTTTAGAGGCCAGCGCGCTCGACGACAGAGTTTTGGGTTCTACTGATGACACTGAATTGGTTCCTGCTGATTTGTTGCCAGTTGCTCCAAGTGGTGATCCTTCGTCGAGCCATCAGTTGATTTCTCATGATTTGGGGGTCCCCTCATTCTTCTCCAACCTCCAGGTATTTTGGTTTCTTCTGGCCTGACTTTTACCCAGACAGATAATTATTCTCATGCTTGTCTGTTTTTAATGCCAGGCGTTGGCCGATGAGATGTCTAGTCGGCTGAAGTTGTTGGGTGCTTCTGTCCCAGAAGGAGCTTTGTCTCTGGCGCGTTGGAATCCGGTGCTGCTTCAGCGGCGTGTTTCTGACTTAGAGGCGGCGAATGCTGGTCAGTGCTCTTTTGCTTCCTTTTGGCTACCTTATTAAACTGCTTCCTACTTTAACACCTTTGCTTAACTGTTTCTCGCCAGATATGGCTCGGCAGTATTCTGATCTTGAAGAAAAACGCTCTCAAGGTCAAGCTGAACTGGTCCAGCGGTGCTCTGATCTTGAGGAAAAGTATTCCCAAAGTCAGACTGAGCTGGCCCAGGTCTCTGCTTCTCTAAATGATGCTAACACGCTGAACTCTACTCTCCGCGCTCAGCTCAACCCTGAGAAGGTGACCTATGAATCCGGGCTTTGTTTTGCTATGTTCTTATTGCTTGCTTGACGTTTGAAGAAGCTGATTCTTGCTTGCAGGAAGAAAAACGTGCCCTTGTTACTTCTCATGACAATCTTGACAGGCTATACCGTGACTCCAGCAACTCATTGACCATCTTGGAGAGGAGTCATCGCTTCACTAGGGAGGAGTTAGACAATCTTCGTTATAAGCTGCAGGAATCCTTAGATGACGTGATTCGCCTCAGGCAGTTGATATCGGCCAAAGATGTTGTCATCAAGAATCTGCGTGCTTCCAAGAAATCCGTCGCCCAGGAGCTAGAGACCGCTCAGTTGGCTGTCAAGGTTGCTGAAGACACTTCCGCTACTCTGAGGGCCCAGCGCGATAAAGCTATGGATAAAGCTATTCGCGTGGGGCGGATTCTGATGAGGAGACCTGGTGTGGTTGTCTCTGACAACATAGTGGCAGATGTGAACGCCACTCCTGATTCCTCCAGTCATCCTTCTTCATCGGTTGCTCCTGAGAAGAATGTTGCAGAATAGAAAAACATTGCATGCTTTGAGCGCGTGGTTAGCGTGCTCGGATGTTTTTGTGAGAGGACACCTTTTAGTACTAAATGCTACTATTGTTCTCCTATTGTTTAGAATTCAACAGTATCTACATTTGTAGAAGTAAAATGCAGCGTGATGGTTTCGAGACTTCTTCATGGGACATAGAGGCCGCCCCTGGATGAGTAACCGTATACGCGCCGAGTGTGTTGCGCCAGTTTGAGTTAGTATCAACTCAAACCGATCGCTTCGTTGGTGCAGTATAGTGGCCACCCCGAGTTAAGTAAGCGCGAGCATGTTGCACCGTCTTAAGTCATTGCCGACTTAAGCCGATTGCTCCGTTAGTAGGGCATAGTGGTCACCCCGAGTTAAGTAAGCGTGAGCATGTTGCACCGTCTTAAATCGTTGCCGACTTAAGCCGATTGCTCCGTTAGCAAGGCATAGTGGTCACCCCGAGTTAAGTAAACGTGAGCATGTTGCACCGTCTTAAGTCATTGCCGACTTAAGCCGATTGCTCCGTTAGCAGGGCATAGTGGTCACCCCGAGTTAAGTAAGCGTGAGCATGTTGCACCGTCTTAAGTCATCGCCGACTTAAGCCGATTGCTCCGTTAGCAGGGCATAGTGGTCACCCCGAGTTAAGCAAGCGTGAGCATGTTGCACCGTCTTAAATCATTGCCGACTTAAGCCGATTGCTCCGTTAGCAGGGCATAGTGGTCTCCCCGAGTTAAGTAAGCGTGAGCATGTTGCATCATCTTAAGTCGTTGCCGACTTAAGCCGATTGCTCCGTTAGCAGGGCATAGTGGTCACCCCAAGTTAAGTAAGCGTGAGCATGTTGCACCGTCTTAAGTCATCGCTGACTTAAGCCGATTGCTTCGTTAGCAGGGCATAGTGGTCACCCCGAGTTAAGTAAGTGTGATCATGTTGCACCGTCTTAAGTCATCGCTGACTTAAGCCGATTGCTCCGTTAGTAGGGTATAGTGGTCACCCTGAGTTAAGTAAGCGCGAGCATGTTGCACCGTCTTAAGTCATCGCCGACTTAAGCCGATTGCTCCGCTAGTAGGGTATAGTGGTCACCCTGAGTTAAGTAAGAATGCAGGTCGACAATGAATAATTTGAGCACTCTTGAAGTCTTTTTATTGATGATATATTCCCCAGTTTTCAGAGTACATTGTCGTCCCAATAGCTTTTGAAATACAGCTAGGGGTAAAACTTTCTGAGGTGTTCTGTGTTCCATGAGTTCCCAATTTCTGTTCCGTCTATCTGAGTGAGGCGATATGATCCCGGCCGAGTGACTTCTGCTACTACGAATGGTCCTTCCCATAGAGGTGACAACTTGTGTTGTCCTTCCCCCGTTAGAATTCGGTGGAGGACGAGATCTCCTACTGCGAAGGATCGATGTCGCATGGTCTTATCGTGATAGCGCCTCAGAGTTTGTTGGTACCGTGCTGATTGAATTACCGTGTTCAGCCGTTCTTCTTCGAGTACATCAACATCCTCTAGCCTAGTAGCTTCAGCTTCTGCTATGTTTTCAAAGATCAACCTTGGCGCCCCAAACTTGAGATCAGCAGGTAGTACTGCCTCTGAACCGTAGACCATGAAGAAAGGAGTATTTCCATGTAGAGCTCGACTAGGTTGAGTTCTTAGGCTCCAAACGACGTAGGGCAACTCCCTTATCCATTTTCCTGCGAACTTTTCATTTTTATCGAAGACTTTTTTCCTGAGGGCCTCCAATATCATCCCGTTAGCTCTTTCAACCTGCCCGTTGGCTCTTGGGTGTGCCACCGAAGCATATTTGATCTGAATGCTCTTCTGCTCACAAAAATAAAAAAACTCCGAACTTGTGAAGTTGGATCCCAAGTCAGTTATGATGCTATTCGGTATTCCGAATCTGAATATTATGTCTTGTATGAATTCCACTGCCTTAGCTGAAGTTAAGGAAGCAATGGGTTTGAACTCTATCCATTTAGTGAATTTGTCGATAGCCACCAGTACATGAGTGCATCCTCCTTGAGCTTTCTTGAAAGGCCCAATCATATCCAATCCCCAGCATGCGAACGACCAAGTTATGGGTATAGTCTGCAGCTGCTGTGCTGGTAGATGCTGCTGTTTTGACAGGTACTAGCAGGCTTCGCACCTCTGGACTAACTCGGCTGCGTCACTCTTCGCTGTTGGCCAGTAGAAACCTGACCTGAAGACCTTCCCAACCAGGGTCCTAGATGCTGCGTGGACTCCACATTGCCCAGCATGGACCTCATCCAGAAGTTGCTTTCCAATAGCTGAGAGAATGCATTTCATGAGGACTCCTGATGCACCCCTTCTGTATAGTGTTTCCCCAATGAGTGTGTTGTGAGCAGACTATCGAGCAATGCGCTCGGCTGCATTTTTGTCATCTGGCTCCTCTTCATTCTTTATATATCTGATAATCGGCTTCCTCTAGTCATCAGAATCTGACTCTGGTTGGCTCAAGGTATTACA
Organism: Zea luxurians; assembly: GCA_029449295.1. Classification (NCBI taxonomy): domain Eukaryota; kingdom Viridiplantae; phylum Streptophyta; class Magnoliopsida; order Poales; family Poaceae; genus Zea; species Zea luxurians. The sequence goes on from JAOPSE010000026.1 coordinate 39,590,125, forward strand.
TTTTTCTGCCTGATCCGGTGAGATGCTTGGGTGTGATATTTCTTGAACAAAGACTCTAGGTGGGACCTGAGTCCGACTGGATCCTAGCTTGGACAATACATCAGCTGTCGTGTTTCGATCTCTCTCTACATGGTGAAATTCCAGACCTTCAAATTTATATTCTAGTTTCCGGACGGCAGTGCAGTATTTTCCCATGGAATCGTTTGAACAATCCCATTCTTTATTTATCTGACTTATGACTACCATAGAATCTCCATATACCATCAATCTCTTAATGCCCAGTGATATAGCGATATTCAGTCCATGAATCAAAGCTTCATATTCTGCTGCATTGTTAGAGGCTGGAAATAACAGCTGAAGGGCATATCTGAGGTGCTCGCCTCTAGGTGCGGCGAAGAGGATCCCTGCGCCTGCTCCCTGTAGCTTTAACGAGCCATCAAAATACATTCGCCATACTTCTGCAGTTTCTGGGTTATCTGGTACTTGCTACTCGGTCCACTCTGATACAAAGTCAACCAGTGCTTGAGTTTTAATGGCAGTGCGAGGTCGAAATTCAATGTCATGAGACCCCAGCTCACAGGCCCATTTGGCTATTCTCCCAATGGCTTCTTTGTTGTGAAGAATATCCCCTATTGGAAAACCAGTGACTACTATGACTTTGTGGTCGTCGAAGTAGTGACGGAGCTTGCGTGCAGTTAGAAGTACTGCATATAATAGCTTCTGGACTTGAGGGTATTTTTTTCTTCGAGGGACCCAGAACTTCACTGATGAAATAAACAGGATGCTGTACTGGGTATGCGTGTCCTTTTTCTGCTCGCTCGACTACCAACACGGTGCTCACCACGTGAGTCGTGCAAGAGATATATAGCAGCAAATCTTTAGCTGGTTGAGTCGATGTGGCCCATCGTGGCGGTTTCAGCACCGGTGGTGTCGTCAAGAACTTTTTTAATGCATCTAGGGCTTCCTGTGCTTCTGAAGTCCACTGAAATTTGTCCACTTTCTTGAGTAACTTATAAAATGGTAAGCCTTTTTCTCCCAGCCTAGATATGAATCTGCTCAGGGCTGCCATACATCCGGTAAGTCTTTGAACTTTCTTCTGTGATCGTGGTGCTTCCATCCTCATGATAGCTTCGATCTTTTCTGGACTAGCTTCAATTCCCCGGTGGCTGACAATAAACCCGAGTAATTTTCCTGCTGGTACCCCGAAAACACATTTTTCGGGATTAAGCTTCCATCTATATCGCCGTAGACTGTTGAAAACCAGCTGTAAATCTTTAATGAAATTTTCCGAATTTTATGTTTTGATTACCACGTCGTCCACATAAGCTTCCACACGCTTGCCCTAGTGATCGGCTAAGCATGTTTGAATAGCTCTCTGATAAGTCGCTCCAGCGTTTTTGAGGCCGAATGGCATGGAGGTATAGCAGAAAGCACCGAATGGAGTGATGAACGCTGTTTTTTCCTCGTCTTCTTTCGCCAAGCTAATCTGATGGTACCCAGAGTAGCAATCCAAGAAGGACAGCACAGAACATCCAGCGGTGGAATCTACCACCTGATCTATCCTAGGGAGCTCGAAGGGATCCTTTGGACAGTGTCTGTTGAGATCCGTATAGTCGACGCACATGCGCCAAGCCACCTTATTCTTTTTGAGTACAAGAACAGGGTTGGCTAACCACTCGGGATGTAACACCTCTTTGATAAATCCAGCCACGACCAAGCAAGCCAGCTCAGCGCGAATGGCCTCTCTCTTGTCGGGCGTGAAACGATGTAATTTTTGCCGAATCGGCCTCGCCTGGGGGTAGACCTTCAATTTGTGCTCGGCCAGTTCTCTCGGGACTCCCGGCATATCCGCAGGTTGCCATGCGAATACGTCTCGGTTATCTTGTAGGAACTGGACGAGCGCGCCTTCCTATTTGTCATCTAGGCTGGAGCTGATGATGGCAGTCTTGCGTTCATCAGCGAACCCGAGGTTGATCCTTTTGGTTTCTTCAGTCGACCGCACAGAGGTCGCAACTTGAGCCTCGTTCGTGGGTACCGCGAGATCTTCCTCGGGCTTAGAGTTTGCCTGCACAGAAGAAGTCGTCGACGGTTTGGTGGTGAGGGCCGCCTGGATGGCCACTCGAAAACATTTTGCAGCGCCTTGGAAGTCAGCGCGCACAGTTATGATCCCTTATGGTCCTGGCATCTTCAGTATCATGTATGTGTAATATGGAATGGCCATGAATTTCGCAAGTCCAGGCCTCCCGATGATGGCGTTGTATCCGCAGTCGAAGTTCGCCACCTCGAACCTCAGGTACTCGGTTCTGTAGTTTTCCGGAGTCCTGAAGGTGACCGACATGTAGATGTGGCCCAGCGGATATTCTCCTTCAGTCGGCACGATGCCGAAGAAGGGTGTGTCCGACTCATGGAGCTCTTTGAGGTGAACTCCCAATCCTTGGAGCGTCCGGGGGAAGGTGACGTTGATGCTGCTCCCCCCGTCCACCAACACCTTTTTCACCCTGCTCTCTCGGATCACCGGATCGACGAGGAGCGGGTATTTGCCTGGGTGGTCAAAGTTAAGCCACTGATCTGCCCGAGTGAAGGTGATCGGGTGCTCCGACCATCAGTACGGAGCGGGAGGACCGGTGGTCGCCACCAGTATTTGGCGATCATTGAGCTTTCGTTGTCTCTTATTCTCCTGCGATCCATGTCCACCGAAGATGACGTTGACCTCTCTGTCGACACGCAGGAAGGCTCCACCTCCTCCCTCCTCTTGTTGCTGGGGTTGTCGCGGTTCTCCTGGTCCTCCCCGCGGCGGAGGAGGGGGTAGAGCTTGGAAGGGTCGGTCGTGCCCGACAGAGTGCTTGAAGTCTCTGCAGTTCCGAAGGGTGTGGCGCATGTCCTTGTGGTACGGGCACTGGGCGTCAAGGATGTCGTCCAGCGTGCGTTCGCCTCCATGAGATCCTCCTCGAGCGCGAGAGGCGGGCGGTCCGTCGGCATGAACCTCTTCGCGAGGCCTCTTCTCCCAACGCTTGTCGGGCTGCTGGTTCGTGTCGCGTCGCGGCGCCGCCGGTGCCAGCTTCGTTCCTCCGATTAGGTCTCGAGCTCGCTCGTCGATGGTGATATAGAGATCGGCTTCCCAGAACAGCTGTTCGGAGGTAGTCGGCGCCTTCTGCAGTATGGTTCGGACGAAGGCTGAGTCATCGGATCCCCGGTAGAAGTCTTCGATCACCGCTGCTTCCGCGACCTCGGGGTTACGATTTCTCATGGTCTGGAATCTTTTGAGGTACGATCGGAGAGTTTCGTCCCCCCGACGCTTGATGGATTTGAGGTCCCATGGTTGCGCCGACTTGTCGGAGAGGGACTAGAAGTTAGCGACGAAGCGTCGACTGAAACCACTCCAGTTGTCGATGCAGTGTCATGGTAGGTGTCGCAGCCATTGCAGTGCATCTTGCCCGAGGACGATGGGCAAGTACGCGGTCATCACGTCCTCGGTTGCCTCGGCAGCTCGGGCAGCAGTGGTGTAGATGGCCAGCCAGCCTCCCGGATCCTGCTTAGGTTCATATTTGTCAACGTTGGATACCTTGAAGTTAGGAGGCCATTGAATGGCTCTGAGGCGTGGAGTAAGTGCCGACACTCCACACGTGTCCTCCTGTCGTCGGGGATGATGTCTGTCCCGGGGAGGGGAGTGGTTGTCGTGCGCGCCAGCTGTCGGTGTTTTGGGTCCGACCGCACACCCGGGGTTACCTCTCAAGGTGCTTTTAGAAGTAGGATGGTGTTATCGACTATAGCTCAATGGTTCGTGCCGGTTGCACGAGAAACAGTGGACAATGGTTTACAGGTTCGGGCCGCTTTGAAGTGCGTAACACCCTACGTCCTGGCGAGAGTGCTTTATGTGGTGGGTTACAAGGGAGTTCTCTGGTGCGGGGAACGTAGAGAGTTGGGGTGGATGGCTGAGTGGTGAGTTCGATCGATCTGAAAGGGTGCCCCCTAGGCCTTATATACTCGACCGTGGGGCAGTACATGCGGATATGATAACAGCGTGCGCCTAAATGATAGTGAACCAACTGCGTCTATCTTCCTATAATTCAGCCGACTCATCCTCGCTTGATTCTGATGCATGGGACCCTCGCGCGGGAAGGTCAGGTCACTGATGTGATCCTTGTTTGAATTCATTAGGCCGTCTGGGCTCGCGCCGATCCGTCCTTGTATCAATCTGCTTCACTAGTCGTTCCTCCCCAGGCCCACGAAGGGATGACCTTATGATTTTTTGGGCCTTCGGGCCTTTCGTAAGGTCTTTTATCCTTCTAGTGGACCCGGGGGATATCTGTCCCCCACACCCGCTGATTGCGCTGCCGACCGTTGGCGCGGGCACAGTTGGCTCACCGGACAGTCCGGTGCACCACCGGACAGTCCGGTGAATTATAGCCACGTCGCCCATCTCTTTTCCTGAAAGCGCCTAGTTGACGCCGAGCCAGCCTGGGGCACCAGACACTGTCTGGTGCACCACCGAACACTGTCTGGTGTGCCATCGGACAGTCCGGTGCGGCAGGCCAGAGCTAATGTTGGCTGTACACAACCAACTCTTCTTCAATTCAAATCTTCTCTACTTGGCGCTATTTCTAGCACTTAGATAAACATGTTAGTACTGAAAAACAATTCACTAAGTCTAGAAACACACCTTGTTCTTGTTCTATACTTCTTTAGCATTTGGCACGATTGAGATTGATGTTGGACTCTTAAACCATCAAGTCAACATGACTTGATCTAGATTGACATATCTGAGCTCCAACTCCCTTGTTCATTTCTCGAGCTTGATCTTGAGCCTTATGACTTACACCACATAGCTATAGATGTTACCTCATTGTTTGTAAGTCATGTCCTTATGTAGTGATCCTTGATGCACCATAACTCTTAACTCGATCAACCTTGACTTTGCAAGTCTTCTTCTTCACCCCTGGCTTTGGGTTCCTGATCTCCTTGACCTTTTCCCGTGCACTCGGTACCTCGAAGCTCTTCTTGCCTCCATCCTTAGCTTGATCGGTTGTCTCTGAGTTACGCACACCGAGTCTCACTTAAGCAGTGTTCATTATCTATAGATAATTCAGTCTTTGGACCATCACACTTGTTCACTTGTGTTGAACCCTATTAGCTTTGCATTAAGCACCTGTTCAACAGTTAGCACACTTGTTAGTCCTTTAATTGGGTTGTCATCCAAACACCAAAACCCACAAGAGAGCTTTCACTTACGTCAGGCTCTGCCCACTGGCTAACGTCACGCGTGGTAGGCCACGCGGCAGCATTGGGTCTCTGCCTGGGTGGGGAGCAGTAGCGCTATGCGGGCAGGTCCACACCAGGCTAGGCCTGGACACATGTCGGCACCGGACCCTAGCCTGAGCAAGGCCTGGGTATTTTCCCCCAGAGTCCCGAGACCCGGCTGTGGGTGGTCCGGACCCCACGTAGAGGGGTCCGAGACCAGACCTGGAGGCCCGGGTTGTACTCATGGGGGTCCTGGACCTTGCCCTTGAGATCTGGTCTACATGCACAGGGGTCCGGCGCTTTCCTATGGGGGTCTGGACCCACTGTAGGCATCTTGGAGTATATCTCTTTCCACTGGCCACGTGGCGGCCCTGGAGCTGCCCACGTGGAGGGGTCAGGTGTTGTTCACCACGCGACTAGAGATAGCCGCACGGGCATCGAGTCTTCATACTGTAGTAAGGAGTACCCCTGATTCAGGGTACTGACAGAATGATATGATAGGAGCCATTCATGAGAAGGATGAACTCTTGGATAACCAAGAGGAATTCCTAATTAAGGAAAACAAAAAGCATGTTAAAGTTAAAAATGCTTATGCTCAGGAGATAGAAAAATGTGAAAAATTGACTAGTGAGCTTAGCACTTGTCATGACACTATCTCCAACCTCAGAATTGAGAATGCTAATTTGATTGCTAAGGTTGAGAAGTCAAATATATGTGATGATTCATTTGCCAATCTTAGAAATGATAATGCTAGTTTAATTGCTAAGATTGATAAATTGAATGCCTCACTTACTAACCTTAAAATTGAGAATGAAAAATTAATTGCTAAGGCTAAGGATTTAAATGTTTGCAATGATGCCATTTCCAATCTTAAAAATGAAAATGCCAGGTTATATGCTAAGATTGATGAATTAAATGTTTGCAAACCCTCTACATCTATTGTTGATCATGTTTTTATTTGTACTAGATGTAGAGACATCAATGTTGATGCTATTCATGATCACCTAGCTTTAATTAAACAACAAAATGATCACATAGCTCAACTTAGTGCTAAAATTAATGAGCATGACTTAGAAAATGAAAAATTCAAATTTGCTAGAAGCATGCTCTATAATGGGAGACGCCCTGGCATTAAGGATGGCTGGCTTCCAACAGGGAGGCAATGTCAAAATTAATGCCCCCAAGAAATTGTCTAATTTTGTTAAGGGAAAGGCTCCCATGGTTCAGGATAACGAGGGTTACATTTTATATCCTGCTGGTTATCCGGAACACAAAATTAGGAGAATTCATTCTAGGAAGTCTCACTCTGGCTCTCATCATGCTTTTATGTATAAGAGTGAGGCATCTAGTTCTAGGCAATCCACTCATGTTAAATTGCCTAAAAAGAAAACTCCTACTACATCAAATGAGCCTATTGTTTCATTTAAGACTTTTGATGTTTCATATGTTTTAACTAACAAATCTGGCAAAGTAGTTGTCAAATATGTTGGGGCCAAGCACAAGGGCTCAAAGACTTGTGTTTGGGTACCCAAGGTGCTTGTTTCTAATGTCAAAGGACCCAAGACCGTTTAGGTACCTAAGAACAAGGCTTAAACTTGTTTTGTAGGTTTATGCATCCGGGGGCTCAAGTTGGATCATTGATAGCGGGTGCACAAACCACATGACTGGGGAGAAAAGGATGTTCTCCTCCTATGAGAAAAACCAAGATCCCCAAAGAGCTATCACATTCGGGGATGGAAATCAAGGTTTGGTCAAAGGACTTGGTAAAATTGCTATATCACCTTACCATTCTATTTCCAATGTTTTTCTTGTAGATTCATTAGATTACAATTTGCTTTCAGTTTCTCAATTATGCAAAATGGGTTACAACTGTCTTTTTTACAGATTTAGGTGTTACTGTCTTTAGAAGAAGTGATGATTCAGTAGCATTTAAGGGAGTGTTAGAGGGTCAGCTATACTTAGTTGATTTCAATAGAGCTGAACTCGACACTTGCTTAATTGCTAAGACTAATATGGGTTGGCTCTGGCATCGCCGACTAGCTCATGTTGGGATGACGAATCTTCACAAGCTTCTAAAGGGAGAGCACATTTTGGGACTAACCAATGTTCATTTTGAGAAAGACAGGATTTGTAGCGCATGTCAAGCAGGAAAGCAAGTTGGTACCCACCATCCACACAAGAACATCATGACGACTGAGAGGCCGCTTGAGCTACTCCACATGGATTTATTCGGCCCGATAGCTTACATAAGCATCAGCGGGAGTAAGTATTGTCTTGTAATAGTGGATGACTATTCTCGCTTCAATTGGGTGTTCTTTTTGTAGGAAAAATCTCAAACCCAAGAGACCTTAAAGGGATTCTTGAGACGGCCTCAAAATGAGTTCGGATTGAGGATCAAGAAAATAAGAAGCGACAATGGGACGAAGTTCGAGAACTCTCAAATTGAAGGCTTTCTTGAGGAGGAGGGCATCAAGCATGAGTTCTCTTCTCCCTACACGCCACAACAAAATGGTGTAGTGGAGAGGAAGAATAGAACTCTACTTGACATGGTGAGGGCCATGCTTGATGAGTACAAGACACCAGACCGGTTTTGGGCCGAGGCGATTAACACCGCCTGCTACTCCATCAACCGGTTATATCTACACCGAATCCTCAAAAAGACATCATATGAACTCCTCACCGATAAAAAGCCCAATGTTTCATATTTTAGAGTCTTTGGTAGCAAATGTTTTATTCTTGTTAAAAGAGGTAGAAAATCTAAATTTGCTCCTAAGGCTGTAGAAGGCTTTTTACTTGGTTATGATTCAAACACAAGGGCATATAGAGTATTCAACAAATCCACTGGATTAGTTGAGGTTTCTTGTGACATTGTGTTTGATGAGACTAATGGCTCCCAAGTGGAGCAAGTTGATCTTGATGAGCTAGATGATGAAGAGGCTCCATGCGTCGCGCTAAGGAACATGTCTATTGGGGATGTGTGTCCTAAGGAATCCGAAGAGCCTCCACAAGCACAAGATCAACCATCATCTTCCATACAAGCATCTCCATCATCTCAAGATGAGGAACAGGCTCAAGATGATGAAGATGAGCCACCTCAAGGAGAAGGCAATGATCAAGGGGGAGATGAAGAAAATCAAGACAAGGAAGATGATCAAGAAATATAGGGTCAAAGACCGCCACACCCAAGAGTCCACCAGGCGATTCAAAGAGATCACCCCGTGAACACCATCCTCGGCGATATTCATAAGGGGGTAACCACTCGATGTCGAGTCACTCATTTTTGTGAACATTACTCTTTTGTTTCCTCTATTGAGCCACACAGGGTAGAGGATGCACTTAAAGATTCGGATTGGGTGCTGGCGATGCAAGAGGAGCTCAACAACTTCACAAGGAATGAGGTATGGCATTTGGTTCCACGTCCTAACCAAAATGTTGTAGGAACCAAGTGGGTGTTCCGCAACAAGCAAGATGAGCATGGTGTGGTGACAAGGAACAAAGCACGACTTGTGGCCAAGGGTTATTCACAAGTCGTAGGTTTGGATTTTGGTGAAACCTATTGATATGACCACGCCATCAAGCAACATGTTACAACCCCCAAGTCATACTACATCAACTCAAGTACAACCAACATCATCACCAACCCAAGTCTTTGATGGACCAATTACACGTAGCCGAGCTAAGAAGCTACAGCAAGAGGTGCACGCGCTACTTTATGAATTTCGATTAAACACTAATGAGAATTTTATGCTACCTAAGTCGTGTATGTTGATATTATTTAGGTTCACCAAAGAGGAAGGACAAAACATATCAAAGGCGAATCAGCAAGAAGAGCTATGTCCGAGTCAGTCCAGCGCTACAGAACCGTCCAGAAGAAACAGTCATATCTTTTGATTCCCAAAAGCTATGAAGGTCCATAAGTACTTTTCGGAAAGCTCTTGAAGTCTAGTTTCCAATGCTTCTAAAGCCGACTTAACCACATCTACCAGAAAGGCAGCCGACCTACTTTAGTGCTGACTGGTCAGAAGGTCAATAGTCTGCTTGATGACCAAGTTTTCGTATTAAACTGCATCATTCTATGAAGTTTCATTAAGCATGCTATATATGGTGAAAAAGCTTATCAAGTTAGCTTTCCAATGCAACCAGTCCCACGTCATTTGAAGATTCCTAGAAGAAGTTATTGCCAAAATACTGAAGGCTGCGCAGAAGTCAAACAGCCACACGGAAATCAGCTCTGCAGATCTTCCGAAGAGGCTCCTTCACATTAGCTCGTGAAAATACTTTTGTTTTGTGTTTATACCTCGCTAAGGCTAGTTGTTACTAGTATAAATACCTCCCTATGTATATGATGTAAGACAGCTTATGATAATCTAAAACAGAACCCCTTTGTTCAGCTGTGTGCTAACAAATATTGAGAGTGATCTCTACCCCTTTGCTCTTGTGAATTCCTTCGCGGGATTGCAGAAGCGGCGGCTTCATCCGCTCCCAATTGGTGCTCCTACTCCCTTCGAGGTCTCCTCGATTGATTGTAGGCTGTGTTGGTTGGTTCTTTGAGAGTGTGGTTGGGCGAATCCTCGATTCAGGCTGCCGGTTAAAGACGGTGGTTGACTTCGAGTTTTATTTGTCAGGTTGCACTAGTTATCACTGCTTGCAGCAAGTTATTGGCTTCTTTGAAGCTAGTTATCTGAAGATTGATCCTACGTCGTGAAGATCGGACATCGTGATGCATCATCTGGTATCAAAGCCTCAGTTGCCACGGTAGGATTCTTTACCCTTAGCTACATATATTTTGTGTTCGTCCTATCCACCAAAAAGCCATAAAATATTTTGTCATAGCCCTTTGTTTCAATCTGTTGTTCCAGTGAGTTTTGTTAAGTTTCAGTCCTTAGAGTCTTTGTTTAGTTGCTGGTCACTCTATCCTTTGTGTTCCCTTTGAGCCTCTTATATATATCTAAAAATATCCACAAAAAGAAAAAATCTGAAAACTCTCATCATTTCCTTCGCGTTAACTTTGATCCTATTTAAGTTATAACTGCTGGTTGAGTTCTTTGTTAAAGTATTATAAAGTGTGCAATATCATATCAGATCTCTGTGTTTAGTTCGATAAAAAAAAGAGTATCGAAAAAAAGAGAGAAGAAAGAAAAGTACCAAAAAAGTGTTGAACAAGATTGTGAAAGAAACATAGAACAATCATTTTGTTTATGTGCACAAGTGCTGAAAATTTTTATCAAGTTGTTCAACCAGCTTGCTGTTATCATTTGGTGCAAAATTTTGGTTGGATCTGATTGCAACACTTGCATTCCAATCATACTCCTTGTCTGCATCAAATCTGAAATTTCTTGCGCGTGTGTTTGATCTATTTGCATCCCTCGTATCTTGTGGTCAGCACTAGGCAGGGAACTTCTAGTTGGATGGTTATTTAACTTTACAACAACTTGGATTCAGATTGCATTCCTTATTTATTATTCCCCCACCAAGCTCCACATATAAGCCATCGTAATCGGTACTCTGGTCTTGTATTCGCTTAACCATCACTTTCTTGTTACCACCACACATTTTTCTTGCAACCCACAGGGACCTCATAAGAGCTTTGGTTGGTAAGAGTGGTGAGGTTGTGAGATTCTATATAGCTTCATATTCCACCTATATTTGTTGCCCTGTTGCCACTAACTTCGCAGGAAGATGGATCCCAACATTGAGATTGAAGAATGTGTCACCCTGATACAATTCAATGAGCTCAAACAAAGCATAGAAGCCAAGCAAGATCTGTTGGCACAAGATCTTCAGACACTTATGGCTGAAATTAGAGGTCGTCGTCGACTCCCTGACGGTGTAAGAAACCATGATGAAGATGGAGAAGAAGATGAAGAAAATTATTCTAGAAGAGCAAGTGAACATGGGAGGAGAAATCAAGGTGCTGCATATGGTAGAGGAAGAGGCCGGAATCGAAGAAATAATGACAATGAAGAATCTGAATTTGGGGATGATCAGTCTCAACATCGCTATGGTCGTCGTCATCATAGAGGTGTCAACCAAGAAGAGAGATTTGGGAAACTTAAGTTTACCATGCCAAAATTTGATGGTAGATCTGATCCTGAAGATTATTTCACATGGGAATTAAAGGTGGAGAAAATCTTCCGCCTACATAATTATTCAGAGGAGAAGAAACTCGCAATGGCATCTCTTGAGTTTGAGGGATATGCTCTGATTTGGTGGGAGCAACTTCTTCGTGATCGTGAAGAAGATGGAGAGGACCCTATTGTTACTTGGCAAGAGATGAAGCGAGAAATGAGAATTCGTTTTGTGCCGAAGCATTATCGGCGTGATCTTTTTGATAAATTGCAGAATTTGAGGCAAGGAAGTTTCTCTGTTGAGGAGTATTATAAGGAGATGGAGAAGGCCATGATTAGAGCCAATGTGTATGAAGACGAAGAGCAAACCATTGCACGTTTCATGGCTGGGTTACACCGCAACATTCAGCGTATTGTTGAGTTTCAGTCGTACCAAAGTCTTATTGATTTGGTACATCAAGCCACCAAAGCTGAACGCCAGCTGCAACAAGATGCTAAGAGCAGCAAGCCCTTGCCATATGGTGCACGAACCATGCCTGGAGGAAGCAAATCAATCTCAAGGTTTACTGCTGCATCCTCAGCGACAAAAGGCTCAACTGGGGGCTTGCGATCCAATATTCAAGGCAATTCTAGTGGAAAGAACGGTGCTGCTCCAAACACGAGTTATAAACCAGCAGCATCCACTTCAACATCAGTGGGTTCAATAGCCAAGAGTAGTGGTATTCAGTGCTTCAAGTGTGGAGGTCGTGGTCATGTCATAAAGGAGTGTCCAAATAATCGTGTGATCCTTGTGAATGATGATGGAGAATATACATCAGCTAGTGAAGAGGAAGCTGAAGCAGAAAATATAGAAGATAAAATTGAGGAACACACTGGATGTGAATTTGAGCATGGTACTACTCTGGTGGTTACACAAATCTTGAGTGTTCAAATGAAAGAAGCTGAAATTGGACAGCGACATAATCTTTTTCAAACGCGAGCCAAATACAAGACAAAGTAGTAAAGGTGATCATTGATGGAGGGAGCTGCCATAATCTTGCAAGTCGTGAGATGGTTGACAAGCTTGGTTTGAAGTTGCAGCGACACCCTCATCCATATCATGTCCAATGGCTGAATGAATCGGGAGATATCAAGATTGGTTATAAAGTGAAAGTTCCGTTCAAGATTGGAGAGTATGTTGACATAGTGGAGTGTGATGTTGCACCCATGTCTGTGTGTCACATGCTGCTAGGAAGACCTTGGCAATATGACCGATATTCTCAACATTGTGGAAGAACAAATCAGTACACGCTAGATCTGAAAGGGAGAAAGTTTGTACTCAAGCCTATGACCCCTCAACAATTCATGGCTGAACACTTACAAAAGAAAACTGAAATTAGTACAACAAGTAGAGGAGAAGAGCAAAAGAAATTGAGTGCCATCCACAATTCGGTGAGTGAGTGCTACAAGCCAAATTCCAAAGATAAAAAGAAGGAAGAGGGAGAACATCTAGTTATGCTAGCCACGAAATCTGAGCTGAGAGAAGTGAGGAACAACCCATATCAAGTGCTCTTTGTACTTGTGAACAAAGATGTTTTGAATTCTCCTAACGACATAACATCTCTTCCTAGTGTTGTGGCTGATCTTTTGCAGGACTATGAAGACGTATTTCCACAAGAAACACCGGCTGGACTACCTCCAATTCGAGGGATTGAGCATCAAATCGATCTTATTCCAGGGGCTGCACTTCCTAATCGTCCACCATATCGAACCAATCCCGAAGAAACTAAGGAAATACAAAGGCAAGTACAAGAACTTCTTGATAAAGGTTTTGTTCGTGAAAGCTTAAGCCCTTGTGCTGTTCCTGTGATTTTAGTACCTAAGAAAGATGGATCTTGGAGGATGTGTGTTGATTGTAGAGCTATAAATAATATTACCGTTCGCTATCGCCATCCTATTCCACAACTAGATGATATGCTTGATGAATTAAGTGGTTCCACAATTTTTACTAAAATTGATTTGAGAAGTGGATACCATCAAATAAGAATGAAAACTGGAGATGAATGGAAGACTGCATTTAAAACAAAATTTGGGTTGTATGAATGGTTAGTGATGCCCTTTGGGTTAACTAATGCTCCTAGTACCTTTATGAGATTAATGAACCATGTCTTAAGAACTTTCATTGGAAAATTTGTTGTTGTCTACTTCGATGATATTCTAATTTACAGCAAGACTTTTGATGAACATGTGAAACACATTCGACAAGTTTTAGATGAGCTAAGAAGGGAGAAATTATTTGCTAATCTTGAGAAGTGCAGTTTTTGCACAGACCATGTTGTATTTCTTGGCTTTGTTGTTTCAGCAAAAGGAATAGAGGTGGATGAATCCAAGGTGAAAGCCATCAAGGATTGGCCAGCTCCAACGAATGTAAGTCAAGTAAGAAGTTTTCATGGTCTTGCTGGGTTTTATAGAAGATTTGTGCGAGATTTCAGTACTATCGCTTCTCCTTTAAATGAATTGACAAAGAAAGGTGTTGAATTTAAATGGGGAAACTCACAAGAAGATGCTTTTCAAGAATTGAAGAAACGTTTGACTGAAGCACCTGTACTTATTCTTCCTGATTTCACTAAAACTTTTGAAGTAGAATGTGATGCTAGTGGGATTGGGATAGGAGGAGTTTTAATGCAACAAGAAAAACCTATAGCATATTTTAGTGAAAAATTGGGAGGTGCTCAATTAAATTATTCCGTGTATGACAAAGAATTGTATGCTTTGGTCCGAGCGCTTGAAACATGGCAGCACTACTTATGGCCAAAAGAGTTTGTTATTCATTCCGATCATGAAGCTTTGAAGTATTTGAAAGGGCAAGCCAAACTGAACCATCACCATGCCAAATGGGTTGAGTTTATCGAAACATTTCCATACATTGTGAAATATAAGAAAGGTAAGGACAATGTGGTCGCTGATGCCTTGTCTCGAAGGAATGTGTTGTTGAATCAACTAGAGGTAAAAGTTTTGGGTCTTGAAAATTTGAAAGAAATGTATAATGATGATCCTGAATTTTCAGAACCATACCATCATTGTAAAGATGGAAAAGGTTGGGAAAAATATCATATACACGATGGATTTTTGTTTAGAGCTAACAAACTTTGTGTACCAAATTCTTCGGTTAGATTGCTTTTATTGCAGGAGTCACATGGAGGAGGTCTAACAGGTCATTTTGGACAAAAGAAGACTTATGAACTGCTCAGTGATCATTTCTATTGGCCCAAGATAAGGAGAGACGTCATCAGATTTGTGGAGCGTTGTGTCACCTGTCACAAAGCTAAGTCAAAACTGAACCCTCATGATTTATATACTCCTTTACCCACTCCTAAAATTCCTTGGGAAGACATAAGCATGGATTTTATTTTAGGGCTGTCGAAGACTCAAAAACAGAGAGATTCTATTTTTGTTGTGGTTGATAGATTTTTAAAAATGGCTCATTTTATTCCATGCAACAAGAGCGACGATGCTTCACATGTTGCCAATTTGTTTTTCAGAGAAATCGTGAGACTACATGGAGTGCCCAAAACCATCGTATATGACCGTGATGTGAAGTTTGTGAGCTATTTTTGGAAGACATTATGGGCAAAGCTTGGGACTAAACTTTTGTTCTCCACCACATGCCACCCCCAAACTGATGGCCAAACTGAAGTGGTGAATCGTACATTGTCAATGCTGCTGCGAACAATGGTAAAGAAGAACTTGAAGGATTGGGAGGAATGTTTGCCACACGTGGAGTTTGCTTATAATAGGGCAGTACATTCTACAACTAATTTATGCCCCTTCGAAATTGTATATGGGTTCAAACCTATTGCTCCGATAGATTTGTTGCCCCTTCCATTACAGGAAAGAACTAATATGGAAGCTTCCAAGCGTGCTGCATACATAAAAAAGATACATGAGAAGACCAAGGAAACAATTGAGCTCAAAGCAGTGCGCAAGACAGCAAGCATGAACAAGCATAGGAAGAAAGTGTTATTTAAACCGGGTGACTTGGTTTGGATTCACTTGCGCAAGGAGCGTTTTCCTGATCAGCGCAAATCCAAATTGATGCCACGAGGGGATGGTCCATTTCGTGTTCTTACCAAGATCAATGATAATGCATACAAGATAGATCTTCCACCAAGCTATGGCGTGAGCAACACGTTCAATGTTGCTGACCTCTTACCATATACAAGTGAAGACATTTCAGAGTCGAGGACGACTTCTTTTCAAGGGGAGGAGGATGATATAGCCACGCCATCAAGCAACACGTTACAACCCCCAAGTCATACTACATCAACTCAAGTACAACCAACATCATCACCAACCCAAGTCTTTGATGGACCAATTACACGTAGCCGAGCTAAGAAGCTACAGCAAGAGGTGCACGCGCTACTTTATGAATTTCGATTAAACACTAATGAGAATTTTATGCTACCTAAGTCGTGTATGTTGATATTACTTAGGTTCACCAAAGAGGAAGGACAAAACATATCAAAGGCGAATCAGCAAGAAGAGCTATGTCCGAGTCAGTCCAGCGCTACAGAACCGTCCAGAAGAAACAATCATATCTTTTGATTCCCAAAAGCTATGAAGGTCCATAAGTACTTTTCGGAAAGCTCTTGAAGTCTAGTTTCCAATGCTTCTAAAGCCGACTTAACCACATCTACCAGAAAGGCAGCCGACCTACTTTAGTGCTGACTGGTCAGAAGGTCAACAGTCTGCTTGATGACCAAGTTTTCGTATTAAACTGCATCATTCTACGAAGTTTCATTAAGCATGCTATATATGGTGAGAAAGCTTATCAAGTTAGCTTTCCAATGCAACCAGTCCCACGTCATTTGAAGATTCCTAGAAGAAGTTATTGCCAAAATACTGAAGGCTGCGCAAAAGTCAAACAGCCACACGGAAATCAGCTCTGCAGATCTTCCGAAGAGGCTCCTTCACATTAGCTCGTGAAAATACTTTTGTTTTGTGTTTATACCTCGCTAAGGCTGGTTGTTACTAGTATAAATACCCCCTATGTCTATGATGTAAGGCAGCTTATGATAATCTAAAACAGAACCCCTTTGTTCAGCTGTGTGCTAACAAATATTGAGAATGATCTCTACCCCTTTGCTCTTGTGAATTCCTTCGCGGGATTGCAGAAGCGGCGGCTTCATCCGCTCCCAATTGGTGCTCCTACTCCCTTCGAGGTCTCCTCGATTGATTGTAGGCTGTGTTGGTTGGTTCTTTGAGAGTGTGGTTGGGCGAATCCTCGATTCAGGCTGCCGGTTAAAGACGGTGGTTGGCTTCGAGTTTTATTTGTCAGGTTGCACTAGTTATCGCTGCTTGCAGCAAGTTATCTTGGCTTCTTTGAAGCTAGTTATCTGAAGATTGATCCTACGTCGTGAAGATCGGGTATCGTGACGCATCACCTATGCACTCGTAGCTAGGCTTGAGTCAATTCGTATATTACTTGCCTATGCTACTTACCATGGCTTTAAGCTTTATCAAATAGACGTGAAAAGTGCCTTCCTCAATGGACCAATCAAGGAAGAGGTTTATGTTGAGCAACCTCCTGGCTTTGAAGATAGTGAGTATCCTAACCATATGTACAAACTCTCTAAGGCGCTTTATGGGCTCAGGCAAGCCCAAGAGCATGGTATGAATGTCTAAGAGATTTTCTTATCACTAATGGCTTCAAAGTCGGCAAGGCTGATCCTACTCTCTTTACTAAAACTATTGCAAAAGATTTGTTTGTATGCCAAATTTATGTTGATGATATCATATTTGGGTCTACTAACAAATCTACTTGTGAAGAGTTTAGTAGGATCATGGTACAAAAATTCGAGATGTCTATGATGTGGGAGTTGAAATATTTCCTAGGATTTCAAGTCAAGCAACTCCAAGAGGGCACCTTCATCAGCCAAACGAAGTACATTCAAGACATACTCACCAAGTTTGGAATGAAGGATGCCAAGCCCATCAAGACACCCATGGGAACCAATGGGCATCTCGACCTCGACACGGGAGGTAAATCCGTAGATCAAAAGGTATACCGGTCGATGATAGGATATTTACTCTACTTATGTGCATCTCGACTGGATATTATGCTTTCCGTATGCATGTGTGTAAGGTTCCAAGCCGATCCTAAGGAAGTTCACCTTAGGGCCGTGAAAAGAATCTTGAGATATTTAGTTTTTACTCCTAAGTTTGGCCTTTGGTACCCCAAGGGATCATCTTTTGATTTATTAGGGTATTCAGATGCTGATTGGGCAGGGTGTAAAATTGATAGGAAGAGCACATCAGGGACTTGTTAGTTTCTGGGGAGATCCCTGGTGTCTTGGGCTTCAAAGAAACAAAACTCAGTAGCTCTTTCTACCGCCGAAGCCGAGTATATTGCCGCAGGCCATTGCTGCGCGCAATTGCTTTGGATGAGGCAAACCCTCAGGGACTATGGCTACAAATTTAGCAAAGTCCCTCTCCTATGTGATAATGAGAGTGCAATTCACATGGCGGATAATCCCGTTGAACACAGCCGCACTAAGCACATAGCCATTCGGTATCACTTTTTGAGAGATCACCAACAAAGGAGGGATATCGAGATAGCCTATATTAACACCAAAGAACAACTAGCCGATATCTTTACCAAACCACTAGATGAGAAAACCTTTACCAAACTTAGGATGAGCTAAATATTCTTGATTCTCGGAACTTTGATTGATACTTTGTACACATAGCTCATTTATATACCTTTGATCATACCTTTTATGTCTATGACTAGTGTGTTTTCAAGTGTATTCTCATGCTTAGTCATAGAATTGAAAGGGAAATGGAGTATTCGGCAAAGACGACGCTTCCACTCAATTCCATCGGTATTATCTACTCTTTGCCGGTATTCCGCCATCTCTCCACATTGGTATAATCTTTCACTCATATATTGTTTGCCAAAGGGGGAGAGAATTTACTAATGGCTCACAAAGTCTCTATTTTTGGCGATTCATGCCAAAGGGGGAGAGAGTATTAGCCCAAAGTAAAAGGACCGCACCACCACCTAATTTTTAATTATGTTTTGAAAATTTTTATTGGTGTTAGTATCTTTCAAATTGGTATTCCCCTAATGAGAGTGTCTCAATTAATATATCCCAAAACCCTCTTGAAAGCTAAGAGGAGAATTTCATTTAGGGGGAGTTTTGGTTAAGTCAAAGGAAAAGCATTTGAAATAGGGGGAGAAAATCTCAAATCTTGAAAATGCTTCTTTCAAATTTTATTCATATATCTTTGACTATTTAAAAAAGGTTTTTGAAAGGAATTTTACAAAGAATTTGCAAAAACAAAACTCGTGGTGCAAGCGTGGTCCAAAATGTTAAATAAGAAGAAAGCAATCCATGCATATCTATTGAAATAATTATATTGGTTTCACTCCAAGCAACCTATGCATTTACATTATGCAAACTAGTTCAATTCTGCACTTATATATTTGCTCTGGTTTGGCATCAATCACCAAAAATGGGGAGATTGAAAGGGAAATAGGGTCAAACCTTTTCCTAAATGATTTTGGTGGTTGAATTGCCCAACACAAACAATTGGACTAACTAGTTTGCTCTAGATTATATGTTCTACAGGTGCCATAGGTTCAACACAAACCAATAAAAGGAACAAGTTAGGGTTCAAAACAAAAGGAGCAAAGAAAACCGAAGTGTGCCCTGGTCTGGCGCACCGGACTGTCCGGTGTGCCACCGGACAGTGTCCGGTGCACCAGGGTGGATCAACTCAAACTTGCCACCTTCGGGTTTCTGGAAATGCCACTCTGCTATAATTCATCGGACTGTCCGGTGTGCCATGTAGAGCAACGGCTACTGCGCCAACGGTCGTCTGCAAAAGCAACAGCGAACAGTGAACAGTGCGTGTCTGCGCGCGCAGAGTCAGAGCAGCGCCAGAAGGCGCACCGGACAGTGAACAGTACCTATCCGGTGTGGCACCGGACTGTCCGGCGCCCTATGAAGACAGAGCTCCAACGGTCGAAACCGTTAGAACCCTAACGATTGGGTGACGTGGCTGGCGCACCGAACAGTGTCCGGTGCGCCCATCGACAGACAGCCTCCCCAATGGCCATTTTGGTGGGTGGGGCTATAAATACCCCCAACCACCACACTTCAAGGCATCCAAGTTTTTTAGACATCTCACTCAATACAAGACACAAATATATTGAATCAAAGCCTCTCCAAGTCCCAATTCCACTCAAAGCAATTAGTGACTAGAGAGAGAGTTTTGCGCGTGTTCTTTGAGCTCTTGCGCTTGGATCGCTTTTATTCTTCCTCCATTCTTGTTCTCAAGCAACTTGTAATCAAGCAAGAGACACCAAGTTGTGGTGGTCCTTGTAAGGGGTCTAAGTGACCCATTGATTAAGGAGAAAAGCTCACTCGGTCTAGGTGACCGTTTGAGAGAGGGAAAGGGTTGAAAGAGACCTAGTCTTTGTGACCACCTCAACAGGGAGTAGGTTTGCAAGAACCGAACCTCGGTAAAACAAATCACCATGTCACCCGCTCCATTTGCCTTTGATTTGTTTTTCACCCTCTCTTTTGGACTCGATTTTAATTCTAACGCTAACCCCGGCTTGTAGTGTGTGCTTAAGTTTATAATTTTCAGATTTCGCCTATTCACCCCCCTCTAGGCGACTTTCAATTTACACAAGTAAAGCTGATATGATTCAACAATAGAAAATAGGAAGGACAGAGTGCAGCAAAAACAACAACCATGGCTGCGCCTAAAATTCAGCATATCTCTAACTACATATTTTAGCATCATCGTCTTATCATGCTATATATTTTAGGTTATTTGGTTTGTAGGGACCAATTTTTAGTCTCCCAGTTTTGTTCCACTTTAGTTTCTAAATTGCTAAATACGAAAATTAAAACTCTATCTATTTCAGTTTTCGTATTTGACAATTTAAAAATTAAAATAGAATAAAATATAAGAACTAAAAATTAGTCACTAGAAAACAAACGCCCTTGTCAAATGGAAAGAGAACAACATGGCCTAGCACATGCCTCATCCAATGCAACGGGAATTGGGGCATCTGTGTTGGTGCCGAGAGAGGGGTGATGAGGGTTCGCAGGGGATGAAATCAGTCATACGTGGTGGTGCCATGTCAGCATCGCACATGCCATGCAAGACAAAGACACCACCAAGGCACAACAGGAGCGTTCTCAGCAAGAGTTGGGCCACCGAGCCAGGCGTGCGAATGTATGTTACATGGGCCCAGAGTGGGTTGTGTAAGGGGAGGTATATGTACGAGAGCTGAGTGGCTGGCGGGGTTGTCAAGGAAATATGGAATATTGTAATCTGAACTCTACACTCGCCCCTTCTTCCTCCTCAAGACAACTTCCTAAGTGCTATTACCCTATCATCTGTAGTGTGCTAACAAGTGATATCGGACTACTGATCGAGGGACTGGAGGGTGCTACCCACTTCACACGCCGGGCAAAGATGGCTGGGGCGTCAGATCCGAGTATTGCGACTGCTCTCGCGGTGCAGTCGAAGCAACTGGATGCCCAGTCGCGCAACATCGCCGCCCAATCCAAACTTCTACAACAATTGTGCGACCGTTTCGAATCGCAAGACGCTCGCTGGAGTTCCCTAGAGAAATCGGTCGCCCACAACTCTGATGACATCGCCATTCTTCAGTCTCAGTCAACCACCTCAATGCTTATCAGCCACATGCAGATCCTCTTTACTATACCACCAAATTTATTGATGGCTTGCATGATGATGTTCGTGCTACTGTTTTAGTGCAACACCCTCGCGATCTCGATAATGCCTATGTTCTTGCTCAGTTGTAGGAGGAGGTGCACGACGCGAGCAAGCCTCGTGAGACCAAGACGTATGCCAGAGGTGTGCCGAGGCCATATGCTTCTTCTGCTGCCAACTTGGACATCAAACATCCACCCTCAGCCAAGCTGGAAACATCGGTATCTAAACCCTCCACTGCTGAAGATAAATTGACTGCATTGTATGCTTACCCAAGGCAAAAGGGCTCTGTTATAAGTGTGGGTTGCAATACTCCCATGGCCACCGAGGTGCTGATACAGTCCAACTTCATCTTGTTGAGGAAGTTTGACAATCCCTTCAATTGTCTGATGAAGATGATGGTCCTAATTCACCCACTGCCGAAGAGGCCAATATGATTTCCTTGTCACAATCTGCCACAGTGCATGTTGACGCTCTGAAAACTATCAGGTTTCTAGGCCATATTGGGGGAATGGAAATTCTGATACTGCTGGACTCTGGTAGTTCTGTGTCCTTCATTAGTTAGCGAGTGGTCGCTCACCTTCCCCAGTGTACACCAGTGTCCAAACCTTTGCTCGTGCAAGTGGCAAATGGTGGACAATTATCATGTGATCGAGAGCTGCTCAATACTACATGGTACCTCAATGATATGAGTTTTCTTCTACTTTAAAGGTATTGGACCTCAGTCATTATGACGTAATACTTGGTATGGATTGGCTATCACATTACAGCCCAATGTGTATTCACTGGTCTGCTAAGTGGCTAATTATTCCCTACAAAGGTTCTTCAATCAAGTTATGGGGAATGGGGGCTCCTGATGTTCAATGTGCGTCAATAGAAGTATGTGCTATTGAGACCCTTCCTGACAAAGATCAAACTCTGGTGCAACAGCTACCTCAGGAACTTCAACACCTATTGGGCACTTATGCTGATTTGTTTGAGGTCCCTCAAGGTTTACCACCGCAACGAGAATGTGATCATCGCATTCAGCTCATCGATGGAGCTCGTCCGGTACAGATGAGGCCTTACCGGTATGCGCCTGCCTTGAAAACTGAAATTGAAAACCAGGTGGTAGAGATGCTTCAGTCCAGAATTATCCAGTGTAGCAAGAGTGCATTCTCATCATCAATTATTTTTGTTAAGAAGAAGGACAATACCTATCGATTTTGTGTCGATTATCGACATCTCAATGCACTCACTGTGAAGACCAAGTTCCCTGTACCAATTATTGATGAATTCCTTGATGAGCTTCATGGAGCAGCATGGTTTTCCTCCTTGGACCTTCACGCAAGATTTCATTAGATTCGCATGGCACCGGAAGACCACCACAAAACAGCCTTTCAAACCCACCATGGCTATTTCGAGTTTAAGGTTATGGCATTTGGGTTGTCCGGAGCACCAACCACTTTCCAGGGAGCGATGAATCGTCGCTCTTGGGAATTCACCGAGAGCGCCGCGGCTAAAATTCACCGGACTGTCTGGTGTGCACCGGACTGTCCGGTGAGCCAACGGCGCCCGCGCCAACGGTCGACAGCGCGATCAGCGGGCGACACGTGGCCAGGGCCAACGGTCACTTGGTCGCACTGGACTGTCCGGTGTGCACCGAACAGTGTCCGGTGCGCCAAGGGGACCGAGGGCTCAACGGTCGGCTTCGCCAGAAAAGGAAAGAGATTAGGCACCGGACAAGGACTGTTCATGTTTGGTGGTGCACCGGACTGTCTAGTGCGCCACCAATAGAAGGCAAGAATTACCTTCCAAATGGATTTCTAACAGCTCCTAGCTGCCTTGGGGCTATAAAAGGGACCCCTAGGTGCATGGAGCACTACACCAAGCTTCCATTGAACATTCTAAGACACCTAGACTTTGCCACCATGCAATCGGATCATCGTGTTTGAGATTTGAGCATCTTTTGAGTTGTAAACTCCATGAGCCGTTTTTGTGTGCTCACGTCTTGACTTGCGTGTGATTGCTGCGATTCTTTCGTGTGTTTCTTTCCCTCCCTTACTCTTGTGCTTTTGTTGTGATCAACTTTGTAAGGGTGAGAGGCTCCAACCTGTGGAGATTCCTCACAAACGCGAAAATAACGATAAGGAAGAAAACCGTGGTATTCAAGTTGATCATTGGATCACTTGAAAGGGATTGAGTGCAACCCTCGTCCATTGGGACGCCACAATGTGGAAGTAGGCAAGTGTTATACTTGGCCGAACCACGAGATAAAATCACCGTGTCTCGTGTGTCGCTTTTCTCTATGATTGATTTCTTCTCAAGAGCTCTTGCTATAACAACTTGGTTTAATATAACTAACATTTCATAATCCGAGTTTGTGCTATTTAGTGTTGAATTTTGCAGGATCACCTATTCACCCCCTCTAGGTGCTCTCAACGAGACAAACCTATACAAATGGTGATCAACTTTAAAAATTAGTCCACAACTCATGACATATCATCAGAGTAGGACTTAAGCGGTCTAATATATGTAGCGGAACAAACCAGTGGTCCAATTACCACAAGCATAGTTGGAAAGCAGGCGTAGCTCTTACATGATCAACAACAAATAAGCAAGGATGAGTACTTAAGTACTCAACATCCCACCTTTACCCACAGAGTGGATTTATAAATACATGCATTGTGTTAGTGGAGCTCAGAGTATTTTGCAAAAAAAGCCATTTTGATGCAGGGTTGTTTTATCAAACGGTATATCTTTTCTAAAGTGTATTGTCTCCTAAAGGAGTAGAAAGTTTTTCATTATCAATTCAAATCCCCTAGCCTAAACCATTCAAGAATCTTGATAGTTTCCCACAGATTTTCATTTCCAAAACCAAAAGTAGCTACTGGACTTTCGGTCTACTATAGCTCACGGTTCGTCTAACGTACCTTGCCGAACCAATTTTAAAGCATTTTAGAAAACAGAACACTAATTGCTAGAATCATGCCATAACTTGTCCTTACCACTAGATACAGACTATTTGAGTAGATTTTTAATTCTGCATAGAGATGTACATTTTACCCACTAGTTCGGTTTCTACAATCTCAGTCCCATGAGACTCAAAACCAAAACCCATCCTTCTCTACATGGCTTTACCTTAGCAGTCATGCCAAGAGGAACCAGACCACCTTCTCACCCAAAAACCAAGACGGCAATGTTCCCCTTCCTTTCTCACCCGGTGCTCCCCAGCCACCGATAACCCTAGGGTTTAAGCCATGCAGTCTTGGACCGAGTGGCTGCCCATGCCACCTCAAGTGGATGTACTTTTGAGAGTTTAGGTAAGGAGTAATGATAAATCAATCCTTATGCGAGACGAGACAATCCACCTTGCTCACACCTATCCTGGTTGAGCCAACTTCCTTTTCCCAAATCATGGTAGTGACAGTGATAATTGTTCACTTTTTAGAGCAAGTCTCTTTCTATTTTGCAAACTCATGCCTTTTCCCAAATCTTTTGTAAAACAACTTGTAAAGAGTTTATGGATGTTTCATTTCGTGGTGTTGTTCTAAGGCAAGGTGGCTATATCATCATGTCTCTTAGCACCAAAATAACATAATGCGTATATAACAACGGGCTAAGGGACCGTGCTTGAAATATATGTATTTTATGCATCAAAGCCATTTAGTGAGCTTACCGTTTCTTTAACCGAAGAGCTCACATAACTGTCTTCTAGCCTTCATGCGATAGCACAAACGCCTCGATAACTATATAACATGAAAAAGCAAACACACAAACCAGTGCATATCAACAAATATTCATTATAGTGGTCAAGAATGGTGGCGGATGGTGAATAGAGTTTCAAGCGGAGTTTGTGTTGACGAAGTGGAGATGCTTACCTGAAGGGTATATCGAAGGTGAACCAACGTAGAAGTGTAGTCGGTAGGGTGCAGTAACTTAGTGTGCTGGGGTTTGCCTTGGCTTAAGGTGTTAAGGGTGTGGGGAGGGAGAAGATAGCAATCAGAGTGTATTCATAGTTAGTGTCCATATGACTTAGTGAGGTAGAGCTCATGGTTATGAGAATAGTGGCGAAGGAATCATCTGAATTGGAGTTCGGACATGGAATTCTATGTGGTACATGGAACAAGTATATTTTTTAGAGTTTTCTAGAATATGAATCGTGCTTAGAGGATGGCATGGTTGGATAGAGAATAATTTGATAGGACATATGAAATAAGAACTGTTGAAACCGTCGTTTGGATGGATGAGTTTTTGATTTTATATCCTTAGAAACTAGAGAAGAAAATGTAAAAAATAATATTATTGGAATATTCGAAAATTTGAATATTTGGAGATATTTGAAAAAAACAAAAGGTTTTTTGAGTGGAGTAACAAGAAATATTTTTAGGTTGTTCATGACAAAGGTTCGTGCCGGTGTTAATTGTTTTTGCCTATAGTGTCAAATGAGAAACAATGGCTAGACAAAACCTAGACATGTGGAACGTTACGATGTCATGGTCTGGACAGGTTGTGGTATCTTGACCCAAAGTTGCAATATAATTGATAGCATACTAATACAAACAAGGTCCACCTTTCTTTTTAAAAGCATGTCTAAAAAAACTCTAAGTTAAGCATGCTTAACTTGGAGAATTTTTAGAATGGGTGGCCGACCGAGAAGTTTCCATTAGAAGGAAATTCACAGCCACCAAAGTTCATATGATCGAGATATTGGCCAAACATGTTTTAGGTGAGCTAAAAAGAGAGAATTTTGGCAGCATCATGAATGAGAGAACAATGAATAGTTGGACGAACGAACGATTGGACGAGCCGTCGAAATTTTGGACGAACGAATGAACGAACGAACGATCCATGTGTTTATGTGAAGTGGGAGTGAGTGAGCGGGTAGCCATGGAATGGCTTGGGGTTGTCGCTTGCCCCTCTATTTATAGGCAAGACGGAGGATTAGTGGAAGATAAGCATGTGATTAGCTGGGAGTAACTATTATTTGCATGTAGTAATTCATTGTATGATAATAGGGGGCGTATGTATCCGCATGGGAATAAGTGGTGTAAGAGAAATTTACAAGAAAATATTTGTAGGGGTTCTAAAATAATTTAGAGAGTACTATAGGAGGAAAAAATATTTGGAGAAGTATCACAGTATTTTTGGGGAGAATTTGAAGAGAATCACTTGAAAAATATTTGTAGAATATTTAGGGACGAGACTTTTGGAGTGAGAAATATAGAGCATTATATTTTTTTTTTGTTGAGATCGATAGTGTGAAATGTTTACACGAACTGTACCCTACCTTGAGCCCTCGATAGGGCTCAGACTCCTGGCTTTGTTGGGTGGTCGCAGAGGACGGGCCGATGGTAATGTGTACCCGTGACCCGATATTCGATGGGTATTTACTCCATTAGGGTATGTATGTGGACTAAATATTCTACTCGTGGGTCTGTTATTGGGCAAAAATCTTCACCCAATGGATAAACGGGTATTAGAACGTTACACCTTCACCCATACCCGTTAACCCGTGGGTATAAAATATCCAATATAAACTTATCCGAAGCATGAACTTGGACTTTAGTCATCCAACTTTTTTACTATTTAACAACAATTTAATAACCATGTAATGGAACATGTAATGTGCTATGTAGTACTATCATAGTGTTACTACTTTATCCAATTATCTTTGGTGTGTTGAATGGATGGTTAAATGATGCTAGAAAATTTTATAATGGTATTTATATGGATATATTTGATATTTGTATAGTATAATATTTTGATAGTTGTTTAATTTTTGTGGGTACGGGTGACCTGATGGGTGACCCATACCCACATGGGTATGGGTATTGGGATAAATCCATACCCGCCAGTGTATATGGGTGATCTGGTAGGGTTATTTTTGTGTCGTGGGTATGGGTTACCTATTGCCATCTGTGGGACGGGGGCATGGCAAGGTTGGCTCTGCTTGCTGCCGCTGCAGCCAAAGCTCTCAGCTCAGAAAGGGTCGGTCGAGGTCGAGGCGAGGAGCAGGCTGCGATGTCGCTGGGCCACGGCCACGGCCCACGAGGGGGCCCCCTCTCACGCGTTTAGTTCCATTTCATCAGTGGCCTCAGGCCTGTGATCACGACGACGAGTGCGCAAAGTAGAGTGACCGTGCTGTAGCAGATTTTGAGGTACTACCAGAATCATTCCCGCAATCAAGCTGTTGCTGTTGTTGTTGTTTTCTCCGGTCTCCTTCCGTTGACATCATCATGAGCGACGAGACCTGATGCTGGTATAGCATAGTCGGAGGAGAGCTCGGTCAGTCAGTGCATCAACTATTTACTACACCACTTCTTTATCTGAAGAAACCACGTTATCAATTTTAGAAAGCTGCTTTCCGGCCTCGGATGCGCGCACAATCAAATTCCAGGTCGATACGGCCATGCGCAGAGAGTATTTGCCTGCAGGCTGCAGCTAGCATCAGCAAGAGCTGACGTCGAGGCAGGCAACCCAGACACCCAGCCATGGAAATGATCGGTATTTCTGTGAGCAAGTTGAGCGAAAGCTACGTTTGGCCGTACGAGGCGTCGAATGATCCATCGAGGGAACTGGTCGTTCTACACATTTTATCAACAGTAAAAATGCATCCCAATTTAGCATTGCTGTGTTAATTGGGTTTCCAAACTCTTAAAACAAGAAAAAACATATAGGGCATGTTTGGTTGTCTGGATGAGTGGGTCTGGCTCGTATCTAGGGAACCTGGCTCTTGGTAGCCTAGCTGAGACCATGCAATATCCCTACGTTTGGTTGTCTGTATGAGCTTAGCTTGGTCCATGCGAGATGATGTTTGGTTGCTTGCATAAATGCTTGATGCATGAGTTTAAAAGCTATAAAGTTAATCTGTTATTAGGAAAGACTAATTACATGTTAATCTATCATTAGGACTAATGGTCGCACCGGCAGAGCCTGAGAGCCAGGTCCAAGAGGAATCTTTGCATCCCACGAGCCAGGCTAAAGAGGTTGATCGGACAATCAAACAGAAGAAAGCTGCATCTCGTAAGCCTGGCCAGACTATATGCAGGCAACCAAACACATCCATACTGAAACTTGCCTAACGTATCGTCCAAAATCGGGACTGAGTACGCGCGTCGGTGGTATTTGACTTCTTGAACGGGTCAAACCCAATTTTAGATGGGTTTTAGGGTCGGCTAAGTTCCGATACTCGTTTCTTCTTCTTCTTCTGGTTTTAAGAGTTTGAAAAATCCATATACCACAGCATGCTAAATACTCATTTTCTTATTATACAGTAGTTATTAGTACCACAAAGAGTTTTCAGCCACGTCGACTGTCAGAGCTGGAAATTTCCATTCTTCCGATCGATTTGTTTAGCGGTGACTGTTTTTTTAAAATTATAGAGAGAAAAAGAGAGCTCAGAATACGTCTTCCTACGTGGCGTCTACGTGGGCGTACGCGACATCCAGCGGAGCTAGAAGTTCTCCTGGCCGGCTGGCCCGTGGCCCCCTGCGGGGCTGCGCCGCTATGCGCACCCGGCGACGCCCACACGAAATCCCCCGCTTCCCCTCTATTTATTTATTTATTTATTTATTTGTACACACCAATACGGCGATATAAAACAGGCGCAGCGCAGGAGTACCCTGCCTTCAGCGGCTCAGCCCCTTCTCCTCTCCCACCCCGCGCCTCGCCGGAGCTCGGCCGCCGCCTCCGCCGCCGCTGTCCGGTTCCGAAGCAGCAGACACCGACGCGTCCGCACATCCGTGGAATGCCCTCAGATACGCCGCCTCGCGCTGCGTCTTCCTGAGGGCTGAGGCCGAGGCTCCGACGCCGCCGAAGGCCGAACCCGTGCGTCCCACGGGTCCGGAGGAGGGAGAGGGAGGAGCGGCTGCTCGGCGGCCGCCGAGGAGGAGACTAGGGGATGGGGACCGCGAGGGGGTTGGCCCGCGTGCGGCGGGAGGCGCTCGCCGCGTGCATGACGTGCCCGCTTTGCCGGGGACTTCTCAGGGAGGCCACCGCCATAACCGTGTGCCTCCACACATGTGAGTTCCCTCTTCTCTCTCTCTCTCTCTCTCTCTATCTCTCTCCCTCCCTTGCGGCCCTGGCCGTCTCTGTCCCGTTCGTTCGTTCGAGCTATCTATCCGCGCCTGTCTCTACCCGCGCCGCCCCCCGCGTGGGCGCTCGTCTCCTCGCGTTCGCGTACGTCCTTCGTTTTGGTGTCGGATTTCTTCTTGTTCTCTCGTTCAGACTCCCCCGGCGATCGGGATGGTGTCCGATGCGAGTTCTTTGATCCTATCATCCTAGGGAGGGTGGCGAACGCGCCGCCTTTTTCGCTTGGATTGTGGTCGTGGCTTTCGTCGCGCGCGGTCGCCCGTGGTGGCCACCTCGCGCCGCGTTCGCGTGTGCTTCCCCGTGGCAAGCGTCGCTGTTGGAGACTAGGAGCTCAGCGAGAGTCGGGATTTCATGCCCGGCGCCCCCGGGGATGATTCTTCCCACGTCGCTGTGCATTGCATCTAGTGTTTCCTCTGCTTGTTCTTGACGATCCCGAGGTGTCCCGTGGCGCCTCTTGATCTGCACGAGGTCTAAAAGGCGTGGGCTTTCTACTGAACCGCGTCTGCTTTGTCCACGCGGAGCTACGCGACAGTTGCCGCGGGAGCTACCCGGGACGCCCCCGCCCGCGCTCCCGTCTACGGCACGGTCGCGCTCGGTTTTTCGCCGCTGCCATGTCCTTTATCCCGTTCTAGTGTGCTCAGTTCTTGCTCTGCCCGTCTGCCGAGTTGGCTAATGCTGCGAAGCGGCAGCGCTCAGGCGGCTCCCAGTTTCCATCATCAAGCCGCTGCAGCCTGCAGGTTATTCACAGTCTTAACTCGGAACAATCGCTGGGATGAGTGCCGCAAGTTATCCTGGGCCTGAGCAGACCCTCGGCGCCTCGGCGGTGACCGCCGGTGCCACTCATCCTCGTGCCTCTGTCTCCCATCCGCGATTTCTGACGGGGTCATTGAACAACTTTCCGTGCATGAACGCTTGCGGACCGCGGAGCTTTTAGTGCTATGGGAAAAGGCTGTAAAGGGCAGGCACTTGTTGCAGATGTAATAATGTATGGGAATAATGCATCGAGGCATTCTAGTAGTTTCCTGTGAGTTCGGTAATGGTCAGGAAGTTTAAGGGTGCAACTGTAGCCTGCTTCTGATCAGAAACGTGGTCTCCGACAAGCTGGAGACCTCATGCTTAGTATTGATAGAATGGGAATTGGAATTCAGTTGGATGTTGTGATTGTGTACTGCCTTCTAGTAGTTATTTGTTGAGGGAGCTGGGACTTGTATAAGGAAATTACTTTAGTGCTCATGCTATATGGTTTGATATGCAGTTCTGCAGCATTCTTGATCGATAAAACATTTCTTAGTTCTGTTGAATATCAAGTCAGGCAGTGCTGCTGCACCATAGGTGTAGCTTAGATGTCAACCATGCAGCATAGTGCACCACATATCCTTGTAGGATCAGAGACCAAAGGGAACACTTCACTGGGCAGGAGCTTGCAGAGTTTGTGCCAAATATTGCAAGTTACTAGTTGATGTGAAAGAAGTTCACACGTTGTCGTTACCGTCACCGGTTGTTTTAAACCTCTTTCTGAATCCGGCTTGCTTGTCTTATTAGAGTTTCTCCTGTTACTATATCTTTGACAGTTTGTCGGGAGTGCATTTTGGAGAAAATAAATGATGAGGAAATTGACTGCTGCCCAGTATGCAACATTGATCTTGGCTGCGATCCTGAAGAGAAACTCAGGTGAATTAGTTGTTCTAACTTTTGAGTTTCTTCTGTAAAACATAGTTTCTACTTTCTGCTCACCCCGTTCTGGCAATGCCTTCTGCATCCATTTTTTTGTACAAGTGCAACCGTGAAGATGAAGCATTAATATGATCTATGGTGTGAAGTCCTATACATCTATGGAGACTTCTCTGAGAAACTCAGCCAGTAATGGCACCAAGATATAGGGATGGTCAAAGTGCAGAGAGGATTACAGAGATTATCATAATGGATAAAACCCATATGTAGTGCATCTGCCTAGGATATCTGCAATTCAGAGTTTCAGACAAGTGAACTCTATCATAAATATAGTTTGGCCTTTTAGGTTTAGCGGTTAAAATACTTGGAATATAAACATTAACTTTCCCTCTACACTGCCATTTCCTTTTTAATCACATATTCACAAATCGCATTTATTGAAGCAGTGTTTAGTCCATGTTCTATTAATAGTTTTACAATGATATGCTCTATTTTTGACATATTATATCTGATTGAAAATATTTTCTTACGATTATCACTTTAGGGAGGACATAAGCTTGTAATAAACCTTTACGGATCATGCCTTTTAATTTGACAAAAGTAGGAGAAACCGGCCTCTCTCATGCTCCACCACCTAGGCACCTATGTTTTGCATTGTAGTTCTTTTTTGACTACTTTTTTGCCTCAAGTACCCGTTTTTTAATGTGTGAAACAGAATTTTCGGCCAATGTGCTGCAGCTTCTTATTTATGTCTCGTGCATCGACTAATGAACGATGGATTCATGCTACCTAACCGTGATCATTTCTTTGTTTGAAGGCCTGACCACAACCTGCAAGATATCAGAAATAAGGTATTTCCAATTAAAAAGTTAAATGTTGATTCTCCAAAGGCTCTAACAACATTGCCAGCAAAGAGAAAACAGAGGTCCATTTCTTCCTTGGTGGTTGACACTCCAAGCGTAGTAAAGCAGACTGGTTTGACTGGAAAGAGAACCAAAGCTAAAAGAAGGGCAGCAGCTTCTCTTGCAACTTCTCCCGTTAATAATGGAACCATGAAATTATCAAGTAAATCTGAAAATGGGGATCGGAAGACTGATAAAAGCTCTGCATCACAATCTACCAAGGCGGCAACAAGTGCAAACAAAACTGAAAATCAAGATCAAAAGAAGACCAAGAAAATTTCGGCAAAACAGTCAACCAGGGCAGCAACACCAGCAAAGAAAAAACAGGTAAATGTGAAGAACCATCTGACATTTGTAACATCACAATTTTATGTCAAAGTTCTGTATGGATTCTCTTGTAAAAATGGCTTGTTCTCATACATCATTATGCTGCAAAACAGCGAAATACAGATGCACAAGTTTCAAGTAAGCCATCTTCCGAAAATAGAAAGAACAGCAAGACAGCTGACAAAGATGGGCTCCGTAAATCTTCAAAAGTACCTAGGTCAACTCCCAAAATCCATGCCGTCAATGAAGAGCAAATAAAAGAGAAAGAGGGTGAACCCCCTACAAGGAAAGGAGAAGCAGACAACAAAGTGGTTAATCCTGGGACAAGTGTGAGAGAACATTCAAATAACTCAAATCTTAAAGAGAAAAATGATGGCACTTCTCCAGAACCTTCACCACTGAAAGATAAAACAGCAACAGAAGATGATTCATACCGAGGATCGCTGGGTAGTGCAAAAGGCTTGCATGGTCCAGTAACTACTCCGGTGTGGTTCTCATTAATTTCTTTGCCTAACCAGTAAGTATTCATAGTGAACTGTTGCTTTCTTAAAATCTGAGTAAACTCTTTAAAAAATACTCCCTCCGTTCTTTTTTTATTTGTCGCCGATTAGTTCAAAAATGAACTAGCGGGCGACAAATATTCGAGAACGGAGATAGTAGTATTCATGGTGATTGTGATGATAATCTTATGTCATTTTCTGATTTTTAAGTCAAATGCAAACTGGTTTTCAGGAAAGAAGATCCACAACTGCCTCAGTTACCAAAGACTTACATGAGAATCAAGTGAGTTCCATTTAGTCCTGTAATTTATTTTGACTCTTGCCATGCTCGGAAGCTCTTGTGTATATTTAAGAGTGGTCCAATTCTTTGCCCGATTAGTCCGCTCCAGGCTGCTCAACGTAGTGTGATGCTCATAATATTTCCTCTCAGACTACATGACTGTAGTAATGTTACAATCCCGGCATCTCCTGATTAGTTCAAGCTCTGGTATTTTGTTCAGCGTACCATGATGTTTTTTTCTCGAACGACGTAGGAGAGCTGCGTGTTCAGCGTACCATGATGTACATATCTTAGGAACTTCTTTGGGCCATTCCAACTTGTTTTCTGCATTGGGAGTTATTTTTCTCAATACTAGCATGTGTTCTGTTCCCTGACATTTAATTCCTTTCTTCGGTTTACGTTTTGTCATTGTTTCAGAGACTGCAGTTTGCAGATTTCCTCGATACAGAGGTACATCATGAAGAAACTGGATCTAGCTAATGAAAATGAGGTGATTTGCTCAGATGTTGGTACACTCCATTTTTTTTTGACAATGTACACTTCCATTTTTGTTATTAATCAAAATAAATAAAAAAACTGAGCTGGCCACTTATTGACTTGTTTTAGAGTACCGGATCTGACATAGACAATTAGACAGCAACCATGCAAATGTGAAAGACCACTAGCAATACATTTAGTTAGTTTCAGAGTTAGCCCTGCTGTGGATAGAGCCACAAGATTCGCATGGCGAATCGTGTTCTCCTGTCGGCTGGAAATTTAACCTTTTTGTCACCTATTTCACATTCCTTCTGCGTATCAACTTCAGTTGGAAATCTCCTAGAGAAAAGCTCCCTGTAACCATGGACTGATGGCATCCATATACTTGAACGCCTTAGTATCTTTCTGTTCTTCTTCGCACTAATGCTTTGAGTTCGTGCACAGAAGGCGCTAATAATTCTGCTGTAGATGGCAGGTATTCTGATTGATTCCATCCTTTTTTTTCTGATCCCTGTTCTTCTCCAATCCAACTGCAGGTGGAGATCATCTGCCATGGCGAACCGATATGCCCCTCGAGCACGCTGCGTGGGCTGATGGAGCTGTGGCATCGTAGACAGCCGACTGAGCCCGTGGAGGCGTCGGTGGGTGCGCCAGCCGAGGAGTTCGTCATGGTGCTGGGCTACCGCCGCCGCCGCCAACCCGGCACCACCGTCGCCGTGCCTCCAGAGCTGCCCTCCTGATCAGGTCGGCAAGGTTGACTGCACCGCCGTGGAGCCTCAACTGCACTGCTCCGCTCGCTGTCGTCCAATCCCCAGTCAGTCTAGCCGTTTAGGATGGAACAGAGGAAAGAAATTACTCCTACAGTTTTTTTTACACATTTCTTAGACTTTCTTTTGGATCGTACTCGTTTCTTAAACTTTTGTAAAGATAGATAGAGAGGGGGGGAAAGAAGTTAGTGTACCAGAAGTCTGTGGCAAATGATTAAGCACCTTAAACCATCGTGTTTACCCTTAACGATATTTCTGAGGGGGAAAAGCTACAGGAAACTGCAGCGCCGTGCCCGTGATTCTTCTTTCGCCCATTGGCCATTGCCGTGCCGGGCAGCACACAGTGTCTGCTACAGCTACAGGAAAGGGGCGAAGTCTGAGAGGGCTGCTGGTGTCTCGCCGTCTCCGACTGTTTCTGTCTCGTAGTGGTCTCTGGCCGGCTGTTTCTGTCTCGTAGTGGTCTCCTGGTCCTTGCCCCGTTGGTTTGACTTTGAACGGTAACTGTCTCTACGGTCTACGCCTACGGCGACGGCAAAGCATAGCCTGCTGGCTGCTGCACAGCACAACACAGCTTGCCGATCAGGCTGGCACGCGTGCAGCAGAAACGCTTCACGAGCTTTTGAGCTTGAGCTCCACGCTTCACGTCATGCCTGGAGCCCTGGACTGTCCCCTCCCCTCGACTCCGAGCCCTGGATTGCCTCCCGTTGCTGACGCCTGACGAGCAGCCGGGCCCAGCGAAAGGACGTGCGTGCCTGCGAAAATCTTCAGGCTATCCACAGCGGTTCCCTCTAAATTTTTCTCCCTATATCACTTTTTTACGTCACATCATCAACATTTCACCCCCTATTTTTTCATCTCCCGCAGCGGTTACCCCTAAATACTCCCCCTATACCCCACTACAACTATAAAATATCATTATCCAACCAGCGGTTCCCTCTAAATTTTTCTCCCTATATCACTTTTTTGCGTCACATCATCAACATTTCACCCCCTATTTTTTCATCTCCCGCAGCGGTTACCCCTAAATACTCCCCTATACCCCACTACAACTATAAAATATCATTATCCAACCCTATTCATCATCTATTACCATTTTTTCTTCACCTATTAAAAACCCACTGTACAAATGAACAGTGAATATGGGGTCCGAGGACTCACGCTGCAGCCAGCGGAGTCCTGTTCACGCTGCAGCCAGCGGAGTCCTGCAGCCAGCCTCACTTCGCTTCCAAGAAAGCGAGGCAGAGACAAGCAAAGCCGGCGCCGCGGTGTTGACTTTGACCATGAGTGCTGTTCAACGTCACTCGATGGTTAGCATAGGCCCGGATAGCTACCAAAATTACCTTCAGTGGATTTAAACAACTTTTTAATAGCCCGGCTCTGGCTGCGAACAGCAAACTGATTTCTAAGCTGAGAAACATCACATTTTCTAACTGTCGTCCTGGCAACAGTTGTTTCATAGGCTAACATAGTAACATTTGCTCCAGCAAACCACAGGACACAGAGAGGAGTATAACTCGTGTAGATTCAGCAAAACCAGTACAACAGAGTTGCAGGTAGAGATCGAAACATCAGAGCATTCAGGCGATAGAGAGACTACAGAGAGATCAGCAAATTGACAAGAAATGAATATCATCTGAAAAATGAAATACCACACCCTCTGCCTCTGGATTATGCAGAAGGAACACGGAGATTTTTTTGACCTCTCTGTGCTGTTCAAAAATAGATAACTGTCACAGCAAAATGTCACCAAAACCGATGGTATAGTTAACTGCTACAGTGCATAAGAGTGAATGAATACTCATTCGAAACAGATCGAACACCACCATTCGAAACAGCAATTGAATCCAGTTTCACCAGAAATACAGAAAAAAGCTTGACATTTCACACGCCCACAACCAATATTAGACATCGTGATGGTAATTACAAGGAAGATTGCTAATATCTGCAAGCAATAGCATCAAGATCGCTGAACTGCATGAAGGCTGCATGCAAACCATGAGGAACACACCACGCCCAGCTGCGCGAATCAACCAATGCGAACATAGGTGGGCAACATGGGCCCGGCGGCGCTCATGCCAGCTGCCACCAGGCCGTCCCCGGCGGCCTCCTGCTCCGTGAGGAAGAGGTCGTCGGTGGTCCTGAGCGCGGCGTGGGCGCTGACCAGCGCGCCCCCGATCATGACGGAGCCCACCACGTTCCAGCCGACGCTGGTGAAGAGCATGGCGATGACGGTGACCCCGCAGAGCGCGGCGAGCACGGAGCCGTCGTCGAACTCCATCCCCAGGACCCTGAGCGGCTGCCCGCCCTGCGCGGGCCGCGCGAAGTAGAGGAAGAACCAGGCGGCGCAGAGGAAGAGGAGCACGAAGAGCGTGCCGGGGTGCCAGAGCAGCGAGGCCGCCACGACGGCGAGCACGGCCAGCGCGTAGTTGGCGCGGAAGTAGGCGGTGTTGCGGCGCATCCGGGCGATCGCCTCCCCGAGCGACGGCGGCTTGGAGAAGGCCGGCGCGCGGAAGACCTCGCCCCACGGCCGGCGCGCCGCGATGAGCACCTGCCCCTGCTCGCGGAGCCGCGTCACGAGCTCGCCCGCCTTGGCCAGCGGCGAGGGCAGCGCCGTGGGGTCCTCGACCGGGGCGTGGGTGGAGACTCGCGGCGGGAGACGGCTGGGGTTGGGATACGCCGACGGGGGCGCCGGGTAGGTGGGGATCTTGGAGTAGCCGGCGCTGCCGCCGGAGGAGGCGGGCGCAGGATAGGTGTATCCGCCGCCGTGGGCGGGCGCGACGTAGGAGGCGCCTGAGCCGTACATGGCGGCGGAGGAGACGGGCGCTACGTAGGCGGCGCCTGAGACGTACGTGGCGGCGGGAGAAGAGGGCTGGGCGGCGGCGGAGTTGCGCATGGTCTCGGGGAGATCGGATTTGCAGGAGGGAGGAGAGGTTGGGGAAAGGTAGGAAGAAGAACAGGACGCGCCCACGGCCCACGCACGCTTCGCTGGTACAGAGAGTCCTTGGTTTCTTTTTCCTTTTTACCCACGACGAACCCGAGAGAAATGAGAATGGTTGCGCGGCGCCGCTTCGCTGGAAAGTTGGTTGGAACGGGCTCCCTATTTGATTCGTGGGGAGGAACTGGTTTTGCTTGCTGGCAAAGCACCCCAGACCGTGTTGACGTCATGCTTAACCAGTATTGGCAATAAAGGATATATTTTAGTTTTGTTTAATTTACTGTTTAAATTATTAAAATGGATAACGGGAACAAAAGAAAATCTCTATATATATAAAGGACAGAAACATTCTCGTATCGTTTAGAGGACGTTAGAGTGATCTAACATAAGAAAAATCTTCTCTAAATATAAGATAGAGAAGAATTTACTATTCCTTGCTGGAGACAGTCTAGACAATCCTAGCCAACAAAGTAAAAGGAGATGCGCCATCTCTTCATCTTGATTTGAACCACATAGCTACTCCTTAAGTCAATTCATATTCTTCACAACTTTTTATATATGGACTTGTATATGAAGATAAATCTTATACGATACTTGCAAGTTTTAATGATGTACAAAACCGTATAGTCCATTATTTTTCGAGCTTCAAGCTATTTAGAGAACAAAGAGTTCTTGTGATGAAAATGCCTTCAAGACATAGACTAGCAAGTGTGTTTGCAATTTTTGTAATTTATTCTACAGATAAAATATTGTTACTGTTTTTTATATATTTTGAGAATAATAACAGTGCAAAGATAGGCAGTTATTTACACGCATCCTTATCCGTATACATGCAAAAGCACTTCTAAGAGGTTGTGCATACTTCATTCTCTGGTGTTCACGGAGAAATACAACAATTGTCATGTTTGAAAAAAGAAGAAAGAAGGACATGCAGCAGCTTCAAATACCAAAAGCTAATCCAAGTCTAGTTTCTAGTAATGTGTCATAACTTTGACATATCCCGCTCTTAAAGAGATGAATCCATATGTTATTTTCTATTATCTAAAAAATATAAAAAAGAATCTACTTCATTTGTCTCAATTGATAATTCGTTTGACTTTTTCACCAAGTTTGACCCGCTCGTTTTATTTAATTTTTTGGAAAAAAAGAAAAATTTCAAGTCATACTTAAAGTATATTATATGCTAAACAATATTACAGTGAAAATTGATAATAATTATGATTTTTTGAATAAAAGGAGCCGGTCAGATTTGAAGTTAAAAAGTCAAATAAATTATAAATTAGAACGGAGGGAGTAATACACTTCAATTCCTCGATAGAAATGTATTACAAATGGCTTCGCCTCCATTCCATCAACACAAGTAACCACATGTTTGTAAACGAATGTCAAATGGTATACTAAGTGAAAGTCGCCTAGAGGGGGGTGAATAGGGCGAATCTGAAATTTATAAACTTAAGCACAACTACAAGCCGGGTTAGCGTTAGAAATATGAACGAGTCCGAGAGAGAGGGTGAAAAACAAATCGCAAGCAAATAAAGGGTGAGACACAAGGATTTGTTTTACCGAAGTTCAGTTTTTGCAAACCTACTCCCCGTTGAGGTGGTCACAAAGACTATGTCTCTTTCAACCCTTTCCCTCTCTCAAACGGTCACTTAGACCGAGTGAGCTTCTCTTCTCAATCAAACGGGACACAAAGTCCCCGCAAGGATCACCACACAATTGGTGTCTCTTGCCTCGGTTACAATTGAGTTGATCACAAGAAAGAATGAGAAAAAGAAGCAATCCAAGCGCAAGAGCTCAAATGAACACAAGTCACTCTCTCACAAGTCACTATTTGATTTGGAATGAACTAAGGACTTGGGAGAGGATTTGATCTCTTTGGTGTGTCTTGTATTGAATGCTATAGCTCTTGTAAGGTGTGGGAAGTCAGAAAACTTGAATACAATGAATGGTGGGTGGTTGGGGGTATTTATAGCCCCAACCACCAAACCAGTCGTTTGGTGAAGGCTGCTGTCGCATGGCGCACCGGACAGTCCGGTGCGCCACCGGACACTGTCCGGTGCGCCTGCCACGTCACCCAGCCGTTGGATTCTGACCGTTGGAGCTTCTGTCTTCTAGGCCACCGGACAGTGTCCGGTGGTGCACCGGACATGCACTGTTCACTGTTTCGGTGTGCCATCTGGCTCTGCTCTGACTCTGGTGCGCACTGTAACGCATTTAATGCCTTCTGCAGACGACCGTTGGCGCGAAGAAGCCGTTGCTCCGCTGGCACACCGGACAGTCCGGTGCGCCACCGGACACTGTCCGGTGCTCCACCGAGAATTCCCGAAGGTGAGCAGTTCGGAGTTGGAGTCCCTGGTGCACCGGACACTGTCCGGTGGCACACCGGACAGTCCGGTGCGCCAGACTAGGGCACACTTCGGCTGACTTTAGCTCTCAATATTTGAATCCTTTCTCGGTCTTTTTATTGGTCTGTTGTGAACCTTTGGCACCTGTAGAACTCATAATCTAGATCAAACTAGTTAGTCCAATTATTTGTGTTGGGCAATTCAACCACCAAAATCAATTAGGAAAAGGTGTAAGCCTATTTCCCTTTCAATCTCCCCCTTTTGGTGATTGATGCCAACACAAACCAAAGCAAATATAGAAGTGCATAATTGAACTAGTTTGCAGAATGTAAGTGCAAAGGTTACTTAGAATTGAACCAATAAATTCTCATAAGATGCGCATGGATTGATTTCTTTATTTTTAACATTTTGGACCACGCTTGCACCACATGTTTTTGCAAGTTCTTTTGTAAATTCTTTTCAAGGTCCTTTTGCAAATAGTCAAAGGTAAATGAATAAGATTTTGAGAAGCATTTTCAAGATTTGAAATTTTCTCCCCCTGTTTCAAATGCTTTTTCTTTGGCTAAACAAAACTCCCCCTTAATTAAATCCTCCTCTTAGTGTTCAAGAGGGTTTTAGATATTAGTTTTGAAAGGGTTGTACCAATTTGAAATTCTATCAAAAGTAAGATACCGATTGAAAAAACCATCAATTGAAAAATCTTTCCTTAACTCAATTTTTTTGAAAATTGGTGGTGGTGCGGTCCTTTTGCTTTGGGCTAATACTTTCTCCCCCTTTGGCATGAATCGCCAAAAACGGATGCTAGAGTGAAATATAAGCCCTTGTACTTTCTCTCCCTATGGTAAATAACGTAAGAGTGAAGATTATACCAAAGTTGAAGAGTTGCATGGAGCGACGGCGAAGGGTGAGTAATTTGATGGAGTGGAGTGGAAGCCTTTGTCTTCGCTGAAGACTCAAATTTCCCTTCAATTTATGACTTAGCATGAAATGTACTTGAAAAACACATTAGTCATAGCACATGAAAGAAATATGGTCAAAGGTATATTCTTGAGCTATGTGTGCAAAACATTAAAAGAAATTCCGAGAATCAAGAATATTTAGCTCATGCCTAAGTTTGTTAAATGTTTGTTCATCTAGTGGCTTGGTAAAGATATCGGCTAATTGTTCTTTAGTGTTAATATATGCAATCTCGATATCCCCCTTTTGTTGGTGATCCCTTAGAAAATGATACCGAATGACTATGTGTTTAGTGCGGCTATGTTCAACGGGATTATCCGCCATGCGGATTGCACTCTCATTATCACATAGAAGAGGAACTTTGGTTAATTTGTAACCATAGTCCCTAAGGGTTTGCCTCATCAAAAGTAATTGCGCGCAACAATGGCCTGCGACAATATACTCGGCCTCAGCGGTAGAAAGAGCTACAGAATTTTGTTTCTTTGAAGCCCAAGACACCAGAGACCTTCCCAAGAACTGGCAAGTCCCCGATGTGCTCTTTCTATTAATTTTACACCCCGCCCAATCGGCATCGAATAACCAATTAAATCAGATGTGGATCCCCTAGGGTACCAAAGGCCAAACTTAGGAGCATAAACTAAATATCTCAAGATTCGTTTTACGGCCCTAAGGTGAGCTTCCTTAGGATCGGCTTGGAATCTTGCACACATGCATACGGAAAGCATAATATCCGGTTAAGATGCATGAAAGTCGCCTAGAGGGGGGGTGAATAGGGCGAAACTGAAATTCTCAAAATAATCACAACTACAAGCCGGGTTAGCGTTAGAAATATAATTGAGTCCGCGAGAGAGGGTGCAAAACAAATCGCAAGCAAATAAGAGGTGTGACACGCGGATTTGTTTTACCGAGGTTCGGTTCTCGCAAACCTACTCCCCGTTGAGGTGGTCACAAAGACCGGATATCTTTCAACCCTTTCCCTCTCTCAAACGGTCCCTCGGACCGAGTGAGCTTTTCTTCTCAATCACTTGGAACACAAAGTTCCCACAAGGACCACCACAAGATTGGTGTCTCTTGCCTCAATTACAAGTGAGTTTGATCGCAATGAAGAATCAAAGAAAGAAGAAAGCAATCCAAGTGCAAGAGCTCGAAAGAACACAAGCAAATCTCTCTCTCTAATCACTAGGGCGTTGTGTGGAGTTTGGAGAGGATTTGATCACTTGGGTGTGTCTAGAATTGAATGCTAGAGCTCTTGTAAGTAGTTGAAGTAGGAAAACTTGGATGACTTGAATGTGGGGTGGTTGGGGGTATTTATAGCCCCAACCACCAAACTAGCCGTTTGGTGGTGGCTGACTGTCGTATGGTGCACCGGACAGTCCGGTGCGCCAGCCACGTCACCAGGCCGTTGGGATTCGACCGTTGGAGCTTCTGACTTCTGGACCCGCCTGGCTGTCCGGTGTACACCGGACAAGTACTGTAGATTGTCCGGTGCACCGTCTCGCGCGTGCCTGACTTCTGCGCGCTTCTGGCGCGTATTAAATGCGCCTGCAGGTGACCGTTGGCGCGAAGTAGTCGTTGCTCTGCTGGTTCACCGGACAGTCCGGTGTACACAGGACATGTCCGGTGAATTATAGCGGAGCAAATTCCCGAAGCTGGCGAGTTCCAGAGCCGCTCTTCCTTGGGGCACCGGACACTGTCCGGTGTACACCGGACAGTCCGGTGAATTATAGCGGAGCGCCTCTGGATTTTCCCGAAGGTGAAGAGTTCAGCGTGAAGTCCCCTGGTGCACTGGACACTGTCCGGTGGCACACCGGACAGTCCGGTGCGCCAGACCAGAGGTGCCTTCGGTTATCCCTTGCTCTCTTTGTTGAACCCCATACTTGGTCTTTTTATTGGCTAAGTATGAACCTTTGACACCTGTATAACTTATACACTAGAGCAAACTAGTTAGTCCAATTTATTTGTGTTGGGCAATTCAACCACCAAAATCATTTAGGAAATAGGTGTAAGCCTAATTCCCTTTCAATCTCCCCATTTTGGTGATTGATGCCAACACAAACCAAAGCAAATATAGAAGTGCATAATTGAACTAGTTTGCATAATGTAAGTGCAAAGGTTGCTTGGAATTGAGCCAATATAAATACTTATAAGATATGCATGGATTGTTTCTTCAATTTTTGACATTTTGGACCACGCTTGCACCACATGTTTTGTTTTTGCAAATTCTTTTGTAAATCCTCTTCAAAGTTCTTTTGCAAATAGTCAAAGGTAAATGAATAAGATTTTGCGAAGC
Source organism: Zea luxurians (assembly GCA_029449295.1). NCBI lineage: Eukaryota > Viridiplantae > Streptophyta > Magnoliopsida > Poales > Poaceae > Zea > Zea luxurians. The sequence continues at coordinate 39,632,696 of JAOPSE010000026.1, forward strand.
ATTTTCAAGATTTGAAATTTTCTCCCCCTGTTTCAAATGTTTTTCCTTTGACTAAAACAAAACTCCCCCTAAATAAAATTCTCCTCTTAGTGTTCAAGAGGGTTTTGATATATCAATTTTGAAATGCTACTTTCTCCCCCTTTTGAACATAATAAGATACCAATTTTAAATTTATCAATTGAGAATCATACCAATGTAAAAACTCTTTTTAAAATTAGGTGGTGGTGCGGGCGGTCCTTTTGCTTTGGGCTAATACTTTCTCCCCCTTTGGCATGAATCGCCAAAAACGGAGTCATTAGAGCCCTTAGAATTACTCTCTCCCCCTTTGGTCATAAATAAATGAGTGAAGATTATACCAAAGACGGAGTCCTTTTGCTTGGGACTTATGCTCTCTTCCTCAAAGATGGAGAGTTGCCCGGAGCGACGGCGAAGGATGAGTTACGAAGTGGAAGCCTTTGTCTTCGCCGAAGACTCCAATTTCCTTTCAATACACCTATGACTTGGTTGGAAATAGACTTGAAAACACATTAGTCATAGCATATGAAAGAGACATGATCAAAGGTATATAAATGAGCTATGTGTGTAAATCAACAAAAGAAGTTCCTAGAATCAAGAATATTTAGCTCATGCCTAAGTTTGTTAAAAGTTTGTTCATCTAGTGGCTTGGTAAAGATATCGGCTAATTGATCTTTAGTATTAATATATGAAATCTCGATATCTCCCTTTTGTTGGTGATCCCTTAGAAAATGATACTGAATGGCTATGTGTTTAGTGCGGCTATGCTCAACGGGATTATCCGCCATGCGGATTGCACTCTCATTATCACATAGAAGAGGGACTTTGGTTAATTTGTAACCATAGTCCCTAAGGGTTTGCCTCATCCAAAGTAGTTGCGCGCAACAATGACCTGCGGCGATATACTCGGCTTCGGCGGTAGAAAGAGCTACAGAATTTTGCTTCTTTGAAGCCCACGACACCAAGGATCTTCCCAAGAACTGGCAAGTCCCCGATGTGCTCTTTCTATTGATTTTACACCCCCGCCCAATCGGCATCCGAATAACCAATCAAATCAAAAGTGGATCCCCTAGGATACCAAAGCCCAAACTTAGGAGTATAAACCAAATATCTCAAGATTCGTTTTACGGCCGTAAGGTGAGCTTCCTTAGGGTCAGCTTGGAATCTTGCACACATGCATACGGAAAGCATAATATCCGATCGAGATGCACATAAATATAGCAAAGAGCCTATCATCGACCGGTATACCTTTTGATCGACGGATTTACCTCCCTCGTCGAGGTCGAGATGCCCATTGGTTCCCATGGGTGTCTTGATGGGTTTGGCATCCTTCATCCCAAAGTTGCTTAGAATATCTTGAGTATACTTCGTTTGGCTGAGGAAGGTGCCTCTTGGAGTTGCTTTACTTGAAATCCTAAGAAATACTTCAACTCCCCCATCATAGACATCTCGAATTTTTGTGTCATGATCCTACTACATTCTTCACATGTAGACTCGTTAGTAGACCCAAATATAATATCATCAACATAAATTTGGCATACAAACAAGTCATTTTCAAGAGTTTTAGTGAATAAAGTAGGATCGGCCTTTCCGACTTTGAATCCATTAGTGATAAGGAAATCCCTAAGGCATTCATACCATGATCTTGGGGCTTGCTTAAGCCCATAAAGCGCCTTAGAGAGTTTATACACATGGTTAGGGTACTCACTATCTTCAAAGCCGGGAGGTTGCTCAACATAGACCTCTTCTTTGATTGGTCCATTAAGGAAAGCACTCTTCACGTCCATTTGATAAAGCTTAAAGCCATGGTAAGTAGCATAGGCCAATAATATACGAATTGACTCAAGCCTAGCTACGGGTGCATAGGTTTCACCGAAATCCAAACCTTCGACTTGGGAGTATCCCTTGGCCACAAGTCGAGCTTTGTTCCTTGTCACCACACCATGCTCATCTTGCTTGTTGCGGAAAACCCACTTGGTTCCTACAACATTTTGGTTAGGACGTGGAACTAAATGTCATACCTCATTCCTAGTGAAGTTGTTGAGCTCCTCTTGCATTGCCACCACCCAATCCGAATCTTGAAGTGTTTCCTCTATCCTGTGTGGCTCAACAGAGGAAACAAAAGAGTAATGCTCACAAAAATGTGCAACCCGAGATCTAGTGGTTACCCCCTTATGAATGTCGCCGAGGATGGTGTCGACGGGGTGATCTCGTTGGATTGCTTGGTGGACTCTTGGGTGTGGCGACCTTTGCTCTTCATCCTCCTTGTCTTGCTCATTTGCATCTCCCCCTTGATTATTGCCGTCATCTTGAGGTGACTCATTTGCTTGATCTTCTCCTTCATCAACTTGAGCATCATCCGCATTTTGAGTCGGTGGAGATGCTTGCGTGGAGGAGGATGGTTGATCTTGTGAATTTGGAGGCTCTTCGGATTCCTTAGGACACACATCCCCAATGGACATGTTCCTTAGCGCGATGCACGGAGCCTCTTCAATACCTATCTCATCAAGATCAACTTGCTCTACTTGAGAGCCGTTAGTCTCATCAAACACAACGTCACAAGAAACTTCAACTTGTCCAGAGGACTTGTTAAAGACTCTATATGCCCTTGTGTTTGAATCATATCCTAGTAAAAAGCCTTCTACAGTCTTAGGAGCAAATTTAGATTTTCTACCTCTTTTAACAAGAATAAAGCATTTGCTACCAAAGACTCTAAAATATGAAATATTGCGCTTTTTACCGGTTAGGAGTTCATAAGATGTCTTCTTGAGGATTCGGTGTAGATATAACCGGTTGATGGCGTAGCAGGCGGTGTTGACCGCCTCGGCCCAAAACCGATCCGAAGTCTTGTACTCATCAAGCATGGTTCTTGCCATGTCCAAAAGAGTTCTATTCTTCCTTTCCACTACACCATTTTGTCGTGGGGTGTAGGGAGAAGAGAACTCATGCTTGATGCCCTCCTCCTCAAGGAAGCCTTCAATTTGTGAGTTCTTGAACTCCGTCCCGTTGTCACTTCTAATTTTCTTAATCCTTAAGCCGAACTCATTTTGAGCCTGTCTCAAGAATCCCTTTAAGGTCTCTTGGGTATGAGATTTTTCCTGCAAAAAGAACACCCAAGTGAAGCGAGAATAATCATCCACAATTACTAGACAGTACTTACTCTCGTCGATGCTTATGTAAGCAATCGGGCCGAATAGATCCATGTGTAGGAGCTCCAGTGGCCTGTCAGTCGTCATGATGTTCTTGTGTGGATGGTGAGCACCAACTTGCTTTCCTGCTTGGCATGCGCTACAAACTCTGTCTTTCTCAAAATGAACATTTGTTAATCCTAAAATGTGCTCTCCCTTTAGAAGCTTGTGAAGATTCTTCATCCCAACATGGGCTAGTCGGCGGTGCCAGAGCCAACCCATGTTAGTCTTAGCAATTAAGCAAGTATCGAGTTTAGCTCTATCAAAATCTACCAAGTATAGCTGACCCTCTAATACTCCCTTAAATGCTACTGAATCATCACTTCTTCTAAAGACAGTGACACCTACATCAGTAAATAGACAGTTGTAGCCCATTTGACATAATTGGGATACGGAAAGCAAATTGTAATCTAATGAATCAACAAGAAAAACATTGGAAATGGAATGGTCAGGAGATATAGCTATTTTACCCAAACCTTTGACCAAACCTTGATTTCCATCCCCGAATGTGATAGCTCGTTGGGGATCCTGGTTTTTCTCATAGGAGGAGAACATCTTTTTCTCCCCTGTCATGTGGTTTGTGCATCCGCTGTCGATGATCCAACTTGAGCCCCCGGATGCATAAACCTACAAAACAAGTTTAGTTCTTGACTTTAGGTACCCAAATGGTTTTGGGTCCTTTGGCATTAGACACAAGAACTTTGGGTACCCAAACACAAGTCTTTGACCCCTTGTGCTTGCCCCAACATACTTGGCAACTACCTTGCCGGATTTGTTAGTTAAAACATAAGATGCATCAAAAGTTTTAAATGAAATGTCATGATCATTTGATGCACTAGGAGTTTTCTTCTTAGGCAACTTAGCACGGGTTGGTTGCCTAGAACTAGATGTCTCACCCTTATACATAAAAGCATGGTTAGGGCCAGAGTGAGACTTCCTAGAATGAATTCTCCTAATTTTGTCCTCGGGATAACCGGCATGGTATAAAATGTAACCCTCGTTATCCTGAGGCATGGGAGCCTTGCCCTCAACAAAGTTAGACAATTTCTTAGGAGGGACACTAAGTTTTACATTGCCTCCCTGTTGGAAGCCAATGTCATCCTTGATGCCAGGGCGTCTCCCATTATAGAACATACTTCTAGCAAATTTAAATTTTTCGTTTTCTAAGTTATGCTCGGCAATTTTAGCATCTAATTTAGCTATATGATCATTTTGTTGTTTAATTAAAGCCATGTGATCATGTATAGCATCAATGTTAACATCTCTACATCTAGTGCAAATAGTAGTGTGCTCAACGGTAGATGTAGATGGTTTGCAAGATTTTAGTTCAACAATCTTAGAACGCAATATATCATTTTTATCTCTAAGATCGGAAATAGTAGCATTGCAAACATCAAAATCTTTAGCCTTAGCAAGCAATTTTTTCATTTTCATCTCTAAGGCTAGCAAGAGAAATGTTCAATTCTTCAATCTTAGCAAGCAAATCATTATTATCATTTCTAAGATTGGGAATTGAAACGTTACAAGCAATAGAATCAACCTTAGTTAATAAATTAGAATTCTCATTTCTAAGGTTGTCTATAGTCTCATGGCAAGTGCTTAGCTCACTAGATAATTTTTCACATTTTTCTACTTCTAGAGCGTAAGCATTCTTAACCTTAACATGCTTTTTGTTTTCTTTAATAAGGAAGTCCTCTTGGGAGTCCAAGAGATCATCCTTTTCATGGATAGCACTAATTAATTCATTTAATTTTTCTTTTTGTTGCATGTTTAGGTTGGCAAAAAGAGTGCGCAAGTTATCTTCCTCATCACTAGCATTTTCATCACTAGAGGATTCATATCTAGTGGAGGATTTAGATTTAACCTTCTTCTTTTTGTCGTCCTTTGCCATGAGGCACTTGTGGCCGACGTTGGGGAAGAGAAGTCCCTTGGTGACGGCGATGTTGGCGGCGTCCTCGTCGTTGGAGGAGTCGCTAGAGCTTTCGTCGGAGTCCCACTCACGACAAACATGGGCATCGCCGCCCTTCTTCTTGTAGTACTTCTTCTCCTTTCTTCTCCCCTTCTTGTCGTCGCCCCTGTCACTGTCACTAGAAATAGGACATTTTGCAATAAAGTGATCGGGCTTACCACACTTGTAGCAAACCTTCTTGGAGTGGGGCTTGTAATCTTTCCCCCTCCTTTGCTTGAGGATTTGGCGAAAGCTTTTGATGACAAGCGCCATTTCCTCGTTGTCAAGCTTGGAGGCGTCGATGGGTGTTCTACTTGGTGTAGACTCCTTCTTTTCTTCCGTCGCTTTGAATGCGACCGGTTGAGCCTCAGACATAGAAGGACCGTCAAGCTCGTTGATCTTCCGTGAGCCCTTGATCATAAATTCAAAGCTCACAAAATTCCCGATTACTTCCTCGGGAGTCATTAGTGTATATCTTGGATTACCACGAATTAGTTGTACTTGAGTAGGGTTAAGGAAAATAAGAGATCTTAGAATAACCTTAACCACCTCGTGGTCATCCCACTTTTTGCTCTCGAGGTTGCGCACTTGATTCACCAAGGTCTTGAGCCGGTTGTACATATCTTGTGGCTCCTCCCCTTGGCGAAGACGGAAGCGACCGAGCTCCCCCTCGATCGTTTCCCGCTTGGTGATTTTGGTGAGTTCATCACCCTCGTGCGCGGTCTTGAGCACATCCCAAACTTCATTGGCGCTCTTCAATCCTTGCACCTTGTTGTACTCCTCCCTACTTAGAGAGGCGAGGAGTATTGTTGTGGCTTGGGAGTTGAAGTGCTCGATTTGGGCCACCTCGTCCTCATCATAATCCTCATCCCCTACGGATGGTACCTGTGCTCCAAACTCAACAACATTCCATATACTTTTGTGGAGTGAGGTTAGATGAAATTTCATTAAATCACTCCACCTAGCATAATCTTCACCGTCAAAGGTTGGCGGTTTGCCTAATGGAACGGAAAGTAATGGAGTATGTCTAGAAGTACGAGGATAATGTAAGGGGATCTTACTAAACTTCTTGCGCTCATGGCGCTTAGAAGTTATGGAGGGCGTGTCGGAGCCGGAGGTAGAAGGTGATGAAGTGTCGGTCTCGTAGTAGACCACCTTCCTCATCTTCTTTATTTTGTCGCCACTCCGATGCGACTTGTGGGAAGAAGTCTTCTTTTCCTTCTTCTCCTTCCTCTTCTCCTTGTTGCGGGACTCTCCCGATAGAGCTTTCTCGTTGCTTGTAGTGGGCTTTTCGCCGGTCTCCATCTCCTTCTTGGCGTGTTCTCCCGACATCACTTCGAGCGGTTAGGCTCTAATGAAGCACCGGACTCTGATACCAATTGAAAGTCGCCTAGGGGGGGTGAATAGGGCGAAACTGAAATTCTCAAAATAATCACAACTACAAGCCGGGTTAGCGTTAGAAATATAATTGAGTCCGCGAGAGAGGGTGCAAAACAAATCGCAAGCAAATAAGAGGTGTGACACGCGGATTTGTTTTACCGAGGTTCGGTTCTCGCAAACCTACTCCCCGTTGAGGTGGTCACAAAGACCGGGTCTCTTTCAACCCTTTCCCTCTCTCAAACGGTCCCTCGGACCGAGTGAGCTTTTCTTCTCAATCACTTGGAACACAAAGTTCCCACAAGGACCACCACAAGATTGGTGTCTCTTGCCTCAATTACAAGTGAGTTTGATCGCAATGAAGAATCAAAGAAAGAAGAAAGCAATCCAAGCGCAAGAGCTCGAAAGAACATAAGAAAATCTCTCTCTCTAATCACTAGGGCGTTGTGTGGAGTTTGGAGAGGATTTGATCACTTGGGTGTGTCTAGAATTGAATGCTAGAGCTCTTGTAAGTAGTTGAAGTAGGAAAACTTGGATGACTTGAATGTGGGGTGGTTGGGGGTATTTATAGCCCCAACCACCAAACTAGCCGTTTGGTGGTGGTTGACTGTCGTATGGTGCACCGGACAGTCCGGTGCGCCAGCCACGTCACCAGGCCGTTGGGATTCGACCGTTGGAGCTTCTGACTTCTGGGCCCGCCTGGCTGTCCGGTGTACACCGGACAAGTAGTGTAGATTGTCCGGTGCACCGTCTCGCGCGTGCCTGACTTCTGCGCGCTTCTGGCGCGCATTAAATGTGCCTGCAGGTGACCGTTGGCGCGAAGTAGTCGTTGCTCTGCTGGTTCACCGGACAGTCCGGTGTACACAGGACATGTCCGGTGAATTATAGCGGAGCAAATTCCCGAAGCTGGCAAGTTCCAGAGCCGCTCTTCCTTGGGGCACCGGACACTGTCCGGTGTACACCGGACAGTCCGGTGAATTATAGCGGAGCGCCTCTGGATTTTCCCGAAGGTGAAGAGTTCAGCGTGAAGTCCCATGGTGCACCAGACACTGTCCGGTGGCACACCGGACAGTCCGGTGCGCCAGACCAGAGGTGCCTTCGGTTATCCCTTGCTCTCTTTGTTGAACCCCATACTTGGTCTTTTTATTGGCTAAGTGTGAACCTTTGGCACTTGTATAACTTATACACTAGAGCAAACTAGTTAGTCCAATTTATTTGTGTTGGGCAATTCAACCACCAAAATCATTTAGGAAATAGGTGTAAGCCTAATTCCCTTTCAATGCACATAAGTAGAGTAAAGAACCTATCATCGACCGGTATACCTTTTGATCTACGGATTTACCTCCCGTGTCGAGGTCAAGATGCCCATTGGTTCCCATGGGTGTCTTGATGGGCTTGGCATCCTTCATCCTAAACTTGTTTAGAATGTCTTGAATATACTTCGTTTGGCTAATGAAGGTGCCCTCGTGGAGTTGCTTCACTTGAAATCCCAAGAAGTACTTCAACTCCCCCATCATAGACATCTCAAATTTCTGTGTCATGATCCTACTAAATTCCTCACATGTAGATTCGTTAGTAGATCCAAATATAATATCATCAACATAAATTTGGCATACAAACAAGTCATTTTCAAGTATTTTAGTAAAGAGAGTAGGATCGGCCTTTCTGACTTTGAAGCCATTAGTGATAAGAAAATCCCTTAGACATTCATATCATGCTCTTGGGGCTTGTTTGAGCCCATAAAGCGCCTTAGAGAGTTTATATACGTGGTTAGGATACTCACTATCTTCAAAGCCGGGAGGTTGCTCAACATAGACCTCTTCCTTGATTGGTCCGTTGAGGAAGGCACTTTTCACGTCCATTTGATAAAGCTTGAAGCCATGGTAAGTAGCATAGGCAAGTAAAATGCGAATAGATTCTAGCCTAGCTACGGGTGCATAGGTTTCACCAAAATCCAAACCTTCGACTTGTGAATATCCCTTGGCCACAAGTCGGGCTTTGTTCCATGTCACCACACCATGCTCATCTTGCTTGTTGCGGAAGACCCACTTGGTTCCTACAACATTTTGGTTAGGACGTGGAACTAAATGTCATACCTCATTCCTTGTGAAATTGTTGAGCTCCTCTTGCATTGCCACCACCCAATCCGAATCTTGAAGTGCTTCCTCTACCCTGTGTGGCTCAATAGAGGAAACAAAAGAGTAATGTTCACAAAAATGAGCAACACGAGATCGAGTAGTTACCCCCTTTTGAATATCGCCGAGGATGGTGTTAACGGGGTGATCTCGTTGGATTGCTTGGTGGACTCTTGGGTGTGGCGGTCTTGGAACTTGTTCATCTTCCTTATCTTGATCATGGGTATCTCCCCCTTGATCGTTGCTTTCCTCTTGAGGTGGCTCATCTTCTTGATTTACTCCTTCATCATCTTGAGCCTCATCCTCATCTTGAGTTGGTGGAGATACTTGCATGGAGGAAGATGGTTGATCTTGTGCATTTGGAGGCTCTTCGGATTCCTTAGGACACACATCCCCAATGGACATGTTCCTTAGCGCGACGCACGGAGCCTCTTCATCATCTAGCTCATCAAGATCAACTTGCTCTACTTGAGAGCCGTTAGCCTCATCAAACACAATGTCACCAGAGACTTCAACTAGTCCAGTGGACTTGTTAAAGACTCTATATGCCCTTGTGTTTGAACCATAACCAAGTAAAAAGCCTTCTACAGCCTTAGGAGCAAATTTAGATTTTCTACCTCTTTTAACAAGAATAAAGCATTTGCTACCAAAGACTCTAAAATATGAAACATTGGGCTTTTTACCAGTTAGGAGTTCGTATGATGTCTTCTTGAGGATTCGGTGTAGATATAATCGGTTGATGGCGTAGCAGGCGGTGTTGACTGCCTCGGCCCAAAACCGATCCGAAGTCTTGTATTCGTCAAGCATAGTCCTTGCCATGTCCAATAGAGTTCTATTCTTCCTCTCCACTACACCATTTTGTTATGGTGTGTAGGGAGAAGAGAACTAATGCTTGATGCCCTCCTCCTCAAGGAAGCCTTCGATTTGTGAGTTCTTGAACTCCGTTCCGTTGTCGCTTCTTATTTTCTTGATCCTTAAGCCGAACTCGTTTTGAGCCTGTCTCAAGAATCCCTTTAAGGTCTCCTGGGTATGAGATTTTTCCTGCAGAAAGAACACCCAAGTGAAGCGAGAATAGTCATCCATAATAACTAGACAGTACTTACTCCCGCCGATGCTTATGTAAGCAACCGGGCCGAATAGATCCATGTGTAGGAGCTCGAGTGGCCTGTCAGTCGTCATGATGTTCTTGTGTGGATGATGAACACCAACTTGCTTCCCTGCCTGACATGCGCTACAAACCATGTCTTTCTCAAAATGAACATTTGTTAGTCCCAAAATATGTTCTCCCTTTAGAAGCTTGTGAAGATTCTTCATTCCAACATGTGCTAGTCGGCGATGCGAGAGCCAGCCCATGTTAGTCTTAGCAATTAAGCAAGTGTCGAGTTCAGCTCTATCAAAATCTACTAAGTATAGCTGACCCTCTAACACTCCCTTAAATGCTATTGAATCATCACTTCTTCTAAAGACAGTAACACCTATATCCGTAAAAAGACAGTTGTAGCCCATTTTACACAATTGCGAAACTGAAAGCAAGTTATAATCTAAAGAATCTACAAGAAAAACATTTGAAATGGAATGGTCAGGTGATATAGCAATTTTACCCAATCCTTTGACCAAACCTTGATTTCCATCCCTAAATGTGATCGCTCGTTGGGGATCTTGGTTTTTCTCGTAGGAGGAGAACATCTTTTTATCCCCTGTCATGTGGTTTGTGCACCCACTATCGATGATCCAACTTGAGCCCCCGGATGCATAAACCTACAAAACAAATTTAGTTCTTGATTTTAGGTACCCAAACGGTTTTGGGTCCTTTGACATTAGATACAAGAACTTTGGGTACCCAAACACAAGTCTTTGACCCCCATGTGCTTGCCCCCAACATATTTGGCAACTACCTTACCGGATTTGTTAGTTAAAACATACGATGCATCAAAAGTTTTAAATGAAATGTTAGAATCATTTGATGCATTAGGATTTTTCTTCTTAGGCAATTTTGCACGGGTTGATTGCCTAGAGCTAGATGTCTCACCCTTATACATAAAAGCATGATTAGCGCCAGAGTGAGACTTTCTAGAGTGAATTCTCCTAATTTTGTGCTCGGGATAACCGGCAGGGTACAAAATGTAACCCTCGTTATCCTGAGGCATGGGAGCCTTGCCCTTAACAAAGTTAGACAATCTTTTAGGAGGGGCATTAAGTTTGACATTGTCCCCCTTTTGGAAGCCAATGCCATCCTTGATGCCAGGGTGTCTCCCACTATAGAGCATGCTTCTAGCAAATTTAAATTTTTCATTTTCTAAGTCATGCTCATTAATTTTGGCATTAAGTTAAGCTATGTGATCATTTTGTTTCTTAATTAAAGCTAGGTGATCATGAATAGCATCAACATTAATATCTCTACATCTAGTGCAAATGGAAACATGCTCAATGGTAGATGTAGAGGGTTTGCAAGATTTTAGTTCAACAATCTTATCATGTAAAATGTCATTTTCACTTCTAAGATTGGAAATGTTAACGTTGCAAACATCTAAGTCTTTAGCCTTAGCAATTAATTTTTCATTCTCATTTCTAAGGCTAGCAAGAGAGACATTCAATTCTTCAATCTTAGCAAGTAAACTAACATTATCATCTCTAAGTTTGGGAATTGAAACATCACAAACATTTGAATCAACCTTAGCAATTATTTTAGCATTTTAATTTCTAAGGTTGGCAATAATATCATGGCAAGTGCTTAGCTCACTAGATAGTTTTTCACATTTCTCTACTTCTAGAGCGTAAGCATTTTTAACCTTAACATGCTTCTTGTTTTCTTTAATTAGGAAGTCCTCTTGAGAGTCCAAGAGTTCATCCTTCTCATAAATAGCACTAATTAATTCATTTAATTTTTCCTTTTGTTGCATGTTTAGGTTGGCAAAAAGGATGCGCAAATTATCCTCCTCATCACTAGAATTATCTTCATCACTAGAGGATGCATATTTAGTGGAGGATCTTGATTTTACCTTCTTCCTTTTGCCGTCCTTTGCCACGAGGCACTTGTGGCCGACGTTGGGGAAGAGGAGTCCTTTGGTGACGGCGATGTTGGCGGCGTCCTCGTCGAAGGAGGAGTCGATGGAGCTCTCGTCAGAGTTCCACTCGCGGCACACATGGGCATCGCCGCCCTTCTTCTTGTAGTACCTCTTCTTTTCCCTCCTCTTTCCCTTCTTGTCGTCGCCCCTGTCACTGTCACTTGATAATGGACATTTTGCAATAAAATGACCGGGCTTACCACACTTGTAGCACACTTTCTTGGAGCGGGATTTGTAGTCTTTTCCCTTCCTTTGCTTGAGGATTTGGCGGAAGATCTTGATGACGAGCGCCATTTCCTCATTGTTGAGCTTGGAGGCGTCGATGGGAAGTCTACTTGATGTAGACTCTTGCTTCTTCTCCTACGTCGCTTTGAATGCGACTGGTTGTGCTTCGGGCGTGGAGGAGTCGCCTTGCTCGATGATTTTCTTTGAGCCTTTGATCATCAACTCAAAGCTCACGAATTTACCTATAACTTCCTCGGGGGACATAAGCTTATATCTAGGATCACCACGAATTAATTGTACTTGAGTAGGATTAAGAAATACTAGTGATCTTAGAATAACCTTGACCATTTCATGGTCATCCCATTTAGAGCTCCCGAGGTTGCGCACTTGGTTGACCAAGGTCTTTAGCCGGTTGTACATGGCTTGAGGGTCTTCGCCTTGGTTGAGCCTGAATCGACCGAGCTCCCCCTCGATCGTCTCTCGCTTGGTGATTTTGGTCACCTCATCTCCTTCGTGCGCGGTCTTGAGCACGTCCCAAATCTCCTTGGCGCTTTTCAACCCTTGCACCTTATTATACTCCTCTCGACTTAGAGAGGTGAGGAGTATAGTGGTGGCTTGTGAGTTGAAGTGCTCGATTTGGGCCACCTCGTCCTCATCGTAATCTTCATCCCCTACGGATGGTACCTGTACACCAAACTCAACAACATCCCATATGCTTTTGTGGAGTGAGTGAAAGGGAATTGGGCTTACACCTAGTCCCTAATTAATTTTGGTGGTTGAATTGCCCAACACAAATATTTGGACTAACTAGTTTGCTCTAGTGCATAAGTTATACAGGTGCCAAAGGTTCACACTTAGCCAATAAAAAGACCAAGTATTGGGTTCAAACAAAGGAGCAAGGAACAACTGAAGGCACCTCTGGTCTGGCGCACCGGACTGTCCGGTGTGCCACCGGACATGTCCGGTGCACCAGAGGACTCAAACTTCAAACTCGTCACCTTCGGGAAATTCCAGAGGCGACTCCGCTATAATTCACCAGACTGTCCGGTGTACACCGGACATGTCCGGTGCTCCAAGGAAGAGCGGCCTCAGGAACTCGCTAGCCTCGGGAATTCACTTCAGCCGCTCCACTAAAATTCACCGGACTGTCCGGTGTACACCGGACTGTCCGGTGTAACAGCGGGGCAACGGCTATTTCGGCGCCAACGGCTACTTGCGACGCATTAAATGCGCGCGCAGCGCGCGCAGAGGTCAGGCACGCCCATGCTGGCGCACCGGACACTCAACAGTACATGTCCAGTGCGCCACCGGACATCCAGGCGGGCCCAGAAGATAGAGCTCCAACGGTCGGAACCCAATGGCTTTGGTGACGTGGCTGTCGCACCGAACATGTCCGGTGTGCACCGGACTGTCCGGTGCGCAATCGAACAGACAACCTCACCAAACGGCTAGTTTGGTGGTTGGGGCTATAAATACCCCCAACCACCCACCATTCATTGCATCCAAGTTTTCCACTTCCCAACTACTTACAAGAGCTCTAGCATTCAATTCTAGACACACCAAAGAGATCAAATCCTCTCCAAATTCCACAGCGATTAGAGAGAGAGATTTGCTTGTGTTCTTTCGAGCTCTTGCGCTTGGATTGCTTTCTTCTTTCTTGATTTCTTTCTTGCGATCAAAACTCACTTGTAATTGAGGCAAGAGACACCAAACTTGTGGTGGTCCTTGTGGGAACTTTGTGTTCCAAGTGATTGAGAAGAGAAAGCTCACTCGGTCCGAGGGACCGTTTGAGAGAGGGTAAGGGTTGAAAGAGACCCGGCCTTTGTGGCCTCCTCATCGGGGAGTAGGTTTGAGAGAACCAAACCTCGGTAAAACAAATCCGCGTGTCTCACTTCATTATTCGTTTGCGATTTGTTTTACACCCTCTCTCGCGGACTCTATTATATTTCTAACGCTAACCCGGCTTGTAGTTGTGATTATTTTTGAGAATTTCAGTTTCGCCCTATTCACCCCCCTCTAGGCGACTTTCAATTGGTATCAGAACCTGGTGCTTCATTAGAGCCTAACCGCTCGAAGAGATGTCAGGAGATCACACGAAGAGGGAGATGGAGACCGGCGACAAGCCCACTACGAGCCAAGGGAGCACTTCATCCGAAGAGTCCCGCACCAAGAGGAAGGAGAAGAAGAAGGACTCCTCCAAACGGAAGGAGAAAAGATCCTCTTCTTCTCACCACAAAGAGAAGAAGGAAAAATCTTCTTCACACAAGTCGCATCGGAAAGGCGACAAGCACAAGAGGATGAGGAAAGTGGTCTACTACGAGACCGACACTTCATCAACATCGACCTCCGACTCCGATGTGCCGTCCGTAACTTCTAAGCGCCAAGAGCGCAAGAAGTTTAGTAAGATCCCCTTACACTATCCTCGTACATCTAGACCTACTCCATTACTTTCTGTTCCATTAGGCAAACCGCCAACCTTTGATGGCAAAGATTATGCTAGGTGGAGTGATTTAATGAAATTTCATCTAACCTCACTCCACAAAAGTATATGGAATGTTGTTGAGTTTGGAGCACAGGTACCATCCATAAGGGATGAAGATTATGATACGGACGAAGTGGCCCAAATCGAGCACTTCAACTCTCAAGCTACAACCATACTCCTCGCCTCTCTAAGCAAGGAGGAATACAACAAGGTACAAGGGTTGAAGAATGCAAAGGAGATTTGGGACCTACTCAAGACCGCGCACGAGGGTGATGAACTCACCAAGATCATAAAGCGGGAAACGATCGAGGGGGAGCTTGGTCGCTTTCGTCTTCGCCAAGGGGAGGAGCCACAAGATATGTACAACCGGCTCAAAACCTTGGTGAACCAAGTGCGCAATCTCGGGAGCAAGAAATGGGATGACCACGAGGTGGTTAAGGTTATATTGAGATCACTTATTTTCCTTAACCCTACTCAAGTTCAATTAATTCGTGGTAATCCTAGATACACACTAATGACTCCCGAGGAAGTTATCGGGAATTTTGTGAGCTTTGAATGCATGATTAAAGGCTTAAAGAAGATCAACGAGCTTGACGAACCCTCCACGTCCGAGGTGCAACCGGTGGCATTTAAGGCGACGGAGGAGAAGAAGGAGGAGTCTACACCGAGTAGACAACCAATTGACGCCTCCAAGCTCGACAATGAGGAGATGGCTTTAATCATTAAAAGCTTTCGCCAAATCCTCAAGCAACGGAAGGGGAAGGATTACAAATCCCGTTCCAAGAAGGTTTGCTACAAGTGTGGTAAGCCCGGTCATTTCATTGCAAAATGTCCTATATCTAGTGACAGTGACAGGGGCGACGACAAGAAGGGAAAGAGGAGAGAAAAGAAGAAGTACTACAAGAAGAAAGGCGGTGATGCCCATGTTTGCCGGGAGTGGGACTCGGACGAGAGCTCCACCGACTCCTCCTCCGACGAGGACGCCGCCAACATCGCCGTCACCAAGGGACTCCTCTTCCCAACGTCGGCCACAAGTGCCTCATGGCAAAGGACGGCAAAAGGAAGAAGGTTAAATCTAAATCCTCCACTAAATATGAATCCTCTAGTGATGATAATGCTAGTGATGAGGAAAATAATTTGCGTACCCTTTTTGCCGACCTAAACATGCAACAAAAAGAAAAATTAAATGAATTAATTAGTGCCATCCATGAGAAGGATGATCTCTTGGACTCCCAAGAGGACTTCCTAATCAAGGAAAATAAAAAGCATGTTAAGATTAAAAATGCTTATGCTCTACAAGTTGAAAAATGTGAAAAATTGTCTAGTGAGCTAAGCACTTGCCATGAGACCATTGACAACCTTAGAAATGAAAATGCTAAATTAATTGCTAAGGTTGATTCTCATGTATGTGATGTCTCAATTCCCAATCTTAGAAATGATAATGATTTGCTTGCTAAGATTAAGGAATTGAATGATTCTCTTGCTAGCCTTAGAGTAGAAAATGAAAATTTGATTGCTAAGGCTAAAGATTTTGATGTTTGCAATACTACTATTTCCGACCTTAGAACTAAGAATGATATGTTGCATGCTAAGGTTGTAGAACTAAAATCTTGCAAACCCTCTACATCTACCGTTGAGCACACTTCTATTTGTACTAGATGTAGAGATGTTGATATCAATGCTATTCATGATCACATGGCTTTAATTAAACAACAAAATGATCATATAGCAATATTAGATGCTAAAATTGCCGAGCATAACTTAGAAAATGAAAAGTTTAAATTTGCTAGAAGTATGCTCTAAAATGGGAGACGCCCTGGCATCAAGGATGGAATTGGCTTCCAAAGGGGAGACAATGTCAAACTTAATGCCCCTCCTAAGAACTTGTTTAACTTTGTTAAGGGCAAGGCTCCCATGCCTCAGGATAACGAGGGTTACATTTTGTACCCTGCCGGCTATCCTGAGAACAAAATTAGGAGAGTTAATTCTAGGAAGTCTCACTCTGGCCCTAACCATGCTTTTATGTATAAGGGTGAGACATCTAGCTCTAGGCAACCAACCCGTGCCAAGTTGCCTAAGAAGAAAACTCCTAATGCATCAAATGAGCATGACATTTCATTCAAAACTTTTGATGCATCATATGTGCTTACTAACAAATCCGGCAAGGTAGTTGCCAAGTTTGTTGGGGGCAAACACAAGGGCTCCAAGACTTGTGTTTGGGTACCCAAAGTTCTTGTTTCTAATGCCAAAGGACCCAAGACCGTTTGGGTACCTAAAATCAAGAACTAAAATTGTTTTGTAGGTTTATGCATCCGGGGGCTCAAGTTGGATACTCGACAGCGGGTGCACAAACCATATGACAGGGGAGAAGAAGATGTTCTCCTCATATGAGAAAAACCAAGATCCCCAACGAGCTATCACATTCGGGGATGGAAATCAAGGTTTGGTCAAAGGATTGGGTAAAATTGCTATATCACCTGACCATACTATTTCCAATGTTTTTCTTGTAGATTCTTTAGATTACAATTTGCTTTCCGTATCCCAATTATGTCAAATGGGCTACAACTGTCTATTTACTGATATAGGTGTTACTGTCTATAGAAGAAGTGATGATTCAATAGCATTTAAGGGAGTGTTAGAGGGTCAGCTATACTTGGTAGATTTTGATAGAGCTGAACTCAACACTTGCTTGGTTGCTAAGACTAACATGGGTTGGCTCTGGCATCGCCGACTAGCCCACGTTGGGATGAAGAATCTTCATAAGCTTCTAAAGGGAGAGCACATTTTAGGACTAACAAATGTTCATTTTGAGAAAGACAGGATTTGTAGCGCATGCCAAGCCGGGAAGCAAGTTGGCACTCATCATCCACACAAGAACATCATGACAAGTGACAGGCCACTAGAGCTCGACACATGGATCTATTTGGCCTGATTGCTTACATAAGCATCGGCGGGAGTAAGTACTGTCTAGTTATTGTGGATGATTATTCTCGCTTCACTTGGGTGTTCTTTTTGCAGGAAAAATCTCATACCCAAGAGACCTTAAAGGGATTCTTGAGACGAGCTCAAAATAAGTTCGGCTTAAGGATCAAGAAAATTAGAAGCGACAATGGGACGGAGTTCAAGAACTCGCAAATTGAAGGCTTTCTTGAGGAAGAGGGCATCAAGCATGAGTTCTCTTCTCCCTACACACCACAACAAAATGGTGTAGTGGAGAGGAAGAATCGAACTCTATTGGACATGGCAAGAACCATGCTTGATGAGTACAAGACACCGGATCGGTTTTGGGCCGAGGCGGTCAACACCGCCTGCTACGCCATCAACCGGTTATATCTACATCGAATCCTCAAGAAGACATCCTATGAACTCCTAACCGGTAAAAAGCCAAATATTTCATATTTTAGAGTTTTTGGTAGCAAATGCTTTATTCTTGTTAAGAGAGGTAGAAAATCTAAATTTGCTCCTAAAACTGTAGAAGGCTTTTTACTAGGATATGACTCAAACACAAGGGCATATAGAGTCTTTAACAAGTCCTCAGGACTTGTTGAAGTTTCTTGTGACGTTGTGTTTGATGAGACTAACGGCTCTCAAGTAGAGCAAGTTGATCTTGATGAGATAGGTGAAGAACAGGCTCCGTGCATCGCGTTAAGGAACATGTCCATTGGGGATGTGTGTCCTAAGGAATCCGAAGAGCCACCACATGCACAAGATCAACCATCCTCCTCCACGCAAGCATCTCCACCAACCCAAAATGAGGACGAGGCTCAAGTTGATGAAGGAGAAGATCAAAGAGATGAGCCACCTCAAGATGACGGCAATGATCAAGGGGGAGATGTGAATAATCAAGACAAGGAGGATGAACAACCAAGGCCACCACACCCAAGAGTCCACCAAGCAATCCAACGAGATCACCCCGTCGACACCATCCTCGGCGACATTCATAAGGGGGTAACCACTCGATCTCGGGTTGCACATTTTTGTGAGCATTACTCTTTTGTTTCCTCTATTGAGCCACACAGGGTAGAGGAAGCACTCCAAGATTCGGATTGGGTGATGGCGATGCAAGAGGAGCTCAACAACTTCACTAGGAACGAGGTATGGCATTTAGTTCCACGTCCTAACCAAAATGTTGTAGGAACCAAGTGGGTCTTCCGCAACAAGCAAGACGAGCATGGTGTGGTGACAAGGAACAAAGCTCGACTCGTGGCCAAAGGGTATTCACAAGTCGAAGGTTTGGATTTTGGTGAAACCTATGCACCCGTAGCTAGGCTTGAGTCAATTCGTATATTATTGGCCTATGCGACTTACCATGGCTTCAAGCTTTACCAAATGGACGTGAAGAGTGCCTTCCTGAATGGACCAATCAAAGAGGAGGTCTATGTTGAGCAACCTCCCGGCTTTGAAGATAGTGAGTACCCTAACCATGTTTATAGGCTCTCTAAGGCGCTTTATGGGCTCAAGCAAGCCCCAAGAGCATGGTATGAATGCCTTAGAGATTTTCTTATTGCAAATGGCTTCAAAGTCGGCAAGGCCGATCCTACTTTGTTCACTAAAACTCTTGACAATGATTTGTTCGTATGCCAAATTTATGTTGATGATATTATATTTGGGTCTACTAACGAATCTGCATGTGAAGAATTTAGTAGGATCATGACAAAGAAATTCGAGATGTCTATGATGGGGGAGTTGAAGTATTTTCTAGGATTCCAAGTCAAGCAACTCCAAGAGGGCACCTTTATTAGCCAAACGAAGTACACTCAAGACATTCTAACCAAGTTTGGAATGAAGGATGCCAAGCCCATCAAGACACCCATGGGAACCAATGGGCATCTCGACCTCGACACGGGAGGTAAATCCGTCGATCAAAAGGTATACCGGTCGATGATTGGTTCATTGCTTTATTTATGTGCATCTCGACCGGACATTATGCTTTCTGTTTGCATGTGTGCAAGATTCCAATCTGACCCTAAGGAATCCCACCTTACGGCCGTAAAATGAATCTTGAGATATTTGGCTTATACACCTAAGTTTGGGCTTTGGTACCCTCGGGGATCCACATTTGATTTGATTGGTTATTCGGATGCCGATTGGGCAGGGTGTAAGATTAATAGGAAGAGCACATCGGGGACTTGCCAGTTCTTGGGAAGATCCTTGGTGTCTTGGGCTTCAAAGAAGCAAAATTCGGTCGCTCTTTCTACTACCGAAGCCGAGTATATTGCCGCAGGCCATTGTTGCGCGCAATTGCTTTGGATGAGGCAAACCCTGCGGGACTACGGTTACAAACTAACCAAAGTTCCTCTTCTATGTGATAATGAGAGTGCAATCTGCATGGCGGATAATCCCGTTGAGCATAGCCGCACTAAACACATAGCCATTCAGTATCATTTTCTTCGGGATCACCAACAAAAGGGGGATATCGAGATTTCATACATTAATACCAAAGATCAATTAGCCGATATCTTTACCAAGCCTCTTGATGAACAAACTTTTACCAAACTTAGGCATGAGCTCAATATTTGTCACACCCGGGTTTCGGGGCACCAAGACCCGGGCGCGAACAAAATCACCAGGTATGCTGGGACCAAGTCTCACACATATGATGAATCATGGCACAGGATCGAATGTCACATCTTTACTATATAATAGGAGTTCTGTACAAAATATAAATAAATAGTTACATTATAAGGAGACAACGGTCCAGCAACCCAAAGTTGACTGGGAGACGACGGCCTAGATCTCTCACGAAAACATCGCAGCATCCTCCATGCGCCTCATCCTGTGGTACCTGTTCTTGACCTGTGGGGGTGTGAGACAGCAAGAGTGAGCTCACATACGTTCATCGCTCAACAAGTTGTGGGGAATAATGTGCATGAACTCGCCAAAGGTGGGAGCTCACGTGAAGTGTAAGGCTTACCAAAGAGGATGGTTGAAGCTGAGCATTGCTTTTAAAGTTGGTCAAAATTTTATTAGCAATTACTAAGTGTAAGTAAATACCAACCCAATTAAATAGAAGAACAAAAGTAACAACATCACCTGCGATGCAATGCATATGACAAATTGAATTTAGTTCCATAAATTAATCATGTGAGGGTCCGAGCTGCTCATGACCGTGAGCACGGCTAGTATACCAGTTTTACACTCTGCAGAGGTTGCGCATCTTTACCCACAAGTCATGTTACCCATCTGCCAAGGGATCACGACTTCTCATACACCTCTACCCAGGAGGCGAGGCAGGGTAACACTACGAGGCCTTTACAAAGTTCCACTAGCTTCAGAAAACCCGCTACAGTTTATAGGAAGCTCCAATGCAGGGTTCTTGCTTGACCGCCATCGCAGCAAAATCAACCAAGGACCTCCCTACACTGACCACTCCCCTACTGCCCTTGCCCCTTTCAGGTAAGGTAGTCTTCCACTAGCTTTCCTAATTAATCAGCCAAGGGCGTCCCATTAAACCCTTGTGGTAGCACTGTTTTCCCGGGTGGTCGCTCCATGTTCCAATTAACATAATGATCTTATCATGAACAGTAATAATAAACAGATAATAAAAGTGTGATCATGAATAATGTATTTTCATACCCAAAACCACATAAAGCACTAGCAAGTACTACCCAAAAAGTTCAGTGGTAAACAAGGTATAAAGATAGACAAACTAGGGTAACCTATTAGGTCCCATCAAAATTAACCTATGCAGATCATTATGATTAATCAGAACATGGCTGGGTAAAAAGAAGTGATCAAGGGCACAACTTGCTTGGGTCTTGAGATTCCAGGTACCAGGATGATCTTCAGGTGACTCGTGACCTCACGCTAGTCGTAGCAATACAAACAAGCAGTGTATAGGCAAAATTAACATCACACCAAACATGTAAAGAAAATATATAATAATAATCTACACATTAAAATAAGATTCTAGGAATAGGAATCATTAATTTTGGAGTTACGGATTTTAAGTTATGACTTTCTTAAGATTTTATGTGCTTTGTACAAGATTACTTAAGATAATAATTTTTAATGTGGCTTTTATGTCAAAACAGTGACACTAAATGATAAACAATAATATTATAAAATTATAGAAACTGGAATGGGTTAATCCGGAGTTAGAATGAATTAAATATGAATTAAACAAGTTTATGAATTTATTTTTGTGCTAAAAATCAATTTCCCTAATTATTTCTCTATTTTTATCACCCGGAACTGGACGCATTAATAACTAAAAGACCAGGGGCTCTCCCACAAAAGTTCCTAAGACTCATAATCACCCCGCGCAAGATGGTGGGTTTATTATTAAAATGTTCAGGGTCTCTTATGCAAAGTTGCCAAGCCGAAAGGGTATCCACGAATATCGATCGCCAAATCTGAACCAACGGCTAGGATTAGGTTCCCGTTTAAATCGAACCGGTATGCTGTGTGAGGCATCGGATCAGACTTCAACGGCCCGGATTTAAAGCTGCTCACAATAATTCCCTAGCGCTAGATCACGATCGGACGAACCACATTACCTTGGCTGAACCGACATCAGCACGTCTAATCGCAGCCGTACGCAGCGCGATCGACGGCTGATACGTTTCTTCTACCCACCGCAGTCCGAGTGGCGCCAGCGCGGTCCGCAGCAGCGTTTCGCCGGCAAGTAGAGGGTCGGGCGACCAGGCGACCCAATCCGAGCGTGCATATGTGCTAGAGAATCCTCTAATCACGTACCATTTAGCCCATTTAGCGGAAGTGAGTTTATACCAGGGATCGAGTTCCGAAATCGCGGGTCGATGGTATAGTGCGGCTAGCAGCAGTCTCTGACGCCGGCAAGTAAATCCCACGGATCATAGCGTCTTCGCAGCCATGGCTTGACGACGATGAAGGCGAAGCTGAACCATCCAAGGCACAGAGTGGCGTGGTTGAAATTCCAAACTCCGACGAGCGGTTCCAGTTACCGCCCGATCGATCTTTGCATGTGGCTGGAAGGCGAGTACACAGCGCACACATGAGTCACAGCATCAACGCCATCGCATGCCCATGGCGGCAGATCACCATACGTTCTCTCTCTCTTCTCGGTCGCTTCTCTTCTCCCTGCTCTCCTTCTCGCTCGGCTTTGACGCGGCGGCCTCAGCTTCTAATCTCGGTGGTGGTCAAGGGATGCAGGCTCGGTTGTTTATATAATGGAGCTAGGAGAACCAACCAGGCGATGCACGACTTGCAGGAGATCATCTCGTATCCGGTAGACACGGTATGCAGTTGTTCTGTTAGCAAAGTCAGGAGCCCATAGCGTATTCTGTTAGAGGGGATAATTCCTACCAGAGGGTTCTACACGTCGGAGACTCATTGAATGAAGTCATTCATGACGTCATGGTGAGGTCATTTGCGGCAAGAGAAATAAACAAAGGAAAAAGTAATTGAAGGGGCGTGGGCTGCACTAGTATTGAGCAGCAAGTGGGCCGAGCGGCAGCTAGCTCACGTTAGGGGTGAGAATTCATTTTTTTTCTTTCCCATTTTCTACTTTTAAATTTTCAATTTCAAATTCAAGTTTAGTTCTGAATTTCAAACACACGTTACATGCATCAAACAAAAACCTCCACATAGGTAGCAATGAAATATATATATATATATATATATATATATATATATATATATATATATATATATATATATATATATATATATATACTGTATTTATATATTACACCTGGGTGCATTCAATATAGAGAATGCACCCAGGCCGAACCTATGTGCCAGGTCCGAGCCAACCGTCCCACCCAGGCCGGTTTCGTCCCTCCCGCACGCTCCGGACAGAATATTTTCACTTTCCCGCCCCCGCGCCTTTTTCTCCGTGAACGGCTCCTCCGTGAACGGCTCCTCCGCGAACGGCTCAACCTCTTCATATAAGTTGCAATCACACCAGACTTGCAGTTGCAATTACACCAGACAGCAGTTGCAATTACACCAGGCAGCAGTTGCAATCATTGTTTTGTTTAACAGATTTTTGGACATAGTTATATAGGAGTTGCAATCACACCAGACCAGCCGTTGCAATTACACCAGACAGCAGTTGCAATCATTGTTTGTTTAACAGATTTTTGGACATAGTTATATAAAAGTTGCAATCACACCAGACCAGAAGTTGCAATTACCCAGACCAGCAGTTGCAATCTTGTTTGTTTAATAGATTTTTGGACATAGTTATATAGAAGTTGCAATCACACCAGACCCACAGTTGCAATTACACCAGACCAGCAGTTGCAATCTTGTTTGTTTAATAGATTTTTGGACATAGTTATATAGAAGTTGCAATCACACCAGACCAGCAGTTGCAATTACATCAGACCAGCAGTTGCAATCATATTTTTTAACAAAATTTCTCAGAGTTATTCAAATGCGGGGGACAGAGACACGCTGACAGAGAGGCGCGCGGCGGCGCGGGGACAGGGAGACGCGCGGCGGCGCGAGAACAGGGAGGCGCTCGGCGGCGCGAGGACAGGGAGGCGCTCGGCGGCGGTGGGATTTAGGGGAGGAGCATCGAGGAGACGGCGGCGGCGCGGGGAAAGGGATGCGCGCGGCGGCGGCGGGGAGCTAGGAGGCGCGCGAAAACGCCTAGGTGCATTCAATATAGAGAATGCACCCAGGTGCATTTTAGCAGCGCCGTATATATATATATATATATATATATATATATATATATATATATATATATATATATATATATATATATATATATATATAAATAACCCAATATGAAAATGTTATGCGAAATACTTCACCATTCTATTTACTTAAGGATATAAATATATGGCCAAAAATTTTTGTATTAACTATTATTTGACTAAAAATAGTTTCATTAATCCAAAAATTTATAAGAAAGACATATAAAATCTTAAATCTTTATAGGATTTTCTCTAATTGTCAAAATATAATTTTTTGATGCTACAATATTCTTGATTCTAGGAACTTCTTTTGCTAATTTGCCCACATAGCTCATAAATATACCTTTGATCATATCTCTTTGATATATGCTATGACTAATGTGTTTTCAAGTGTATTTCAAACCAAGTCATAGGTATATTGAAAGGGAATAGGAGTCTTCGGCGAAGACAAAGGCTTCCACTCTACTCTACTACTCATCCTTCGCCGTCGCTCCACATCATTCTCCATCGTTGGTATAATCTTCACTCATATGTCTTATTTGCCAAAGGGGAGAAAGTAGTTAAGCAAGGGCCTATACTTCATTCCAAGTATCCGTTTTTGGCGATTCATGCCAAAGGGGGAGAAAGTATTGGCCCAAAGCAAAAGGACCGCACCACCACCCTAATTTTTAAAATTAATGATTTTCAATTGGTAAATTTCAAATTGGTATCTCTTTGTGTTCTAAAGGGGGAGCAAGTAGTATTTTCAAAACTTGATATCTTAAAACCCTCTTGAACACTAAGAGGAGAATTGATTTAGGGGGAGTTTTGTTTAGTCAAAGGAAAAGCTTTTGGAACAAGGGGAGAGAATTTCAAATCTTGAAAATGCTTCTCAAAATTTTATTCATTTACCTTTGACTATCTTGCAAAAGGACTTTGAAAAGAATTTACAAAAGAATTTGCAAAAACAAAACATGTGATGCAAGCGTGGTCCAAAATGTTAAAAATAAAGAAACAATCCATGCATATCTAGTAAGTAACATTTATTGGCTCAATTCCAAGCAACCTTTGCACTTACATTATACAAACTAGTTCAACTATGCACTTTTATGTTTGCTTTGGTTTGTGTTGGCATCAATCACCAAAAAGGGGGAGATTGAAAGGGAATTGGGCTTACACCTAGTCCCTAATTAATTTTGGTGGTTGAATTGCCCAACACAAATATTTGGACTAACTAGTTTGCTCTAGTGCATAAGTTATACAGGTGCCAAAGGTTCACACTTAGCCAATAAAAGACCAAGTATTGGGTTCAAACAAAGGAGCAAGGAACAACTGAAGGCACCTCTGGTCTGGCGCACCGGACTGTCCGGTGTGCCACCGGACATGTCCGGTGCACCAGAGGACTCAAACTTCAAACTCGTCACCTTCGGGAAATTCCAGATGCGACTCCGCTACAATTCACCGGACTGTCCGGTGCTCCAAGGAAGAGCGGCCTCAGGAACTCGCCAGCCTCGGGAATTCACTTCAGCCGCTCCGCTAAAATTCACCGGACTATCCGGTGTACACCGGACTGTCCGGTGTAACAGCGGGGCAACGGCTATTTCGGCGCCAACGGCTACCTGCGACGCATTAAATGCTCGCGCAGCGCGCGCAGAGGTCAGGCACGCCCATGCTGGCGCACCGGACACTCAACAGTACATGTCTGGTGCGCCACCGGACATCCAGGCGGGCCTAGAAGACAGAGCTCCAACGGTCGGAACCCAACGGCTTTGGTGATGTGGCTGTCGCACCGGACATGTCCGGTGTGCACCGGACTGTCCGGTGCGCCATCGAACAGACAGCCTCACCAAACGGCTAGTTTGGTGGTTGGGGCTATAAATACCCCCAACCACCCACCATTCATTGCATCCAAGTTTTCCACTTCCCAACTACTTACAAGAGCTCTAGCATTCAATTCTAGACACACCAAAGAGATCAAATCCTCTCCAAATTCCACACAACGCCCTAGCGATTAGAGAGAGAGATTTGCTTGTGTTCTTTCGAGCTCTTGCGCTTGGATTGCTTTCTTCTTTCTTGATTTCTTTCTTGCGATCAAAACTCACTTGTAATTGAGGCAAGAGACACCAAACTTGTGGTGGTCCTTGTGGGAACTTTGTGTTCCAAGTGATTGAGAAGAGAAAGCTCACTCGATCCGAGGGACCGTTTGAGAGAGGGTAAGGGTTGAAAGAGACCCGGCCTTTGTGGCCTCCTCAACGGGGAGTAGGTTTGAGAGAACCGAACCTCGGTAAAACAAATCCGCGTGTCTCACTTCATTATTCGTTTGCGATTTGTTTTGCACCCTCTCTCGCGGACTCTATTATATTTCTAACGCTAACCCGGCTTGTAGTTGTGATTATTTTTGAGAATTTCAGTTTCGCCCTATTCACCCCCCCTCTAGGCGACTTTCAGTGAGGTTAGGTGATATCTCATCATATCACTCCACCTAGAATAATCTTCACCGTCAAATGTCGGTGGTTTGTGTCACACCCGGATTTTAGGGGTCCAAAACCCGGGCGCGAACATAATCACTAGGTGTGCTGGGACCAAGTCTCACACATATGATGAATCATGGCACAGGATCGAATGTCACATCTTTATATATAACAGGAGTTCTATACAAAATAAATAATTACATTATAAGGAGACAACGGTCCAGCAACCCAAAGTTGACTGGGAGACGACGACCTAGATCTCTCACGAACACTTCACAGCATCCTCCGAGCGCATCATCCTGCGGTACCTGTTCTTGACCTGTGGGGGGGGGGGTTGTGAGACAGCAAGAGTGAGCTCACATACGTTCATCGCTCAACAAGTTGTGGGGAATAATGTGCATGAACTCGCCAAAGGTGGGAGCTCACGTGAAGTGTAAGGCTTACAAAGAAGATGGTTAGAGCTGAGCATTGCTTTTAAAGTTGGTCAAAATTTTATTAGCAGTTACTAAGTATAAGTAAATACCAAACCCAATTAAGTAGTAGAACAAAAATAACAACATCACCTGCGATGCAATGCATATGACAAATTGAATTTAGTTCCATAGATTAATCATGTGAGTGTCCGAGCTGCTCATGACCGTGAGCACGGCTAGTATACCAGTTTTACACTCTGCAGAGGTTGCGCATCTTTACCCACAAGTCATGTTACCCATCTGCCAAGGGATCGCGACTTCCCATACACCTCTACCGAGGAGGCGAGGCAGGGTAACACTACGAGGCCTTTACAAAGTTCCACTAGCTTCAGAAAACCCGCTACAGTTTATAGGAAGTTCCAATGCAGGAATCCCTTGCAGGACCGCCATCGCAGCAAAATCCTCCCGAGGGCCTCCCTACACTGACCACTCCCCTACTGCCCTTGCCCCTTTCGGGTAAGGTAGTCTTCCACTAGCTTTCCTAATTAATCAGCCAAGGGGTCCCATTCCTCCCTTGTGGTAGCACTGTTTTCCCGGGTGGTTCTCCATGTTCCAATTAACATAATGATCTTATCATGAACAGTAAATAACAACTGACAATAAAAGTATAATCATGAATAGTAATGTGTATCTCTATACCCAAAACCACATAAAGCAATAGCAAGTACTACCCAAAAGTTCAGTGGTAAACAAGGTATAAAGATAGACAAACTAGGGTAACCTATTGGGTCCCATCAAAATTAACCTATGCAGATCATTATGATTAATCAGAACATGGCTGGGTAAAAGGAAGTGATCAAGGGCACAACTTGCCTGGGACTTGAGATTCCAGGTACCAGGATGATCTTCAGGTGATACGTATCCTCACGCTAGTCGTAGCAGTACAAACAAGCAGTGTATAGGCAAAATTAACATCACACCAAATAAGTAAACAAAATACA
The DNA here is from genome assembly GCA_029449295.1 of Zea luxurians. NCBI lineage: Eukaryota > Viridiplantae > Streptophyta > Magnoliopsida > Poales > Poaceae > Zea > Zea luxurians. Next base: position 39,660,624 of record JAOPSE010000026.1, read on the forward strand.
TAATAATAATCTACACATTAAAATAAGATTCTAGGAACAGGAATCATTAATTTTGGAGTTATAGATTTTAAGTTATGGATTTCTAAAGATTCTATGTGCTTTGTGCAAAATTAATTAGGATAAAAATTTTAATTTGGCTTTCAGGTCAAAACAGTGACACAGAATGATAAACAATAATATTACAAATTTATAGGAACTGGAATGGACTAATTTGGAGTTCGTATGGATTTTCTACAAATTAAACAAGTTCTAGTAATTATTTTCATATTAAAAACCATTTTCTAATTACTTTTACTGGGTTTTATAAATCCTTGGACTGGGCGCACGATAACCAGGGAACACAGGGGCTAGCGTATAAAATTCTCTAGACTCGGGCTAATCCCGCAGTGGACGGCGGGTTCAATTCTGTGAAAGCCGAGGGGCTCATATACAAAAGAACCAGAACGAAGAGGTATTAGAGAATATCGGCCGCCCGATCTGTTTTTGATGGCCCAGATTAGACGCAAGCCTTAGCGAATCGGTACGCGATCCGGGCGCTAGGATCCTAGTTCAACCGCCCAGATTTAATTAAGGCGAGATCCAGCCGTGGCCTTTGATCTCCGATCGGACGGACCACGGTGATTCTTTCCCCAGATCTAATCCCATCCCTACATCATGAATCCAACGGACCAGCCGTTGCTTCCTTCCCCCAAAGCCAGACGCGGCGGCGGAGCGCACCCGCACGGTGGCGCACGCCGGTGAGCTACCCAATCTCGGCGCACGGGTACACGGTTCCCAAATCGACTGGGTGCAACACGTACAGGGGAACATGGCGAACAAGATCAAGGGGATATTACCACGGATGGTTGTTCGGGTGACGTCGGCCACGGCGAGGAGCGGATTTGCGGCGGAGGAGAAGGTGCGACGAGGAATTCCGGCGCTTCATGCCAATAGCGCTGCAATTCCGGGCTTTGGGCGACTTCAGTGCAACCCGGAGACCAGCCCGGACGCATTTCCGAGCCCTTCCCGATGCACGACGCGGAATCCGACCGGCGGCGGAGTTCTTCTTCTCTCTCTACCCTCCGCCAACGGTTCAATAGGTGACTGGGTACTCGACGAGATGGATAAGGAAGCTAGAGCGGCCGGGTTATATAGGGGCGGGGCGAGTCCGAGCTGAGAGGGTTGGTTGCGCCATGCACGACGACCGAGCGGAGGTCCGGTGAGGACGCCGCGAAAATCGGTCAGGGAATCGCGTTCTGTTGGGGAAGATGACTCCTGACGACATGGGTCCACACACCAGAGAGCGCAGGGATGGTTGGCCGAAGGGACCCACATGTCATCGGATGAATGAGAAACGACTGGCACAGGCTGGATGGGCTGCGGTGCCGTTGAGAGGCTGGAGACCTGACTAGAGGGGCCCGCCTGGTAGTGCCCCAACCGGAAAAGAAAAGGAAGAGGAGCAGAGTGGGCTGGCGCGGAGGAGAAGGAAAGGTGGGCCGAAATGGTGCAGTCCGGCCCAGTAAGCTTTTTATTCCTTTTCTTTTTCTGATTTCCCCTTTCTTTCTTATTTTCAAGTTCAATTTGAGTTTCTAACTTGAATTCAAACTTGTGTCAAGCTTATTCTTAATTTATAATGTGACTTTAAAAGTATAAATTTTGGAGATATATAAATTTCCTTTATATTATATATATATCTTCTCTTTTTCTCTTCTACATAATATTTCCAAAACCCCAAAGTGCAACTTTGGGTTAACTTCAAATTCTCAATTCCATTATTATATTTTATTATTATTTTAAATGCACATACAATTAAAACTCCAACATGAGTGCCAAATATGGTTCTATTTATTATTTTATTCACTTAAGCAAATGCTTTTAAATAGGGAGATGAGTCTTCAAATGTTATGAGAGTTCTAAAGAGAGAGAAAAAGAAAAATTCTAATGCAAGATCTTTGAGAAATTGTGCTATATTCTCTAAATGAGATTTAGGGTGTTACAAATCCTACCCCCCCTTAACAGAAATCTCGACCCGAGATTTATAAGAAAAAGGATATAGGAAGAGTGGTTCGAAATTTCAGCTTTCAGTTTCTAATTATTTCAAAAATCAAAAGCCTCTTTTTTTTTCATTAGTGAGTGATTAGGAGAGCATGGGTATCTATATGTATAGTCATTTTATTATGTAGGATAAAGGATATTTTTAAAGCATATATAGGTTTGGGTAAAAGGCATTGGGGTAAGAAAAGACTCCATCCAAGGTTGTGGATCCTGATTCCCTTGAAGATCTGGCTTAAATCCTATCCTTCCTTGATTTGATGAGGTCGATCATCTTCGATCTTTGGCCTTAGAATCGTCACCCAAGTTGGGGACATATAATTAAGAAGACTTGTAGGTAAGGACAGATGGTTAGTGGGTAGGCTGCATAGAATGAGTGTTGACATTGATTGAGCGTACTATGACATAATCTAGCTTCCTTTGGGGGTCTAGCTTTATTCCTATTTAATGAGATTGATCTCTTCCTTCTTGAGCTTTGGTGTCTCCTTCTGGGTTTGGGACAAGAGTTTAAGATAGATTTGTAGGTAACACATAGGTAGAGCAGCTAGTTTAGTGGGTGGCTATGAGTTAAATAAGATTAGTCTGAATCTGGTTTGGTTGTTTGCTTCTAGATGGGTTGGATAGGTTATGTAACCTATTATGTAGGTCAAGTTGTCGTGTAGGGCTTAGTTGTTCTAAGTCACCAGTTTAGACTTAAGTGAATGTGGAGTATGGCCTTATCCTTTGTACCAGCATTAAGTAACTCATGATAGATTAGATCATATTATGTTAGATAGGATCTAGATTAGATTGGAATAACTAGAGAAGATCTATTTATTTAGGCTAGATCAAGGTTGTTACTGTAGAATGGGATAGGTATGCCTATTAGAGCAAGATAAATCCATAAGGATAAGGTAGGAGTTGAATCCTTTGAGGTCAGTTAGATCTATTAAGATGAGATAAAATCTTTTCAAGATAAAATGGATCTAGATACATTAGGATAAGTTAAGATCTTTTGAGATAAGATAGATCTTATGAGTGTAGGATAGAATCTTTTAAGACGAGATGAATCTATTAAGCTAGATACATTTTTTTAATGAGGGATAATCCAATTTGTCTAGTTACTTTTATAAGCGTTTTTTTTCTATATGTATATGCAGATGTAATTGTGGACATTACTCCACAACTAATCACACTCAATCAAAGATCCAAATCATACAAGTATCATAAGAACAAACATTCAAGCATACAAATATTGACAAAAATAGTTTTGATTTTGTTCCTAAGTGTAGGTCTCCTATTCCTAAAGGTCACTTTTAGGCACAGGATTTCAAAGTGTGAAATCCACATTTGTCTTTAGAAAGAAAAGGTAAGAATAATCAGAGTAAAGCGGAAATAGATGAGAAAGGATTAAGAAAAGTTTAGAAAAGAATCAGAGTAGCAGAGGTAAGTAGATAATGGTTGTCCAGTTCTATCTAGGTTTCGTCCTACAGTCAACATTCCTCTGATACCACTTCTGTCACACCCGGATTTTAGGGGTCCAAAACCCGGGCGCGAACATAATCACCAGGTGTGCTGGGACCAAGTCTCACACATATGATGAATCATGGCACAGGATCGAATGTCACATCTTTATATATAACAGGAGTTCTATACAAAATAAATAATTACATTATAAGGAGATAACGGTCCAGCAACCCAAAGTTGACTGGGAGACGACGACCTAGATCTCTCACGAACACTTCACAGCATCCTCCGAGCGCATCATCCTGCGGTACCTGTTCTTGACCTGTGGGGGGGGGGTTGTGAGACAGCAAGAGTGAGCTCACATACGTTCATCGCTCAACAAGTTGTGGGGAATAATGTGCATGAACTCGCCAAAGGTGGGAGCTCACGTGAAGTGTAAGGCTTACAAAGAAGATGGTTAGAGCTGAGCATTGCTTTTAAAGTTGGTCAAAATTTTATTAGCAGTTACTAAGTATAAGTAAATACCAAACCCAATTAAGTAGTAGAACAAAAATAACAACATCACCTGCGATGCAATGCATATGACAAATTGAATTTAGTTCCATAGATTAATCATGTGAGTGTCCGAGCTGCTCATGACCGTGAGCACGGCTAGTATACCAGTTTTACACTCTGCAGAGGTTGCGCATCTTTACCCACAAGTCATGTTACCCATCTGCCAAGGGATCGCGACTTCCCATACACCTCTACCGAGGAGGCGAGGCAGGGTAACACTACGAGGCCTTTACAAAGTTCCACTAGCTTCAGAAAACCCGCTACAGTTTATAGGAAGTTCCAATGCAGGAATCCCTTGCAGGACCGCCATCGCAGCAAAATCCTCCCGAGGGCCTCCCTACACTGACCACTCCCCTACTGCCCTTGCCCCTTTCGGGTAAGGTAGTTGATAGTCGCCTAGAGGGGGGGGGGTGAATAGGGCGAAACTGAAATTTACAAAAATACTCACAACTACAAGCCGGGTTAGCGTTAGTAATAAAGAAACGAGTCCGCGAGAGAGGGCGCAAAACAAATCGCAAGCAAATAAGAGTGTGACACAAGGATTTGTTTTACCGAGGTTCGGTTCTCGCAAACCTACTCCCCGTTGAGGAGGCCACAAAGGCCGGGTCTCTTTCAACCCTTCCCTCTCTCAAACGATCCCACGGATCGAGTGAGCTTTCTCTTCTTCTCAATCAACCGGGAATAAAACTTCCCCGCAAGGGCCACCACACAATCGGTGCCTCTTGCCTTGGTTACAATTGAGTGATGATCTCAAGAACAAGTGAGAAAGAAAGAAAGCAATCCAAGCGCAAGAGCTCAAAAGAACACGGCAAATCTCTCTCGCTAGTCACTAAGGGTTTGAGTGGAATTGGAGAGGATTTGATCTTTTTGTATGTGTCTAGAATTGAATGCCTAGCTCTTGTAAGTGGTTGAGAGTTGGAAAACTTGGATGGCAATGAATGTGGGGTGGTTGGGGTATTTATAGCCCCAACCACCAAAAGTGACCGTTGCTGGAAACCCTCTGTTCGATGGCGCACCGGACAGTCCGGTGCACACCGGACAGTCCGGTGCCCCTGCCACGTCACCAGTGCCGTTGGATTCTGACCGTTGGAGCTTCTGACTTGTGGGCCCTCCTAGGTGTCCGGTGCACACCGGACATGTACTGTTTGATGTCCGGTGCACCGGCATGGGCGTACCTGACGACTGCGCGCGCTGCGCGCGCATTTAATGCACCGCAGGGAGCCGTTGGCGCCGCAGAGAGCCGTTGCTCCGCTGGTACACCGGACAGTCCGGTGCACACCGGACAGTCCGGTGAATTTTAGCGGAGCGGCTGTCGAGCAAACCCGAGGCTGGCGAGTTCCGGAGGCCGCGTTTCCTTGGAGCACCGGACATGTCCGGTGCACACCGGACAGTCCGGTGAATTATAGCGCGTCGACCTCCTAGAAATCCCGAGGGCGAAGAGTTTGAAGTCGAAGTCCTCTAGCCGCACCGGACAGTCCGGTGCACACCGGACAGTCCGGTGCCTCCGGCCAGAGGAGCCCTCGGTTGCCTTGCTGCTCCGTTGCTGAATCCAACACTTGGTCTTTTTATTGGCTGATTGTGAACCTTTTGCACCTGTATAACTTATGCACTAGAGTAAACTAGTTAGTCCAATGTTTGTGTTGGGCAATTCAACCACCAAAATTATTTAGGAGCTAGGTCTAAGCCTAATTCCCTTTCAATCTCCCCCTTTTTGGTGATTGATGCCAACATAAACCAAAGCAAATATAGAAGTGCATAATTGAACTAGTTTACATAATGTAAGTGCAAAGGTTGCTTGGAATTGAGCCAATATAAACTTATATGATGCGTATGGATGGTTTCTTTGTTTTTGACATATTGGACCATATTTGCACCACGAATTTTGTTTTTGCAAATTCTTTTGTAAATTCTTTTCAAAGTACTTTTGCAAGATAGTCAAAGGTAAATGAAAAAGATTTTGCAAAGCATTTTCAAGATATGGAATTTTCTCCCCCTGTTTTAAATGCTTTTCCTTCGACTAAACAAAAACTTGTTTTTGCAAATTCTTTTGTAAATTCTTTTCAAAGTACTTTTGCAAGATAGTCAAAGGTAAATGAAAAAGATTTTGCAAAGCATTTTCAAGATATGGAATTTTCTCCCCCTGTTTTAAATGCTTTTCCTTCGACTAAACAAAAACTCCCCCTCAAATAAGGTCTCCTCTTAGTGTTCAAGAGGGTTTTCCATCAATTTCGAAAATACTACTTGCTCCCCCTTTAGAACACAAGAGATACCAATTTTGAAATTTATCATATCAAATTTATAAATTAGGTGGTGGTGCGGTCCTTTTGCTTTGGGCTCATATTTTCTCCCCCTTTGGCATGAATCGCCAAAAACGGAATCATTAGAGCCCAATGAAGTACATTCTCCCCCTTTGGTCATGAAATAAATGAGTGAAGGTTATACCAACGTTGGAGAGATGATGCGGAGCGACGGCGAAGGATGAGTAGTAGAACGGAGTGGAAGCCTTTGTCTTCGCCGAAGACTCCAATTCCCTTTCAATACACCTATGACTTGGTTGAAATACACTTGAAAACACATTAGTCATAGCATATATAAAAGAGACATGATCAAAGGTATATTCATGTGCTATGCGTGCAAGACTAGCAAAAGAAATTCCTAGAATCAAGAATATTAAGCTCATGCCTAAGTCGGGTAAAAGATTGTTCATCAAGTGGTTTGGTAAAGATATCGGCTAATTGATCTTTAGTATTAATATAAGAAATCTCGATATCCCCCTTTTGTTGGTGATCCCGAAGAAAATGATACCGAATGGCTATGTGCTTAGTGCGGCTGTGCTCGACGGGATTGTCGGCCATTTTGATTGCACTCTCATTGTCACATAGCAAAGGGACTTTGGTTAATTTGTAACCGTAGTCCCGCAGGGTTTGCCTCATCCAAAGCAATTGCGCGCAACAATGGCCTGCGGCAATATACTCGGCTTCGGCGGTAGAAAGAGCGACCGAATTTTGCTTCTTTGAAGCCCAAGACACCAGGGATCTTCCCAAGAACTGACAAGTCCCCGATGTGCTCTTCCTGTTAATCCTACACCCCGCCCAATCGGCATCCGAATAACCAATCAAATCAAAAGTGGATCCCCGAGGGTACCAAAGCCCAAACTTAGGAGTAAAAGCCAAATATCTCAAGATTCGTTTTACGGCCGTAAGGTGTGATTCCTTAGGGTCGGCTTGGAATCTTGCACACATGCAAACGGAAAGCATAATGTCCGGTCGAGATGCACATAAATAAAGCAATGATCCAATCATCGACCGGTATACCTTTTGATCCACGGACTTACCTCCCGTGTCGAGGTCGAGATGCCCATTGGTTCCCATGGGTGTCTTGATGGGCTTGGCATCCTTCATTCCAAACTTGCTTAGGATATCTTGAGTATACTTCGTTTGGCTAATGAAGGTGCCCTCTTGGAGTTGCTTCACTTGGAATCCTAGGAAATACTTCAACTCCCCCATCATCGACATCTCGAATTTCTGTGTCATGATCCTACTAAATTCTTCACATGTAGATTTGTTAGTAGACCCAAATATAATATCATCAACATAAATTTGGCATACAAACAAATCATTGTCAAGAGTTTTAGTGAACAAAGTAGGATCGGCTTTGCCGACTTTGAAGCCATTTGCAATGAGGAAATCTCTAAGGCATTCATACCATGCTCTTGGGGCTTGCTTGAGCCCATAAAGCGCCTTTGAGAGCCTATAAACATGGTTAGGATACTCACTGTCTTCAAAGCCGGGAGGTTGCTCAACATAGACCTCCTCCTTGATTGGTCCATTTAGGAAGGCACTCTTCACGTCCATTTGGTAGAGCTTGAAGCCATGGTAAGTAGCATAGGCTAATAATATACGAATTGACTCAAGCCTAGCTACGGGTGCATAGGTTTCACCAAAATCCAAACCTTCGACTTGTGAATACCCCTTGGCCACGAGTCGAGCTTTGTTCCTAGTCACCACACCATGCTCGTCTTGCTTGTTGCGGAAGACCCACTTGGTTCCTACAACATTTTGGTTAGGACGTGGAACTAAGTGCCATACCTCATTCCTTGTGAAATTGTTGAGCTCCTCTTGCATCGCCATCACCCAATCCGAATCTTGTAGTGCTTCCTCTACCCTGGTTGGCTCAATAGAGGAAACAAACGAGTAATGTTCACAAAAATGAGCAACACGAGATCGAGTAGTTACCCCCTTATGAATGTCGCCGAGGATGGTGTCGACGGGGTGATCTCGTTGTATTGCTTGGTGGACTCTTGGGTGAGGCGGCTTTGGTTGTTCATCCTCCTTGTCTTCATCATTTGAATCTCCCCCTTGATCGTTGCCGTCATTTTGAGGTGGCTCATCTTCTTGATTTTCTTGTTCAACATCTTGAGCCTCATCCTCAACTTGAGTTGGTGGAGATGCTTGCATGGAGGAGGATGGTTGATCTTGTGCATTTGGAGGCTCTTCGGATTCCTTAGGACACACGTCCCCGATGGACATGTTCCTTAGCGCTATGCATGGAGCCTGTTCTTCACCTACATCATCAAGATCAACTTGCTCTACTTGAGAGCCGTTAGACTCATCAAACACAACGTCACAAGAAACTTCAACAAGTCCTGAGGACTTGTTAAAGACTCTATATGCCCTTGTGTTTGAGTCATATCCTAGTAAAAAGCCTTCTACAGTTTTAGGAGCAAATTTAGATTTTCTACCTCTTTTAACAAGTATAAAACATTTGCTACCAAAAACTCTAAAATATGAAATATTGGGCTTTTTACCGGTTAGGAGTTCATAAGATGTCTTCTTGAGGATTCGGTGAAGATATAACCGGTTGATGGCGTAGCAGGCGGTGTTGACCGCCTCGGCCCAAAACCGATCCGGTGTCTTGTACTCATCAAGCATGGTTCTTGCCATGTCCAATAGAGTTCGATTCTTCCTCTCCACTACACCATTTTGTTGTGGAGTGTAGGGAGAAGAGAACTCATGCTTGATGCCCTCCTCCTCAAGAAAACCTTCAATTTGAGCGTTCTTGAACTCCGTTCCATTGTCGCTTCTAATTTTCTTGATCCTTAGGCCGAACTCATTTTGAGCCCGTCTCAAGAATCCCTTTAAGGTCTCTTGGGTTTGTGATTTTTCCTGCAAAAAGAATACCCAAGTGAAGCGAGAATAATCATCCACAATTACAAGACAATACTTACTACCACCGATGCTTATGTAAGCGATCGGGCCAAATAGATCCATATGTAGGAGCTCCAGTGGCCTGTCGGTAGTCATGATATTTTTGTGTGGATGATGGACACCAACTTGCTTCCCGGCTTGGCAAGCGCTACAAATCCTGTCTTCTCAAAATGAACATCGGTTAGTCCCAAAATGTGTTCTCCCTTTAGAAGTTTGTGAAGATTCTTCATTCCAACATGGGCTAGTCGACGGTGCCATAGCCAACCCAAGTTAGTCTTAGCAATTAAGCATGTGTCGAGTTCAGCTCTTTCAAAATCTACTAAGTATAGCTGACCCTCTAACACACCCTTAAATGCTATTGAATCATCACTCCTTCTAAAGACAGTAACACCTGTATCAGTAAAAAGACAGTTGTAGCCCATTTGACATAATTGGGATACGGAAAGCAAATTGTAATCTAAGGAATCTACAAGAAAAACATTGGAAATAGTATGGTCAGGAGATATAGCAATTTTACCCAAACCTTTGACCAAACCTTGATTTCCATCCCCGAATGTGATAGCTCGTTGGGGATCTTGGTTTTTCTCATATGAGGAGAACATCCTTTTCTCCCCGGTCATGTGGTTTGTGCACCCGCTGTCGAGTATCCAACTTGTGCCCCCGGATGCATAAACCTACAAAACAAGTTTAGTTCTTTGTTTTAGGTACCCAAACGGTTTTGGGTCCTTTGGCATTAGATACAAGAACTTTGGGTACCCAAACACAAGTCTTGGAGCCCTTGTGTTTGCCCCCAACAATTTTGGCAACTACCTTGCCAGATTTGCTAGTCAACACATAAGATGCATCAAAAGTTTTAAATGAAATGGCATGATCATTTGATGCATTAATAGTTTTCTTTCTAGGCAACTTGGCATGGGTTGGTTGCCTAGATCTAGATGTCTCACCCTTATACATAAAAGCATAATTAGGGCCAGAGTGAGACTTCCTAGAATGAATTTTCTTAATCTTACTCTCAGGATACCCGGCAGGGTACAGAATGTAACCCTCGTTATCCTGAGGCATGGGAGCCTTGCCCTTAACAAAGTTAGACAAGTTCTTAGGAGGGGCATTAATTTTGACATTGTCTCCCTTTTGAAAGCCAATGCCGTCCTTAATGCCCGGGCGTCTCCCATTATAGAGCATGCTTCTAGCAAGTTTAAATTTTTCATTTTCTAAGTCATGCTCTCTAATCTTAGCATTAAGTTGTGCTATATGATCATTTTGTTTCTTAATTAAAGCTAGGTGATCATGGATAGCATCAACATTAATATCTCTACATCTAGTACAAATGGAAATATGCTCAACATTAGATGTAGAGGGTTTGCAAGATTTTAGTTCAACAACCTTAGCATGCAACAAATCATTTTTAGCTCTAAGGTCGGAAATAGTAGCATTGCAAACATCAAAATCCTTAGCCTTAGCAATTAATTTCTCATTCTCATTTCTAAGGCTAGCGATGGAAGCATTCAATTTATCAATCCTAGCAAGCAAATCAACATCATCATTTCTAGGATCAATGCAAACATGAGAATCAACCTTAGCTAACAAATTTGCATTTTCTTTTCTAAGGTTGTCTAAAGTCTCATGGCAAATACTTAGCTCACTAGACAATTTTTCACATTTTTCTCTTTCTAGAGCATAAGCATTTTTAACCTTAACATGTTTTTTGTTTTCCTTGATTAGGAAGTCCTCTTGGGAGTCCAAGAGATCATCCTTTTCATGGATGGCACTAATCAATTCATTTAATTTTTCTTTTTGTTCCATGTTAAGGTTGGCAAAAAGAATACGCAAATTATCCTCTTCATTTTTATCATTATCCTCATCACTAGATGTTTCATATTTAGTGGAGGACTTTGATTTTACCTTCTTTTTGCCGTCCTTGGCCATGAGGCACTTGTGGCCGACGTTGGGGAAGAGGAGGCCCTTGGTGACGGCGATGTTGGCGGCGTCCTCGTCGTCGGAGGAGTCGCTTGAGCTTTCGTCGGAGTCCCACTCCCGACAAACATGGGCATCGCCGCCCTTCTTCTTGTAGTACTTCTTCTTCTCCTTCCTCTTGCCCTTCTTGTCGTTGTCCCTGTCACTATCACTTGATAATGGACATTTAGCAATAAAGTGACCGGGCTTACCACATTTGTAGCAAACCTTCTTGGAACGGGATTTGTAATCCTTCCCCTTCCGTTGCTTGAGGATTTGCCGAAAACTCTTGATGATTAGGGCCATCTCCTCGTTGTCGAGCTTGGAGGCGTCAATTGGTTGTCTACTTGGTGTAGACTCCTCCTTCTTCTCCTCCGTTGCCTTGAAGGCCACGGGTTGCGCCTCGGATGTGGAAGGCTCGTCAAGCTCGTTGATCTTCTTGGAGCCCTTAATCATGCATTCAAAACTAACAAAATTCCCGATAACTTCCTCGGGGGTCATTTGTGTATATCTAGGATTGCCACGAATTAATTGAACTTGTGTGGGGTTAAGGAAAATAAGGGCTCTTAGAATAACCTTAACCACTTCGTGGTCATCCCATTTTGCGCTCCCGAGGTTGCGCACTTGGTTCACCAAGGTCTTGAGCCGGTTGTACATGTCTTGTGGCTCCTCCCCTTGGCGAAGACGGAAGCGACCGAGCTCCCCCTCGATCGTTTCCCGCTTGGTGATCTTGGTGAGTTCATCACCCTCGTGCGCCGTCTTGAGTAGGTCCCAAATCTCCTTGGCGTTCTTCAACCCTTGTACTTTGTTGTATTCCTCCTTGCTTAGTGAGGCAAGGAGAATGGTTGTGGCTTGGGAGTTGAAGTGCTCGATTTGGGCCACTTCGTCCGTGTCGTAGTCTTCATCCCCTACGGATGGTACCTGTACACCATACTCAACAACATCCCATAATCTTTTGTGGAGAGAGGTTAGATGAAATCGCATCAAATTACTCCACATAGCATAATCTTCACCATTAAAAGTTGGTGGTTTGCCTAAAGGGACGGAAAGTAAAGGTGTATGTTTAGGAATGCGAGGGTAGCGTAGGGGGATCTTACTATACTTCTTACGCTCTTGGCGTTTAGAAGTGACGGACGCCGCGTCGGAGCCGGAGGTAGATGTCGATGAAGTATCGGTCTCGTAGTAGACCACCTTCCTCATCCTCTTGTGCTTGTCCCCACTCCGATGCGGCTTGTGAGAAGAAGATTTTTCCTTCTTCTCTTTGTGGTGAGAAGAGGAAGATCTTTTCTCCTTCCGCTTGGAGGATTTCTTCTTCTTCTCTCTTCTCTTGGTGCGGGACTCTTCCGATGATGATGAAGTGCTCCCTTGACTTGTAGTGGGCTTGTCGTCGCCGGTCTCCATCTCCCTCTTGGTGTGATCTCCCGACATCACTTCGAGCGGTTAGGCTCTAATGAAGCACCGGGCTCTGATACCAATTGATAGTCGCCTAGAGGGGGGGGTGAATAGGGCGAAACTGAAATTTACAAAAATACTCACAACTACAAGCCGGGTTAGCGTTAGTAATAAAGAAACGAGTCCGCGAGAGAGGGAGCAAAACAAATCGCAAGCAAATAAGAGTGTGACACAAGGATTTGTTTTACCGAGGTTCGGTTCTCGCAAACCTACTCCCCGTTGAGGAGGCCACAAAGGCCGGGTCTCTTTCAACCCTTCCCTCTCTCAAACGATCCCACGGATCGAGTGAGCTTTCTCTTCTTCTCAATCAACCGGGAATAAAACTTCCCCGCAAGGGCCACCACACAATCGGTGCCTCTTGCCTTGGTTACAATTGAGTGATGATCTCAAGAACAAGTGAGAAAGAAAGAAAGCAATCCAAGCGCAAGAGCTCAAAAGAACACGGCAAATCTCTCTCGCTAGTCACTAAGGGTTTGAGTGGAATTGGAGAGGATTTGATCTTTTTGTATGTGTCTAGAATTGAATGCCTAGCTCTTGTAAGTGGTTGAGAGTTGGAAAACTTGGATGGCAATGAATGTGGGGTGGTTGGGGTATTTATAGCCCCAACCACCAAAAGTGACCGTTGCTGGAAACCCTCTGTTCGATGGCGCACCGGACAGTCCGGTGCACACCGGACAGTCCGGTGCCCCTGCCACGTCACCAGTGCCGTTGGATTCTGACCGTTGGAGCTTCTGACTTGTGGGCCCTCCTAGGTGTCCGGTGCACACCGGACATGTACTGTTTGATGTCCGGTGCACCGGCATGGGCGTACCTGACGACTGCGCGCGCTGCGCGCGCATTTAATGCACCGCAGGGAGCCGTTGGCGCCGCAGAGAGCCGTTGCTCCGCTGGTACACCGGACAGTCCGGTGCACACCGGACAGTCCGGTGAATTTTAGCGGAGCGGCTGTCGAGCAAACCCGAGGCTGGCGAGTTCCGGAGGCCGCGTTTCCTTGGAGCACCGGACATGTCCGGTGCACACCGGACAGTCCGGTGAATTATAGCGCGTCGACCTCCTAGAAATCCCGAGGGCGAAGAGTTTGAAGTCGAAGTCCTCTAGCCGCACCGGACAGTCCGGTGCACACCGGACAGTCCGGTGCCTCCGGCCAGAGGAGCCCTCGGTTGCCTTGCTGCTCCGTTGCTGAATCCAACACTTGGTCTTTTTATTGGCTGATTGTGAACCTTTTGCACCTGTATAACTTATGCACTAGAGTAAACTAGTTAGTCCAATGTTTGTGTTGGGCAATTCAACCACCAAAATTATTTAGGAGCTAGGTCTAAGCCTAATTCCCTTTCAGTAGTCTTCCACTAGCTTTCCTAATTAATCAGCCAAGGGGTCCCATTCCTCCCTTGTGGTAGCACTGTTTTCCCGGGTGGTTCTCCATGTTCCAATTAACATAATGATCTTATCATGAATAGTAAATAACAACTGACAATAAAAGTATAATCATGAATAGTAATGTGTATCTCTATACCCAAAACCACATAAAGCAATAGCAAGTACTACCCAAAAGTTCAGTGGTAAACAAGGTATAAAGATAGACAAACTAGGGTAACCTATTGGGTCCCATCAAAATTAACCTATGCAGATCATTATGATTAATCAGAACATGGCTGGGTAAAAGGAAGTGATCAAGGGCACAACTTGCCTGGGACTTGAGATTCCAGGTACCAGGATGATCTTCAGGTGATACGTATCCTCACGCTAGTCGTAGCAGTACAAACAAGCAGTGTATAGGCAAAATTAACATCACACCAAATAAGTAAACAAAATACATAATAATAATCTACACATTAAAATAAGATTCTAGGAACAGGAATCATTAATTTTGGAGTTATAGATTTTAAGTTATGGATTTCTAAAGATTCTATGTGCTTTGTGCAAAATTAATTAGGATAAAAATTTTAATTTGGCTTTCAGGTCAAAACAGTGACACAGAATGATAAACAATAATATTACAAATTTATAGGAACTGAAATGGACTAATTTGGAGTTCGTATGGATTTTCTACAAATTAAACAAGTTCTAGTAATTATTTTCATATTAAAAACCATTTTCTAATTACTTTTACTGGGTTTTATAAATCCTTGGACTGGGCGCACGATAACCAGGGAACACAGGGGCTAGCGTATAAAATTCTCTAGACTCGGGCTAATCCCGCAGTGGACGGCGGGTTCAATTCTGTGAAAGCCGAGGGGCTCATATACAAAAGAACCAGAACGAAGAGGTATTAGAGAATATCGGCCGCCCGATCTGTTTTTGATGGCCCAGATTAGACGCAAGCCTTAGCGAATCGGTACGCGATCCGGGCGCTAGGATCCTAGTTCAACCGCCCAGATTTAATTAAGGCGAGATCCAGCCGTGGCCTTTGATCTCCGATCGGACGGACCACGGTGATTCTTTCCCCAGATCTAATCCCATCCCTACATCATGAATCCAACGGACCAGCCGTTGCTTCCTTCCCCCAAAGCCAGACGCGGCGGCGGAGCGCACCCGCACGGTGGCGCACGCCGGTGAGCTACCCAATCTCGGCGCACGGGTACACGGTTCCCAAATCGACTGGGTGCAACACGTACAGGGGAACATGGCGAACAAGATCAAGGGGATATTACCACGGATGGTTGTTCGGGTGACGTCGGCCACGGCGAGGAGCGGATTTGCGGCGGAGGAGAAGGTGCGACGAGGAATTCCGGCGCTTCATGCCAATAGCGCTGCAATTCCGGGCTTTGGGCGACTTCAGTGCAACCCGAAGACCAGCCCGGACGCATTTCCGAGCCCTTCCCGATGCACGACGCGGAATCCGACCGGCGGCGGAGTTCTTCTTCTCTCTCTACCCTCCGCCAACGGTTCAATAGGTGACTGGGTACTCGACGAGATGGATAAGGAAGCTAGAGCGGCCGGGTTATATAGGGGCGGGGCGAGTCCGAGCTGAGAGGGTTGGTTGCGCCATGCACGACGACCGAGCGGAGGTCCGGTGAGGACGCCGCGAAAATCGGTCAGGGAATCGCGTTCTGTTGGGGAAGATGACTCCTGACGACATGGGTCCACACACCAGAGAGCGCGGGGATGGTTGGCCGAAGGGACCCACATGTCATCGGATGAATGAGAAACGACTGGCACAGGCTGGATGGGCTGCGGTGCCGTTGAGAGGCTGGAGACCTGACTAGAGGGGCCCGCCTGGCAGTGCCCCAACCGGAAAAGAAAAGGAAGAGGAGCAGAGTGGGCTGGCGCGGAGGAGAAGGAAAGGTGGGCCGAAATGGTGCAGTCCGGCCCAGTAAGCTTTTTATTCCTTTTCTTTTTCTGATTTCCCCTTTCTTTCTTATTTTCAAGTTCAATTTGAGTTTCTAACTTGAAT
This sequence comes from Zea luxurians, assembly GCA_029449295.1. Taxonomy (NCBI): domain Eukaryota; kingdom Viridiplantae; phylum Streptophyta; class Magnoliopsida; order Poales; family Poaceae; genus Zea; species Zea luxurians. Next base: position 39,676,662 of record JAOPSE010000026.1, read on the forward strand.
TCAAACTTGTGTCAAGCTTATTCTTAATTTATAATGTGACTTTAAAAGTATAAATTTTGGAGATATATAAATTTCCTTTATATTATATATATATCTTCTCTTTTTCTCTTCTACATAATATTTCCAAAACCCCAAAGTGCAACTTTGGGTTAACTTCAAATTCTCAATTCCATTATTATATTTTATTATTATTTTAAATGCACATACAATTAAAACTCCAACATGAGTGCCAAATATGGTTCTATTTATTATTTTATTCACTTAAGCAAATGCTTTTAAATAGGGAGATGAGTCTTCAAATGTTATGAGAGTTCTAAAGAGAGAGAAAAAGAAAAATTCTAATGCAAGATCTTTGAGAAATTGTGCTATATTCTCTAAATGAGATTTAGGGTGTTACAGTTTGCCTAATGGGACAGAAAGTAATGGAGTATGCTTAGGAATGCGAGGATAGCGTAGGGGATCTTACTATACTTCTTGCACTCATGGCGCTTAGAAGTGACGGATGTCGTTTCCGAGCCGGAGGTGGAGGGTGACGAAGAGTCGGTCTCGTAGTAGACCACTTTCTTCATCTTCTTCTTCTTGTCACCCTTTCGTTGGGACTTGATGGAGGAAGATAGAGATGGCAATGGGTAAAAACCCGTTGGGTGTTACTTGCCCAAACCCATACCCGCGAAGAAAAAATACGCCCGCTAAAAAACCCATACCCATGATGGGTATAAAATTTTGTCCAAATCCATACCCATGCGGGTTTCGGGTACCCAACGGGTTTCCCATACCCACTAACATCAACATAAAAAATAATTCATCATGTAAATGACAATCAATACATTAATAAGCTAGCATAAAAGCAACAAGTGATAACTAATTTTAGCCTAAAAATTGTTACATGAAGTTTATTTCAATTATAACATATTCAATTAATAATATTATGAGACATATTTATAAGGAATGTTGATTTTAAGGCGGGTTTTAAGAACCCTTGGGTTTGCGGGTATGGGTAGTGGAAGAACAAACCCATGCCCACGTACCCGTTGGGTTTCCATTTGAACCCATTAACAAACCCATGGGTAGAGAAATTGACCCAAACCCATACCCTAATAGAGCAAAAACCCACAGGGTTTCGGGTAGCGGGTACCCATTGCCATCTCTAGAGGAAGAGGATTCCTCCTTGTGCTTGTGGGCGGACTCCCTTGAGTGCGTTCTCCCTGAGCTTGCGGACTTGTCATCGGTCCCGAGCTCCCTCTTGGCGGATGCTCCTGACATCACTTCGAGCGGTTAGGCTCTAATGAAGTACCAGGCTCTGATACCAATTGAAAGTCGCCTAGAGGGGGGTGAATAGGGCGAATCTGAAATTTATAAACTTAAGCACAACTACAAGCCGGGTTAGCGTTAGAAATATGAACGAGTCCGAGAGAGAGGGTGAAAAACAAATCGCAAGCAAATAAAGGGTGAGACACAAGGATTTGTTTTACCGTGGTTCGGTTTTTGCAAACCTACTCCCCGTTGAGGTGGTCATAAAGACCGAGTCTCTTTCAACCCTTTCCCTCTCTCAAATGGTCACTTAAACCGAGTGAGCTTCTCTTCTCAATCAAATGGGACACAAAGTCCCCGCAAGGATCACCACACAATTGGTGTCTCTTGCCTCGGTTACAATTGAGTTGATCACAAGAAAGAATGAGAAAAAGAAGCAATCCAAGCGCAAGAGCTCAAATGAACACAAGTCACTCTCTCACAAGTCACTATTTGATTTGGAATGAACTAAGAACTTGGGAGAGGATTTGATCTCTTTGGTGTGTCTTGTATTGAATGCTATAGCTCTTGTAAGGTGTGGGAAGTCAGAAAACTTGGATACAATGAATGGTGGGTGGTTGGGGGTATTTATAGCCCCAACCACCAAACTAGCCGTTTGGTGAAGGTTGCTGTCGCATGGCGCACCGGATAGTCCGGTGCGCCACCAGACACTGTCCGGTGCGCCTGCCATGTCACCCAGCCGTTGGATTCTGACCGTTGGAGCTTCTGTCTTCTGGGCCACCGGACAGTCCGGTGGTGCACCGGACAGGCACTGTTCACTGTCCGGTGCGCCATCTGGCTCTGCTCTGACTCTGGCGCGCACTGTAGCACATTTAATGCCTTCTGCAGACGATCGTTGGCGCGAAGTAGCCGTTGCTCTGCTGGCACACCGGACAATCCGGTGCGCCACCGGACACAGTCCGGTGCTCCATCGGACAGTCCGGTGAATTATAGCGGAGCGGCCTCTAGAATTCCCGAAGGTGAGCAGTTTGGAGTTGGAGTCCCCTGGTGCACCGGACAGTCCGGTGCGCCAGACCAGGGCACACTTCGGCTGACTTTAGCTCTCAATATTTGAATCTTTTCTCGGTCTTTTTATTGGTCTGTTGTGAACCTTTGGCACCTGTAGAACTCATAATCTAAAGCAAACTAGTTAGTCCAATTATTTGTGTTGGGCAATTCAACCACCAAAATCAATTAGGAAAATGTGTAAGCCTATTTCCCTTTCACTAAGCTTGGCTGAATCATTAACCGTTCAAGTATAGTTTTGTTTAACCGTCTTTTTCTTTGAAGAGGAGTCGTCGTCCTTTTGCGAAGAGGAAGAAATGTCACTCTCATAGTAGATGATCTTCTTGATGTGTTTCTTCTTCTTATCGTCCCTCTTCTTGTTCAATCCAGAGTCGACGACAACATCGTCCTTGAGGTCACCATCGACGGGGATCTCCTTCTTCTTGTCGGCCATCTTGCCCTTCCCTTTAGCATCGTCGCTAGCCATCTCTTTGGGCTGTTAGACCCAATGGAAGAGATCGGATCTGATACCAACTGAGAGCACTTAGAGGGGGTGAATATATGACCATGCAAAAATGACTTAAAACAAGACAAACTTGATCTAATTATAAAGTAGAGCAAACTAAAACAATGTTTGAGTAGAGAAGAAGAGAAACAAGTTCTCTTCACTTGATTGCTCTTTCAAAATATGAATTATACTAAGAGCAATATCACAAGTGAGAAAATTGAACTTGGAAAGAAAGAAAATCGCAAGAAAGTAAAATAGACAAGTGAGACAACAATTTTTATCCCGTGGTTTAGCAAAAGCCTACTTCCACATTGTGGTGTCCTCCTTTGAACAAGGCTTGCAATCAACCTCTCTCAAGTGATCGCGTAGATCAGCTTGAGTGCCATGGTTCTTTCTTATATCACACGTATTCTCGTTTGCAAGGAATCTCAACAACTAAGAGTCTCTTGCAACCTTACAAAAGATCGAAATCTCAAAATAGAGTAAGGGTGGAAGAGAGTACAAGCACAAGAGATCAAAAGCCACCAACTCAACACAAAGAGAAACACAGGCGCACACAACACACAAAATGAAGAACAACATTATGTCGTCCCCTGGATCTTGCTTGAATCGCTCGAATGAGTTGTGGAGTCCCTTAGAATGCTTGTGTGATGAATCGAGACGCCTAGGACCTCCTTTTATAGTCCCAAGAGGACCAAGAGTCATTGCTCCTTCCTTGTGGAAAACTGCCAAAATGCTAATGTCTTTGGGGGCATCGTTCTAGTCCAATGTACCATAGGATCGGGTCCATGTACCCCAGTCTTGGATCCTAATTGGGTTATTTACTTAACTGAGTGGCACCGAACCGTCTAGTGACATCAGCTAGTCGTTGGCGCTTGGAGCCCATTGGAGAGAGCCATTGGAGAGGCGGTCTGGTGCAGACCGGACCGATATGTTCACAGTCCAATGAATTTTATAATAAAATTCCCCAGAGTGAGCAACACGGCCAGGTCGCACGGACCAAGTCCGGTGCGACCGAGACCAGGCCAACTTTAGCAATTTTGAGCTAAACTCCTCCAAAACTTTTTGGTTGTCCTTGGTAGCTTCACTACAACTTACACAAACATAATTAGCACCTAATCCAATTGACTAAGTGTAGAAAACATACCTCTTTCTCATAGTTTCTCCAGGTTTTACAATATGGCTCAACTCAAGCTCAAAAACACTTTTCTCTACAAAAGAGGTTAGAGCCCAAACACAAGTATTAGAAACATTGTAATAAACCCATGCAACATATCTAATGGTGCAAATCTCACAATTATACCATTTTACTCCAAGTTGCATATTTGGGTGCATGTTTGAACTATTTTAGACTTGATCTCTTCAATTTGCTTTGTCCGGACATGTGCTCATGCTCATATGAAGATAGTTAGTCCAAGATGATGTGTTGAGCACTTAATCCCCAAAACATGTAGAAATGGCTATATGGCACATTTCCCTTTCAGGTTGATCGCAACCCTTATCCAAAGGAGGACACCACAACGAGGATGTAGGCTTTGACAAACCACGGGATAAAAATCGATGTCTCTCCTGTCCTTTTCACTTTCTTGCGATTTTCTCTCCTCCTAAGTTCACAACTTCACTTGTGATATTGCTCTTAGTATAAATTACATCTTGGAAGAGCAATCAAGTGATCCTCCTAAGCACTTGTGATATTGCTTACCTGAGCAAGGCCCTAAGTTCTAAGAATTAGGGTTTGTCCATTTATGAAAAAGGAATTTCTTGCTTTGATGTTTACAGTGGAAAGGTGGAGACCGTACTTACAAAGGGCAGAATTTGTGATTAAACCTAATCATCAAGCACTTAGTTTATTGGAGGATCAGAGTCTGCATTCTGAATTGCAGAAGAAAGCTATGGCTAAGCTTTTGGTACTGCAGTTTAAGATTCTGTACAGAAAGGGAAAAGAGAACTTAGCAGTTGATGCCTTGTCAAGGATTGGGCATGCTATGGTTGTGCACACAATAACGGAGGTCAAGCCTCAGTGGGTTCAAGAAGTTCTCAGTTCTTATGTCACAGATGCTACAACACAACAGTTATTAGCTCAGTTGGCTTTGCACAGTCCTAATGAGCAAGGGTATTCTTTGTATCAAGGCATCATCAGAAACGGAGCTCAGATTTGGTTGGCTGATAACTCTACATTGAAAACCAAAGTAATAGTGACAATGTGATAGGGGACACTCTGGCATTGAAGCTACTTACCAGAGAGTCAAGAAAGTGTTCTGTTGGACAGGTTTGAAAGAGAATGTGGCTAATTTTGTCAGGTAGTGCAGTACCTGTCAACAGGCTAAGGCTGATAGAATTCACATTCCAGGGTTGCTGTAACCTTTACCCACTCCTCGAGGAGCATGTCAAGATTTAACGATGGACTCTATTGAAGGATTGCCAAAATCAGATTGGTATGATACTATTTTGGTGGTGGTTGATCGATTCTCGAAGTATGCTCATTTTATAGCTTTGAAACATCCCTTCTCTGCTATGGTTGTCGCACAAGTGTTTCTTGACAACATTGTTAAATTGCATGGTGTTCCTAAGTCCATGGTGTCTGATAGAGACAAAGTGTTCACCAGTCATTTTTTGAAGGCTTTGTTTCAGGCTCTGAGAACTCAGTTGGCTATGTCTACTGCTTATCATCCACAGTCGGATGGTCAGTCGGAGAGAGTGAATCAGTGTGTCGAGATGTATTTGAGGTGTGGCATACAATACACTCCCAGTAATTGGCAGAAATGGCTCTCTCTGGCTGAGTTATGGTATAATGCATCATTTCATACATCACTTGGATGTTCCCCATTTCGAGCTCTCTATGGATATGATCATGTTTTTGCAGCCACACCAAGGGTGTTTGGAGAAGAAACACCAGCGGTGTCCGAATTGTTGACAGAGCACCAGGCTTATCTGGAAGTCCTGAAGGGCTGGCTCGCTTAGGCTAAAAACCATATGAAACTATATGCTGACAAGCACTATTCCGACAGACAGTTTCAAGGAGAGTACGTTTTACTGAAGCTGCAACCTTATGTTTAGAATTCAGTTGTCAGCAGAGCATGTACTAAACTGACTTATAAGTTTTATGGGCCCTTCAAAGTGCTTCAAAGAATTGGGTCAGTAGCCTACACTCCAGATCTACCTGCTCAAGCCCTGGTACATCTGGTTTTCCATGTCTCCTGGCTGAAGCCTTTTGTTCCCAATTCTACACCAATATTTTCAGACATATCTGTTAGTAGATTTGTCTAGCATGAAGTCATCCGGTTGTGCAAGTCAAGGTGACATGGTCTCAGTTACCAGACATGGATTCTACTTGGGAATATTATGAAGTGCTCAAGAAGAGATTTCCAAATGCACTTGATTGGGGACAATCAACTGCTGAAGGGGGGGGGAGATGTCACTGCTGATGGACAACAGCAGTGGTGAAGGTTGAAGATTCTAAAGATGAGTTCTTTTCAGTACTTAGTAAATTCTTCTATTAAGTCATTAATACTTCATAATCATTGTCAGGCCATGATTTGGGCCATGTAAGTCGGTTGGCCTGTTTGTAACATACTATAAAGACTCCTAATTTAGGGGAGGAAACAGTGTTGAGAAACAGGATCGAGCTCATGCATGTGCAACAAGTGCGATTGCATAGGGTCTAAAATTCTGAGACGCCTAAAAAACTTCTTAGCTCAGTAGTAAGTCTAAACAATATGCATCAATAAGCAGACTAACGTTACATCATCTAAACTGAACTCAGTTAGCAGCTAGCTTGCTGCTCTTCAAACACATCTAGTAAACCTTTTGCAATTGAGAATACATGAATTCTATTACAATAAAATTTTAGTACAGGTGCTCTAAATTTACCAGCCCGTCCCAATTGAGAAACAAAGAAGAGATATAGTACCCATATACATGTGTGTCTCGGCGTACACGCGTACCTGCGTTTGGCGTCTCCATTCGTCGGCGAGGAAGAAGCTCACGTCGGGAAAACCCTCGGCCAAGGGCGAGGGTGACATCTCCCTGTCTGCAACGATTGGGTCCGCCGCCATATGGGTGTCGAGGCCTTAGTCGATCTCTTCCCCAGCGAAGAGCGGCCTCCAGGTATTCTCATCCCTTTGTATTCCCTGTCTGTTGTACCAAATCGAGTTCCCAAACTCAAGCTATCTGGCTTGCCTACCAATTTTTGACTTTTTGCAAAAATTATGAGAGGCATAACATTCTCTGTTTCCTCTTGTTTGTGTATCTACTCTGAATTTACTTTACCCACATCTTTGTTTTGGTCCTGCATCAATGGATAATTAATTATATAGAAGTGTCTTATTTTTCTTAGAGAAAACATATTCCGAACATCATTATCTTTCTTCATTTTGCAGGGTTGAATTTTATGAAAAAAAAACACAAATGACACATAAACTGCACCAAATTTTTTTTTTACCCCCATCAAATGTATTAGATTTTGAATTCACAACGTGAGTGGTCATCTTGACGCCATCTGTTTTAGATTAAGAATACTCACGCGAATGATTATATTGACACCATCTGTATTAGATTTAGAATACTCACGTGAGTGGTTATCTTGACCCCATCTGTACTATAAAATTATTTTTGTACTGCCTGATGTTACAATGTTAATTGTATGTAGTTCAACAGTCACATGAATGCTCGTGGTTCAAAAGAGCTAAGTATAGCCATAACAGAGTCATGAAAAGGAATTCAGAACAACGCTTCCATGGAACAATTACCAAAAGAAGAGCTGTACCTAAAGTTTCGGTTAGCAGTCTCCCTATGGTATGTGAGGTCATAAAAAAAATCAGTATATGGTAGTGTGTTTTCTCAGATATATAATATGAAACATGTACTCTTTTTTTTTTGCTCTAGGATATTTTATCACAGATCTTGTCGCGGTTGCCAATAAATGATGCCGTACGAACAAGTGTCTTATCAAGAGAGTGGAAACATGTTTGCAAGGCCACAACAACCTAACTTTTAATTCAGCTACAATGAGGAAACATTATTCCAAGACCTCCTTTGGTTATGGGTTCATCAATGATGAGGAATTTATTACGAGAGTTAATACAGTCTTGCATGACCGTAGTGGTACAGAGATCGAGCATATGGAAGTCAAATATGGGTTACATGACAAGCATGCAAATCATATTGATAGATGGATTAATTTCGCGATAACGTCAAAGACAAAGGAACTTATCATTGACTTAAATGGTGGTTTCAAGCTATCATTGTCCAGAGATGTCTCACATGGCATACACAGAATCAGAGAAGAACCTTATAGTTTACATTCACAACTTTTTAGTGTCGATAATGTTTCATACTTGCAGCATCTAGAGCTCACTTCTTTATCTCTCCATCTACCCGCTGATTTCAAAGGATTCATCTATATAAAGGGTGGAGATCTGGACCCGTTACAAGTCGGTTATCGAGTTAATCCCACAGGTTTTACTAACAAATCCCGCTAGAAATCCAGAACCTAACTAATTCTGCGCACGCGCGGACCGTCCGGCCCCAGGGACGGACCGTCCTGACAATTTTTGTGTTCAACACATTGGCTCCATGGCCCCATTAATATCTGGTTCAACTTCCAGGCTGCAAAACATTTGTATTGAGTTCATGCCCTGTAATGGTATTCTTGACTACATGGTCACTGGATTCCCTAGTACTTTGCCAAGTCTCGAGACCTTGACCTTACGTTGTGCACAATGGAAGGTTTAGTGATATGTCCTCTATGGTTCTATTGTTGTTTTATTATTTTTTGTGGTCAAATCTAATATCTTTTCTCTGCTCCTTGTTTGTTATGCGCTGCAGAGAAGTATTTTACCTGGAAATCCATTCGTATTTACCCATCCTCGTCATTTGAAGTTAGAACTAATTCTGCGTGGCAAGAAAAAGACATGTCCTCGACTATGATTATCCCTTGGAGGTTGCTCCTTTCACCGAAAAACTGGAACTGCTAGTAAGTTTATTTGCAACTTTCAGAAAACATATGTCACATATGAACATCTTTTAGTTGAAGATTTTATCTGCAACTTGCATTCCACATGTTGGGAAATTGTTAATGCTAGGGATATGCTATGGTTTGCAGATTTTATTTGATTTTGAGTTTAACATATATGTCATTCTGCCTTTCTATGCTTACATAGCACCTAAACTTTTAGTGTTGATTATATGATATATTGGTAGCAATCAGCAAAGGGAAAAAAAAGTTGACAAACATTTATAGTTGAATTCTTTACCGCTCTAAAACGAGCGCTGTGTCTACTGAATGTTGGGGCAGTTGCCATTTATTTCGTAAACAATACTGTCATGATGTGTACTAATCAATTAATCATGTCCATTTTCTTATATGTATTTGTATATATTGGGCCTTTTTCACTAGATGTGGTTGCACTGCCCACGCCGACCATATAAGATAGAGGATGGTGAGCTAAGGATTCGTCCTCCGCACCAGCACGACCATCTCAAGTCAGTTCGTATCAGCAGGTTCTTTGGTCACAAAGATCAGGTAGAGCTGGCACTTCACATCCTTCGCAGTTCCATCATACTTGAGAAGTTGGAGATCAGCAAGTTTATGAGAGGGAACAGTACGTGGATGGTTATAGAGTCGCTACCGAATTTGTTTGCAAGGCGGACCATCGCAATGTCGTTAATGCAGTAAAGGCATCATTTTCATTTTTTTTTTGGGGGGGGGGGGGGGGGGGGGTGCTTGACCGCGGCCATGTGCATTGTGCAAGAGGAGTCCACCAGACCATGCACAAATGCCGTCGTGTGAAGCCTCCTAAAACACACACGCACAAAGTGACTGACATTCCTATATGTCATGGCTGAAGCAGGAGCTAGGTGGATAATTAAACTTGAAGTAGCATGTAGCCTTTCACTCTTGAAAGAGTTCTGAATTCACTCTGATTGGAACGGATCTTGTGAATCGGTAAATACTCTTGCTGGTGCTCATGCATAATTAAAAAAACTTGGTCCAAGAGAAAAAGATCGTCCTTCCGATATTATATTAAAAAGAGACTAAAACAGGGTCCCGATCAAAAAAAAATCCGAACCCTGGCTCTATCACTAGCGGGCCGTCACCGCTCACTCTGCAACGGCCCAGCCAGAGGGTGGCACGCAGGACGTAACGCGGGAGCAGATGGGTACAGCGAGGGGATTTTTTAACCAATCTCGAAATTCGCCCCGAGATCAAATATAGGACCCGGAGCTGCTACTCGGAAGCCTTAACTATTACAGTAGAGACCCTTTCGCGCTCATGTATTATTAAAATCAGCAGCTCTAAGTTGCTCTTAATTTTTGTAAACTCCTTGCAGGTTATTCTGAAATTTTGTCAGCGAGGATACATGTCATGAATAGACCCCTATGTTGTTTATGATGCATGCATAGCTTCATTTGTACGTTTGTTTTTGTGGGGTTTTTCTGAAGAAGTATGTGAATCATAATGTAACTCTGTTATATGTAGCATAGATGGTGCTGAAACTAGTGGAAGTCTTGTTAGATTAATTCCACCGAATCTGTCATTTGCTCTTCTATTCTTAAAATCTTGGTTTCCATCACATTGAATCTCGAAAAGTATGACGAGAAACACACCATGGAACTGGTCTAATAATCCCCAATTAATCCAAATTCATAGCTGTAGGTCCTATGACGATGTTAAGAAAGCCACTCAAATCTGCAAATTATTAGCAGAATTAAATTACGAAATAAAAAAACAACCATATAAAATACCAATTAAAAATAGACATGAGAACTCCATATCCCATCCAACTAATTCCCATCAATACTTGATTCTGATTCATCTCTCGCCACCATCAAGAGAACTCACAAACCCATGATTTCAAACTAACCTGATCCAGATCAAGGTACAGACGACCAACATCATGATGGGCCTGCGTCTTTCAGAAATTTGCAATGGGGGACTTCGGAAATTGGGAATAGGGAAGTAGGGAACGGTGGGAACATTGGGAAGAGGAAACAATGCCCTGCTGGTACTATTCTTTTAGGTGGGAAATACTTTATTATTCATCACAAACACAGCAAAGAGATAGAGCAGCACATGTTTAATTAAAATGTTAGAGCAACTCCAAAAAGATGTTAAAATTTTTACCTCAAAAACTGATTATTAAGAGTAGGCTAAAAAATTTTAAGAGTGAATCATGATGGATACTCCAACAGTTACTCTAAATGTGACATGTGGCGCAATTTGTACAATCGACGGGAGGATCTGGATAATCCGATACGTTGAAAAATGGATTGGTGATAGATGGAACACACCAAAATATGAGGGAGAGGAGGCTGTGGATGCAGGACTCCAATTTTTTGAGAGAAGAACGAGGGAGCTGTTGGAATAAGAAAAACCAATATTTTTTGACTAATATCTATTTTGGAGTTAGTTTACACGTTCTTTTGGAGTTTCTCTTAGTCCCTCCGCTACAAAAAAAGAATTCATTTTAGCTCTTAATTTTTATGTCTATATTCAAAAATAGATTATAATAAATCTAGAAGTATAAAGCAAGCCTAACATTATCATTATATACTATTATATATTTGATCAAAGTTAAAAATATCTGATTTAGAGACGAGCAAGCTAGCTCGGACAGACAAGACTTGCATGTGCTTGCTGCAGTTTATTTTTGCGGCTGTTAACTCCAAACAGGCTTTACTGTAGCTAAGAACTGTAGAAGCTGCCATTGCAGCAGCAACTCTGAAACTGAGAAACGAACAGCTGCGCCAATCCTATCACGTCACGCGGGCGAAAGGTCAAAAACAAAACTCTTAGCACGAACCAGCAACAGAGAAATAGCAGGCCCGTGAACCCCTCTGATCCCACCAAGGCCACAATCAGAACGTCTGAACCCGCGACATGAAGATGCCAAACTGTCAAAAGCAGCGTCAGAGTTCAGACAGTGGCGACACGCAGACCGCAGCAAACCGGCCTCTCAAACGGCAGACGCCCCAGTACAATGTACAAATGCCACTGCACGGATGCGGCACGCTGAGAGCCGGAGCCGGCAACCCCCATGCCTCGCAGCATCACTGGCGCTAACAAACAACAAGCCACAGACCCAAACCACTGCGTCAACAAGATTGTACCACTGGACTGAAGACGATTGTACATTCTGTTCCTAGGTGTAGCCACTTTTACAGGCACTTTTCCTGCCTTGTGCCCTTCTTCTCGATCCAATCCCCTAACACCATTACCAGACATACAACTGCGGCTCAATGTCACACTGCAACCACAAGATGGGCCCTAGCACAGGACGAACACAAAAGAGAAACCAAAACTACAAAACTAGAGTATTTGATGAGGAACCCTCCCCCCTTTCTCCATCGACATGACAAGTTTCCCCCCTGTCACCATTGATTCTTCTGAAAGAGCTAGCTAACTGACTCTCTCCTCCAACTGTTAGAAGCAGAACATATGTACAGGCACTAGGCTCTTGTTATTGCTATTGTCGTCGTTGTCATCCCTTCTCTAGGGAGGGAAGGAGGGAGGGTGACTGTAGAAGCGATCTTGAATTGATAGCCTGAAAAATCAGGCTGGCTGGGCTAGAACTCGGTTGTGGTTGTGGTCACCTTCATAGGTAACAATCAGCATCGAGGGGTCGTCCACGCACCTCTCGACATGCTTCCTCGCGGGGCAGCCTCTCACACTGCTACACTTGTAATAACCCCTGCAAGAGGGTGGAGATTGTGAGAATTTGCAATTTACATGTCTGGCAGAGGTACAAGAGAGTGAATTCTGTCCAGAAGAGGTTGCCAGTTGTAACCTTTCTTGGATTGCAACAGGCGTGCTACCAGAACTAGAACAGGTTTCTAACCACATGCATGCTCAGTAGTCAGTATGCTGATTGTAAAATAGGAAACAAAACTGAATAACTTGATCAGATGCCAAACGACCCAATGCTATAAGCAGCATCTAAAGAGTGGGGGGGGGGGACACTTGGTTCAGATTTTTCATATCAGTAACCCTTTGTGGTGCCTCCATGCGAGATCATGCATTCCAGAAAACACACATAAAATAGCATCAAGTCAGTGGGTACGACTGCGCTATAAATAGCAAAGCAAGTACCATATAGATATAAGCAGACTGAGGGGGTGTTTGAATAAATTAGAGCTAATACTACCTTCGTTCTCGAATATTTATCGCCCGCTAGTTCATTTTTTAACTAAACCGTGACAAATAAAAAAGAACGGAGGGAGTAGTTAGCTGCTAAAATTAGTTAAAGATATTCAAACAATTTAGCTAATAGTTCTGCTATTAGCTAGTTTTGGGAAATTAGCTAATAGCTAGCTAATTCCACTAGCAATTTTTAGTCAACTAACTATTAGCTTTAGTTCATTCAAACACTCCTTAGGCCACGTTTGAATGCATGAGAGCTATTAGTTAGCTGCTAAAGTTAGCTGAAAACATCCAACAGTCTAGCTAATAGTTCAGCTATTAACTAATTTTAACAAATTAGCTAATAGTTATCTAGCTAATTTCACTAACAACTTTTTAGCCAACTAACTATTAGCTCACACCCCCTGAGAAACACTTCACGTTCACATGAAAAGGTTAAGGGCATTTTTGAATGCACTAGAGCTAATAGTTAGCTGCTAAAATTAGCTGAATACATCCAAACAGTCTAACTAATAGGTCAGCTATTAGCTACTTTTAGCAAATTAGCTAATAGTTAACTAGCTAATTCCACTAGCAATTTTTTAGCCAACTATTAGATCTAGTGCATTCAAACATCCCCTAAAAAGGTCACAGAGTGCCAAGTATTTAGTACCTAGGATGTGGGGATCCTTTAATTGGCTTCTGCCCATACTTCCTCCATGAGAATTCATCAGCTGGGATGTCTGCAACCTTGTTGCTTATTGCAGGGACTTTGATGGACCTCCTTATCCTTAGCTTCCTGCAATTACATACAAAAAGGTGATTTTGAGAAACAAATAAAAAAAACTATAATGCTACTTGTCAACTATCAGTTTGTAACCAAGAATTTCCAACCTTTTCTTTGAACAATGGCACCGGCTCCCGGTTGCACACCGACCAGTCCCATCCTCCCTGCCAGCGCACCTTCTCCTTTGCACCAGGCCCAGCTCCGGCGTGCTAGCTGTCTGAGAGCCACTAAGTAGCTGGAACGGCCTGCTGGTCCGGCTTCCATCCAAACTCGCAAGACTCCCTTCCATGCTCAGAGACGAAAGGAACGAGCGAGACGACGACGCCGTGCAGTTCGAGCTGTCAAACTTGAGATTCACACCCTTACGACCGCCGCCGCCGCCGCCACTTAAGCTACCACCCTGATCACCAAGATTGCTCCTCTTCATCATCTCGCTCTGAATCTTCATCTGCTGCATGAGCTGAAACCTCTGGTAGCTTTGCTGCTGCTGGATGAAATGAAGGTGAGCGGGGGGCAATGCCGGGGTGGGCGTCCCTGCGGGGGGCGCAACGGACACCGGCTGGACCATCTGGACGATCGGAGGGGACTGCGACGTCGACCCCTCCATACCGGCAGTCGGCTTCTCTAGCAGCAACCTCTTGGGGAACTGGGTAGGGATCCTGACAGGATCCTTAGACGACGAGCCCTCAAACTGGTGGTACCTCGGGAACAGATGGAGGCCAGCGATAGGGCTCGGGCTGGGCGTCTTGGCCGGAGCGGCGGCGGCGGCGGCCACCGCAGAGCTCTCGAGGAAGAGGTTGCTGTCGAAGATGTGCAGGGGCTTCTTGACCTTCCTGACCCTAGCGTGGCCCTGCAGTAGGCCATCGCCGTTGGAGTTGGAGAGCTTGGCCGTCAGTGAGCCGAACTTGGCGACGGCCTCCCCGGTGGCGGCCACGAGCTCCTTGCTGGGGACGAGCTGGCCGTGCGGGTTGGAGAGGAGCGCCAGCACCCGGTGGCAGCTCTCCACTGCCGTCCTGTTGGCCTCCTCCATCCCCTCCATGGACGGGCCTGCCTGCAACGAAGCAAATCAATCACTGAAACCAACAACCACTGCTCGAGCAGCCGCGGAGCAGTTTCTCGCGGTGACAGCACGAGCATTCCTCTCCGCACACGGAGGTAAAAAAAAATAAATACAGACACAGGCTGATACGCGCCGGTGGCTCTAATCATTCCATGCCACCCCACCCCTAGATTTGCATCCAGAACAAATACACTAATAAGTAAGCCGGCCGAAACGCAGCAGCAGATTCCCACAATGATGACTTGATGAGGCCCATGGAAGGCGGCATTTCGGCGACCCGGGGGCAAGCTAAAAAGCTGGGCATCCGAGCACGGGAGCATGGCGCTCAAAGCAATGGTCCAAATCAGTACCAAAACTAGGCAACATGACAAGCCAAGCCAACCCAGCAAACACCTGAAAACCTACACGGCGCCGCTAGCGGAAAGCTCAGGAGCCACCGCCATCGCCATCGCCATCGCCGCCGCCACCCCTGCTGCAGCTCTTGCCCCCAGTCCCCCCCTCTCACCGTAAAATACATCCGCTGAAAAAACACCAAGGCGGGGGAAACCCTACAACGCGCGCCAGCAAGCAGCAAGCAATCGGCCGCTTCGCGCCCGCGCGCGTCCATGGGCACGAGGCCGAAGCTCGGCGCACCAAATCGCGCGGGGGAGGGGGAGCAGAGCACGTACGCGGCATGCAAAACCAGAGAAGGAGGAGGCCACGAACCTCGCCGAGCGAAGCCCGGCCTCGGCGGTGCGGTGACGACGAGCTCGGGAAGGTGGAGGTGGAGACGCCCTCGCCCTTGCCCGTGTTCCGTTCCGCCTGCGCGGACGGAGTGGTACGAGTCCAAACTCCAAAGGCCGCCCGGCGCTCGGCTCGGTAGAGTGGTCAGTGGTGGAGTGAGCGACGGTTTTATATATACATATAAATAAACAAACAAATACTGGTACTGGTAGGAGGGAGGGGTTGGCTGGCGCTGGCGCCGCAGGCCGCAGCGGAGCGCAGTGCCCTCGCTTTTCCCGGCCTTTTCTTTATTCCGCTTTGTGCTCGCTCCCCCTCTGGTCTCGTATTCCCTTCCTCGGGCCGGGCGTGCAGCGTGCTAGAAATACTGCTTGCAGGAGGGGGGAAGGCGGGGCCCGTGGCGATCCCGGCCGTCCATCGCGCCCGTCCTTGTCCTGTGCTTGGACTTTTTCTTTATGTCTGGTTTTTTTTTATTTTATTTTGCTCTTCGGGAGGGTGGTGGTGGTGGGGCTGGCCGCTAGCCTCCGGACGGGCTGCCGTTTCGTCAAAGGTGTGAGCTGTGTCAGAGGCCAGACACAGTGGACAGTGGTGGTCGTGTGGGGCCCGCGGTCTCTCTCTCCTCGCCGTCGCGAGCGAGCGTTGGGGGATTGGGGCGTTGGACTCGCCGGTGCGCTGGATACCGGTGTGGCGCGCTGTGCGTGAGCCAGTGCTAATAGTTCTTTCTGTACTACTACTGCTGTCTACTACTGTAGTAGTGCTACCATCGGCTGCCGCTGATGTTTTTTTTTTCTTGGCTGGAATTAATCGTGCTAGCTAGAGAGATATGCTATATATCGTATCCGGGGAGTGTCCACTTCGTAATTATGCCATTGCCAGCTAAATGTGTCTAACTATGAATCAAATCTTCGAAATATTCGGTTCCATGCATCACTATGTAAACTTAATTGTAGCATATCCTTCCTATAGATAGATATCTCAGTACGCAAATTAATTACTACTACTGTGTATCCAGGTTGGCACATGCTACGAGCGGTTTGTTTCACCCGTAGAGATTTTCATAGACGACAAAATAACTCGAGTGAAGCTATATTATTATATTATTAGTTGTCTAGCTGCACAGACCATTCCGTGGCAGTGTAGTTTTTTAGTTAAAATCAATTGGACTAAAAAAATAAACTATAAATTAAATCATATCCGAAAGGATGCACAGCTCATAACTTATTGTATAGGGCTCTCTACGCCATATCTTTTTTTTTTTTGCCTAGAGATATCTCATTTTATAGCACTAGCTAGCGGCATATCGTCGGTTACTTTCTATAGATAAAAATCTACTAGTATATCCGTACAGGTGAACCTAGTTGTATAGGCGCATCTCGTGGGCTTGCTCGGTCTACTGTGGTGATGTGTGCTAGCTATGGCCTATGTATGTATCCAAATTGCTAGCTTTCGGTGTCTGCTGGTGCCTTACGTGGAAGTTTACATGCCGCTGCTAGGCGTTCGCAGCTGGTAGAACTCAGCGCGCCCGGCCGCAGAGGATCCGCGCATCCTCCCCTGAAGCCGTTGGAGAGAGCTACTATACGTACGGCGAACGACCGCGCAACACGTACAAGACAAAGGGAGGAGTGGGCCCGTTCCTCGGACCGGACGGGGACGGGGGTGCGTCGAGGCGCGTGCGCGGGCGGGTCCATCGCCTCCTCGCCGCGCCCACCGCCACGTGGGCCCCTCATCCTCCGTCGTCCATTCCCTTCCTCCTCTCGCCTCGTTGGCCGCTCCGGTTGCACGCACGCGCGCGCAGGCGCCGCGCAGCAGCGGTCGGTGCCCGAGCCCCGACCACGGCCGCGACCGCCGCCTTCCGATGAGACCCGACCCGGCCAAGTTGACGATGCGGTCCCGTCCCGCGCCGGCCGCGCACTCCTCCTGTCCTCCACACTGTTCCTCGGTGCCCTTCAGCTCGCATGGAACTAACTACAAAGGGGGCTCCACCACCTACATTTTTTTAGGTGTGTGTTTGTGTAGGAACACTCACACGTCACTCTATGATATATATGATCCTAAACTAAACTTATTTTAAGTCGAGACACTTTATACATAGTTCGTTGGGATATTGTTTTTCTTTTTGGAAGTGTGCAAGGTCGCGTTTAGGTAGAATCCCAAGTGTCGTGATAAGATTAGTCGTGGGAAAAAGGCACGCACGATATATACGGTGCCATCCGATCGATCGTGCTGCCACACCATGCTAAGGAGAGCGAGGGCGTACGAGAAAAGAATGCCGCCTGCTTCTAGATTCTAGCTCCAACAACTTCCATCATGTACATGTACCCACCAAAAAATAGGGTTTCCAGTCTTAAATATTTTTTTAGTCCATCCTTTTCTAACCATTGCGAGAGAAAAAAAGCTTCAGGATTCGTTGTCCGTCGTATCAGTTGTGAATTATCCTGATTGTAAATTGTTAGTGGGTATTGACGAGCTAGTGCGGTGAGAGATAGAGAGACAAAGCTATCCGAGAATTCTTTGGATTGAAGCACCTTAGATATTTCTATCTTCCCTCGTGCGAAACATGAAACAAACCAGATTGCTCGTATACGTCCATACTAGTACAATGCTCATGCTTTGCGACAAATAAAAAAAAGATTCTATGCTCGTATACATACATACTAGAATTTGAGACTTTTTCTAACTGGTACTGATTATCCTATGGGTAAATTACCCTAGTAGATATGGGTACAGAAAAGATTTTATCGTCGCGAGCGGATATGGCTAACCCGATGAATAGAATCTTTTTTATAGATACGAGCAAAGAATGGTATTACCTAACAAGTACATACCCGTTATCGTTCCTAGTCACCGAGTGATCCTGTTTGGTTTCTTCAGATTAAAGCCACTTATTTAGACTGATACAGTTGTATTTTATATAGATAAAAACACTATATAAATAATAGAAACCGGTATGAATTAAAGCCAAGCGAACAGACTAACGAGTAGTGCTGGGAATATGGGCTGGACCTTTTGGGCCAGCACGAGCACGGCCCGAAAATAAAAGCCCAAAGCACGGTCCGGCACGAAATAATATGGGTCGGGCTAGCACGGCCCGAAGCCGAGCCTGGGCCGGGCCTTAAATTCCGACCCGTCGGGCCCCCAGCACGGTCCGCACAGATGGGCCAGGCTTGGGCCGACACGGCCTAATTAGGCCCAATTTGTTTAATTTCTTTATTTTAGTAAGATATCACCTTTATATTGTTGTAATATTTAGAGTTTATGTGATCGAATGATGTTAGGATTGTTGAATATGTTTAATTTTGTAAGTTATGTACTTCATGTGGTTGTAATATTTTGATATTATACGGTCAAATATTCGGGCCGGACTTGGGCCGGCACGGTCCAACGAAAGCACGACGTGGTTTAAGGCCGGGCTGAGTCACTGTTTTTGCACTTCGGGCTGGCACGGCACGGCCCAAAAATTTATTGGGCTTTTCTGGCTCGAACCCGTTTGGCACGAAGCACGATGGGTTGGGCCGGGCTGACTCGGCCCGGCTCAATTTCCAGCACTACTAACGAGGACGCTTGTTGTTACACTTTCGGAGCGAGGGTAGCAACCGGCCGTAACTATTTTGTACTCAATTTTTTTGGTTGCGGCAGGTTTGTGCGTGTGTTATATGTTGATCTATTAAATGAGGAACAATCTTTATGGCAGCATACTAAGTATCATAAATAAATAAATACAACTTTAAATTAGATCCTAGTCCATTTTAGAATTGGAACATCTATCTGATTGTAACTTCCTATTCTATACAATACTCCATCCGTCCCAAAAATATAATTTATTTTAGATTAAACATACATTCATTATATATATAAAGCTAGTTTATATGTATATATATATTTATTATCATTCGAATGAATATAGACAAAAAAAAGTTAGAAAAAATCTATATTTTGGAACGGATGAAGTATTTGGTTCGGTGTCAACCAGGGATGGGACGGGATCAACCCTGGGTTGACCCCGTCCCTTATATTTTGAGGGATGACCTCATCCACTATTTTTAAAGAATATTTCTCGACCCTGACTCTGGACCTCCAAACCAAACATGAGTCAACTTAAAATGATCACACCTCATCCCTCTTCATCCTTCCTCATCCATCAATCCAAACACTACCTAAGTCATCAATCTTAACTAGTATCTTTTATTTATAACATATGTATCTATATATTTTTGGGGGCTTTGTTGGCCTGCAGCCCGTACAGACTACAGACCCTGGAACGTCCCTGATAAATACAACGGAATTTAACTACATTTTAGTCCATCTTAGACCCAGAATATTTATCCGACTACAACTTCACATCATTTTTATTAGTTCCTAGAAAAATACCGGCGCTCGTGCTTGGTTATTAGAAATTGAAACATGAAATGCGAGCACGCTCATGATCGGTAGCTAAAAAAAACTCATTCATGCCTTGTTCGTTTAGGAGTGTATTAAAAAGGATTAGATTATATTAAATCTCTTACTAGTCAAATTTAAATAGGAAGCAATTCAATCATCCTCAACCCTTTCAATCTTGGTACAACCGAACAAGTCTTTATGTGGAACTTTCCACAACAAGAACATTACAAACTAGGCCAGTTTTATTTTATTTGTCGACTAGTATTCTAGTAAAAGTATAAGACTATTTTCAACAAACTCTCTATCTCATTTCTTATTTTTAACTATACTCTGCAAATAGTCACTACCAGAATCGGCCGCTTTATCGAGTGCCTGAAGCACTCGGCAAAGACTGAAAAACACTCGGCAAAGAGGGCTCGGCGAACAGTACATCGGCAAAGCCTTCTTTGCTGAGTATTTTTTTTTCTCGGGCACTCGGCAAATAAAAGCCACCGTCACGGCGCCGGGGTGACGAAGATGACGTATTTGCCGAGTGCCTGCCGGCCAGCACTCGACAAAGAATCCGTCAGTGGGTCCCTTTGTCAGGTTCTTTGCCGAGTGCCAGCCGGCGCGCACTCGACAAAGATATCTTTGCCGAGTGTATTTCTGTGCCGAGAGTCCTGCTCTCCTCAAACGCGATCGTTACTGAGAGCAGGACTTTGCCGAGTGCGGCACTCGGCAAAGGATTCTTTACCGAGTGCCCGACAAAAAGCACTCGGCAAAACGCCGAGCACTCGGCAAAGTCACAGTTTTCAGTAGTGAGTGTAATCTACAGTACAAAATAGTACTTTGTACGGCCGTTTACACGGTCTGTTAGGAGATGGCCTAATCCATCCAGTATCCTGGAATTGAAAAAAAAACACTGTGCCTCGGTAAAAAATGTACACCAAAACCTATATAGGACATATACCGTGCTCTACCACTACTATCATAAACACTACTACTAAACATGGCTACTAGTGTGCTTCATCTATGAGTAGAATACCATGAAAATTATTAGCCAATCGATTGAGCGAGTAGTATTAGAGTAGTTATAAGTAGTACGTTCGAAGTACGTGCCTACGCCTACAAGATGGACCGTGCCGCTGTGACAACAAGGGCAATTAAAAAGAAGGAGCTTCGAGTACGGCCTCTTAATGATAGTTGCCGCTACCCAACAGCTCGGCAGCGGCACCCAGTACGCACGTGCGACCGTCGTCGTCATCATCTCTGGATCAACAAGGTACTACTAGTACTACATGTGGTGGCTTTGTGATGACGACGACGACGTGTGATTGAATCCCCGTCCCCCTCTAATTATTGCGTTTCTATACTGTCCACCGCTAATACGGTCATGAATGGATAATCATCGTGTCCACTGAAACACAATGAGAGATGACGGCGATGTCGCAGTATGGCTCGTTTCTTCCTCGTACAGTTTGTGTGCTGCCGAATAATTCGTGCCGAAATTGCACCCCGAGAGCCTCTAGAAGGTTTTGTCTGATTCTTTCTCTAAATTACAATTCACTTCAGTTTTTTTATATAAATTCAATATAAGTATATAATAGACTCCTATGTGGTATCAATGCTATATATATAGGAGAAGGTGGGCACGCAAGTTTTTCCTCCCAACTTTGTCCATTCTCATATACTACTCTACTTTGACTCGCTTCGGTGCGTATTTAATGAATCCCGTAAACATGCACATACTCTAGTATGCTTGCACAAAATCTCACGGATCACGGCTACTGTGCTTCATTCATGCATGGTACTCCAAGCAACGGTATTCTTGTCGGCAGGAATGCCTGATTCGTTGGCGTTTCGACGCGCTATACATGCTAATCCGCGCGCTACCTCCGGTGGACATGAATCTATAGCTCCGAGAGAGATGACTCTCCGATAGGTTTGAATTTATCTAATGAAAAACATTTGGCAAATCATCTATAAAATGATTTTGGGGTTGGGGACTAGGTTGACGCACGTAATTATTATATAAAATTTTTGAGCTGCAAATGAAACAAGAAAAAAAGTAAGGTGTTGTTCCGTTGAGACGTTGTTAAACGAATGGTAATGGGATCTTTTATTAAAGATAATGGTTACTAGTTATAATTGGATTACTAGTAGAAAAGAACTTAAAGCCTACGTTAGGATTTAATTTTTACAGACACATGCTATTTCTAGTGACGGTTCTTTAAGAAAACCGTCACTATAAATCATATTTCTACAGATGGTTTGTTAAAAAAACTGCTCGTATAAATCCATGATTTCTAGTGGCAGGTTTCTTAAGGAACCGCCACTAGAAATCATTTGTATCCATTTTTTGAGTTTTTCAAATGACCTAGGATGATAAAACCACCAACATAAAGTTGTAGATTTTAAAAAATTATGAAACTTTTTACTTGACAACGTCTTTATTTGAAATCATCTCAATCAGCTCTCAAAAATTGCATTTGAATTTACCAAATTCAAAATGCAAATTTTACAAACGACCTCGGATGGAAAAAAAAATATCAAAATAAAAGTTGTAGAACTTCAGAAGTTATGAAACTTTGCAGTTGACAACTTTTTAGTTTGAATTCATTTACAACGTCAAATAGTCAATTTATACTCGAATTGTTCTAATATGTGGTCAACAAAAATGCAATATAGACTCAAGGCATGTCGTAGGTGAAATGGTAGAGGAGGTTTTTCAAGAAGGTGAGGTTGTTGTGGTTCCATTCCCACCGGTTGCCGAATTTTGTGCGAAAAAATGCTGCGAGTTGCGACGGAGATGGGCAGATAGGGCCCAGTGAATGATGAACCCCCACCCCTAGCTAATAAAAAGTATTTTTTTTTGCTATTTTAGAACACGTTTTATGTTTTTTAAAAAAGATTTTCACTGGAGGTTTTCTTAGCCCGACCGTCACGATTTTCATTGGCGGTTTTCAGTTACCCGTATGTATAAATAATTTATTTCTACTGGCCACAAACACTAGCGCTTCTGAAAAACGATAGTGCAAATGTGTTCAGAACCACCTGTATAAGCTTATCTGTACTAGTGGATTAGATCTAGTACTACCGGAAAAGAGTTCAACTAAACAAAAGCAATGATATCTATTACCCATACATATATATTCCGTTTGCGTTTCCACGAACCAAACACCAAATACGTGCATGAGAGTACATGCCAGTGTGCTGATAAAGGCAAGCGGTAAACGGCGAGAATTCCCGCTTCCCGGGCATGCATGCTATGGTGGTGGCTCGTTGGATTCATTCGTTCGGATGCGAGGACGTGAAACCGGCCTGTATGTCCGGTCGTTCTCGCGGGTCTGTTCGTCACTCACGTCACGTTACGGTCTCCGACACCCCGGCGCATGCAGTCGACGTCCCGGTCCCGGCTTTGGACGGGCACGCTCGACGTGAAGCCAAGAGGCTCCGATCCATCTCGTATAGTTCCAGTCGGTGACTCGATATCGGTGTGCATGTCCGGCCGGACACGCCTGCGTATACGTTAAAGTCTTAAAGAGTGTATCTGCTGGGAGTCTGTGTGTGTACAGTATACGACTGGAGGCAGCTGCTCTGTTTTTTTTCAGCTTTCTACCTCTCTCTCTCTCCTTCGGTCATACATGAAGATGACAGAACTAGCAGCTAGCACGACGGATGCACGCGCACGGCGCACCAAACTGCAGACGGATATGCCTGGCAGGCTACGTCATCTTGGTTTTAATTTGGACTAGAAGCAGTTTGAGTGCAAAAGCCGGTCAGAAATGTTACGTACGCGTTCCGCGTCCTCCCTGCACGCGCGCCGCGCGGTTGCGTGCCGCTTCCACCACTTGACTCGGCCACTTCGATCGCCTTAAGTTCTTTCAGATGTTGTATTATGTATGGAACATAAAAAAGTCGTAGCTGATCTATAATTCGTCAAGCTTTCTTTATCGAGTACATACTTGGCAAAGGCTGCCGACACGAGTGTTTTTCATGCTCTGCCGCATCATATATGTTCTCACTATGTATATATAGGATAGGAGTGGTACTACTCCCGTGTTCCACCTAAACAAAAAGTATGAACGCATGGTAAATAAGAGACACGCAAAGCTAGCTTTTATTTGCGCGTTCTCTAGAGATTAAATTATGAGTAAACAAAAGACCTTATGGTGTTTGATCTGCATGATGCGGAGCTCATGCTCATCAGCCGGCGGCATCGTCAACGCTGCTAGCTGCTGGTGCATGCATACGTGAGCATGCACCACACCACACACCGAGAGCGGAGTGAGTGCATGGGCAACGCAAATTCTCGCACCACCGCCGCCGCCACGGGTTTCCCCACTAACGCACGCACACGCACCACCCGTCTGTGTCGATCTGTGTGATCTACTATATATCATCCACGGGATCGAGCACGTACGCACGCGCGCGGCGGCCGGCCGGTGTCGGAGACAATGCATATGGCCATGCTGGTGCGCTAGCTAGCTACTACGTCGTTGGTGTACTCGGTCGCGTAGTGCCGCTTTACCGGAAACTTTCCAGCACGACGACTTGACTGGCTACCGTCGCCTACGGACAGCCACGGCCAGACACATTGTTTTGTGGACTTCGTGAAGCACTCGCTAAAGTTTAGAAAACACTGAGTGTGACACTGTCGGGGACCATAATTAGGGGTACCCTCAAGACGCCTAATTCTCAGCTGGTAACCCCCATCAGCATAAAGCTGCATAGGCCTGATGGGTTTGATTGATTAAGTCAGGGATCAGTCCATACGAGTGACTTGACCACGCCACGCCCGAGCCTAGCCTCGGGCGAGGGCAGCCGACCCTAAGATGACTCCGTCTCGCCTGAGGCCTCCTCTTTCACGGCAGACGCATCTCCGGCTCGCCCTAGGCCCCGCCTTCGATAAGAAGAAACCCTGACTAAATCACCGCGCCAACCGACCGAGTCACCGGGGCGTTTAACGCAAAAGGTAAGACCGACGGGCGACCAGACTTCGCCAGAGGTGCCATAGGAGGCTCCGCCCGACCCAGGGCTCGGACTCGGGCTAAGGCCCCGGAAGACGGCGAACTCCGCTCCGCCCGACCCCAGGGCTCGGACTCGGGCTAAGGCCCCGGAAGACGGCGAACTCCGCTCCGCCCAAGGGCTCGGACTCGGGCTAAGGCCCCGGAAGACGGCGAACTCCGCTCCGCCCGACCCCAGGGCTCGGACTCGGGCTAAGGCCCCGGAAGACGGCGAACTCCGCTCCGCCCGACCAAGGGCTCGGACTCGGGCTAAGGCCCCGGAAGACGACGAACTCCGCCTCGCCCGACCCAGGGCTCGGACTCCGCCTCGGCCTCTGCCGAACGATCTCCGCCTCGCCCAACCCAGGGCTCGGACTCTGCCTCTGTCTTGCAGGACGGACTCGACCTCGGCTTCGGAGGAGCCTCCACGACGCCCGACCTAGGACACGAGACCGCCACGTCAACAGGAAGCGTCATCATCACCCTGCCCTGAGCCGACTTGGGTCGCAGAGAACAAGACCGGCGTCCCATCTGGCCAGCTACGCCAGATAGGCAATGATGGCGCCCCGCTAGATCATGACGACGGCGGCTCTCAGCTCCCTTACGAAAGCAGGAGAACGTCAGCAAGGGCCCAGCCACTTCGACAGCTGTCCCCCCGTCCGGCTCCGTTACTCCTCCAACAGCCACGACGCCACACCAACAGGGTGCCAAGATCTCTCCGGCTGCCACCTTGGCATGTACATAGGGCGCTAGCTCTCCCTCGCTAGACACGTAGCACCTTGCTACACCCCCATCTTGTACACCTGGATCCTCTCCTTACGACTATAAAAGGAAGGACCAGGGCCTTCTTAGAGAAGGTTGGCCTCGCGGGGACGAAGGGCAGGGGCAGGCGCTCTCTCGGGGCCGCTCGCTCCCCTCACCTCGCGCGGACGCTTGTAACCCCCTACTGCAAGCGCACCCGACCTGGGCGCGGGACGAACACGAAGGCCGCGGGAATTCTCCGACTCCCTCACGACCCAGCTCCGGCCACCGACCACTCTCTCTCTGTTCCCCCCTTCGCGCTCGCCCACGCGCTCGACCCATCTGGGCTGGGGCACGCGGCACTCTCACTCGTCGGCTCGGGGACCCCCCGGTCTCGGAACGCCGACAGTTGGCGCGCCAGGTAGGGGGACGCTGCGTGTTGACGTTCGATTTCCCGTCAAGCTCCAGATGGGCAGTCTCCAACAACCTCTTCAACCCGGGACGGTGCTCCGTTTTGGGAACCTCGAGTTCATGTCTCTCGACGGCAACTACGACATGATACTCCTTCCACCGCCGCGCGACAGCGACATTGGTGGCGGACAGCCCGCCCGCCGGCGGCGGAATCGACGACGTCTTTCCCGCGTGGGGGAAGGACAACTTTCGAGCTCGCCCCATCCTCTCCCTCGCCATCGGAGGAGGAGGAGGCGGGGCAACCGGGGCCGAGCGGGAGGCCGCGCTCCGACGGCTGTCGAGCAAATCGACATCCCCGGCGCCCCAGCGGAGGACACGCCAAGCGTCGCCCTCGCGTTCGAGGCAAACGCGAGCGCCATCCCCCCGCAACACGTCGACCCCGAGCAAGTGGACGACGCCAGCACGCTCACGGAGGGCCTGCAGGACGTCGCCCTCGTACCCAAGACGACGGCGCGGTCAGCCCCCGACGTGACTTCATCGCTCCTCGTCGACAAAAAGGTACCGACTGCTCCCCATCTTTCGTCATTTCGACTCGGCCTCAGCCCGCCTGGCGACCTCGCTTTGGCGGGCGCTCACATTGAGGCGAGTGCAACCTCTCTGGGGTTTCGTGTGCGGTCGCCTTGGGACCGATTGACGGGTGTCTCGACCTACGGACCCTCTGGGTCCGAGGAAGATGACGACCCCAGCATCTGCTGGGATTTCTCCGGATCTGGCAACCCTAGTGCCATGCGGGACTTCATGACCGCATGTGACTACCGCCTCTCCGACTGTTCCGACGGCAGCCGCAGCCTTGGCGACAAGGACTGCGGCCCGAGTCACGAATGTTTCCACATCGAGCTAGGGGATCCCTCCGGAGGCGGCTGTCTCGGCATGCCGGAGGATGGTGATCCCCCTAGGCCAGCGCCTCGCGCCGACATCCCGCGGGAGCTAGCTGTGGTCCCCGTTCCGGCGGGGGGTCACGACCCACAGCTCGAGCAAGTCCGCGGGGCGCAGGCCGGGCTCGATGAGGGAGCAGGAGCGCTCGAGGCAATCCGCCAGAACATCGGGCAGGTATGGGCGAGCCAACCCCCGGCCGGAGGAATACGTCACCTGCCCCAAGGTCTCCAGCACCGCATCGCCAACGATGCCAGGGACAGACCGCCACCCGCATCCGGCGGAACCGGTCAGGACCTGGCCGCTGCAGCGATGCTCCTCCGCGCGATGCCGGAGTCATCAACCACCGAGGGTCGGCGAATCCAGGGAGAACTCAAGCATCTCCTGGAAGGCGCTGCGGCCCGGCGGGCCGAGAGCTCTGCCTCCCGCAGGCAGGGATACCCCTCGGAACCTCGTGCCGCGACTTCCCGACTCACGCGGGAAGCCTCGGTCTTCATCGGGCGCACGCGCAACACCGCGCCTGCGGCCCCGGGCCACCTCGGCGACGAGCACCCTCATCGCGACCGTCGGGCACGCCTCGACGAAAGGGTGCGCCGAGGCTACCACCCCAGGCGTGGGAGACGTTACGACAGCGGGGAGGATCGAAGTCCCTCGCCCGAACCACCCGGTCCGCAGGTCTTTAGCCGAGCCATTCGGCGGGCGCCGTTTCCGCCCCGATTCCGACCCCGACTACTATCACGAAGTACTCGGGGGAAACGAGACCGGAATTGTGGCTTGCGGACTACCGCCTGGCCTGTCAGCTGGGTGGGACGGACGATGACAACCTCATCATCCGAAACCTCCCCCTGTTTCTCTCCGACACCGCTCGTGCCTGGTTGGAGCACCTGCCCCCGGGGCAGATTTCCAACTGGGAGGATCTGGTCCAGGCTTTCGCCGGGAACTTCCAGGGCACGTACGTGCGCCCCGGGAATTCCTGGGACCTTCGAAGCTGTCGGCAACTGCCGGGAGAGTCTCTTCGGGACTACATCCGGCGGTTCTCGAAGCAGCGCACCGAGCTGCCCAACATCACCGACTCCGATGTCATCGGCGCGTTCCTCGCCGGCACCACCTGCCGCGACCTGGTGAGCAAGCTGGGTCGCAAGACCCCCACCAGGGCGAGCGAGCTGATGGACATCGCCACCAAGTTCGCCTCCGGCCAGGAGGCGGTAGAGGCCATCTTCCGAAAGGACAAGCAGCCCCAGGGCCGCCCGTCGGAAGATGCTCCCGAGGCGTCTACTCCGCGCGGCGCCAAGAAGAAAGGCAGGAGGAAGTCGCAAGCGAAACGCGACGTTCCCGATGCAGACCTTGTCGCCGCCGCCGAGCGCAAGAACCCTCGGAAGCCCCCCGGAGGTGCTAACCTCTTCGACAAGGCACTCAAGGAGACGTGCCCCTACCATCAGGGGCCCGTCAAGCATATCCTCGAAGAGTGCGTCATGCTTCGGCGCCACTTCCACAGGGCCGGGCCACCCACAGAGGGTGGCAGGGCTCACGACGACGACAAAAGGGAGGATCGCCAAGCAGGAGAGTTCCCAGAGGTCCGCGATTGCTTCATGATCTACGGAGGGCATGCGGCAAACGCCTCGGCTCGGCATCGTAAGCAAGAGCGTCGGGAGGTCTGCTCGGTGAAGGTGGCGGCGCCAGTCTACCTAGACTGGTCCGACAAGCCCATCACCTTCGACCGGGACGACCACCCCGACCACGTGCCGAGCCCGGGGAAGTACCCGCTCGTCGTCGACCCCGTCATCGGCGACGTCAGGCTCACCAAGGTCCTGATGGATGGAGGCAGCTGCCTCAACATCATCTACGCCGAGACCCTCAGGCTCCTGCGCGTCGACCTGTCATCCGTCCGAGCAGGCGCTGCGCCCTTCCACGGGATCATTCCCGGGAAGCGCGTCCAGCCCCTCGGACAGCTCGACCTCCCTGTCTGCTTCGGAACACCCTCCAACTTCCGAAGAGAGACTTTGACGTTCGAGGTGGTCGGGTTCCGAGGAACCTACCACGCAGTGTTGGGAAGGCCATGCTACGCGAAGTTCATGGCCATCCCCAACTACACCTGCCTGAAGCTCAAGATGCCGGGCCCCAACGGGGTCATCACCGTCGGCCCCACGTACAAACACGCCTTCGAATGCGATGTGGAGTGCGTGGAGTACGCCGAGGCCCTCGCCGAGTCCGAGGCCCTCATTGCCGACCTGGAAAGCCTCTCCCGAGAGGTGCCGGACATGAAGCGGCATGCCGGCAACTTCGAGCCAGCGGAGACGGTTAAGGCCGTCCCTCTCGACCCCAGTGGCGACACCTCCAAGCAGATCCGGATCGGTTCCGGGCTCGACCCCAAATAGGAAGCAGTGCTCGTCGACTTTCTCCGCGTAAACGCCGACGTTTTTGCGTGGAGTCCCTCGAACATGCCCGGCATACCGAGGGAAGTCGCCGAGCACTCGCTGGATATTCGGGCCGGGCCCGACCAGTCAGACAACCTCTGCGCCGATTCGACGAGGAAAGGCGCAGGGTGATAGGCGAGGAGGTCCACAAGCTGATGGCAGCAGGGTTTATTAAAGAGGTATTCCATCCCGAATGGCTTGCCAACCCTGTACTTGTGAGGAAAAAAGGGGGGAAGTGGCGGATGTGTGTAGACTACACTGGTCTCAACAAAGCATGTCCGAAGGTCCCCTACCCTCTACCTCGCATCGATCAAATCGTGGACTCCACTGCAGGGTGCGAAACCCTGTCTTTCCTCGATGCTTACTCAGGGTATCATCAAATCAAGATGAAAGAGTCCGACCAGCTCGCGACTTCTTTCATCACGCCCTTCGGCATGTACTGTTATGTCACAATGCCGTTCGGTTTGAGGAACGCGGGTGCAACGTACCAGCGGTGCATGAACCATGTGTTCGGCGAACACATTGGTCGCACGGTCGAGGCCTACGTCGATGACATCGTAGTCAAGACGAGGAAAGCCTCCGACCTTCTCTCCGACCTCGAACTGACATTCTGGTGTCTCAAGGCGAAGGGCGTCAAGCTCAATCCCGAGAAGTGCGTCTTCGGGGTGCCCCGAGGCATGCTCTTGGGGTTCATCGTCTCCGAGCGGGGCATCGAAGCCAACCCGGAGAAGATCGCAGCGATCACAAACATGGGGCCCATCAAGGACTTAAAAGGCGTACAGAGGGTCATGGGATGCCTCGCGGCCTTGAGCCGTTTCATCTCGCGCCTCGGCGAAAGAGGCCTGCCCCTGTACCGCCTCTTAAGGAAGGCCGAGTGCTTCACTTGGACTCCCGAGGCCGAGGAAGCCCTCGAGAACCTGAAGGCGCTCCTCACCCAGGCGCCCATCTTGGTACCCCCAGCTGATGGAGAAACCCTCCTGGTCTACGTCGCCGCAACCACTCAGGTGGTCAGCGCCGCGATCGTAGTCGAAAGGCAGGAAGAGGGGCATGCTTTGCCCGTTCAGAGGCCAGTCTACTTCGTCAGCGAAGTGCTGTCCGAGACCAAGATCCGCTACCCACAAGTCCAGAAGCTGCTATATGCAGTGATCCTGACGAGGCGAAAGCTGCGACATTACTTCGAGTCCCATCCGGTGACTGTGGTGTCATCCTTCCCCCTGGGGGAGATCATCCAGTGCCGAGAAGCCTCGGGGCGGATCGCGAAGTGGGCGGTGGAAATCATGGGCGAGGCAATCTCGTTCGCCCCTCGGAAGGCCATCAAGTCCCAGGTACTGGCGGATTTCGTAGCCGAATGGGTCGATACCCAGTTGCCAACGGCTCCGATCCAACCAGAGCTCTGGACCATGTTTTTCGACGGGTCGCTGATGAAGACGGGAGCTGGCGCGGGCCTGCTTTTCGTCTCGCCCCTCGGAAAACACCTGCGCTACGTGCTCCGCCTCCATTTCCCGGCGTCCAACAATGTGGCTGAGTACGAGGCTCTGATCAACGGATTGCGAATCGCCATCGAACTAGGGGTCCGACGCCTCGATGCGCGCGGCGACTCGTAGCTCGTCATCGACCAAGTCATGAAGAACTCCCACTGCCGCGACCCGAAGATGGAGGCCTACTGTGAAGAGGTTCGACGCCTGGAAGACAAGTTCTACGGGCTCGAGCTTAACCACATCGCCCGGCGCTACAACGAGACTGCGGACGAGCTGGCGAAGATAGCCTCGGGGCGAACGACGGTTCCCCCGGACGTCTTCTCCCGGGATCTGCACCAACCCTCCATCAAGATAGGCGACGCGCCCGAGCCCGAGGCACCCTCGGCCTCGTCCGAGGTAACCTCGGCCCAGCCCGAGCCATCCTCGGCTCAACCCGAGGAACCCTCGGAGCCCGAGGGCGAAGCGCTGCACATCGAGGAGGAGCAGAACGGGGTCGTGCCAGATCAAGATTGGAAAACCCCGTACCTGCAATATCTCCGCCAAGGGGAACTGCCCCTCGACCGAGCCGAGGCTCGGCGGGTAGCGCGACGCGCAAAATCGTTCGTCTTGCTGGGCGATGAGAAGGAGCTCTACCACCGCAGCCCCTCGGGCATCCTCCAGCGATGCATCTCCATCGCCGAGGGTCAGGACCTCCTGCAGGAAATACACTCGGGGGCTTGCGGTCATCATGCAGCACCTCGAACCCTCGTTGGGAACGCTTTCCGCCAAGGCTTCTACTGGCCAACGGCGGTGGCTGACGCCACTAGAATTGTCCGCGCCTGCGAAGGGTGCCAATTCTATGCGAAGCAGACCCACCTGCCCGCTCAGGCTCTGCAGACGATACCCATCACCTGGCCCTTCGCTGTGTGGGGTCTGGACCTCGTCGGCCCTCTGCAGAAGGCGCCCGGGGGCTACACGCACCTGCTGGTCGCCATCGACAAATTCTCCAAGTGGATCGAGGTCCGACCCCTAAACAGCATCAGGTCCGAGCAGGCAGTGGCGTTCTTCACCAACATCACCCATCGCTTCGGGGTCCCGAACTCCATCATCACCGACAATGGCACCCAGTTCACCGGCAAAAAATTCTTGGATTTTTGCGATGATCACAACATCCGGGTAGACTGGGCCGCCGTAGCTCACCCCATGTCGAATGGGCAGGTAGAACGTGCCAATGGCATGATTCTACAGGGGCTCAAGCCTCGAATTTACAATGATCTCAACAAGTTCGGCAAGCGGTGGATGAAGGAACTCCCCTCGGTGGTCTGGAGCCTGAGGACGACGCCAAGCCGAGCCACAGGTTTCACGCCGTTCTTCCTGGTCTACGGGGCCGAGGCCATCCTGCCCACGGACCTGGAATACGGCTCCCCGAGGACGAGGGCCTACAACGAAGAAAGCAACCAAGCCAGCCGAGAAGACTCGCTGGACCAGCTGGACGAGGCTCGGGACAGGGCCTTACTACACTCGGCGCGGTATCAGCAGTCCCTGCGATGCTACCACGCCCGAGGGGTCCGACCCCGAGATCTCCAGGTGGGCGATCTGGTGCTTCGGCTGCGGCAAGACGCCCGAGGGAGGCACAAGCTCACGCCCCCCTGGGAGGGGCCATTCATCATCGCCAAAGTTCTGAAGCCCGGAACGTACAAGCTGGCCAACAGTCAAGGCGAGGTCTACGTCAACGCTTGGAACATCCAACAGCTACGTCGCTTCTACCCTTAAGATGTTTTCCAAGTTGTTCATATACCCCGCACCCACGCAAAGTTTAGTCAACAAGGAAGGGTCGGCCTCGCCTCGGCAGAGCCCGACCCTCCCTCGGGGGCTAAAAGGGGGGAAACCCCCTCTGCGTCAAAATTTTCCTCGAACAAAAAATCTCTTTCACCAGAACATCTTTCGTGCTTTTTGACTACTTCGGAAAGTGGGTCCTGGAAACGACGGGGTACACGTAAGCAGTCAAGGCTGACCGAGCCGAGGGACTCCTACGCCTCCGGGATACGGATACCTCACTCATCACCTTCTGCGATAAGTAACTCGCGCTCGGATAAAGTGACTCCGCGGATCGAACGAGTCTTTACGTACGGAAGCTCTTCTGTTGAAGCGGTTCTTCGAGCCTTCTCGACCGAGTCGGTGACAGGGCCTCATGGACGGGTAAAAGTACGCGTAAGCGGCGAGGCCGACCGAGCCGAGGGACTCCCACACCTCCGGTATACGGATACCTCACTCATCACCTCCCGCGAGAAGCAACTCTTGCTCGCATTAACATCCCTGCTACCGACAAAAAGTCCAGATACTCGAAACAAGAGGAAAAGAGACACAGCTTTATAACGCAACAAGGGTATGTGTTCTGGCCTCAACGGCCGCACAAGGCCCACGCTACAAGACGATTTGACCCTGCGGCGCGGGGGCTGGGGCCCTCCTGTCATGCAGACCGGCTCTAAGCAGAAGAAGCCGAACCGCCGCGCACGACGCACGCAACCACCCAGCGGTTACAAGTAACCCTCCACTTTTGCCCGGACCAGCGGGCGAAAGGGGCAGGCGGCCATGCAGGCGGCATGCAACCGCGCCAAGTGGACGCGCCTCTCCGATTCCTGACAGGCCAGCGCGACGGCTCAAGCCCACGCGTCGTGCAACTAGCGCGCCGAGCGCTGCATGCGAACCGCTATGCCACTCGCTCCACCACCGCACCTCCTCGATTGCGGAACCGATACCGCGATTCGAGGCGACCCAGCCCGCGACCCGGCAGCGCCAGCCTGGCGCAGCGGTCAAAAGCGGTCAAAAATGGGCCGGCAGTAATGACGGTGGCAGGCGCGCGAGAGCAGCGGTCACGCCATCTGCCAAGCTCATGTCCCATCCGGAGGCAGCAAGAGAACCCCCTCTCACGGCGTGAAGACGACGCACCCGTGACCCGTACCTCGAACGGCTCGCGCACGCGCAACGGCAACCTCGCCAACTACTCACCCCGGCGCATTAACTCCGCGGCTCGACGGGCAGCGCTACGGGCGGGAGCGGCTGGTGACGTTTCGCCTTCGCCAAAACGACCACGCCGAAAAAGGTACGCCACGACGTTCAATTTCGAATCCTTTTTCCCTTTTCCTTCTTTCTCTATCTCTTGCAACAGGGACCGAGAAGGGGGATAACCCCAAAGGGATCCTTCCCCGTGAAGGAACTAGGCTCCGAGCCTCCCTACTGATCAGGGGTTCGAAGGCTGGCCCCCCAAAGGGTTCAACAGCCGCCTCAGATCGCGTGGGCCCGACACCCACTACTGGTCAGGGGTTCGAAGGTCGGCCCCCAAAAGGTCCCACGACCGCCTCAGGCTACTCGGGCTCCGTGCCCCCTACTGATCAGGGGTTCGAAGGCTGGCCTGTCGAAGGGTTCACAGTCGCCTCAGACGCCGAGCGAGGGATGACCAGGGGTACGTTCGATACATAACCAAGGCTCGGGCTGCGCTCCCGAGGTACCCTAGGACATTTCCGAGACCAGCGGGAACGACTCTGTAACGGAATCCCATCGGAGGGAGGCAACGAGCCCTCGGACCCCGTCGCTAGGGGACCGGGTCCGGCAGATCACCCGCAGGTACTTTTGGGCGTGCCTCCGGGCCCCTAGCCGACCCCCAACGAACGGGGCACGGACGTCCACTCGGATTACCCGATTGCAGCTCACCGGAGACACCATGTTCGGTGCCCATCGAGGGTAACATGGCGCACTCCCCCCCTCCTCCTTGCGGAAAGGCGACGTAGGGGCGTATATAAAAAGTCAAGTCTGTCCCTGATCGTCCTCTCGCTCCGTGCGAAGGCTCGGGGGCTGCTCTCGCAAACCCGGCTCCGGCCGAACCGTTGACAGCGTCAACATACCAGCCCGAGAACTTGGGCCCCGACAGTGCACCTGGGTTACGCCCTGCTCGCATGAGGGAACCGCCAGACCAGCCGAGGCATTACGCAAGGCATTAAGACCTCGAAGGAGTGAAACCACTCCTCCGAGGCCTCGGGGGCTACACCCGGCGGGTGCGCTCGCGCGCACCCACCGGAACAAAGTACCACCGAGAAAGGCTGGTCCCCTTGCAAAAAAGTGCGACGCAAGCCTCCAAGCGAGTGTTAACACTCTCTTCGAGGCTCGGGGGCTACTGTCGGGGACCATAATTAGGGGTACCCTCAAGACGCCTAATTCTCAGCTGGTAACCCCCATCAGCATAAAGCTGCAGAGGCCTGATGGGTTTGATTAAGTCAGGGATCAGTCCATACGAGTGACTTGACCACGCCACGCCCGAGCCTAGCCTCGGGCGAGGGCAGCCGACCCTAAGATGACTCCGTCTCGCCTGAGGCCTCCTCTTTCACGGCAGACGCATCTCCGGCTCGCCCTAGGCCCCGCCTTCGATAAGAAGAAACCCTGACTAAATCACCGCGCCAACCGACCGAGTCACCGGGGCGTTTAACGCAAAAGGTAAGACCGACGGGCGACCAGACTTCGCCAGAGGTGCCATAGGAGGCTCCGCCCGACCCAGGGCTCGGACTCGGGCTAAGGCCCCGGAAGACGGCGAACTCCGCTCCGCCCAAGGGCTCGGACTCGGGCTAAGGCCCCGGAAGACGGCGAACTCCGCTCCGCCCGACCCCAGGGCTCGGACTCGGGCTAAGGCCCCGGAAGACGGCGAACTCCGCTCCGCCCGACCAAGGGCTCGGACTCGGGCTAAGGCCCCGGAAGACGACGAACTCCGCCTCGCCCGACCCAGGGCTCGGACTCCGCCTCGGCCTCTGCCGAACGATCTCCGCCTCGCCCAACCCAGGGCTCGGACTCTGCCTCTGTCTTGCAGGACGGACTCGACCTCGGCTTCGGAGGAGCCTCCACGACGCCCGACCTAGGACACGAGACCGCCACGTCAACAGGAAGCGTCATCATCACCCTGCCCTGAGCCGACTTGGGTCGCAGAGAACAAGACCGGCGTCCCATCTGGCCAGCTACGCCAGATAGGCAATGATGGCGCCCCGCTAGATCATGACGACGGCGGCTCTCAGCTCCCTTACGAAAGCAGGAGAACGTCAGCAAGGGCCCAGCCACTTCGACAGCTGTCCCCCCGTCCGGCTCCGTTACTCCTCCAACAGCCACGACGCCACACCAACAGGGTGCCAAGATCTCTCCGGCTGCCACCTTGGCATGTACATAGGGCGCTAGCTCTCCCTCGCTAGACACGTAGCACCTTGCTACACCCCCATCTTGTACACCTGGATCCTCTCCTTACGACTATAAAAGGAAGGACCAGGGCCTTCTTAGAGAAGGTTGGCCTCGCGGGGACGAAGGGCAGGGGCAGGCGCTCTCTCGGGGCCGCTCGCTCCCCTCACCTCGCGCGGACGCTTGTAACCCCCTACTGCAAGCGCACCCGACCTGGGCGCGGGACGAACACGAAGGCCGCGGGAATTCTCCGACTCCCTCACGACCCAGCTCCGGCCACCGACCACTCTCTCTCTGTTCCCCCTTCGCGCTCGCCCACGCGCTCGACCCATCTGGGCTGGGGCACGCGGCACTCTCACTCGTCGGCTCGGGGATCCCCCGGTCTCGGAACGCCGACAAACACTTAGCCAAAAAAAAAAGTCTTGATAAATTGTATATCGGTAACTGCTTCATTTTTTTAGACGCTCGGTAAATTAGATGGAGAGGAACGACGACACCGCCGAGAGAGCATGGTGAGAACGAAGCTAGCTACCTAGAGATCGATCGATAGACGATAGCCCGGCCGGTCCGGACCAGCAGGCGACGATAAAAAAGCAGCCGAGACTGAGAGGAACGAAGAAGAACCACGCCGTGCCCGTACGTCGTCCGGCCGACCGCAGCAGCTAGCTCTAGCTGCCGTGAGAGAGCAAGCATGGTGCCCCTATGCCGATCGGAGCCTGGCTTTATCTGGCTCCGCGGCCGAACGGTGTCGCCGTCGCCCAGCGGAAATGCCGGCCAGGGCCAGGGGGGCAGGCCAGACAGCCACGAGCCTCCCCTCCGCGCGTGGCTAGATCCCCGGCCGGCCGGCTCCTGGCTCCATCATGGCTTCCACCGGTTGGGGATCGGAGAGTTGGGGGAGGAAAAGGAAGAAAACTAAAAGGAGGGGCACGATCGAGACCGCTGGCCCTGTGGCCTTTCGCCTGCTTTCCTCACCTTCATCCGTCGATCTCCTTCTCCCGGCATCTCTCAGTCCAGTCGCTTGGTCTTGTGCTTTTTGGCCGGGCCGGGCCTCCCGGTGGAGGCTGGTTGGTGCTGCTGCTGCGTGACGCGGGAATCTTGGACGCGAATTTCTTCGGGCGTATATATGCGGCATGTGTAGGACTGCACGTAACTACTAATATGCATGGTCCAACTCACGCGGCACTCGATCGCCACTCAGAGACCGAGACCGGCCGGCGTGCGTTCGTACATGACCGCGTTCTGCAGCACTTGGATTGGATGCGTACGTGTGAGTCATGACGGCCTGCCGCAAAACAACGGAGCGTTTCGATCCGCTCACTGTACGAGGTTTATCGTATTGTTCGTAGCACATATGTCCCGTGTTTCCTGGCTAGTTATTGGGTTTGCTAGATACATTCCGACAAACGCCCATAAAATTTCCCGACTGAATTAAACGAGAGGCGCGCGGGCCCGTTAATGACGTCCTTTAGCACCATCATCGTCATAATAACCAAATCATAAGTCATTCATCAACCTCGGGCCGTTCTATTTTTTTTATTGTTTCGTATAAGGCTCCCAAGCTCAGTGGTTTTCAGTGTTCTATAACGTCGACTAACCTCTTAGACAATGCAAATAAGTATTGTAACGACAAACAAGTCCATCGTCGTCTTCATGCCAAGAACAAGCACCTACACAAAAAGCTCCGTGGCTTCTATGCCTGGCTTGGCCGTCGCACGCCTCCCCTTCCTTTGTCTTCACGGATCACGCTGCGCAAGGAAACTGATCCTTCATCTGCAGCCACCTGCATAGAGACGACGCGCGGCTCTTCATCAACGTCATTCATTTGGCAGCGACCGCAACGGCCAGAGCGAGACACGCGTGGCTCTTCGTTAACGACCTCGCGCGCAACCAGTCCGGATCTGTTGGCCACTTGGCCTCCAGAGCAGCGTAACGACCTCGCGCGCCGCCGTCGTTACTGCATGCACTGGCTGTCGATGCTGTTCGCGTTCCGGACGGACGGACGGGCAGGGAGAAGGAAGACACGCGGACGCGGCACTGCGCCTATTTTTCGGCGTGGATGCTGTTTTTTTTTTTTCTTCTTCTTCCTTCAAGTGCTAAAGAAAATAGAATCTAGTGTCGTCAGAAAGTTGCTGAAGACGTATATTTTTTTAATCTTACTAAAAAAACCCTTGCTTAAGAGTTTTTTTGGAATGCTCTAAATTCTAATGCGACCGCTTCTACAGTATATTGTATATACAGTGTTTTGTATTTATAGATTACAGCAATTCGGACACCTAACTTTTAATCCGAAGCGTCGTAGCAGCAGCATGCGTTTGGTCCAGCATCCGAAAGAATGATATGGGCCGTGAGTTGCAATATTTCCCCAGGACCCGCCATGTGTGTGGTGAATCGTTTTCGGCCTCTTGAAAATGCCAGCCCATCTACAGCAGTCAAGTTTTTTTTTTTCTCTCCTACGAAACATCTGCGGTCCAACTTGGCCCATGCTGCCGAGTTCTCGGTTCCCAGCCAAGTCGGCTGCTCAAAGTGACCGACCGGTGAGGCCGGCAGGCCGTGGAGGCGAGCTGAGGCCATCTCCCATCTCCAACTATTCCCCTCAAATCTATTATACTACTCTATAAAATACTATTGTAGGCGTTCACAGTGTACCACTGTTCTGCCCCGCGCCTGCGCTCCCCCTCGCGGCC
Source organism: Zea luxurians (assembly GCA_029449295.1). Classification (NCBI taxonomy): domain Eukaryota; kingdom Viridiplantae; phylum Streptophyta; class Magnoliopsida; order Poales; family Poaceae; genus Zea; species Zea luxurians. The sequence goes on from JAOPSE010000026.1 coordinate 39,715,368, forward strand.
TTCCATCAGCGCGGTGTTCCGTCGCGCAATCCCAGGAAATCCTCCATCGACGCCCTGCCATCATCGCCCCCTGCACCGTCCTCATGCCCCCGCCCCCGACCTCGCGCACCTTCCTTCAGCTCTGCCCCCGCACGCCCTGCCTCTGTGACCCCCGCGCCCCACCCCGTCGCCCCGGCAATCTCGCTTCGTGACCCCACGCCTCACCCCCATTCCATCCCCCAATCTCGCTCCGTGACTCCCAATCTCATGGAGGTAGTATTGATGGGGAAGGGTGAGGCGGAGAGGAAGAATTGCAATAGAAAACCGCGGATCTCGCCCACGATGCTCATCTCCATCACGCCTGTCGTGCTCCCACCAGCACCCTCTCGCGTCCAAGGAACTCTGCGGCTATTCCGTCACGCCGTCGTCTTCCCCGTCTTGTGGTCGCCACGCCACCGTCCCTACTTCTCCTAGCGCTCGCCCTGCCAACCGCAACATCGTCGTCTACAACTTCGACTCCGTCGTCCCTTTCTACTCAGCAGGCGTCATTTTCCCCGATCCTCTTGGATGCGGCTCCTTCAGACTATCCTCCAGGCTCTAGCTACGCCTCGGCCGCATGCCCCCTGGTCTCCAGACGTCGTGCGGTAATCTTCCTATGCTATGCACACTGCTCCCTCTCCCTTTTCAACTGCCGATCAGTGAAGAAGGTAGGATTGGGCCGCTGCTCACCGTGATTTTTGCCGGAGAGGGACGGCCGGCTGGTGGCCGGCGCCACCAGTTCTTGGCATGGCTGGTTGAGCGTGAGAGAGAGAGAGAGATGGGGAAGAAGGAGCCGTGGTCGATGGTGGGAGATGTTGGGAAATACTTTTTGCTCGTGGGGATGAGTTCCATGCCATGGTTAACTATTGCCCCAAAAAATATCAGGATGTTTACCTGGCGTAAGTTACATTGCTTCCTAGACTAACGTTTGCTTGCATTTCCTAAAGGTTTGACTAAAGTGTGCATGGTTAACTATTGCCCCAAAATAGAAGTTTCTGGAACATTAAGCTACTACTCTGCTATTGTTGGTCATGCAGTTTGTTAGGTATTCCATCTTATGTCTGTTAATTATCTGGAATTCTTACTACAATTCTACTTTCCAGAATCTATATCCAAGTTTGTATCTAGGCTATTCGTTATTTGTTCTTCTACTGTTGGATTTTGTGCATTGATGAAATGAGAGCTGGATCGCCAAGGACAAAATAGAAGTAGCTCTTATTGGTACAAAACTTACTCTATTCCATGAAGTGTGGCTTTTTTTGATATTTTAGTATCCACAACTTCTTAACAATATGCACAAACATACAATAACAACCATAGTTATTATTCAAGCAAATCAAAGTTATGTAACTGTTTGAAGATCTTGTATATGAACAATTAATGAATCTATTCAATACCCAAAACCCCTTATAATGTACCCCTCAAAAATCTTACCCCGAGACCAGTTCTGATATAGGGTTCTCTTGCCCATAAATCATCATTTGTGTACTGACCTAGATTTCCATCTGTAATCAGCACTACTTGAAATGATCCATGCAGTTTGTCTCCATTTCATGGTTAATCATACACCACGGCAGTAAAGTCCCTTTGAGAGCTCCTCAAAAACAATCTGACCATATTTTATGCTTTTCTCCACCTCATTTTTCGACTTTTTCCTCCAGGGACTGAATCTGGACTTTCAACTTAATACTTCTCTACCTGTTGTCATACCGAAGCTGCTACTCCTGGAAGAGCATCACCAACATATCCCTAATGGCCCTCTCTGCTTCATGCTCCAAGCACTTGGATGTTCACCTTGAAATATAATTATTATTAGGGACTGTCCAAATACTTCAGCTAAGCAAAATAGCGACCTCCATAAAAAAGCAACATGTAACTATCTCTAAAATTTTTTGAAAAAACTGATGGTAACTGATAAGCTGCTGCTAGCAACTACCGCCGCCTATTTGTTTTCTGGTTCTCACTGGACTTTGGCAAGATATGATGTCTGCCACTAAGCAACAAGCATATGGCAAAAAGAATAGGATTTGGCTAGCATAATGTTTTACAGGGTTCTTTAGAATCAGAAAGTATCAGGGGCTTTGGCAAGATATACAGGATTTTACAGGATTTTACAGGATTTGGCTAGCATAATTTTTATTGGGCTTTGGCAAGATATGCTGACTGCCACTAAGAAACAAGGAATATCTTGTTTATCACCCAGAAGAATCAGAAAGTATCAGGGGCAACGAAAGCTGAAACGTCATGGATTGAAACACATAAAGTTTCGATCAGCATTATTCAGTAGAGAGAGTTGTGGAGAAATAAAATTAATCAATTTGTTTAAGGTGCATCCTCAGTAATGATAGTACTTTCTATTTGTTTAATATGTGTTTCTCAGTGAGCCAACATTGTTTTGTTTTAGAAAGTTAAGGTGCATGAACCTCTGATATAGCATTTGATACACTGTACTTTACACAGCACCTAGGAGGAACTCTTGTGTGGGTGTGGGCAGGGCTAGAAGGAAGAACCATGCATGCTACTACATTCATATAATCTTTTTCAGAGGTTTAAGAAATCAACACTAATCTGACTTTGATTGTCTGAAAGAATTTATCATGCCGCTGCTTACTGTTTTCGGTAGGGGGTCAATGCTTACTTTAGTTGTACAATCATTCCTCAATATTAAGCTGAGTTTGATCAAGTACCTTGAATCTACAAGTAGCAGTGATTTGACAGGTTTACTACTGCCTAAAACATGATTGCAAGTGTTCTTAGTATATAGCTCTTCTCCATTTCCTCTCTAACTGAAACTCATAACTAACATATTCTTTTTCACAGGCAAAAGCAGTAGCAAGAACCGCGCTTTCAGCAGTTGTACAGACATGGGAGATATGACATAACCAAGGTCTTGGCGCTAATATTGACCTCATAACCCCTAAATAAAGAAAAAGGCTATTAGAGATTAGTAAACGATCTTAAGCAGAAAAAGGTATCATTTGCGAATGATTAGCACCAGCAAAAAAACCGAGGAAGCAATGGAATAACTACATGCTAAGGTGGACAAGGGACTCTCTATTGATCAGTTGAGGCAACAATGCAATATAAGAATCTTACCTGATAGTGTCGGCGTTTCGACCCCGGGGGGTCCCTGGACTTACGAGTGAGATGTCGTCGCGTGCCCCAGCCCAGATGGGTCGACACGAGGCGGAGCACGAAGGGGGGAGAGAGACAGGCAAAGGTGGGAATCCCGCGGCCTCCGTGTTGCCCTGCGCCCAGGTCGGGTGCGCTTGCAGTAGGGAGTTACAAGCGTCCGCGTGGGAGAGTGAGAGAGGGGCCGTCTGCCAGCCCGTCCTCCCGCGCGACCAACCTCTTCGTAAGAGAGCCCTGGACCTTCCTTTTATAGGCGTAAGGAGAGGTCTAGGTGTACAATGGGGATGTAGCAGTGTGCTAACGTGTCTAGCAGAGAGGAGCTAGTGCCCTAAGTACATGCCGTTGTGGCAGCTGGAGAGGTTTTGGCACCCTGTCCCTGTGATGTCGTGGCCGTCGGAGGAGCGCTGGAGCCTTACAGAAGGACAGCTATTGAGGCTGCCAAGTCCTTGCTGACGTCTCCTTGCTTCCATAAGGGGTTGAGAGCCGCCGTCATCATGGAGCACGTGGGGCGCCATCATTACTTGTTTTACCGGGGCGAGCAGGATGGGACGCCGGTCTTGTTCCCCGTAGCCTGAGCTAGCTAGGGACAGGGTAATGATGGCCCCTCCTGTGGCGTGGTCGGTCCGAGCCCTGGATCGGGTGAGGCGGAGGCTCCTCCGAGGTCGAGGTCGAGTCTGTCTTCTGAAGTCGAGGTCGAGTCCGAGCCCTGGGGTTGGGGTCGAGTCCGAGCCCTAGGGTCGGGCAAGGCAGAGTTCGTTGTCCTCCGAGGCTGAAGCCGAGTCCAAGCCCTAGGTCGAGCGAGGCGGAGTTTGTCGTCTTCCGAGGCCGTAGCCTAGTCCGAGCCCTGGGTCGGGCGAGGCGCAGTTCGTCGTCTTCCGAGGCCGTAGCCTAGTCCGAGCCTTGGGTCGGGCGAGGCGGAGTTCGTCGTCTTCCGAGGCTGTAGCCTAGTCCGAGCCCTGGGTCGGGCGGAGCAGAGTCCGTCATCTTCCGAGGCCGTAGCCTAGTCCGAGCCCTGGGTCGGGCGGAGCGGAGTTCGTCGTCTTCCGAGGCCGTAGCCTAGTCCGAGCCCTGGGTCGGGCGAAGCGGAGTCCGTCGTCTTCCGAGGCCGTAGCCTAGTCCGAGCCCTGGGTCGGGCGAAGCGGAGTTTCCTATGGCGCCTGGAGCCAGACTTGACTGCTGTCGGCCTCACTCTGTCGAGTGGCACTGCAGTCGGAGCGACGCAGGCGGTGCTGTCCTCTTGTCAGGCCAGTCAGTGGAGCGGCGAAGTGACTGCGGTCACTTTGGCTCTGTCGACTGAGGGGCGCGCGTCAGGATAAGGTGTCAGGCCACCTTTGCATTAAATGCTTCTGCGATTTGGTCGGTCGGCGTGGCGATCTGGCCAAGGTTGCTTCTTGGCGAAGACTGGGCCTCGGGCGAGCCGAGGGTGTGCCCGTTGCTTGAGGGGGTACCTCGGGTGAGGCGTGAATCCTCTAGGGTCGACTGACCTTGTCCGAGGCTGGGCTCGGACGAGGTGGGATCGCGTCCCTTGAATTAATCGCACCCATCAGGCCTTTGCAGCTTTGTGCTGATGGTGTTTACTAGCTGAGATTAGGAACCTCGGGGGTACCCCTAATTATGGTCCCCGACAGTAGCCCCCGAGCCTCCAAGGGAGTGTTAATACTCGCTTGGAGGCTTTTGTCGCACTTTTTTGCAAGGGGACCGGCCTTTCTCGGTTGCGTTTTATTCCGGCGGGGGCGCGCGAGCGCACCCGCCGGGTGTAGCCCCCGAGGCCTCGGAGGAGTGGTTAGACTCCTTCGAGGTCTTAATGCGTTTCGTGATGCTTTGGCCGATCTGGTTGTCCCCTCATACGAACTGGCCGTAGCCCGGGTGCACCATCGAGTCCCAAGTTCTCGGGCTGGTATGTTGACGCTGTCAACGGTTTGGCCGGAGCCGAGTTTGCGAGAGCAGCCCCCGAGCCTCCGCACAGAGCGAGAGGACGATCAAGGACAGACTCGACTTTTTTACATACGCCCCTGCGTCGCCTTTCCGCAAGGAGGAGGGGGGAAAGCGCCATGTTGCCCTCGGTGGGTGTCGAACATGGTGTCTCCAGCGAGCTACGAACGGGTGATCCGAGTGGACGCCCGTGCCCCATTCGTTAGGGGTCGGCTGTGGCCTGGAGGCGTGCCCAAAAGTACCTGCGGGTGATTTGCCGGACCCGGTCCCCTTTCGACGGGGTCCGAGGGCTCGATGCCTCCCTTTGGTGGGATTCTGTTACAGAATCGTTCCCGCGGGTCTCGGAAATGTCCTAGGGTACCTCGGGAGCATAGCCTGAGCCTCGGTTATTTATCGAACGTACCCATGGTCATCCCTCGCTCTATGTTTGAGGCAGCTGTGAACCCTTCGGGGGCCAGCCTACGAACCCCTGATCAGTAGTGGGCGCGGAGCCCGAGTAGCCTGAGGCGGCCGTTGAACCCTTCTGAGGGGCCAGCCATCGAACCTCTGACCAGTAGCGGGTGCCGAACCCGAGTGCTTTGAGCCGGCTGTCGAACCCTTCCGAGGGGCCAGCCTTCGAACCTCTGATCAGTAGTGGGGGCTCGGAGCCTGTTTCCTTCGTGGAGAAGGATCCCATGTATCCCCTTTTCCGGTCCCTGTTGTAAGAGAGAGAAAGAGAAAAAAGGGGGAGGATATAAAATCGAACGTCGTGGCGCACCTTTTTTGATGCGGTCAATGCGGCCGAAACGAAGCGTCGTCTACCTCACCTGCCAAAGGTGCCACCTGCCCTGCCGCAGAGTTAATGCGACGGGACGAGTGGTTCGTGGGGCAGCCGTTGCGCGTGCGTGAGCCGTTCGAGGTACGGATCACGGGCGCGTCATCTTCACGCCATGGGAGAGGGTTCTCTCGCTGTCCTTGGAGGGGACGTGAGCCTGCAGACGACTTGATCGCTGCTTCCGCCTGCCCACCACCGCCATCACCACCGGCCCATCTTTGGCCGCATCGACTGTCATGCCTTCTCTCGCGGCTGGCTCACCCGTGACCGGTGTGCTAGGTCGGCACTGTTGGGTCATGCGCGGGGTCGCCTCGAGTTGTGGTACTGGTTCCGCAGTCGAAGAGGTGCGGCAGTGGCACGAGTGGCGGTGCAGCTTCTTGCACGTAGTAACCGGCGCGCCGGTTACATGACGTGTGGGCCTAGGCCTCCATGCTGGACGTGTCAAAGTCGAAAGGGTGTGCCCCCTTGGTGCGGTTGCATGCCGCCTGCATGGCGGTCCGCTTTTTCACCCGCTGGTCTGGGCAAAAGGGGAGGAGCGCTTGTAACCGCTGGGCAGTTACGTGCACCACGCGCGGCGGTTCGACTTCTTCCGCCTTGGGCCAGCTTGCATGACGCGTGGGACCCAGCCCCCGTGTCGTGGGGGGAGGATCTTGGAGCGTGTTGGAGAAGACTCTGCCTGCGACGGCTGAGGACGCAAGTGGGGAGAGTAGCCTTTAAAAGGAGGGTGACCCCTTTGAAAGGCAACCATGTCTTTGTGCTCCCCCCATGCATCGTGTTCTTCCACCTTTCGAGCCCCTGGGTGGGGAGCGCCCGGGGTTCTTCTGCCTTGCTGTTGTTGGGGCGCAACCTTGTGGAGGTTGGTACCTTTTAGCCATCGTTCGGCTTCAAGGATTTTCGTCGAGCAGCCTGGCTGCACCCCCTCACCAATGGTCGGTCTGGTGGGGAGAAGCGAGCCAGGCTGCGATCTTGGTCCCGCCCTCAGCTTCAAGGATCTTCGTCATCCTTGCTAGGGCGGAGGGCGGGCCGAGCCGGAGCTCTACCTCCCGCACGGGTTCATGAGTCACCCTCTCCTTCAGCATTCGGGGGAGAGGGCGCTCACCGTCCTTGCGGAAGGGGCGGACTTCGACAACGCGGGGCCGGGCGGCAGTGAGCGTCGTTGGCCTCAGCCCGCTGGGCTCGCTGGCTCTGGCTCGGCTCCCGGTGCCTCCTCCCGCCATATGGGCGGTCGTCGTGGCACGCGCACCGGAGGACTGCCCAAGACGTCGCGCGCTGTTAGAGCGGCGTTCGTGTTCTTGGGCTGTCCTACCTTTGCTCCGGTACAACGCCCCTACACGGGGGTCAGTGCTCGCCCGTCCGGGAGGATCCGAGTGGGGATCTGCCAAGGGGCAGATGGCTTCCACCGTCGCCGCTGGGGTGGCAGCGCCTGAAGAAGTCTTCGTCGCCGACGGGATCACCGCCACCATCCGCGCTCCGGGTCTCTGGCTCTTTGGCTTTGATAGCTTGTCCTCGCCCCTCGAGTGGGGACGTGGGCGAGGAGCTTGCAGCGGCATCGTCCGCCCTGAGGCCATCGCTGCTGCTGTTTGGCCACCCAGAGCGGAGGTCGTTGTCGCTGCTGTCGGAGCGGGCATCGGTGAGCTGTTCGTCGGCCTTCTGTTGCTCCGCAGGCCCTCCACCGTGGGGGGTTGTTCGTACCTGCAGAGGTGGAACCGGGGTTCCGTTTGTAATGACACCTTGTGTGCCGGTGTCTATTCATTATGGCTTTCGGGGCCTGAACATGTATGGAGTTTCGGCACGGAGCCGTGTTTTTTCCTCTCTTCGAGCACCAGGACTCGCCTGTCGGCCAACTGAACCGCTTAACCAAGTGTGAGTTGCCTCGTGCGAAGGTGAAGAGTGAGGTATCCATATCCTGGAGGCGTAGGAGTCCCTCGGCTCGGTCGGTCTTGCCGCCCGAGGCTTCTCTTACTTAGTTAAAGGAAAACCCTCGGCCGCTCTTCGATGAGCCGAAGCCGAAGGCAGCGGTGTTAGCATGGACAGAGGCAGAGTTGGCTTCGAAAAGAAGACTTCGTCGGCCGAAGCCTGGCTGGGCCATCCACTGGCGGGACCAGCGCCGGAGTCGAGTTGCAGAGGCCACAAGCCGGGTCGGTGTCTTCGGAGGACAGCTGGCTGAGGCTTCGGGGTGGCCGGCCGAGCCGTCTGCTCGGGCCGGATTCCTAGAAGAGACCCTGGCGGTGTTGGCCCGGGCGCGATGCTGACGTCGTCCTTCAGAGTGAAGATCCTCCAATCGTGTTGCCATCCGAGGCTCGGTCAGACTTCGCCGAGGGTGGAGTCGACGCCGAGGCTGTTGCTGCCTCCTCCATCGACGTCTGAGCCTGCAGGACCGGCCCGTCTTGTAGTGTGCGTATGTTTTCTGCGGTTGTCGAGGCCCAAACATACTGTCTTCGTGTTGTAAAGCTACGTCTCTTTTCCTCTTGTTTCAAGTATCTGGACTTATTTGTCGGTAATAGAATTGTTTGTCCGAGCGAGAGTTACTTATCGCAGAAGGTGATGAGTGAGGTATCCGTATCCCGGAGGCGTAGGAGTCCCTCGGCTCGGTCGGCCTTGGCTGCTTACGTGTACTCTTACTCGTCCGTAGGATTCTGCTGCTGATATAGTCGAGAAGGCACGAAAAATCATTTTAGCATAAGAGTTTTCGAGCGTGAAGACTTGTTCGGTCCACGGAATCACCTATCCGAGCGAGAGTTACTTATCGTAGAAGGTGATGAGTGAGGTATCCGTATCCCGGAGGCGTAGGAGTTCCTCGGCTCGGTCAGCCTTGGCTGCTTACATGTACTCCGTCGTTTTTAGGATCCCACTTTCGAAGTAGTCGACAAGCACGAAAAATGTTCTGGCAAAAAAGATCTTTTCCGAGGAAAAATTTGACGCAGAGGGGGTTCCCCCCTTTCTAGCCCCCGAGGGAGGGTCGGGCTTTGCCGAGGCAAGGCTGACCCTTCCTTGATGGTTAGACTTTGTGCATGAATGAGGTGTGCAAATGACTTGAAAGCATCTTAAGGGTAGAAACGACGTAGCTGTCGGATGTTCCAAGCGTTGCTGTAGACCTCGCCTTGACTGTTGGCCAGCTTGTACGTCCCGGGCTTCAGAACCTTATCGATGACAAACGGCCCTTCCCAGGGAGGCGTGAGCTTGTGCCGCCATCGGGCGTCTTGTCGCAGCCGAAGCACCAAGTCGCCCACCTGGAGGTCTCGGGACCGAACCCCTCGGGCGTGGTAGCGTTGCAGGGACTGCTGGTACCACACTGAGTGTAGCAAGGCCATGTCCCGAGCCTCTCCCAGCTGGTCCAGTGAGTCTTCTCGGTTGGTCTGGTTGCGTTGGTCATCGTAAGCCCTCGCCCTCGGGGAACCGTATTCTAAGTCCGTGGGCAAGATAGCCTCGGCCCCATAGACTAGAAAGAACGGTGTGAAACCCGTGGCTCGGCTCGGCGTCGTCCTTAGACTCCAGACCACTGAGGGGAGCTCCTTCAGCCATCGCTTGCCGAACTTGTTGAGGTCGTTGTAGATTTGTGGCTTGAGTCCTTGCAGAATCATGCCGTTGGCACGCTCCACTTGCCCATTCGTCATGGGGTAGCTACGGCAGCCCAGTCCACCCGGATGTGGTGATCCTTGCAGAAGTCCAGGAACTTTCTGCCGGTGAACTGGGTGCCGTTGTCAGTGATGATGGAGTTCGGGACCCCGAAACGATGGATGGTGTTGGTGAAGAAAGCCACCGCCTGTTCGGACCTGATGCTGTTTAGGGGTCGGACCTCGATCCACTTGGAGAATTTGTCAATGGCAACCAGCAGGTGCGTGTAGCCCCCAGGTGCCTTCTGCAAGGGACCGACGAGGTCCAGGCCCCACACAGCGAACGGCCAGGTGATGGGTATTGTCTGCAGAACCTGAGCAGGCAGGTGAGTCTGCCTTGCGTAGAATTGGCACCCTTGGCAGGTGCGGACAATCCTAATGGCGTCGGCCACCACGGTCGGCCAGTAGAAACCTTGTCGGAAAGCTTTTCCGACGAGGGCTCGAGGCGCTGCGTGATGACCGCAAGCCCCCGAGTGTATTTCTTGTAGTAACGCCTGACCTTCGGTGATGGAAATGCATCGCTGGAGGATGCCTGAGGGGCTGCGGTGGTAGAGCTCCTTCCCGTCCCCCAGTAGGACGAAAGACTTGACACACCGTGCCAATCGCCGAGCTTTGGCTTGGTCGAGTGGTAACTCTCCTCGGTGGAGATATTGCAGGTACGGGGTCTGCTAGTTTCGATTAGGCATGACCCCGCTCCGCTCTTCCTTGATGCGCAGTGCCTCACCCTCGGGGGCCGAGGGTGCCTCGAGCTCGGCTGAGGGTGCCTCGGGCTGGACCGAGGCCTTCTCGGGCTCGAGCGTGTCGTCAGTCTTGACTGAGGGTTGATGTAGGTCTCGGGAGAAGACGTCCGAGGGAACCGGTGTTTGTCCCGAGGCTATCTTAGCCAGCTCATCCGCAGTCTCGTTGTATCGTCGGGCGACATGGTTGAGCTCGAGCCCGTAGAACTTGTCTTCTAGGCGCCGAACCTCGTCGCAGTAGGCTTCCATCTTCGGGTCGCGGTAGTGGGAGTTCTTCATGACTTGGTCGATGATAAGCTGCGAGTCGCCGCGAGCGTCGAGGCGTCGGACCCCTAGCTCGATGGTGATGCGCTGCCCGTTAACCAGAGCCTCATACTCGGCCACGTTGTTGGACGCCGGGAAATGGAGGCGCAGCACGTAGCGAAGGTGTTTCCCGAGGGGCGAGATGAAGAGCAGGCCCGCACCCGCTCTTGTTTTCATCAGCGACCCGTCGAAAAACATGGTCCAGAGTTCCGGTTGGATCGGAGCCTCTAGAAGCTGGGTGTCGACCCATTTAGCCACAAAGTCTGCCAAGACTTGGGACTTGATGGCCTTCCGAGGTGCGAACGAGATTGTCTCGCCCATGATTTCCACCGCCCACTTTGCAACCCTACCCGAGGCCTCTCGGCACTGGATGATCTCCCCCAGGGGGAAGGATGACACCACAGTCACCGGATGAGACTCGAAGTAGTGTCGCAACTTTCGTCGCGTCAGAATTACCGCGTACAGTAGCTTCTGAATTTGTGGGTAGCGGATCTTGGTCTCGAATAGTACCTCACTGATGAAGTAGACCGGCCTCTGGATAGGCAATGCATGCCCCTCTTCTCATCTCTCAACCACAATCGCGGTGCTGACCACCTGAGTGGCAGCGGCGACGTAGATCAAGAGGGCTTCTCCGGCAGCAGGGGGCACCAAGATGGGTGCATTCGTGAGGAGCGCCTTTAGGTTCCCGAGGGCTTCCTCGGCCTCGGGGGTCCAAGTGAAGCTCTCAGCTTTCCTTAAGAGGCGGTACAGGGGTAGGCCTCTTTCGTCGAGGCGCGAGATGAAGCGGCTTAGAGCCGCAAGGCATCCCATGACCCTCTGTACGCCCTTCAGGTCCTTGATGGGCCCCATGTTGGTGATGGCCGCGATTTTCTCTGGGTGGCCTCGATGCCCCGCTCGGAGACGATGAACCCCAAGAGCATGCCTCGGGGTACTCTGAAGACGCACTTCTCGGGATTGAGTTTCACGCCTTTCGCCTTGAGACACTAGAATGTCGTTTCAAGGTCGGAAAGGAGGTCGGAGGCCTTCTTTGTCTTGACTACGATGTCATCGACGTAAGCCTCGACCGTTCGACCAATGTGTTGGCCGAACACGTGGTTCATGCACCTTTGGTATGTCGCACCCGCATTCCTCAGTCCAAATGGCATTGTGACGTAGCAGTACATGCCGAATGGTGTGATGAAAGAAGTCGCGAGCTGGTCGGACTCTTTCATCCTGATTTGATGATACCCAGAGTATGCATCGAGGAAAGACAGGGTTTCGCACCCAGCAGTGGAACCCATAATTTGATTGATACGAGGCAGAGGATAGGGAACTTTCGGACATGCTTTGTTCAGACCAGTATAGTCTACGCACATCCGCCATTTCCCCCCTTTCTTCCTTACAAGCACAGGGTTGGCAAGCCATTCGGGATGGAATACCTCTTTGATGAACCCTACTGCCATCAGCTTGTGGATCTCCTCGCCTATGGCTCTGCGCTTTTCTTCGTCGAATCGGCGCAGAGGCTGCTTCACGGGCCGGGCTCCAGCTCGGATATCCAGCGGGTGCTCGGCGACCTCCCTTGGTATGCCGGGCATGTCCGAGGGACTCCACCCGAAAACTTCGGCGTTTGTGCGGAGGAAGTCGACGAGCACTGCTTCCTATTTGGGGTCGAGCTCGGAGCTGATCCGGACCTACTTGGAGACGTCATTGCTAGGGTCGAGAGGGACGGACTTGACCGTCTCTGCTGGCTCGAAGTTGCCGGCATGGCGCTTCGCGTCGGGCGCCTCCTTGGAGAGGCTCTCCAAGTCGGTGATGAGGGCCTCGGATTCGGCGAGGGCCTCAGCGTATTCCACGCACTCCACATCACATTCGTACGCGTGTCGGTACGTGGGGCCGACGGTGATGACCCCATTGGGGCCCGACATCTTGAGCTTGAGGTAGGTGTAGTTGGGGATGGCCATGAACTTGGTGTAGCATGGTCTCCCCAGCACTGCATGGTAGGTTCCTCGGAACCCGACCACCTCGAACATGAGGGTTTCCCTTCGGAAGTTGGAGGGAGTCCCAAAGCAGACGGGTAAATCGAGTTGTCCGAGAGGCTGGACGCGTTTCCTGGGGATGATCCCGTGGAAAGGCGCCGCGCCCGCCCGGACCGAGGATAGGTCGATCCGCAGGAGCCCGAGGGTCTCGGCGTAGATGATGTTGAGGCTGCTGCCTCCGTCCATGAGGACCTTGGTGAGCCTGACGTTGCCGATGACGGGGTCGACAACGAGCGGGTACTTCCCCGGGCTCGGCACGCGGTCGGGATGGTCGCCCTGGTCAAAGGTGATGGGCTTGTCAGACCAGTCTAGGTAGACTGGCGCCGCCACCTTTACCGAGCAGACCTCCCGGCGCTCTTGCTTGCGGTGCCGAGCCGAGGCGTTCGCCACTCGCCCTCTGTAGATCATGAAGTAGTCATGGACCTCGGGGAATTCTTCTGCCTTGCGATCTTCCTTCTTGTCGTCGTTGTGGGCCCTGCCACCCTCCGCAGGTGGCCCGGCCTTGTGAAAGTGGCGCCGAAGCATGACGCACTCCTCAAGGGTGTGCTTGACGGGTCCCTAATGATAGGGGCACGACTCCTTAAGCATCTTGTCGAAGAGATTGGCGCCCTCGGGAGGTTTTCGAGGGTTCTTATACTCAGCGGCGGCAACAAGGTCCGCGTCGGCAGCGTCGCATTTCGCTTGCGACTTCTTCTTGCCTTTTTTCTTGGTGCCCCGCTGAGTGGACGCCTCGGGGACATCTTCCGGCTGGCGGCGCTGGGGCTGCTTGTCCTTCCGGAAGATGGCCTCAACCGCCTCCTGCCCAGAGGCGAACTTGGTGGCCATGTCCATCAACTCGCTCGCCCTGGTGGGGGTCTTGCGACCCAGCTTGCTCACCAGGTCGCGACAGGTGGTGCCGGCGAGGAACGCGCCGATGACATCCGAGTCGGTGACGTTGGGTAGCTCGGTGCGCTGCTTCGAGAATCGCCGGATGTAGTCCCGGAGAGACTCTCCCGGCTGCTGGCGGCAGCTTCGGAGATCCCAGGAGTTCCCAGGGCGCACGTATGTGCCCTGGAAGTTGCTGGCGAAGGCTTGAACTAGGTCGTCCCAGTTGGAGATCTGCCCCGGAGGCAGGTGCTCCAACCAGGCTCGAGCGGTGTCGGAGAGGTACAGGGGGAGGTTGCGGATGATGAGGTTGTCGTCGTCTGTCCCACCCAGTTGGCAGGCCAGCCGGTAGTCCACGAGCCACAGTTCCGGCCTCGTTTCTGAAAGGGAAATGTGCCCTTGGGCCATTTCTAAGTATTTTGGTGACTGAGTGCCAACACATGTGCTTAATTGTGAATTTATGTCCATGGATGAACAAGGTGCAAATCATGAAGTAAAGGTATGTTTCTAAGCCTTAGTACATTGGTTTTGTGTACTAATATACTTGTCTAAGTGTTAGAAACAGAAAGTAGAAGAAAAGAAAAGAGGAGACAAAGACTTGGCTGTGTGCAGCCAAGACTCAGTTCGGTCTGGAGCACCGGACTGTCCGGTGTGCATCGGACAGTGTCCGGTGCGCCAGGCCGACTCGGCGCGAAGTGGCCGCTCTCGGGAATTTGCCGACGGCGTACGGCTAAAATTCACCGGACTGACCGGTGTGCATCGGACTGTCCGGTGAGCCAACGGTCGGCCGGGCCAACGGTCGGCCGCGCAATCTGCGCGGGACACGTGGCCGAGCCAACGGTCGGAAGACGGCACCGGACTGTCCGGTGTGCACCGGACATGTCCGGTGCGCCAACGGCTCCAGATCTGCCAACGGTCTGCAACGGTCGGCTTCGCTGTTTAAGGAAACAAATCGGGCACCGGACAGTGTCCGGTGTGCACCGGACTGTCCGGTGCCCCCGACGACAGAAGGCAAGGATGACCTTCCAGATTTGCTCTCAACGGCTCCTAGCTGCCTTGGGGCTATAAAAGGGGCCCCTAGGCGCATGGAGGAGACATACAAGCAACCTTTGAGCATTCTTGATCATCCACACTCAGTCTTTGCGCATTCATTTGTCATTCTAAGTGTTTCGAGCTCCGTTCTAGTGAGAACTTTGTGATACTCTTGTGAGCTCGATTCTTGGCCGTGTGTGTGCGCGTTTCGCTGTGGATTTGTGTGTGTTGCTTCCCTCCCTTACTCTGTGCTTTGTTGTGATCATATACTTGTAAGGGCAAGAGACTCCAATTTGTGGAGATTCCTTGCAAACGGGATAGTGAAAGGCAAAACAAAACACCGTGGTATTCAAGTGGGTCTTTGGACCGCTTGAGAGGGGTTGATTGCAACCCTCGTCCGTTGGGACGCCACAACGTGGAGTAGGCAAGCGTTGGTCTTGGCCGAACCACGGGATAAACCACTGTGTCACCTCTGTGCTTGATCTCTTGTGGTATTGTGTTTTGTTGAGACTTCTCTTAGCCACTTGGCAATTATTGTGCTAACACTTAACAAGTTTTTGTGGCGTAAGTTTTAAGTTTTCACAGGATCACCTATTCACCCCCCCTCTAGGTGCTCTCAATTGGTATCAAAGCCGTTCTCTTCACAAAGGGACTAACCGCCCGAAGAGATGGATCCTAAGGGGAAGGGTATCGTGATCAACGACAAAGAGAAGGAATCCTTCGTCAACGAGCCGAAGGACGACAAGCCTACCGACTCCGGCTCGGGTCATAAACGGAAGGAAGGGAAGAAGAAGAAGACAAGGCGCATCAAGGAGATCGTCTACTACGACAGCGATGAGTCTACTTCTTCCCAAAAGGACGACGACCACAACGACTACGAGAGAAGGAAACCGGTTAATTCGAACTTTTCTTTTGACTACTCTCGTATTCCGCAAAGTTCAAATTCACATTTGCTCTCCATTCCACTCGGCAAGCCCCCACACTTTGATGGAGAGGACTACGGATTTTGGAGCCACAAAATGCGTAGTCATCTATTCTCTCTCCATCCTAGTATATGGGAGATTGTAGAGAGTGGAATGCACTTTGATAGTTCGGATAGTCCCATGTTCATTAATGAACAAATTCATAAGAATGCACAAGCTACTACTGTTCTTCTAGCTTCCTTGTGCAGGGATGAATACCATAAAGTAAGCGGCTTGGATAACGCTAAGCAGATCTGGGACACCCTCAAGATTTCTCATGAGGGAAACGACGTCACCTTGCTCACCAAGATGGAGTTGGTGGAGGGAGAGCTTGGACGGTTCGCAATGATAAGGGGCGAGGAGCCGACGCAAACATACAACCGGCTCAAGACTCTTATCAACAAGATAAGGAGCTACGGAAGCACGCGATGGACGGATCACGACGTCGTCCGCCTAATGCTCAGGTCATTTACCGTTCTTGATCCTCATTTGGTGAACAATATACGTGAAAATCCCAGGTACACCAAGATGTCGCTCGAAGAAGTTCTTGGGAAATTCGTTAGCGGGCGAATGATGATCAAGGAGGCAAGGTATGTGGACGACGCCTTGAATGGTCCGATCAACGAGCCGCAACCCCTTGCTCTCAAGGCAACACGAAGCAAGGAGGCGCTACCTAGCAAGGTGGCACAGATTGAGGCGGCCGGACTCAATGATGAAGAGATGGCTCTCATCATCAAAAGATTCAAGACGACGCTAAATGGTCGCAAGGGGCAGCCAAGCAAGACCAAGACAAAGGGGAAGCGCTCATGCTTCAAATGCGGTAAGCCTGGTCATTTTATCGCTAACTGTCCCGATAATGAAAGTGACCAGGAAAAGGGGAACAAAAGAGAGAAGAAGAAGCAATACAAGAAGGCAAAGGGCGAGGCACATCTAGGAAAGGAGTGGGACTCGGATTGCTCCTCCTCCGACTCCGACAATGAAGGACTCGCTGCCACTGCCTTCAACAAGTCTTCCCTCTTCCCCAACGAGCGTCTCACATGCCTTATGGCAAGGGAGAAGAAGGTGAGTACTCAAGACTTCACTTATGCTTCTTCTAGTGATAGTGAGACTAGTGATGATGATGACATAGATTATTCATGCTTGTTCAAGGGCTTAGATAGATCTAAGATAGATAAAATTAATGAGTTGATCAATGCTTTGAATGATAAGAATAGATTACTAGAAAAACAAGAGGATCTTTTATATGAGGAGCATGATAAATTTGTTAGTGCACAAAATTCTCTTGCTCTAGAAATTAAAAGAAATGAAGTGCTTTCTAGTGAATTATCTTCCTGTCATGAAACCATTGCTACCTTAAGAAGTGTTAATAATGATTTAAGTGCTAAACTAGAAGTAGCTAGTAAATCAAATTCCTGTGTTGAACATGTTGAAATTTGTACTAGGTGTAAGGATTTTGATGTTAATGCTTGTAGTGAACACTTAGTGTCAATTTCAAAACTAAATGATGAAGTGGCTAGTCTTAATGCCCAACTTAAGACTAGCAAGAGTGAAGTTGATAAAATAAAATTTGCAAGGGATGCCTACACGATTGGTAGACACCCCTCAATTAAGGATGGTCTTGGCTTCAAGAGAGAGGCCAAGAACTTAACAAGCCATAAGGCTCCCATTCCCGCCAAGGAGAAAGGGAAGGCCCCTATGGCCAGTAGCGCTAAAAAGAACCATGCTTTTATGTATAATGATAGGAGACATGCTAGAAATGCTTATAATGATTTTGATTCACATGTTTATGATTCTCATGCCATGTTTGCTTCTAGTTCCTCCTATAAACATGATAGAGATATGTGTAGGAGAAATGTTGTGCATATGCCTAGGAGAAATTTTGCTCATGTTCCTAGAAAAGTTGTGAACAAACCTTCTATCATTTATTATGCTTGCAATGCTCCCTTTGCTATTTGTAGAAAGGGTAAGAAGGTAATTGCTAGGAAGTTAGGGGCAAGATGCAAGGGAGATAAAACTTGCATTTGGGTCCCTAAGGACATTTGTGCTAACCTTGCAGGACCCAACATGAGTTGGGTACCTAAGACCCAAGCCTAAATTTGCCTTGCAGGTTTATGCATCCGGGGATTCAAGCTGGATTATCGACAGCGGATGCACAAACCATATGACGGGGGAGAAGAAGATGTTCACCTCCTACGTCAAAAATAAGGATTCTCAAGATTCAATTATATTCGGTGATGGGAATCAAGGCAAGGTAAAAGGGTTAGGTAAAATTGCAATTTCTAATGAGCACTCAATCTCTAATGTGTTTTTAGTCGAGTCTCTTGGTTACAATTTGCTATCTGTTAGCCAATTATGCAATATGGGATACAACTGTTTATTTACAAATGTAGATGTGTCTGTCTTTAGAAGATGTGATGGTTCACTAGCTTTTAAGGGTGTACTAGACGGCAAGCTTTACTTAGTAGATTTTGCAAAAGAAGAGGCCGGTCTAGATGCATGCTTAATGGCTAAGACTTGCATGGGCTGGCTGTGGCATCGCCGCTTAGCACATGTGGGGATGAAGAATCTCCACAAGCTTCTAAAGGGAGAACACGTGATAGGTCTAACCAATGTTTATTTCGAAAAAGATAGACCTTGTGCAGCTTGTCAGGCAGGTAAACAAGTGGGAGGAGCACATCACAGCAAGAATGTGATGACCACGTCAAGACCTCTGGAGCTGCTGCATATGGACCTCTTCGGACCCGTCGCCTATCTAAGCATAGGAGGAAGTAAGTATGGTTTAGTTATTGTTGATGACTTTTCCCGCTTCACTTGGGTGTTCTTTTTGCAGGATAAGTCTGAAACCCAAGGGACCCTCAAGCGCTTCCTTAGGAGAGCTCAAAATGAGTTTGAGCTCAAGGTGAAGAAGATTAGGAGCGACAACGGGTCCGAGTTCAAGAACCTTCAAGTGGAGGAGTTTCTTGAGGAGGAAGGGATCAAGCATGAGTTCTCCGCTCCCTACACACCACAGCAAAATGGTGTGGTAGAGAGGAAGAACAGGACGCTAATCGATATGGCGAGGACGATGCTTGGAGAGTTCAAGACCCCCGAGTGCTTTTGGTCGGAAGCTGTGAACACGGCTTGCCACGCCATCAACAGGGTCTATCTTCATCGACTCCTCAAGAAGACTTCGTATGAGCTACTAACCGGTAACAAACCCAATGTATCGTACTTTCGTGTATTTGGGAGCAAGTGCTACATTCTAGTGAAGAAGGGTAGAAATTCTAAGTTTGCTCCCAAAGCTGTAGAAGGGTTTTTATTAGGTTATGATTCAAATACAAAGGCGTATAGAGTCTTCAACAAATCATCAGGTTTGGTTGAAGTCTCTAGCGACGTTGTATTTGATGAAACTAATGGCTCTCCAAGAGAGCAAGTTGTTGATTGTGATGATGTAGATGAAGAAGATGTTCCAACGGCCGCTATACGAACCATGGCGATTGGAGACGTTCGGCCACAGGAACAAGATGAACGAGGTCAACCTTCTTCCTCAACAACGGTGCATCCCCCAACTCAAGACGATGAACAGGTTCATCAAAAGGAGGCGTGTGATCAAGGGGGAGCACAAGATGATCATGTGATGGAGGAAGAAGCGCAACCGGCACCTCCAACCCAAGTTCGAGCGATGATTCAAAGGGATCATCCCGTCGACCAAATTCTGGGTGACATTAGCAAGGGAGTAACTACTCGGTCTCGACTAGTTAATTTTTGTGAACATTACTCTTTTGTCTCCTCTATTGAGCCTTTCAGGGTAGAGGAGGCCTTGCTAGATCCGGATTGGGTGTTGGCCATGCAGGAGGAACTTAACAACTTCAAGCGCAATGAAGTTTGGACGCTGGTGCCTCGTCCCAAGCAAAATGTTGTGGGAACCAAGTGGGTTTTCCACAACAAACAGGACGAGCACGGGGTGGTGACGAGGAACAAGGCTCGACTTGTGGCAAAAGGTTATGCCCAAGTCGCAGGTTTGGACTTTGAGGAGACTTTTGCTCCTGTGGCTAGGCTAGAATCAATTCGTATCTTGCTAGCATATGCCGCTCACCATTCTTTCAGGTTGTACCAAATGGATGTGAAGAGCGCTTTCCTCAACGGACCAATAAAGGAGGAGGTGTACGTAGAGCAACCCCCTGGCTTCGAGGATGAGCGGTACCCCGACCACGTGTGTAAGCTCTCTAAGGCGCTCTATGGACTTAAACAAGCCCCAAGAGCATGGTATGAATGCCTTAGAGATTTCTTAATTACTAATGCTTTCAAGGTTGGGAAAGCCGATCCAACTCTTTTCACTAAGACTTGTGATGGTGATTTGTTTGTGTGCCAAATTTATGTCGATGACATAATATTTGGTTCTACTAACCAAAAGTCTTGTGAAGAGTTTAGCAGGGTGATGACGCAGAAATTCGAGATGTCGATGATGGGCGAGTTGAACTACTTCCTTGGGTTCCAAGTGAAGCAACTCAGGGACGGCACCTTCATCTCCCAAACGAAGTACACACAAGATCTGCTAAAGAGGTTTGGGATGAAGGACGCCAAGCCCGCAAAGACGCCGATGGGAACCGACGGACACACCGACCTCAACAAAGGAGGTAAGTCCGTTGATCAAAAAGCATACCGGTCCATGATAGGTTCTTTGCTTTACTTATGTGCTAGTAGACCGGATATTATGCTTAGCGTATGCATGTGTGCTAGATTTCAATCCGATCCTAAGGAGTGTCACTTGGTGGCGGTGAAGCGAATTCTTAGATATTTAGTCGCTACGTCGTGCTTCGGGATCTGGTATCCAAAGGGGTCTAACTTTGACTTGATTGGGTACTCAGATTCCGACTATGCTGGATGTAAGGTCGATAGGAAGAGTACATCGGGGACGTGCCAATTCTTAGGAAGGTCCCTGGTGTCATGGAACTCTAAGAAACAAACCTCCGTTGCCCTATCCACCGCTGAGGCCGAGTATGTTGCCGCAGGACAGTGTTGCGCGCAACTACTTTGGATGAGGCAAACCCTCCGGGACTTTGGCTACAATCTGAGCAAAGTCCCACTCCTATGTGACAATGAGAGTGCTATCCGATTAGCGGAAAATCCTGTTGAGCACAGCCGCACAAAGCACATAGACATCCGGCATCACTTTTTGAGAGACCACCAGCAAAAGGGAGATATCGAAGTGTTTTATGTTAGCACCGAGAACCAGCTAGCCGATATCTTTACCAAGCCTTTAGATGAGAAGACCTTTTGCAGGTTGCGTAGTGAGCTCAATATCTTAGATTCGCGGAACTTGGATTGAAATGTAGCATACATGTATTTATGCCCTTGATCATGTTCATTCTGCATTTTGTTGCTTATTATGGTGCTCAAGTTGTACGAACACTCCCTGGACCTCACAAGTCCGTTGCAAAGTGATGCACATGTTTAGGGGGAGATGTGTTACAACTTGACCCTTTGAGACTAACCATATGTTGAGTTTGCTTGATTTAGTCTCGAAGGAAAATTGAAAGGGAAAGGGTGGACTTGGACCATGAAAGACTTCCACTGCACTCCGATGAGAGGGTAACTTATTCCAAGTCCATCTCATGAACTCTTATTGCCATTTGCTCTTAATTGAAGATTTTGGTGAGGCAATGGGGTTAAAGGGCCAAGATTTATCCCGTTTTGGTGCTTGATGCCAAAGGGGGAGAAAATAAAGGCCAAAGCGATAAATGGATCAGCTACCACTTGAGAGATTTTGAAAATAGTAGAGTAGAGCTTTTGGTTTGTCAAAACTCTTTTATTGTCTCTTTTGGCTTCCTGTGGGGAGAAGTAGTAATTATGGGAAAAAGGGGGAGTTTTTGAAATCCTTCATCAATCTCTTTTGAAATGACTCTCTTTATGCTTTAACATGTGTGTTTGACTTAGAGATTTGAGTTTGATTTGCAAAAACAAACCAAGTGGTGGCAAAAGATGATCCATGTATGCCAAAATTGAATCAAAATAAATTTAAGTTTTATTTGAAGTGAGTTTGCACTTGTTCTAGTTGCTTTATGTTGTGTTGGCATAAATCACCAAAAAGGGGGAGATTGAAAGGGAAATGTGCCCTTGGGCCATTTCTAAGTATTTTGGTGACTGAGTGCCAACACATGTGCTTAATTGTGAATTTATGTCCATGGATGAACAAGGTGCAAATCATGAAGTAAAGGTATGTTTCTAAGCCTTAGTACATTGGTTTTGTGTACTAATATACTTGTCTAAGTGTTAGAAACAGAAAGTAGAAGAAAAGAAAAGAGGAGACAAAGACTTGGCTGTGTGCAGCCAAGACTCAGTTCGGTCTGGAGCACCGGACTGTCCGGTGTGCACCGGACAGTGTCCGGTGCGCCAGGCCGACTCGGCGCGAAGTGGCCGCTCTCGGGAATTCGCCGACGGCGTACGGCTAAAATTCACCGGACTGACCGGTGTGCATCGGACTGTCCGGTGAGCCAACGGTCGGCCGGGCCAACGGTCGGCCGTGCAATCTGCGCGGGACACGTGGCCGAGCCAACGGTCGGAAGACGGCACCGGACTGTCCGGTGTGCACCGGACATGTCCGGTGCGCCAACGGCTCCAGATCTGCCAACGGTCTGCAACGGTCGGCTTCGCTGTTTAAGGAAACAAATCGGGCACCGGACAGTGTCCGGTGTGCACCGGACTGTCCGGTGCCCCCGACGACAGAAGGCAAGGATGGCCTTCCAGATTTGCTCTCAACGGCTCCTAGCTGCCTTGGGGCTATAAAAGGGGCCCCTAGGCGCATGGAGGAGACATACAAGCAACCTTTGAGCATTCTTGATCATCCACACTCAGTCTTTGCGCATTCATTTGTCATTCTAAGTGTTTCGAGCTCCGTTCTAGTGAGAACTTTGTGATACTCTTGTGAGCTCGATTCTTGGCCGTGTGTGTGCGCGTTTCGCTGTGGATTTGTGTGTGTTGCTTCCCTCCCTTACTCTGTGCTTTGTTGTGATCATATACTTGTAAGGGCAAGAGACTCCAATTTGTGGAGATTCCTTGCAAACGGGATAGTGAAAGGCAAAACAAAACACCGTGGTATTCAAGTGGGTCTTTGGACCGCTTGAGAGGGGTTGATTGCAACCCTCGTCCGTTGGGACGCCACAACGTGGAGTAGGCAAGCGTTGGTCTTGGCCGAACCACGGGATAAACCACTGTGTCACCTCTGTGCTTGATCTCTTGTGGTATTGTGTTTTGTTGAGACTTCTCTTAGCCACTTGGCAATTATTGTGCTAACACTTAACAAGTTTTTGTGGCGTAAGTTTTAAGTTTTCACAGGATCACCTATTCACCCCCCCCTCTAGGTGCTCTCAGTTTCCCCCGAGTACTTTACGATTGTAGTCGGGGTTCGGAACCGGGTCGGGAACGACGCCCGTCGTATGGCTTGGCTGAAAGCCTGCGGACCGGGTGGTTCGGGCGAGGGACTCCGATCCTCCCCGCTGTCGTAGCGTCCCCCACGCCGGGGGTGGTAGCCTCGGCGCACCCTCTCGTCGAGGTGGGTTCGACGGTTGCGGTGATGGTGCTCGTTGCCAAGGCGTCCCGGGGCCGCAGGCGCTGTGTTGCGCGTGTGCCCGGTGTGGACCGAGGCTTCCCGCTCGAACCGGGAAGTCGCGGCGCGTTGCTCCGAGGGGTAGCCCTACCTCCGGGAGGCAGAGCTTTCGGCCCGTCGGACCGCGGCGTCCTCCAGGAGATTCTTGAGCTCTCCCTGGATGCGCCGCCCCTCGGTGGTTGATGGCTCCGGCATCGCACGGAGAAGTATTGCTGCTGCAGCCAGGTTCTGGCCGACCCCACTGGAAGCCGGGGGCGGTCTTGCCCTGACATCATCGATGATGCAGTGCTGGATGTCCTAGGGTGGACGACGTGCTTCTCCGGCCGGAGCTTGGTCTGCCCACTCCTGCCTGATGTTCCGGCGAAATGGCTCGAGTGTTCTTGCTCCCTCGTCGAGCCTGGCCTGCACCTCGCGGATTTGCTCGAGCTGTGTGTCCTAACCCCCCGTAGGGACTGGGACCACAGCTAGCTCCCGTAGGATGTCAATGTGAGGCGCAAGCCTAGGGAGATCACCGTTTCCCGACATACCAAGATGGTTGCCTTCGTCGGGACCCCCTAGATCGACGTGGAAACATTCACGACTCGGCCGCAGTCTTCGTCGCCGAAGCTGCGGCTACCGTCGGAACAGTCGGAAAGGCAGCGGTCGCATGCGGTCATGAAGTCCCGCATGGCACTAGGGTTACCAAGTCCGGAGAAGTCCCAACAGACTTTGGGCTCGCCATCCTCCTCGGGATCCGAGGGCCCATAGGTCGAGTCGGCTGTCAGCCGGTCCCAGGGTGACCGCATACCATACCCCGGAGGGTTTGGACATGCCTCTATGTGGGATCCCACTGATGCGGTGTCGCTTGGTGGGTCAAGGCTGAATCCAAAAAGCACGGGATGGGAATCGGTCGGTACCTCCTGGTCGACGGGCTGTGATGAAGTTGCGTCGGGGGCAGACTGCACCGTTGTCTTGGGTACGAGGGTGACGCTCAACAAGTCCTCCGCGAGCGTGCTGGCGTCGTCCGTCTGCTCGGAGTAGGCGTGTCGCGAGGAAACGACGCTCGTCTTCGTCTCAGACGCGAGTGCGACGCTCGACGTGTCCCCTGTTGGGGCGCTGGCGCCATCGACTCGCTCGATAGCCGACGAGGTGCCGCCTCCTGCTTGGCCTTGGTTGCCCCACCTCCTCCTCCGTCGGCGAGGGAGGCGACGGGACAAGCTCGAATGTTGTTCTTCCGCCACGTGGGGAAGACGTTGTCGATTCCGCCGCCGACGAGCGGGTTGTTGGCCGCCATTGTTGCCGTCGCGCGGCGGAATAAGGAGTATCATGTCGTAGCCGCCGTTGAGGGACATGAACTCGAGACTCCCGAAATGGAGCACCATCCTGGGCTGAAAAGGTTGTTGGAGACTACCCATCTGGAGCTTGACGGGAAGCTCTTCGTCAACACGCAGCAGGCCCCTACCTGGCGCGCCAACTGTCGGCGTTTCGACCCCGGGGGTCCCTGGACCGACGAGTGAGATGTCGCCGTGTGCCCCAGCCCAGATGGGTCGACGCGAGGCGGAGCACGAAGGGGGGAGAGAGACAGGCAAAGGTGGGAATCCCGCGGCCTCCGTGTTGCCCTGCGCCCAGGTCGGGTGCGCTTGCAGTAGGGGGTTACAAGCGTCCGCGTGGGAGAGTGAGAGAGGGGCCGTCCGCCAGCCCGTCCTCTCGCGCGGCCAACCTGTTCGTAAGAGAGCCCTGGACCTTCCTTTTATAGGTGTAAGGAGAGGTCCAGGTGTACAATGGGGGGTGTAGCAGTGTGCTAACGTGTCTAGCAGAGAGGAGCTAGTGCCCTAAGTATATGCCGTTGTGGCAGTTGGAGAGGTTTTGGCACCCTGTCCCTGTGATGTCGTGGCCATCGGAGGAGCGCTGGAGCCTTACGGAAGGACAGCTGTCGGGACTGCCAAGTCCTTGCTGACGTCTCCTTGCTTCTATAAGGGGTTGAGAGCCGCCGTCGTCATGGAGCACGCGGGGCGCTATCATTACTTGTTTTACCGGGGCGAGCAGGATGGGACGCCGGTCTTGTTCCCCGTAGCTTGAGCTAGCTAGGGGCAGGGTAATGATGGCCCCTCTTGTGGCGTGGTCGATCCGAGCCCTGGATCGGGCGAGGCGGAGGCTCCTCCGAGGTCGAGGTCGAGTCTGTCTTCTGAAGTCGAGGTCGAGTCCGAGCCCTGGGGTCGGGCGAGGCGGAGTTCGTCGTCCTCCGAGGCCAAAGCCGAGTCCGAGCCCTGTGTCGGGCGAGGCAGAGTTCGTCATCTTCTGAGGCCATAGCCTAGTCCGAGCCCTGGGTCGGGCGAGGCGGAATTCGTCGTCTTCCAAGGCCGTAGCCTAGTCTGAGCCCTGGGTCGGGCAAGGCGGAGTTCGTCGTCTTCCGAGGCCGTAGCCTAGTCCGAGCCCTGGGTCGGGCGGAGCAGAGTCCGTCATCTTCCGAGGCCGTAGCCTAGTCCGAGCCTTGGGTCGGGCGGAGCGGAGTTCGTCGTCTTCCGAGGCTGTAGCCTAGTCTGAGCCCTGGGTCGGGCGAAGCGGAGTCCGTCGTCTTCCAAGGCCGTAGCCTAGTCCGAGCCCTGGGTCGGGCAAAGCGATGTTTCCTATGGCGCCTGGAGCCAGACTTGACTGCTGTCGGCCTCACTCTGTCGAGTGGCACTGCAGTCGGAGCGATGCAGGCGGTGCTGTCCTCTTGTCAGGCCAGTCAGTGGAGCGGCGAAGTGACTGCGGTCACTTCGGCTCTGTCGACTGAGGGGCGCGCGTCAGGATAAGGTGTCAGGCCACCTTTGCATTAAATGCTTCTGCGATTTGGTCGGTCGGCGTGGCGATCTGGCCAAGGTTGCTTCTTGGCAAAGACTGGGCCTCGGGCGAGCCGAGGGTGTGCCCGTTGCTTGAGGGAATACCTCGAGCGAGGCGTGAATCCTCTGGGGTCGGCTGACCTTGTCCGAGGCTGGGCTCGGGCGAGGCGGTATCGCGTCCCTTGAATTAATCGCACCCATCAGGCCTTTGCAGCTTTGTGCTGATGGGGTTTACCAGCTGAGATTAGGAACCTCGGGGGTACCCCTAATTATGGTCCCCGACAGATAGTAACCATGCATCTCGCTCATATTATTGTTCAGCGTCAGTTCTATTACTGGCTTCTCCTAATTATATTTTTTCTCAGGGAACTCTCTTGATTATACCTAATGTGGTATTGGATCAGCTTGCAGTGCTCCAATAGAGATTTAGATGCGGTGCAGTTGCTTTTGTTTGGTGCCCCTGAGCATATGAGGCATGATTGTTTCAGCAATGTAATATAAGAATCTTACTTAAGCATCAATCTATAAATATAAATCAAGGTTGATAATCCTTACATTAATGGTTGTTACTAACTTCTACCTTGCATTCTGATCAGTGATGCTTGATCACAATGATCACTCCTTTGTTGGGTACCAGAAGAACACCTACAGGTATTCAACCATGGATGGTGAGTTTCATCCATTATATATCCACGTGCTAAAATGACTGACTTGCTCCGCTGCTCGGGTATAAAAATGACGATGCCTCTGATTCTCTGAAGGGAAGCCATACCAGGTTCTTGCGTTCCTGTCAGATCCCACTGAAACAGGTTTGAAGAGAAGCGCTCGATGTGGCGTAGGTCTGTCAGATTCTATGGTGCAGTTCAAGGTGAGCCAATCCCCTTAGCCCTATCCTTTGTGTGAAATGTTGCTCAGTTATCATGGTGGTTCCAATAGCCTAATAGAAACAGATAATGAAATCATCTGTTTTCTGTGTGACAGATTCATAGTTTTCTGTGTTTTTTTGTCAAATGTGAGTAACTGAAACACACTAATCGCACTAGAGAAATTCAGTAACTGATTCACACTCATGCATCATCTTATTTTGATGGTCATTCTGTGCTCTTGTCTGAAATATGAAAAAAAAATGATGATACAACTGCTACACACCACGGAAACTGGCTCACACAGGGCTCTACCTACTACACACAACAGAAATAGATTGGTAGTGTCATTTCAAAGTGACACTAAAATCCAGGTCTTTGTGAAAAGATAAATATGAAAAAATGGTACCGATGATTATTTCATATTGAGATAATTGGGATGACAAATGGTTCATCATCACATCTTATCGTTTCGAGTTAGGCTCTTGTTAAAATGATGATTAGGCTCTTGTTCAATTAAGTAGGTCTCGGTTCTCTTAAAATGATGATTGTTAGGCTCTTGTTAGTAGGTGGAGATGTTATGGCCACTGTTGCAGCGAATCATTTTTTAAGTGATGCAAAAGTAAATTCAAGGATACTGTTGTGAACCATGTGCTTCTAAAATTTGGATGGATGTTTTCTTTATTAGTTCAAGGTTTCTGGAGGTGGACAAGTAGTTTGTCGATATACAAGAGCATGTATCAATTTGCTAGATCACTATATTTATAAATTTATCAAAGATTTGCTTATGTAGAGCACTAAAATTTACTTGATTACCAAAACTGTTCGTTGAAGTTTTTTCAATTTATGTACGTAACTCAAAACACTATGGAATATTTCTAAATGATTTGTTATAAGTGCTACTGCTTTCTGTGCTCTGGTTCTGCCAACAAACAATGCCCAACTGAGAAAACTGGGTCTGTGCTCCCTGGCCCTGCAGTTGTCTAGTGCCTCCCTCTATGCATCTCTATAGTTTGCATATTAATAGTACTAACTGCTTGAACTGTGGTTGTGATTTGCCATGTGCTTCTGAATTTTGGATATATTTTTCTTTAGTTCAAGGTTTGTGGAGGTGGTCATTGTGCTCCAGGATCCTACAACGTGACATCACATCAATTGTAAAGGAGGTAACCAATTTTTCTAGACTGTATTGGGATTGTTTCTGTACCAGACTGAAATGTTTGCTTATGTTTCTGCTTAATGAAATGGTGTACTATTAGGCTCTTGTTCAGTTAGTAGGTCTCAATTCTCTTAAAATGGTGTTGTGTACAAACATAAATGGTTCTGTTAGTCTCGTCAGTGGGTGGAGATGTTCTGGCCACTGTTGCAGCGAATCATTTTTTAAGTGATGCACGAAAGTTTGCTAGATCACTGTATTTAGAAATTCGTCAAAGATTTACTTATGTAGAGCACTAAAATTTGCTTGATTACCAACATTGTTCGTTGAAGCTTTTTTTAAGTTTATGTGGGACACTCAGAACACTATGGAATATTTCTAAATGATTTGTTATAAGTGCTATTAAGTCTGTCAAAACTCAATTGTTTGTTTCAACCAAAAGGCATCGACACAAGACTAACACTCACATGTAGTCCGACATAGTCTACGAGTAATGCGATCTCAGTCTATATATAATTATAGGGATCACTGTGAATTAAAAGATGATCTTACTTTCTAACTGTTAGCTGTAATAATGGTCTTATATGCACATTTCAACTCTTTGCAAGATCTTTGATATCATGGATACAAGAATATCACTTAACAAACTGTGTCAACTCTAGAAACAACACAATGTGCTTGCAATCTAGCCAATTCAAAAAGGTGATGTGCTATTCTCTTGCTGGGCAATTTTTTTATTTAATAACATGTTGATTGTTCTACTTGATCCTTTATTCTTAACATCGTTTTTGGCTATTTGTGCAACATTGCCTCCAGTCTCCAGTAACAAGCTAGACTACATAACATTGTCTTACTAAAACCCTATGTTCAATTAGCAAAATCAACCTATTACTTCAAGCAGTTTGCAATCATATTCATAGTCTAACTGAAACCATGTGTCATGTAGTATTAGGTTTGTCATCCATTACCAAATTTCATATGGTGCTGTTCGGTATGTATTGACATGTGTCCAGGTATGTGAAAGGTTAAATCCTTAAACCACTTCCACCTTTCACTGTTATCGTTTGATTTTTATATGACATCACGATTTCATGTTTTCACCCGATACCTTTGTTGGTCTGCTCTCATTTCACTGGCAATTGTTGGAATTCACTATGGTTGTTCTCTAATAACTGTATAGATGCATTTTGGTTTGTTCTAGACATGTCCCATATACTTTAGTTATACCAGGTTGGGTTGAATGTAATGTAAGACCCTTCTGAATTTTGGACAGGCTTGACCCATCATCTTATACTAACATTGGACATGAACCTGTATTTTTATAAATCTATTTAGAACACATTCTCTATACATGGTAAGATGTGACTTGGATGGAGCATTTTTTATTGCTTGTTCAGTAGAAGGCCCTTTCCACAATTTGTTTCATGATTTTCTTCATGAAGATGCCATCTTGTCCATGTAACTGCTACTCGACTAAAAATTCTTGAAACATTAACTATCCAGATAAGCACTTTACTATTATTTGTCTGCACAATTTTTATTTTGTTAAGAATGCTCACACTTTTAGGCCTTATTGTTAGAATATTTTCTTTTTTGCTAACTTCAGATGCTCTATAGTTGTCTTGGTTAATGTTAGCTTATTGACAAAGGTGGCTAATAATGGTAATGCCAAAGGGGGATCCGACGCCTTTACAATTAACTAGAGAACTTCAGTAAGCGACTCGAGGTATTCTATGACCATTGAAAGGAGCACAAGGCTGATGGTAGCCAAGATGCCTTCTTAGGGATCAGTTTCATGCCTTCCTAGGTCTCCAGTGCCATCCTGAAACTAGAATCAATAGATGTACCTAATTTCAGAGGATGTCAAGCCTGAAATTGTCAATCAGCATACATTTTTTTCACTAACTTTGTTCATATATACAATTAAAATCAATAGTATGCCTTTTATTTAATGCAGTTTTTTCAGGAGTGTTAAACTATTTGGTGGCTTCTTGTGGGTATCTATGACGACCAGTCTATCAGGTCTTGCACAAAAAATAATTTTTATAGAGACTAACTGCCTAAGGAATGTATATTTCTGCCAGCAGTATGAGGAAACACATGTGCCATTTTGTATTGATGTTATTCTACAACATAGATCAGAACATAACAGATAATCATAATGATAGTTTGACATCCCTACAATGGTGGGCATCGTTTGGATAGACCAAGGTAGAGAAGAGAAAAAAATTGTCACATTCTTCAGTTGTTTTCTTTTATATACGCTCATATGGCATGGAGAGTTCACACAATTGATTCTTTTTTACTTTGTTGTCCCTGGAGCCTTGAGGGTATATATAATATTAGTGATACGATAATATTTTGACGCACAGATTTTATATATCATATTGACGTTTATCGTTCTGTATCTATGTTTTATATAATTTTTTAATTTCCGTGGAAACGCACGGGCACATACCTAGTTTCTCCTTGTATCGGTACTTTCGATTATATTTTACTACTAGGTATATATCCGTGCGTTACCACAAAGTTAAAAATTAGTGTAAAATATAGATATAGGATGACAAACATCACTATAATAAATATGTAACTTAGAAACTGTAAAAGTTGGTGCTTTATTCTAAACAAATTTTGAAGAAACAAATTAAAAAATTTAAAATATAGATCCAATTATTCCAAATTTTAAATGGTGGCAGTAGCAATGGAACACCTCATTGCACAAGCTCCACTAATACTTTAGATGTGTCCTATTAGTATGCAGGGCCTACTGCATCTCAAATAGATTGAAATAGAAAACTTTTCATTCGACGTGACATCCACTCCGACACTTTTCTTTGTCGCTAAGTAAAGGATGGTCATAATCTACAAACTCCATCCATCCGTTTAAATCTGATTCATATAATATTGTTTTCCAAAAAATACGAAACTTCTTATAGGCAAACAACAAATTAAATAGAACCTACTTAAACATATTAACTGAAAACTAAGGTTGCTAATAAAGAGGAGGGAAGAAACAAAATCTATGTGAAACTATACACAGGTCGTTTCCATCCTTTACAAAGAAAACCTAAAATGTTTCAGCTCCAAAAACAACGCCACAACCCCTTTTGGAATCAGCGACCATGCACACAACCTGCTCCTTCACTTGAACCCAAGTTATTCATGTTATAGGCCAAATTTCCAATGAGTGACAAGTTTGGTAAAAGGCTATAGCTACAAACAAAGGGAAATATGGTGAGAGGGAGTTAGAAGTGAAGCTGTGTTAGCAGGTTCCTGCAACTATATTGCATCATGAGGCTCACATATCTCAAATACCACGGCACAGTCATCTAATAGTGTATCAAGGACTAAATATCAGAGTTGTCAAAAACTGAATCGCAAATGGCTGCGTTTAGAGCAACAAGTAAATCAGCATCGCAGCAGGCGCAGAGTGGATGTACACTTGAACCGGATGTCGACATCGTTCTTGGTGAGCTTGGTGGCGTTGATCTACTCCATGGAAATGCTGGCGAGGTCCTTAATGCCATCGTCCATGAACAACCACATGTGCTCCTTCTCCAGCTTCACCTTCTCCTACGGGTTTAGTCCGATCGGGTACTTTTACTTGAGAGCCTAGTACCCTCTCTCCTGTGCCTCGACCCTCGGTTTTAGCCGCTCCACTAGGACCTCCTGTTTTGCAGCAGGGACGATGGTATAAAGGACCTCGTCCTATAAGAAATATTAGTGATATTTATATCTTTAAATAAATTTATTGAAAATAGATACAAAGATAAATTGAATAATACTAATTATGTATTGTATATTTAATCAAGTTGAATGTTTGGAAGATAAAATTTTAGTGCTGCAAATACGAATTGCATTCAAATAGGGGAAATATAATAACTTCTCGTGGTTAATGTTGAGGATTTATATGCCACATCATTCAGAGTTTCAGACAAGAGGAACATGACAGAAAAGTTCTAACTATAAGAAGTTGAAATTAAGGTTGCAAGAAGAAGAAAAAGAAAGAAACATTACAACCAGGAAGCACGAACACGAATTAATGTTTGATTTTCCATTGAAACATGAAAACAATTGCATGTGCATATGGGTGCAATTGGCTGTCAGTCTATAGATATATTTTTGAGTCCATATTTATACATGATTAATTATATCATGTTATTAAACAACTAAAGCACAAAATTGGAAGTGTGTTTAAAAATGACAGCGTGCAACTACAAATACAGCTGAGAGCTCAGATCAGCATGGCACCTGATATATTACTAAGCAATTCTTGCAATTAACAAAGGATTGCTGCATCTGGTAACTAAGCTGTTGCCACTATATATCTCAATCATCCCAACTCAAATCAGTAGAGAACGTACACTCCTGTACAAAAAACAAGACTATTTTCCACATTGTTATGATCCCTTTTTTAATTAGAGATTAAGGTCAAGATAAACTTGAATATCAGTTACTTATTCTCCCAATTAGAGATTAAGGTCAATATTCTATAACCACTATGACACTGGCACACACATGCGCCCAAGTAGGAAGCCGAGCACCATCCAAATGAAACTCGGCACCAATCAAGTCATTAATTAGTAACAACGGTGATTCCAAACAGTGGAGATGGAACAATCAATTGTCACACCAATCCATGTCTCTAGTGCGTGGGTTATGAACTTTCCTGTGTATGGTACAAATGATGTAATCTCTTCATTTAGAATTGGAAGATGGTTGTTTTGAGATCTGAGATGTGATAAACAGGCGATGCAGAGCATCTACATAATTAGATGCAGAAGATAGCTCCTTTAGCTTTAATATTGTATCTGAACTTTCTGTATGGAGATAATCCTTTGCATCTAAGCTAGAACCAATCAAATTTCCAGTGCGAGCATTCTCCAAAATTTGTTGACATCTGACCTCAACTGCACATACCAACATAATTTTACAATATACATAATAAACTACCAAATTTGAAGAAAAAACTAAGTGTGCAACTAGAATATACCAATGAAAGAGTAATCATGAATTCAAGAGTGCACAATACACTCCTCGCCTAGGATCAAGCGAGGTACGACAATCAGTGGCGGGCCGAGGGTCCTAGAGGAGAGTACCAGGAGAGGCAAGAGAACCCAATTGGCTAATCGCAATGAGACAACAACAAAAGAGATTTCACCTCGCGAGGCGTGTGTAGAAGAGTTGTTTGGAGAGCTTCTGACACTTCACGATGATGGGGGCTGAACGACGTGGGGAGCCCTGGAGACTCATGCGGAGCGCCATCTGGAGATCCTCGTCCTCCTCTCGACCCCCATTGGTGGAGCAGCTCCTGTATTTGTAGGTGTGGGGTCGTCTCGTCACGGTAGTGAGGCGACGGGATGGAGGAGATCGAGGCGTTTGATAAGCATAGGTTGAAGGATGGATCCTTCAACGACGCACGGTGATGCATGATTACCGTGGGTCGAGAAGACGCCCGACAGGTGGATCCCCGCTTGAGCGGCCATGAGGTGCCATGGGGTGGGTGGGCGAGCGAGCGGATCTCGTGATCAGGAGATGACGCTAGGTGGTGTGGAGAGAGGAAGGGGATGGGGGCAGGGGCACCCCTCGGCCGCTAGGCGAGGTAGGCCCTAGCGGTCGTCCTTGTCGTAGCCGTGGTGGATACGTGGCGACGGCGACAAGGGGAACCAGAGTGGATCTACCGCGTAGAGATCCAACGGCGGTGGTGTGTCATCATGCCTGGGGGCGGGCATGGGCGACGCACTCCACGGCGTCTGCGCGCGTCGGTCGTAGCGAGCATCATGGGGATATGGAGGCTATCGCGACGGGCATCGCGCGATGCGGGGCGAAGGGGAGGCGGGGGCATGGTTTTGCGGTCTACACTATCGTCTTAATATGTAGTAGAGATATCACCTCAAAAGGTACTCTCCCTACAAATGATATCTCCAACCATTCACCCTATCCAGCTCCTCCTATATACTATAATTTAGTAATCCATCATTTTCTCATCAATTTTTTAAGTTCAAAAGAAATATGGACTATTTGTACTATCATAATGCACATTGTTATCAAGTTACAGTGCTTAAAAAGGATTAATATTACAAAGAAATAATGTAATTAAAGAATGGATGAAGATTAGAAGCCATCCCATATATGGGGGACTTTTCTCTATCCCCCCACATAAGGGGCACTGTGGGGGAGCCGTTGGGGCAGCTGCTCCCCTAAACTTCACCAGATGTGGAGTGGGGGCATTTGGGGCGTGTCCTTGGAGTTGGCCTATGGCGCGCTGCGTGTGGGCATTGTTCGGTGTGGCTGAGGGTGTGTGCAACGTGGTGAGGGGTGGTTGGGCTCGTGGCTGAGGATGACCTAACTTTTTTGGCCTCATATTGCATTTGTTATTGGGTCGCGACCGAGGCTGTAGTCTAGATAGCCCTGATCTTGAATTCACCCATCACCACCGTCACCATGCCACCCATTAGACTTACAATTTGTAATAATAAGAACAACTAAGCGATGATTAGCTCCTAAGTTGAATCCAATGCTAACAACTATTACTATTTGTCACGTCACCTACCGATCATATTATTGACCACGCTATCTACTATCATCAACCTTTATGTACCATATCGCTCCAGTGCATTATTTATCGTTAATCTACACCTACGTCAGCGCCATATCTTCTTTTATTTTATAGACTCTTATTTTGAATGAAACTCGCTGTTTTATTTAGAAGAAAAATCATCAAGTACATAATTAAGGGAAAAACTTATTTTAAATAATTTAAATAGAATGTAAAAAACAAAATTACATAATTCGTAAAAATGATGTGGTACTACTAGTCATCATCAACAACCTCTTTCACATTTTTCATCTAGTTTTAATTGCTTGATCATTTTTACGGTCAATCCGTGAGCCATTTTCATGTCATCATCCATATTGGTAAAGGGCTCATATTATTTTGATTGACTTAAGGGCATGTCGCTTTGACATTAGTCCGACGATGTAGAGATATGATCATATTCAGACGGGATTGCTTCCCCCCACTGGTGCAGTCGTTATCATTGTATCTTAGCGCACCACTTAGGTTGATGTTGATGGCGAAGAGCATACCATATGTGCTCTAGCTTGAAACCCGTCTGCATCAGGCCTATTGTAGAAGCTCTCATTTGCTATTTTGAGCGGCATATTATTATCTCATTCGCTTGGTTGGACCGCACACACTTGGTTGTAGATTAAAGAGGGTGACCTTGTGGTTGCTCATGGACTACTTATTCTTCAGCTGCTTGGTGGTAGCGAGAAGGTTCAATGGTGGAGCTAAACATAAAAGATATTTGAACATAGAATGTTGATCTCTTTTTGTTGTTGCCCTCAATATGGTCAATATAGTGCATGTTGAGGACTTGTTGTCAAATGCTATGAATTAAGAACAAGGCAACACAAAAGGAAGTTAATGGTTAATAACCTTCGTTCTTCGAAGCATTATTTCCCTTAGAATATAATGATCTTCGAACGAAGGTCACGAAGGACATATCTTCATCATCACAATTTACGTTGATGAAGGAAGAAGTATATAAAACATGAGAAATAACATGAATAATCATATAACATCATTTATATATCCATTTTATATAGTCACGAATAAATAAGAACAATATTGAATTACATTTATACCTTCGATTTGACAGAAGACAAAGATGCTAGTGTGACGCACGAGCAAATACAAGTCAGCATGAACAGTACGGGGGTACTGTTCATCTATTTATAGGCACAGGACGCAGCCTGCGTAAAATTACATTCATGCAGTTCATATTCACTATTGACTTAATAACAATCTGTCGAGGACTAGATAGCCTTTTCCTCCTTAAGTCGGTTCCTCTTTCTGCTACTGAGCCGAAGCTTCCTTGCACACAGCTTCGACACTAGTTCAACCTTCATTCCGATCCTGCTTTCCATATTGTGTACAGCTTCATCCCGAGTTCGAAGGTTCCTGTACATATATTATGCTTGGGAAACATTGTTAATCATGTTTTTGAGGACCTTCGGAAGACGAAGGCCCCCAATAGTAGCCCCTCGCAGTATTAATTTGTTATAATAACGAATTCAGATTGCGACGTGAACGAAGGCCTTAAGCCAAAGGTCCGAAAAAACACCTTCCCTTTGCTAGAATAGCAACAATCAATGACAGACAGCGCCCTCCAAGTTGCAGCGTGCTAGACGTATAAATATGAACTCACACCGGCATCATTTGATACACTGTTTCTGCCACTTGCATTATTTTTCTCACACTTTTAGCTCTTGCTTACTAGCTCTCGTTAGATTTTCAAGCTTCTTGAGCTTCAGTTTAAAGTCGTGTTTTTACCATGTCTGAGGAAAAAATGACCAAGGAAAAGAAGGTTGTTGCGGAGACGAAGCTGACTGAAGAGACGAAGTTGTTTGAGGAAAAGAAGGCTGTGGATCCTTATATTGCTGGATTTATTGAATCGATGGCAAAGACAAACACAGAGAAGATTGCTAAAGAGATCCTAGAAGGTTTATCTGAAGATACCGGTGACAACGATAGCTATGATGTGGAAAGTGGAGACGAAGATTCTGAAGATCGGCCCTGGTGGCCAAGCCATATAGTCTTCGGAAAATCGACGATTAAACAGAGTCATATTGATGCTATGAGAGGAATATACTTCCGTGACATGACTATTGTGAGGGTTGGAGGGGATAGCACTGCTCCTGCTCTTGAAGTGAATGAGGTGGTTATCTACCGAAGCTTTTTGAAAGCAGGGCTTCGGTTTCCATTGAGTAGGTTCTTGGTTGAAGTACTGAAGACATTTCAAAATTTTCTTCATCAACTTATGCCTGAAGCTATAATCAGGATGGGTTTGTTTGTTTGGGCTGTGAGAAGCCAAGGGTTGGAACCCAGCACAAAAAGTTTTTGCAGCATGCACGAGCTCCTGTACGAGACAAAGGCCACCGAAAAGGAGCAGTATCACAACAACTTCGGTTGTTACGAATTTGTTGCTCGATCCAATGCAAGCCATCCAGTTCCCACATTCTGAAAGAGATTGCCTGGAGCCTGGATGGAAGAGTGGTTTTATGTTAAGAATGATTTAATTGAAAGAGAAGATATTAAGGAAATTATTCAACGCCCTATCTGGTCTCGTTTCAGCCTTCGAAGGCCGAAGGTGATAATTGATCAAAATGACGAAGCTTGCTAGAAGGCTTTTAACAAGGTCTACTCCTTCATTGGCACAAGGGATATTGTTCAAGAGCACATAGCGTACAGAGTATGGCCACTTGTGGGAAACTGGGATATGCCGAAGGAAACTACTGCCGAATCAACTGAAGGTGGGTTGATTCGACTAAAATACACTTTCAGGTTCAGAGACCGGTTTGATGAGCCAAATGATGATTGGCTAAAAAGTATTGAGGCTATCAGCGACGAACTACTTGGGACATATAGCAAGGCCGAAGATAATGCTCTGTCCGTAGCCTTCAGAGGTTAGGGAAAGAAAAGGTTGAACAAAGTTTTTGATGCGATCGGCTTCATATATCCCGATTATCGCTACCCACTGCGAGGACAGGAGAAAAAGAGGAAGATTGCTGCTTCGGACATCCCAACTGAGCCTGCACCGAAGAGCAAAAAGGTGAAGGTTCTGACCCACCGGCCACGTTACATTGAACCGACCGTGGTCCCTGACTTTGGCACAGGGTCCTCTTCAGCAGTCGAAGCAACACAAACTGCTCCGACTGCACAGAGCACCAAAGAACCAACTATAATGCTGAAGACGCATACAATTGAAACAGTCAAAGATAAAATTGAAAAGGCTGAAGAGCCGAAAGTTGAAGAAGTAATAAAAATGCCAAAAATTTTGAGCCCTCCGACAGAGATAAATCTGTCGAAGGCACAAAAAACTTCTGCCACGACCCCCAAGAGGAGAAGGATGGGCAATGTGCTAGATGTTGTACTGGAGACTACAAAGGCGTTGAGCCCTGCTTCTGCAAAGAAAATTGTTCAAGCCAAACCCAAATCACAAGCCGAAGCTGACTGGGCAAGTAGAAGCTGAAGCTACACAATCTTAAGCTGAAGCCAAAGCTGGGCCTTCAGTGCCCATCGAGACGGAGCCTATTGTGCCTGAAGAAAAATCGGCAGAGCAAACTGCTCCTGAAAAAATCGGGACCTCTACTTCTGAAGCTTTGAATGAAAATATTGACTACATCATACGACACGCTTCGGGGAAGAAGCTGTCCGAAGAAGAAATTCTGGAAGCCAGGCACTATGCTCAAAAGTTGAAATATCCGAAGGGAGCCTTGGTTTTTAACGGGAGTAATGAAGATGATTTCTTATACTGTCTCCCGGACAACAAAGAAATATCCGTTTGCCGGGAGATAGGTAAAAGCATGGGATTCCCGAAGCTAGAAGATGGCCTTTCACTTTTGTCGAAAGATGATCTTACTGACAGCCTAGCTGAAAGTCGCCTAGAGGGGGGGTGAATAGGCGGAATCTAAAAATTATAAACTTAAGCACAACTATAAGCCGGGGTTAGCGTTAGAAATATAAATGAGTCCGAAAGAGAGGGCGAGAACAAATCACAAGCAAATAAGAATGGATGGCACGGTGATTTGTTTTACCGAGGTTCGGTTCTTGCAAACCTACTCCCCGTTGAGGTGGTCACAAAGACCGGGTCTCTTTCAACCCTTTATCTCTCTCAAACGGTCACTTAGACCGAGTGAGCTTCTCTTCTCAATCAAATGAGACACTAAGTCCACTACAAGGACCAACACACAATTGGTGTCTCTTGTTTTGATTACAAGTGTTATGGAAACAAGAATGAGGAAGAAGAAAAGCAATCCAAGCGCAAGAGCTCAAAAGAACACAAAAAGTCTCTCTCTCTCTCTAGTCACTAATTTGTTTGGAGTGATTCCAGACTTGGGAGAGGATTTGATCTCTTTGTTTGTGTCTTGTATTGAATGCTATAGCTCTTGTATGAGGTTTGAAGTCTGAAAACTTGGATGCCATGAATGTGAGGTGGTTGGGGGTATTTATAGCCCTAACCACCAAAATGGTCACTGGGGATGGCTTCTGTCGACGGGCGCACCGGACAGTCCGGTGCGCCACCGGACACTGTCCGGTGCGCCAGCTACGTCACCCAACCGTTAGGGTTCGACCGTTGGAGCTCTGACTTGTGGGGCCACCGGACAGTCCGGTGGTGCACCGGACAGGTCCTGTAGACTGTCCGGTGCGCCTTCTGGCGCCTGCTCTGACCTCTGCGCGCGCAGGCGCACACTGTAGCGCATTTAATGCCTTCTGCAGACGACCGTTGGCGTGAAGTAGCCGTTGCTCCGCTGGCACACCGGACGGTCCGGTAAATTATAGCAGAACGGCTCCCAGAATTCCCGAAGGTGGCAAGTTTGGAGTTGGATTCCCAGGTGCACCGGACACTGTCCGGTGGCACACCGGACAGTCCGGTGCGCCAGACCAGCGTTGCCTTCGGTATACTTTGCTCCTTTGTTTTTGAACCCTTTCTTTTGACTTGTATTGGTTTGTTGTGAACCTTTGGCACCTGTAGAACTCATAATCTAGAGCAAACTAGTTAGTCCAATAATTTGTGTTGGGCAATTCAACCACCAAAATTCATATGGAAAAGGTTTGACCCTATTTCCCTTTCAATCTCCCCCTTTTTGGTGATTGATGCCAACACAAACCAAAGCAAATATAGAAGTGCAGAATTGAACTAGTTTGCATAAAGTAAGTGCAAAGGTTACTTGGAATTTAAACCAATAAACTTAATTCAATAGATGTGCATGGATGGTTTTCTTCTTATTTAAAATTTTGGACCACATTTGCACCACGAGTTTTGTTTTTGCAAATCCTTTGTAAAATTCTTTTCAAAATCATTTTGCAAATAGTCAAAGGTACATGAATAAGATTGAAAGAGGCATTTTCAAGATTTGAAGTTTTCTCCCCCTGTTTCAAATGTTTTTCCTTTGACTAAGACAAAACTCCCCCTAAATAAAATTCTCCTCTTAGTGTTCAAGAGGGTTTGACAATTTTTGAAGATACTACTTTCTCCCCCTTTCGAACACAATAAGATATCAATTTTAAAAACTTCATTTTAAAATTCGGTGGTGGTGTGGTCCTTTTGCTTTGGGCTCATACTTTCTCCCCCTTTGGCATGAATCGCCAAAAATGGATACTTGTGAGTGAAATATAAGCCCTTCTTCAAACTTTTCTCCCCTTTGGCAAACAAAAATATGAGTGAAGATTATCCCAAAGTGGAGAACAATGCGGAGTACCGGCAAAAACAATTGGAGTTGAGTGGAAGCGCCTTCTTTGCCGAATACTCCATTTCCCTTTCAATATCTATGACTAAGCATAAGATGACACTTGAAAACACATTAGTCATAGACAAAAAGAGATATGATCAAAGGTATGTAAATGAGCTATGTGTGCAAAGAATCAATCAAAATTCCTAGAATCAAGAATATTTAGCTCATTCCTAAGTTTGGTAAAGGATTGCTCATCTAAAGGCTTGGTAAAGATATCGGCCAATTGATCTTTGGTGTTTATATAGGCTATCTCGATATCCCTCTTTTGTTGGCGATCTCTCAGAAAGTGATACCGAATGGCTATGTGCTTAGTGCGGCTGTGTTCAACGGGATTATCTGCCATGCGGATTGCACTCTCATTGTCACATAGGAGAGGGACTTTGCTAAACGTATAGCCATAGTCCCTAAGGGTTTGCCTCATCCAAAGCAATTGCACGCAACAATGGCCTGCAGCAATGTACTCGGCTTCAGCGGTAGAAAGAGCTACTGAATTTTGTTTCTTTGAAGCCCAAGACACCAGGGATCTCCCCAGAAACTGACAAGTTCCTGATGTGCTCTTCCTATCAATCTTACACCCTGCCCAATCGGCATCGGAATATCCTAGTAAATCAAATGAGGATCCCTTGGGGTACCAAAGACCAAACTTAGGTGTTTGAACTAAATATCTCAAGATTCTCTTTACGGCCCTAAGGTGAACTTCCTTAGGGTCGGCTTGGAACCTTGCACACATGCATACAGAAAGAATAATGTCCGGTCGAGATGCACATAAATAGAGTAAAGAACCTATCATCGACCGGTATACCTTTTGATCTATGGATTTGCCTCCCGTGTCGAGGTCGAGATGCCCATTGGTTCCCATGGGTGACTTGATGGGCTTGGCATCCTTCATTCCAAACTTGGTGAGAATATCTTGAATATACTTCGTTTGGCTGATGAAGGTGCCCTCTTGGAGTTGCTTCACTTGAAATCCTAGAAAATACTTCAACTCCCCCATCATAGACATCTCGAATTTTTGAATCATGATCCTACTAAACTCTTCACAAATAGATTTGTTAGTAGACCCAAATATGATATCATCAACATAAATTTGGCATACAAACAAATCTTTTTCAATGGTTTTAGTGAATAAAGTAGGATCGTGTCACACCCGGCTTTAAGGAACAAAGCCAGGTGCATCTCATACATGCGCCAAGAAGACAACATATATAATAACAGAGTGTATAGAGATAAATGTCACAAAACATCAGAGTATTTATTACAAAGCGGAAGACTTATTACAAAATAAAAGATAAATATAAAACGAACTAAGGATCGTCGGCGCCAATGTCAACTGAGAAATGCCACCTAGATCAGATCATACTCCTCGCCTTGTGGCTCCTCCTGAACCACCTATTCTTCTCCTGTGGGGGGGGGGGTGTGAGACAGCAAGGGTGAGCTCACACATAATCATAGCTCAACAAGTTGTGGGGAACCAGTGGACATGAACTCACAAAGGTGGGAGTTCATGTGATGTGTAAGGCTAACCAATGACAGGGGTTAAAGCTGAGCATTGCTTTTAAGTAGTTGGTCAAAATTTTATTAGCAGTTACTAAGTGTAAGTAAATATCAAACCTTAAATAAAGTAATAGAACAAATTAATAATAAACCCATGCAATGCAAATGACAAAATTGAATTTAAGTTCCATAACTTAATCATCAGAGAGTCTTGAGCTGCTCATGACCGTGAGCTCGGCTAGTATACCAGTTTTACAGTCTCCAGAGGTTGTACCCTTTACCCACAAGTCATGTTACCCATCTACCAAGGGATCACGACTCCCATACACCTCTACCTAGGAAGCGAGGCAGGGCAACACTACGAGGCCTTTACAAAGTTCCACTAGCTTCCGAAAACCCGCTACAGTTTATGGGAAGAGCACTTGCAAGAATCCCCCGTCTGACCGCCATCGCAGCAAAATCAACCCGAGAACCTCCTTGCATGCAACTCCCCTACTGCCCTTGCCCCTTTTGGGTAAGGTAGTCTTCCACTAGCTTTCCTAATTAGTTAGCCAAGGGCGTCCCATTAAACCCTTGTGGTGGCACGTGTTACTCAAGTTAAGCTCTATGTTCCAATTAACATTAATGATCTTGACATGAACATAAATAGAATAACAACAAGAATTGGAACATAGATGTAATAAATGATTATCCCAAAACCATGTAAAGCAATATCAAACTACCCAAGTGATTTAGGGGTAAACAAGGTAA
This sequence comes from Zea luxurians, assembly GCA_029449295.1. Classification (NCBI taxonomy): domain Eukaryota; kingdom Viridiplantae; phylum Streptophyta; class Magnoliopsida; order Poales; family Poaceae; genus Zea; species Zea luxurians. Next base: position 39,757,740 of record JAOPSE010000026.1, read on the forward strand.
CGAGATAAACAATCTAGGGTGACCTATTGGGTCCCATCAAAATTTAACCTATGCATGAGTAAATGATATTAAAGAACATTATTAGGTAGAAAGTGGTCAATGGCACAACTTGCCTTCAATGAGCTCATGCTCAGCTACTTCTATCTGCTGCTCACCAGGATCCTTAGTCACAGGCTCTTCTACTCGCCACAATACAAACAAGCATAATATATAGAGAAAATTAACATCACACCAAACATGTAAACAAAGTACATAGCAATAATCTACACATTAAAACAAAATCCTAGGAACAGAAATCATAATTTTGGGAGTTATAGATTTTAAGTTATGAATTTTCCAAGTTTTATGTGCTTAAATTAGGATTAAGTGAGAAATTATTTTTCTTACTGTTTTCATGACAAAACAGAGACTCTAAGTGATAGATAATACAATTACAAAATTTTATAAAGTGGAATGAAGTGATTTGGAGCTCATATGAATTTTCTATGAATTTTTGAAGTTCTAGCACTCATTTATATAATAAAAACCCATTTTCTAACTCATTTATTCATTTTAACACGCCACTGGACTGGGCCTCAATTTCTGCAAACTACAGGGGTCTCAGAGTAAGATTTCTAAGGCACAGGGAACAGTCTACGCAGATGGCGGGTTGATTATATAAAAACAGAGGGTTTTATTTGCATTTGTGCAACTGAATGGAGTTCAGATGAATCCCGACCGTCCGATCGAATCCCAACGGAGAGGATTAGATCCATAATCCAGCGAACCGGTACGCCACGAGAACCACATGATGCAAGATCTACGGCATAGATTTTAAACAACTAAAATCAAACAGGACGCGCAGGATCGAAATCGGACGGACCATGTGCACCCGGCTGAAACGCTACGCCCATCTAATCCGCGCCGTTCCTTTACGATCCAACGACGCACGATCCGTCTTCTCTCCCTCGCCGAACGCAGTAGCGCCGCCCGCGCTCGCGGCGGCCACCACGGCCGGAGTAACCCGTCCCGGCGATTTAGGGCCCCAGAATCCAATTGGATGCAAGCTACACGAACGCAGGGTTACGGCGAGGCATGGGGGAAGTTATTACCGAAGCTAGCGACGCACAGAATTATGCCCACGCAGCTGTGTGAAACGATGGAGGAAGAATGACCCTGGCGTGCAATTCGTCTGTCCCCGAGGGTCGTACCCCCGTGCAGGCGCCCCGGCGACCCACCGCGTGTCTCAGAGAAGCACCCCGACCACCGACAGAAGCTAGGCCGGCAACCAATCGCAGGAATCGCCCGCGGCGACCTCTCTCGTTTTCCTCTCTCTAGATTGGTCTACGACGATGGGGCTTCTAACACGAGACGCTCGGTCGCATGCGAGGGGAGACGGCCGCGTAGATCCTTATACCCCTGTCAAAGCCATGGACCCGGGTGAGGCTGTTGCCGAGGTTGTCGCGCCCACGAGCCAGCGATCCTAGCGGCCAGTGCGGGCGGGTTGTTAGGGGTGGACCTGACGCGGGGGTCCCACATGTCAAAGGCTTGAGCGAAGGAGGGGCACGCACAACGTGACTGACGGCGGCCCCGCGAGACAGCAAACACAGCGTGGCGCTCGCGAGTGCGGTGTGGAGGCAGACGAGTGGGCCCCAGGATGTCAGTGGCTTCAACAGATCGGCGCTGAAGAGCGGTAGCGCGCGGTGGTGCTTGGTGGGCCGAACTGGGTACTGAGGCCCAGTTAGGGGTTTCCTCTTTTCTTTTTCTTTTGTTTTTTTCTTTTCATTTGAATCACCAATTTGAATTAGAGTCTTGTTATGAAATTCAACTTTGAGTCAAATTTGTAAACTCAGATCTGTGTAAGAATATTTATACTTATTTTTATTTGCAAAGTTGATTCCCTTCTTCTCTTTTTCTCAAGTCTAGGATATATTTTAGGATTTAAATCCCCATTTGGATATTTGACATATTCCTTTTTTTACATTATTTTAATACTGCCACAAAAATGCACACAAAAATAAAATATCAGCATGATGCATGTATTATCTTTGGGTATTGCTTGTTAATTAGGCATTTGTGTAAGTAATGTGTTCTCATGAAATGATAAACATGGGTAACACATATAGATATAGAGTAATATACTTTCTCTTTTTAGACTTTCATACAAAGTGGGTGTTACAGATTGGCTTTACCGACTTTGAATCCATTAGTGATAAGAAAATCTCTTAGGCATTCATACCATGCTCTTGGGGCTTGCTTGAGCCCATAAAGCGCCTTAGAGAGTTTGTAGACATGGTTAGGATACTCACTATCTTCAAAGCCGGGAGGTTGCTCAACATAGACCTCTTCCTTGATAGGTCCATTGAGGAAGGCACTCTTCACGTCCATTTGGTAAAGCTTAAAGCCATGGTGAGTAGCATAGGCAAGTAATATTCGAATTGACTCAAGCCTAGCTACGGGTGCATAGGTTTCTCCAAAATCCAAACCTTTGACTTGTGAATACCCTTTGGCCACAAGTCGTGCCTTGTTCCTTGTCACCACACCATGCTCATCTTGCTTGTTGCGGAAGACCCATTTGTGTCGGGTACCGTAAGTAGGGGTACCCCCAATACTCCTTAAACTGGCTGGAAAACATCTTCAGAACAGGCCGTAAAGACCGGTAAGCGCGGTTCAAACTTGAAGCCTCAGGGACACGATCTCGTCATGCTCGAGCCCGGCCTCGGGCAAGACTTGCAGTCCCGGACGAATTCACGCCTCGCCCGAAGGCCTCCACAGGCAGTAGGCGCACCCTCGGGCTCGCTCGAAGCCAAGCTCGGGCAAACTTTGTCGTGCAGCGACCTCGGCCAAATCGCCTTACCAACCGACCGTATCGCATGCGCATTTAATGCAAGGATCGCCTGACGCCTTATCCTGACACGCATGCCTCAGTCGGCAAGGTCAAAGTGACTGCAGTCACTTCACCTTTTCACTGGCCGTTCTGACAGGAAAACAACACTGTTCGCCCCGCTCTGGCTACTGTGCCAACCACCAGGGAGCTCTGCCTCGCCCGACCCTAGGTCTCGACCTCGGCCTCAGCCTCGGGAGGAGGTCTCCGCCTCGCCCGACCCCAGGTCTCGACCTCAGCCTCGGCCTCGGGAGAAGGTCTCCGCCTCGCCCGACCCTAGGTCTCGACCGATGCCTTGGCCTCGGGAGGAGTCACCGCCTCGCCCGACCTTGGCCTCGGACCGACTACGCTACAGGGGATACATCATTACCCTACCTCTAGCTAGCCGCCTCAGGCTACGAAGGAACAAGACCGGAGTCACATCTAGATTACTCTGGCAACAGGTAATGATGGTTCCCCACATGTGTCCATGATGTCAATAGTCCACAAGCTCTCTACGAAAGCAAAGAAATGTCAACAGGACCCAGGGCTGCCCCGCCAGCTACACTTCATATAGGGCTCAAGCACCTCTTCGATGGACACGTTAGCACATTGCTACACCCCATATGTACAGCTGGACCATCTCCTTGTATCTATAAAAGGGGATGTCCAGGGCCTTCCAGGGAGGGGAGAGGCAGAGGTAGGCAGAGTAGGAGAGACGCGAAGGAGGCTAACTAAGACAGTAAGGTCAAACCCTCTCTCTCGCTCTCGCTCAGCTTGTAACCCCTACTGCAAGCACCCTGGTGCAAGATAATATAAGCCTCATCCCTCCTCTTGTGTTCCATCTTGCATCAACCTATCTGGACAGGGGCACGCGGCACAAAATTCACTAGTCAGACCGGTTGAGGGTCCCCCGGGTCCGAAACGCCGACAGTTGGCGCGCCAGGTAGGGGCTCGCTGCGTGTTGACAAATACTTTCCCGTTGAGTTCCAGATGGGTAGCCTTCAGCAGCCTCTTCAGCCCAAGACGGTACTCCGCTTCGGGAGTCTCAAGTTCATGTCTCGCGACGGCAGCTACGACATGATACTCCTCCCCCGGCAGCACGACAACAACGACGGTCGTCGGCTCGCCCGGTGGAGGCGAACTCGACAACGACTTCCCCCCGTGGCGGAAGAGGAACACCCGGGTTTGCCCCGCCACCCTCCTCGCCGGAGGAGGAGATGGGGAAACCATGGCCAGGCAGGAGGCGGCACCTTGTCGGCTATCGGACCAGATCGAGTTGACGACGCCGGCACCCCTGCGGGGGACATGTAGGGTGTTGCCCTCGCACCTGAGACAACGACGGGTGTTGCTTCCTAGCGACGTGCCAACCCCAAGCGGACTGATGACGCCAGCACCCTCGCGAAGGACTTGTTGGGCGTTAGCCTCGTACCAGAGATAACGGTGTATTCCACCTCCGATGCAACTTCACCGCCATCTAAAACCAACAGGTACCTTCAGTTTTCCATCCTGTTCCCTTTAGGTTCAGCTTCGACCCACCAAGCGACCCCGCTTCGGTGAGCGCTTTCGTGAGGGCATATCCTGACCTTCCGGGGTACCATATGTGGTCAACTTGGGACCGACTGACGGCCGTCTCAACCTCCGGACCCACGATTTCTGAGGAAGAGGACGACCCCGACGTCAGTTGGGATTTCTCCGGATTCCGTGATCCTAGTGCCATGCGAGGCTTCATGTCTGCATGTGACCACTGCCTTTCCGGCTGCTCTAATGATGGCCACAGCCTTGACGACGAGGGTTGCGACCCAACTCGCGAGTGCTACCACATTGATCAGGAAGATCATGACGGAGAAAACCACCTCAGCATGCCAGGAAATGACGGTGCCCTTGCACCTGCGTCTCGCGTCGAGATTCCGCGGGAGCTAGCTGTGGCCCAGGTCCCTACGGGGGGTCAGGGCTCATAGCTCGAGCAACTTCGCGAGATGTAGGTCAAGCTCAACGAAGAAACAGGGCGACTTGTGCAGCTCCAACAAAACCTCGATCAAGAATGGGCAGGCCGAGCGCTCGCCGAAGGAGCGCGTCATCGGGCCCAGGACGTCCAGCGCTGCATTATTAGCGATGCCAGGGCGATGCCGCCCTCGGCCTTCAACGGGACCGACCAGAACCTAGCTGAAGTAGCAATGTTGTTTCGAACGATGTCGGAGCCATCCACCACCGAGGAGCGGCGTATCCAGGGCAAACTCAAGGACCTCCTGGAAAATGTCGCAGCCCGACGAGCCAAGAGCTCTGCCTCCTGAAGGCGAGGGTGCCCCTCGGAGCATCACGTAGCGTCCTCCCGACACATGCGCGAGGTCTCGGTCCACACCGAGCTTACAAGAGACGAGACACCAGTAGCCCGAGATCGCCTCGGCGACAATCAACATCGTCGCGACCGTCGAGCCCGCCTCGAGGAAAAGGTGCACCGAGGCTACCACCCCAGGCGCGGGGGATGCTACGACAGTAAGGAGGATCGAAGCCCCTCACCTGAACCACCAGGCCCGCGGGTCTTCAGTCGAGCTATACAACATGCGCCGTTCCTGGCCCGGTTCCGGGCCCCGACTACCATCACCAAGTACTCAGGGGAGACAAGGCCGGAGTTGTGGCTCACGGATTACCGGCTGGCATGCCAGTTGGGAGGGACGGACGACGACAACCTCATCATCCGCAACCTTCCCCTTTTCCTCTCTGACGCTGCCCGGGCCTGGCTGGAGCATCTGCCCCCTGCACAGATCTTCGGCTGGGACGACCTAGTCAAGGCCTTCGCTAGAAATTTCCAAGGTACGTACGTGCGCCCTGGGAACTCATGGGATCTCCGAAGCTGCCGCCAGTAGCCAGGGGAATCCATGCGAGAGTATATCCAGCGGTTTTCAAAGCAGTGCACCAAGTTGCCTAACATCACCGACTTGGACGTCATTGGGGCATTCCTCGCCGGCACCACTTGCCGGGACCTGGTGAGCAAACTGGGACGCAAGACTCCCACCAAGGCGAGTGAATTGATGGACATAGCCACCAAGTTTGCCTCTGGTCATGAGGCAGTCGAAGCCATCTTTCGGAAGGACAAGCAGCCTCAGGGAAGGCAGAAGGAAGACGTCCCTGAGGCGCCCGCCCAGCGTGGCACGAAGAAGAAGACCAGGAAGAAGGCGCAAGCAAAACGCGACGCCATTGACACGGATCTCGTCGCTGCTGCTAAGCACAGGAATCCTTGAAAGCCTCCCAGAGGGGCCAACATGTTTGACAAGATGCTCAAGGAGTCGTGCCCCTATCACAGGGGTCCCGTCAAGCACACCCTTGAAGAGTGCAACATGCTCCAGCGTTACTTCAATAAGGCTGGACCCTCGGCGGAGGACGGCAAGGACCAAGGCAACAACAAGAAAGGAGGCGACGGGGAAGAAGAGTTCCCAGAGGTCCATAACTGCTTCATGATCTACGGTGGGCAAATAGCAGATGCCTTGGCTCGACATCGCAAGCAGGAGCGCCGGGAGGTCTGCTCGGTGAAGGTAGCAACGCCAGTCTACCTAGACTGGTCCGACAAGCCCATCACCTTCGACCAAGGCGACCACCCCGACTACGTGCCGAGCTTAGGAAGGTACTCGCTCGTCGTCGACCCAATCATCGGCAATGTTAGGCTCTCCAAGGTCCTCATGGACGGGGGCAGCAGCCTCAACATCATCTACGCCGAGACCCTAGAGCTCTTGGGGGTTGATCGGTCCGAGATCCGTGAAGCAGCCCGGGCCGGGAATGGCGCACGTCGTGTGGCTCGGCTGAAGACCCGCGGGCCTGGTGGTTCGGGTGAGGGGCTTCGATCCTCCTCACTGTTGTAGCATCCCCCGCGCCTAGGATGGTAGCCTCAGCGCACCTTTTCCTTGAGACGGGCTCGACGGTCGCGGCGGTGTTGATCGTCGCCGAGGCGATCCTGGGCTGCTGGTGTCTCGTCTCTTGTAAGCTCGGTGTGGACCGAGACCTCACACATGTGTCGGGAGGACGCTGCGTGATGCTTCGAGGGGCACCCTCGCCTTCGGGAGGCAGAGCTCTCGGTTCGTCGGGCTGCAGCGTTTTCCAGGAGGTCCTTGAGTTCGCCTGGATACGCCGCCCCTCGGTGGTGGATGGCTCCGGCATCGTTCGAAGCAACATTGCTGCTACAGCTAGGTTCTGGCCAGTCCCGTTGAAGGCCAGGGGCGGCATTGCCCTGGCATCGTTAATAATGCGGCGCTGGACGTCCCGGGCTCGATGACACGCTCCTTCGGTGAGTGCTCGGGCTACCAATTCTTGCTCGAGGTTTTGTTGGAGCTGCACAAGTCGCCCCGTTTCTTTGTTGAGCTTGGCCTGCATCTCACGAAGTTGCTCGAGCTGTGAGCCCTGACCCCCGTAGGGACCAGGGCCACGGCTAGCTCCCGCGGGATCTCGACGCGAGACGCAGGTGCAAGGGCACCGTCATTTCCTGGCATGCTGAGGTGGTTTTCTCATTCGTGATCTTCCTGATCAATGTGGTAGCACTCGCGAGTTGGGTCGCAACCCTCGTCGTCAAGGCTGTGGCCATCATCAGAGCAGCTGGAAAGGCAGTGGTCACATGCGGACATGAAGCCTCGCATGGCACTGGGATCACGGAGTCCGGAGAAATCCCAACTGACACCAAGGTCGTCCTCTTCCTCGGAACCCGTGGGTCTGGAGGTTGAGACGGCCGTCAGTCGGTCCCAAGTTGACCACATATGGTACCACGGAAGGTCAGGATATGCCCTCACAAAAGCGCTCACCGAAGCAGGGTCGCTTGGTGGGTTGAAGCTGAACCTAAAGGGAATAGGATGGAAAACTGAAGGTACCTGTTGGTTGGTAGACAGCGGTGAAGTTGCATCGGAGGTGGAATGCACTGTTATCTTAGGTACGAGGCTAACGCCCAACATGTCCTTCGCGAGGGTGCTGGCGTCATCAGTCTGCTTGGGGTTGGCACGTCGCTGGGAAGCGACACCCGTCGTTGTCTCAGGTGCGAGGGCAACACCCGACATGTCCCCCGCAGGGGTGCCAGCGTCGTCGACTCGCTCTGGTCCGACAGCCGACGAGTTGCCACCTCCTGCTTGGCCACGGTTGCCCCGTTTCCTCCTCCTCCGGCGAGGAGTGTGGCGGGGCAAACCCGGGAGTTCCTCTTCCGCCACGGGGGGAAGTCATCGTCGAGTTCGCCTCCGCCGGGCGAGCCGACGACCGTCGTTGTTGTCGTGCTGCAGGGGGAGAAGTATCATGTCATAGCTGCTGTCACGGGACATGAAGTTGAGACTCCCGAAGCGCAACACTCATGGGCGAAACACTTTCATTTGCACCTCGGAAGGCCATAAAATCCCAAGTCTTAGCCAACTTCCTGGCTGAATGGACAGACACCAGTTGCCAACGGCCCCAATCTAGGCCGAACTTTGGACCATATACTTCGACGGGTCGTTGATGAAAACCTGAGCAGGCGCGGGCTTGCTCTTCATCTCACCCCTCGGAGAACATGTGCATTACGTAATACACCTCCATTTTCCGGCGTCAAACAACGTGGCCGAGTACGAGACCTTGGTTAATGGACTGCGCATCACCGTCGAGCTAGGGGTTCGGCGCCTTGATGCTTGTGGCGACTCGCAGCTCGTTATTGACCAAGTCATGAAGAACTCTCACTGCTGCGACCAAAAAATGGAGGCCTACTGTGACGAAGTTCGGCGCTTAGAAGATATGTTCTACGGGCTAGAACTCAACCATGTTGCTCAGTGGTACAATGAGACTGTAGATGAGCTAGCTAAGATAGCCTCGGGACGAACAATGGTTCCCCCGAATGTCTTCTCCAGGGACATATATCAACCATCTGTCAAGCTCAACGACGCACCCGAACCCAAGGAGACCTCGGCCCAGCCCGAGGTACCCTCGGCCGCCGAAGATGGGGCCCTGCATGCCAAGGTGGAGCGGGATGGGGTCACACCAGTCCCAAACTGGCAGACCCCGTACCTGGAATATCTCCTTCGAGGAGAGCTGCCCCTCGACATGGCCGAAGCTCGGCGACTGGCTCGGCGCGCCAAGTCGTTCGTTTTACTGGGTGATGAAAATGAGCTGTATCACCGCAGCCCCTCAGGCATTCTCCAATGATGCATATCCATCGCCCAAGGACAAGAGCTGTTACAAGAAATACACTCGGGGGCTTGCGGTCACCATGCTGCGCCTCGGGCCCTCGTGGGAAATGCTTTCCGACAAGGTTTCTACTGGCCAACCGCAGTGGCCGACGCCACTAGGATTGTACGCTCCTACCGAGGGTGTCAATTCTACGCGAGACAAACACACCTGCCTGCTCAGGCTCTACAAACAATACCTATCACTAGGTCGTTTGCTGTGTGGGGTCTAGACCTCGTCAGTCCCTTGCAGAAGGCACCCGGGGGCTTCACGCACCTGCTGGTCGCCATCGACAAATTCTCCAAGTAGATCGAAGTCTGACCCTTGACCAGCATCAGGTCCGAGCAGGCGGTGGCGTTCTTTACAAATATCATCCACTGCTTTGGGATCCCAAACTCTATCATCACCGACAACGGCACGCAGTTCACTGGGAAAAAGTTCCTAGACTTCTGTGAAGACCACCACATCTGTGTGGACTGGGCCGCCGTAGCTCACCCAATGACAAATGGGCAAGTGGAGCGCGCCAATGGCATGATTTTGCAGGGACTAAAGCCGAGGATCTACAACGACCTCAACAAGTTTGGCAAGCGGTGGATAAAAGAACTGCCCTCGGTGGTTTCGAGTCTGAGGACGACGCCGAGCTGGGCCACGGGTTTCTCGCCGTTTTTTCTAGTCTATGGGGCCGAGGCCATCTTACCCACGGACTTGGAATATGGTTACCCGAGGACAAAGGCTTACGACGACCGAAGCAACCATGCCAGCCGAGAAGATTCACTGGACCAGCTGGAAGTGGCTTGGGACGTAGCCTTGTACACTCGGCACGGTATCAGCAGTCTCTGCGACGCTACCACGCCCGAAGGATTTGGCCCTAAGGTTTCCAGGTGGGAGATCTGGTGCTTCGGCTACGACAAGATGCCCGAGGGTGCCACAAGCTTACCCCTCCCTGGGAAGGGCCGTTCATCATCGCCAAAATTTTGAAGCCCGGGACATACAAGCTGGCCAACAATCAAGGCGAGGTCTACAGCAACGCTTGGAACATCGAACAGCTATGTCGCTTTTACCCTTAAAATGTTTCAAGTCGTTTATGTACCTCGGTCCCTTTACATGTACAAATAAAAAGTCTAGCTGTCAAGAGAGGATCGGCATTGCCTCAGCAAAGACCGACCCTCCCTCAGGGGCTAGAAGGGGGAACCCCCTCTGCATCAAAATTTTCCTCAAAAAAGATTTCTACCAAAACGTCTTTTGTGCGTTTCGACTATATCGATAGCGGAATCCTAAAAATGACGCGAGAGACCTTGAACGGCAAGGCCGACCGAGCCGAGGGACTCCTAAGCCTCCGAGATACGGATACCTCACTCATCACCTTCCGCGAAAGGCAACTCACGCTCGGATAAGTGATTCTGCTACCGAACAAGTCCTAACGCTCGAGTAGAAGACGACTTTCGTACCATTTTGACTATATCGATAACAGAATCCTAAAAACGAGCGAGAGAGACCTTGAACGGTGAGGCCGACCGAGTCGAGGGACTCCTACGTCTCTGGAATACGGATACCTCACTCGTCACCTTCCACGAAGGGTAGCTCACGCTCGGATAAGTGACTCTGCTACCGAACAAGTCCTAATGCTCGAAACAAGAGGAAAGGAAACGCATCTTTAAACTCCAACATTGAAAATGTTTAGGCCTCAGCAGCCACAAGAAACATACGGATACTTAAAACAAACTGTTCCTACAGGCTCAGGCATTGGCAGGGGGAGGAGCAGCACCCGCGGTGTCGTTTCCACCCTCGGCAGAATTTGGCCCAGCCTTAGACGGCGACATCGGCGGAAGGACCTCCACCTCGAAGGAGGAAGCCAGCATCGCGCTTGGGCCCTCGACAGCCGCGTCAAGCCTCTGGACCTCGGCTAAGGCGGCCTCCTCTTCGTCGGGTAAGCAGTACCCCTCGCTGACCCGCTCTAGATCCACGTCGTAGTGGGAGGCGAGGACGGCGAAGGCCTGCCTAATGCCGTGGTGCAGCGCCCCGTGGAGTCTGCTGCGCACATGGCCGCCCAAGGCCCGCAGGTGACTCTAGGGGAGCTACCCGAGGGGACGTCATCGAGGCCAAAGGCTCGGCAAAAGGCCGAGATAGCCTCGGACATGGCCACGCAGTCGGCCTCCTTTTGCTCAGACGCCTGGGCAAGCGCCTTGCAGTTCTTGACGGACTCGTTAAGAGCCGTCTCGAACCCTGCAGACAGCCGGACAATGTTCTTCAGACACGAGGTGAAGAATGGAGACAAAACCAAAGTCGCAAAGCGGGCAAAACATACCCTCGGCCCGGGCACGCTGCTGCAAGACCATGGCTTGGGCAGACCGGGCAGACCTGACGGCCACGGCCAGGCCCTCCGCAAGGGTCCCGGCCCGAGCGGTCGCCTCAAGGTCTAGAAAGGGGAACCCCCTCTGCGCCAAAACTTTCCTCGGAAAAGTTTTTCTACCAAAACGACTTTCGTGCCTTTCGACTGCATCGATGGCGGAATCCAAAAAACGACAAGAGAGACCTTGAACGGCAAGGCCGACCGAGTCGAGGGACTCCTACGCCTCCGGGATATGGATACCTTACTCATCACCTTCCGCGAAAGGTAACTCACGCTCGGATAAGTGATTCTGCTACCGACGAACAAGTCTTAATGCTCAAAATAAGAGGAAAGAAACACAGCTTTACACACAAATACCCAAATGTTCAGGCCTCGACAGCCACAAAAAATAAACACACGTACTTGGGATAACTATGCTACGTAGATGTCGGCAGCACCCTCGACGGCTTTCCCGACCTACAGCAGATATCTCAGTACTTGGAGCAATTACATTTTGCTCTTACATTCCCATACAAACGGGACCCAGCTCCATTCCCGCAGGAATGAACTACCTCCACACCGGAGGGGCTACAAGATAACGAGCTCTGTCGGTGTTTTGGGTCCGACCGCACACCCGGGGTTGCCCCTTAAGGTGTTTTTAGGAGTAGGACGGTGTCACCGACTGTAGCAAAATGGTTCGTGCCAGATGCACGAGGAACAGTGGACAATATTTGCAGGTTCGGGCCGCTTAGAAATGCGTAACACCCTACGTCCTGGTGAGTATGCTTGGTGAATGAGGTTACAAGGTAGCTCTCTGAATTGAGAACGCAGAGGGTTAAGGTGGGTGACTGAGTAATAGAGTCGATTGTTTTGAAGGGGTGCCCCCTAGGCCTTGTATACTTGACCGTGGGGCAATACACGTGGATATGATAACAATGTGTAGCTAAAAGATAGTGAACTGTTTGAGTTTATCTCCTTGTAGTTCCGACGACCTATCCTCGCATGGCTCCGTTGCATGGGGGCTCCAGCGCGGGAAAGTCGGATCTCTGTTGTGGTCGCTCGCTCGCCGTTGTGGGTCGTCCGGGCTTGCCTCAATCCGGCCTCACGTCGATCTGCTTCGCTGAGTGTCCCTCCCCAGGCCCACGAAAGAGTGACCTTATGATTTATTGGGCCCTTGGGCCTTTCGTGAGGTCTTTTACTCTTTTAGTGGACCCGGGGGATATCTGTCCCCCACAAGCCCCCGATCTTTGGGTCGATTTTGAGGTAATCAGCCCAAAGATCCCAGGTCCAACTTGCAGGTAATTTGGGGAAAACGATTTCTTATTGTCTCCTCCTGCTTTGATCACTCGTAAACTCAAGCTTTGTTTCGTGCTTGTGCCTTAGAGGTCGGCATTTCATCTTGTAGTACCCTGAACTTCATTGGGCACACCGGAGGTGCACCCAATAGGTGTAGCCCCCGAGCTTCGAGTAGATTATGGAAAATAATCTACTCGAAGGTCTCTATCGGAGATTACTTTCATCTTACTCTTGTGCTTTGGTTGAGGGTCAGCCTTGTCTTTAATCTTGTCCCATGCCTTAGAAACCGGCACTATCTTGGCCTGAAATAGTGATCCATGGGGTGCACCGAAGGTGCACCCAAAGGGTGTAGCCCCCGACCTTCAAGTGGATTTTTGAGGATAATCCATTCGAAGGTCTTCCTTTGGTGTCTTTTTGTCAAAGATTATCCTTTCTGCCTGTGAAAATCGGCATGATGCCATCCGCATTATGCTTTGTAGGTCAGCATTATGTCATCAATATTATGCTTCAGAGGTCAGCATGCATTTTGTCTTTTGCAGTCGAGTCCACAATCCATCTATATCTTGCTGGGTGGTGTAATTTATTTGCTCTGTGACTGATTAGACATTTGATGGACGCTCTCTGTCTAGTCTTCACGTCGCTTCTTGTAGGCCATAATTTGTACTTCACCGGCTATATTTGGCTTTCCTCTGATCCTTACTGATATCTCATTTTTGTCTTGAGGTATTCATTGCATTCCCTGCACGGATGTGACAGTTTTGAAAAATATACTGATAAATCTTGGGCGTCCCCCCCCAATGGGTGTGGGCAAGGGACGGCTTGGTACGCTGAGTGTTTTAGCCGGCTGCTTCTGAGTAGTAATGTGATGTGACGGCGGGTGTAATCATATCATCCGCGCTATTGACTGGAGTCCCAATGGGTGTTGTGCTGCGTGAAACGGCGTCAGCTGCCTGGCGTGTCTTAAGACGGGTTGAAGTGCTTATTGAATGCTTTGCGACTGTTCAGTGATCGTGGTTGGAGGTGAGCGGTTGCCTTCTCCTTCTATAAATAATGTCGTTGTCTCTCCAGCTTTTTCACATCTCTTGCTATCCTCTGTTGCTTGCTTTTCTTCTCTCCTTCTCGCTTCCACCATGGGCAAGAACAACAAGCGCAAGTGTGAGCCAACTCCTCCATCGGAGGATTTTGGTGACTCGGAGTACTCAGAGGAGGAGTTCTCCTCTGAGTCTAAGGGGTCTCCGGCTCCCATCCCCCTGCGTGAGTCGTCTGACGACTCAGACGACTCCCAGGGGCTCGCGGCGGAGGTTTGGACGTACATCCGGGCCGTCGAGCGCTCCGGGCTCGAGGGCTCGGATGAGTCGGAGTACTCCTCGGATGAGGAGGACTCGTCCGAGGAGGGCGGCGGCGGCGATGGCGAGGACGACGACGACGACGACGACGACGAAGGTGGTGGCAGCGGTGACGGTGACGGCGGCGGCAGGGGCGGCGGCGGCGGCAACAAGGATGGCGACGGTGGCTGCAGCAGGAGCGGCGGCGGCAGCGGCAGGGGCAGCAACAGGGCCAGTGGCTAGATGCCACTGGTCCTTAGATGTTAGCATAGTATAGTTAGAATAATGTAGTAGTATTTAGTAGTGTAGAGTAGTATAGTGTAGTGTGATATAATGTAATGTAGTAGTAGTAGTAGGGAAGTATCAACTCATAATGAGTTGATTTATAAGTATGATATCTTCCCTTTAATGAAGAAATGATGTTGGCTTCTCTGTGATGATTGCTCGTTGATATTCATAACTCAAAGTTCTTGAATCATTACTCTTCCCGCCTTTCTCGTGAAGTTGATTTCCTTGAAATAGTGAGTGAATAATTCGGGCATCATATCGATGCTTTTAGAGGTAGCTGCCGAGTGACTTGAGGGCGACGTCAGTGTTTTAGGGGTAACGCCGAATGACCTGAGAGGGGTGTCAACGTTTTAGAGGTAACACCGAGCGACTTGAAGACGACGTCGGCGTTTTAGAGGTAACGCCGAGCGACTTGAAGACGACGTCAGCACTTTAGAGATAACGCCGAGTGACTTGAAGACAACGTCAGCGCTTTAGAGGTAACGCCGAGTGACTTGAAGACGACGTCGGCGTTTTAGAGGTAACGCCGAGCGACTGGAAGACGACGTCAGCGCTTTAGAGGTAACGCCGAGTGACTTGAAGACGACGTCAGCGCTTTAGAGGTAACGCCGAGCGACCTGAAGACGACGTCAGCGCTTTAGAGGTAACGCCGAGCGACTGGAGGACGACATCAGCATTTCAGAGGTAACGCCGAGCGACCTGAAGATGACGTCAGCGCTTTAGAGGTAACGCCGAGTGACTGGAGGACGACGTCAGCGTTTTAGAGGTAACGCCGAGCGATAGCGGGCTGTGTGGGCCACTTTGAGGATAATAGCTGAGTGATAATGTGGCGCGCTGGTGTTCTGGAAATAACTGCCGGGTGCTGACTGGCCACTTTTTGAAACGGTATCTGGTTCGGGAATATCCCATAAGTGCTGCGCTTTTAGCCGCCTCTGCTTTCTGTGCCCTAGTTCTTGCTTTCTCGCTTCCGAATCCTCTGTGCAATTCACCTCCCACTCTGCTCGCTGGTAGAATCGAGATGGCGCCCAAGAGGAAAGCCTCGAGTTCGTCTGCCGTGATGATTCCTCCAATCGACCCCAACAGCCAGTTGCCTTTCGCAGGTAACCACATGTCTGTCATTTCCGAGCCCGAACTTCTCCACCTCATGTCCATCAGGGTTCTTCCCCCGAAGGAGCTCTGTTCTTGGCGGATTTGCCGTGGGGTCACTGTCCCGACTGAGGATACCCATGAGTCCGTGATTTACGTTCCTTTCCTTCTCCGGGGCCTTGGTCTTCCCATTTCTCCCTTTTTCCGCGGCCTTCTTGATTTCTACCATCTTAACTCGACCCATCTGAATCCCAATTCTATCTTGCAAATTTCCATTTTCATTCATTTATGCGAAGCTTTTCTTGGCGTGCTGCCACATTTCGGGTTGTGGAAGTACTTGTATCACTGTCGCCCTGGGATGGCCGGGGGACAACATCAGTTGGTTGGGGGTGCTAGCTTGGAGATGCGCCGCGGGAGGAAGACTGAGTACCTCGAAATCCCTCTCAAAGATAGTATCAAGGGATGGCGCTTGGAGTGGTTCATTGTTGAGAATTTTGGAAATTCTCTCCCCCCTCGGTCGGGAAGACAGCCGGATGTTCGCACCCCAAGCTAGACCGAGTCCCCCGCAGATCAGGAGGTCGCTGAGGCAGGTGCTTTGCTGGCTGAAGTTGGATTGCTGAAGGAGAGGGGTCTGACTGTTGAAGCTGTGGTTGCTGATTTTGTCTTCAAGAATATTCAACCGTTGAAAGACAGGGCATACCCGGCTTATCTGTATCGAGGCCTAGCCGACTCAACTCGGGTTACCAACAGAAGAATTCCCTCTGTGGACTTGGTGAACCGACTTGAGATGATCCTTAGAGGCAAAGTGTCAAATGTTGGTGCCCCAGTGACATACTCAGCCTGGAACTTGCCTCCTCCCAAAGCCTTCACTCTTTTTGTGTCGAATCCACCTGTCACTGATGGCAGTTTGGGCCTTAGAGTGCGGCCCTCAACTGAAGAAGTTAGTGCCTTGGTTGCCTCGCTCGGGGAGATTCCTGATGATGAACGGCAGGTCTATTTTGAGGTGCCCCTGAACCCTAGTGATGCAGAGATAAGCGCTATGCTTGATTTGCTGGCTGAGGACTCTTCTGATGCTGCTCCAGCTGGGGCTTTGGTGGCGGCGCCCCTCCCAGAGGCTGATACGACCTTGAATACTCAGAAGCCCGGCAGTACTCGCCCGAGGCGCCCTTCTGATCCAGTCAACCTGATCCTTCTGCTGATGAGCAGAAAAAGAAAAAGAGACGTCTCTGGCGAGTACCCAGTTTGGATCGGGACGTTGGTGCTTCGGTTCCTGCTGCTGAAGAAATACCTGCGGCCGAATTTATTGACGCTAATCCCAATGGGTGTGCCCGATCAGCTGTTGAACCCAACATGGGTGCTCCATCTGTTGCTAATGAAGACGACGGGGGGGGGGAAGAAGATGAAGTCCCTTTGACTCGGAAAAACAGTCGGCAGTTCATCGCTAGTGGTGAGAGTAGTGGAGTTCCTTCTCCTGCTTTGGCTGCTCTCATTGGTCTGCAAGAACTATCCTTGGCCAATTTTGATCAGACTCTTGAGGATATGGTTCCAGAGGATTTGTTATTGAAGCCAGCAGATGATGGTGTGATGGAGGTTTGTGCCGATGTGCTTGATGCTAGGTTGAGGCCATCTCATGCCTCGTCGACCTTAGAGCGCGATCTCGAGGATCAGGAGACTGACTTAGATCGTCCTGGTCCCGTGGAGGTAACTGAGGGCCCATCAGCCTTAGAGGTGACTATCACAGAGAAATTGGACCCCAAGGATGGTGTTGACACGTGCCCAGCCCCCAAGGATGTTGTCGGGGATGACTTGGTTCGGGTGGGAAGTGCAAGCCACTGCCCAGCCCCCGAGGGTGCTGCCGGGGATGATCCGGCTCAAGTGGGCAGTGCAAACTATGACCCAGCTTCCGAGGGCGTCCGAGCGGGGTCTCCCTCCTGTACTTCCATGGACGTTCATGCGGGATCGCCTCCGCACTCCGGCTGCATGGTGGTAGCCCAAGCTTCGGACCAGGGGGTCGCCTTAGAGGGTAGCGTCCCCGCTGACCAAGTTGTGGGCCCTATCGATGGCACTGAGTTGGCTCCGGCTGGTTCGTTGCAAGCTGCTTCGGGTGGCGGCCCTACGCTCGGTTATCAGTTGACCTCTCATGATTTGGGGGTCCCTTCGTTCTTTTCCACCCTCCAGGTATTGTGGCATACTTCAGCTTGATTTTTACATGCCACGAACTGCTGTCATTACACTCATCTTTTCCTTATCAGGCTTTGGTGGACAGGATGGCTAGCCAGCTGAGGTTACAGGGTGCTCCTGTCCTAGAGGTAGCTTCGTCTCTTACACGTTGGAATCCAGTGTTACTTCAACATCGTGTCTACGACTTGGAGGCGACCAACGCTGGTTAGTGCTTTTTGCTTCTCTTTGTCTTCACTGTTAAACTGCTTTACATTCTGACCCCCTTTGCTTGGTTGTCTCCTGCTAGTTATGACTCGGTAGATTTCCACTCTTGAAGAAAAACATTCTCGAGATCAGGCTGAATTGGTCCAGCGGTGTTCTGACTTTGAAAGAAAATATTCTCAAAGTCAGACTGAACTAGCTCAGGTCTCTGCTGCCTTAGATGACGCCAATGCGCTGAGCTCTTCCCTTCACACTTAGCTTAATTCTGAAAAGGTGACTTATGAAACTGTGCCTCGCCTCGTTGTGCTCCTATTGCTTGCTTGATGTTTGAGGGAGTTGACTTCTGTTTGCAGGAAGAAAAACGTATCCTTGCTGCTTCTCGCGACAGTCTCGACAGATTGTATCGCGATTCTAGCAACTCGTTGACCATCCTAGAGAGGAGCCATCGCTTCACCATGGAAGAGTTAGACAACCAACGCTGCAGGCTGCAGGAATCTACGGATGAGGTGACCCGGCTCAAGCAATTGATATCAGCGAAGGACGCTACTATCAAAGAACTCTGAGCTTCTAAGAAATCCATCGCCCAGGAGTTAGAAACTGCTCAACTGGCTGCCAAGGTTGCCGAAGAAACTTCCGTTACTCTCAGAGCCCAGCGCGATAGAGCCATGGATAAGGCTATTCGGGCGGGGCGAATTTTGATGAGGAGACCCGGCGTGGTTGTTCCCGAAGATATAAGGGCTGATGTGAATGCTGCCCCTGATTCCTCGAGTCGCCCTTCCTCATCGATTGCTCCTGAGAAAAATATCACGAAATAGAGAAACCTTTTGCGTGCTTTAGGCGCGCGGTTAGCATGACCAGACATTTGTTAGAGGACGTCATTTCAGTATTTGAACGACGTTGTTATTCTCTTATTGTTTCAGAATTCGTCAGTTCGTAAATTTGTAGTAGTAAAATGATGTGCGATGGTTTTGAAACTCGTTTGCGGGATATAGAAGTCATCCCTTATATGAGTAATTGCAAGCACGTGGGATCACCTTAAGTCGCCGCTGACTTAAGTCGATTGCTTCTGTTAGCGGGGTATAGTGGTCACCCCAAGTTATGTAAGCTCGAGCATGTTGCACCGGCTTGAGTCGTTGCCGACTTAAGCCGATTGCTCCGTTGGCAGGGCATAGTGGTCACCCCAAGTTAAGTAAGCGCGAGCATGTTGCACCGGCCTGAGTCGTTGCCGACTTAAGCCGATTGCTCCGTTGGCAGGGCATAGTGGTCACCCCGAGTTAAGTAAGCGCGAGCATGTTGCACCGGCCTGAGTCGTTGCCAACTTAAGCCGATTGCTCCGTTGGCAGGGCATAGTTGTCACCCCGAGTTGAGTAAGCGCGAGCATGTTGCACCGGCTTGAGTCGTTGCCGACTTAAGCCGATTGCTCCGTTGGCAGGGCATAGTGGTCACCCCGAGTTGAGTAAGAATGTATGTCAATCATGAACAAACTGAGTATCTTTGAAGCCCTTTTTTATTGATGACATATTTCCGTTTTACAGAGTACATCGTCGTCCCGATAGCTTTTGAAATACAGCTAGGGATAAAATTTCCTGAGGTGTTCTATATTCCATGAGTTCTCGACTTCCGTGCCATCCATCTGAGTGAGACGATATGATCCTGGCCGAGTGAATTCTGCTACCACGAAGGGTCCTTCCCATAAGAGTGATAACTTGTGTCGTCCCTCCCCCGTTAGAATTCGACGGAGGACGAGCTCTCCTACTGAGAAGGATCGCTGTCGCACAGCCTTGTCGTGATAGCGCCTTAGAGTCTGCTGGTACCGTGCTGATTGGATTACTGCATTCAACCGTTCTTCCTCGAGTACATCGATGTCCTCCATCCTAGTAGCTTCGGCTTCTGCTATGCTTTCGAAGATCAACCTCGGCGCCCCGAACTTGAGATCGGCGGGCAACACTGCTTCCGACCCATAGACCATGAAGAAAGGAGTGTTTCCATGAAGAGCTCGGCTAGGTTGGGTTCTTAGGCTCCAAACGACATAGGGCAATTCCCTTATCCACTTTCCTGCGAACTTTTCATTCTTATCGAAGACCTTTTTCTTGAGTGCTTCTAGTATCATCCCGTTGGCTCGCTCAACCTGCCCGTTGGCTCTTGGATGTGCTACAGAAGCATATTTGATCTGAATGCTTTTTTGCTCGCAGAAGTCAAAGAACTCTGAACTTGTGAAGTTGGATCCTAGATCAGTTATGATGCTGTTTGGTATCCCGAATCTGAATATTATGTCTTGTATGAATTCCACGGCTTTAGCTGAGGTTAAAGAAGCAATGGGTTTGAACTCTACCCATTTAGTGAACTTGTCGATTGCTACCAGTACATGAGTGTATCCTCCTTGAGCTTTCTTGAAAGGTCCAATCATATCCAGTCCCCAGCATGCGAAGGGCCAAGTCACTGGTATGGTCTGCAGTTGCTGTGCTGGTAGATGTTGTTGTTTTGACAAGTATTGGCAAGCTTCGCACCTCTGAACTAACTCGGCGGCATCGCTCTTCGCTGTTGGCCAATAGAATCCTGACCTGAAGACCTTCCCGACTAGTGTTCTGGATGCTGCATGTATTCCACATTGCCCGACATGGACCTCCTCTAGAAGTCGCTTCCCAGTAGATGAGAGAATGCACTTCATGAGGACGCCTGACGCACCCCTTCTGTACAATGTCTCCCCAATGAGCGTGTAGTGAGCTGACTGTCTGGCGATGCGCTCGGCTGCATTTTTGTCATCTGGTTCCTCTTCATTTTTTATATACCTGATGATTGGCCTTCTCCAGTCATCAGAGTCTGATTCTAGTTGATTTATAATATTACACTCTTCTGCTTGATCCATTGAGATGCTCGGCTGTAGTATTTCTTGTACAAAGATTCCAGGTGGGACCTGAGTTCGGCTGGATCCTAGCTTGGACAATACATCGGCTGCCGTGTTCCGATCTCTTTCTACATGATGAAATTCCAGACCCTCAAATTTATCTTCTAGCTTTCGGACGACAGTGCAGTACTTTCCCATTGAATCGCTTGAACAATCCCACTTTTTGTTTATCTGGCTAATGACCACCAGAGAGTCTCCATATACCATCAGTCTTTTGATGCCCAATGATATGGCGATGTTCAATCCATGGATCAGAGCCTCATACTCGGCTGCATTGTTGGAGGCCGGAAACAGCAACTGGAGGGCATATTTGAGATGTTCGCCTCTAGGTGCGGTGAAGAGAATTCCTGCTCCTGCTCCCTGTAGCTTCAGCGAGCCATCGAAATACATTCGCCATACTTCTGCAGTCTCTGGGTTATCTGGTACTTGCTGTTCAGTCCACTCTGATACAAAATCAACCAACGCCTGAGTTTTAATGGCAGTACGAGGTCGAAATTCGATGTCATGAGATCCCAGCTCGCAAGCCCACTTGGCTATTCGGCCAATGGCTTCCTTGTTGTGAAGAATATCCCCTATTGGAAAACCAGTAACCACTGTGACTTTGTGGTCGTCAAAGTAGTGACGTAGCTTGCGGGCAGTTAGAAGTACTGCATACAATAGTTTCTGAACTTGAGGATACTTTTTCTTCGAGGGACCCAAAACTTCACTGATGAAGTAAACAGGATGTTGCACTGGGTAGGCATGTCCTTCTTCTGCTCGCTCGACTACCAACACGGTGCTTACCACGTGAGTTGTGCAAGAGATATACAGTAGCAGATCTTCAGCTGGTTGAGTTGACGTGGCTCGTCGTGGCGGCTTCAGTACTGGAGGTGTTGTCAAGAATTTCTTCAGTGCATCTAGAGCTTCCTGCGCCTCTGAAGTCCACTGAAACTTATCCACTTTCTTGAGCAGCTTGTAAAATGGCAAACCTTTTTCTCCCAGCCTGGATATAAACCTGCTCAGAGCCGCCATACATCCAGTCAGTCGCTGAACCTTCTTTTGTGATCGAGGCGCTTCCATCTTCATGATAGCTTCAATCTTATCCGGATTAGCCTCAATTCCCCGGTGGCTGACAATAAACCCGAGCAATTTTCCTGCTGGTACCTCGAAAACACATTTTTCGGGATTAAGCTTCCACCTATACCGCCTCAAGCTGTTGAAAACCAGCTGTAAGTCTTCGATGAAGTTTTCCGAGTTCTCTGTTTTGATTACCACATCATCTACATAGGCTTCCACACGCTTGCCCCAGTGATCGGCTAAGCATGTTTGAATGGCTCTCTGATAAGTCGCTCCAGCGTTTTTGAGGCCAAACGGCATGGAGGTATAACAGAAAGCACCAAACGGGGTGATGAATGCTGTTTTTTCCTCGTCTTCCTTTGCCAAGCTAATATGATGGTATCCGGAATAACAATCCAGAAAAGACAGCACAGAACATCCAGCGGTGGAGTCTACCACCTGGTCTATCCTCAGGAGCCCGAAGGGATCCTTCGGACAGTGTTTGTTGAGATCAGTATAGTCGACGCACATGCGCCAATCCACTTTATTCTTTTTGAGTACAAGAACAGGGTTGGCTAACCACTCGGGGTGTAACACCTCTCTAATGAATCCAGCCGTGACCAAGCGAGCTAGCTCGACGTGGATGGCCTCTCTCTTGTCGGGTGTGAAACGACGTAGTTTTTGCCGAATCGACCTTGCCTGGGGATAGACCTTCAGTTTGTGCTCGGCCAGTTCTCTTGGGACTCCCGACATATCCGCAGGTTGCCATGCGAATACATCTCGGTTATCTTGTAGAAACTGGACAAGCGCGCTTTCCTATTTATCGTCCAGGCTGGAGCTGATAATGGCAGTTTTGCGTTCATCAGCAAACCCCAGGTTGATCCTTTTAGTTTCTTCAGTCGGCCGCATAGAGGTCGCGGCCTGAGCTTCGTTTGCCAGTACTGCGAGGTCCTCCTCAGGCTTAGAGTTCGCCTGCGTTGAAGAAATCGTCGATGGCTTGGTGGTGACGGCTGCTTGGATGGCCACTCGGAAACACTCTGCGGCGCCTTGGAAGTCGGCGCGTACAGTTATGATTCCTTGTGGTCCTGGCATCTTCAGTATCATGTACGTGTAATGCGGAATGGCCATGAATTTAGCCAATCCCGGCCTCCCGATGATGGCGTTGTACCCGCAGTCGAAATTCGCCACTTCGAACCTCAGGAACTCGGTTCTGTAGTTATCCGGAGTTCCGAAGGTGACGAGCATGTAGATGTGGCCCAGCGGGTATTCTCCTTTAGTTGGTACGATGCTGAAGAAAGGAGTGTCCGACTCGTGGAGCTCTTTGAGGTGAACTCCCAAGCCTTGGAGTGTCCGGGGGAAGGTGACGTTGATGCTGCTCCCCCCATCCACTAGCACCCTCTTCACCCGGCTCTCCCGGATCACCGGATCGACGAGGAGCGGGTATTTGCCTAGATGATCGAAGTTGAGCCATTGATCCGCCCGAGTGAAAGTAATCGGATGCTTCGACCACCGGTATGGGGCGGGTGGACCGGTGCTTGCCACCAGTATCTGGCGATCGTTGAGCTTTTGTTGTTTTTTGTTCTCCTGTGACCCGTGTCCGCCGAAGATGACGTTGACCTCCCTGTCTACGCGCAGGAAAGCTCCTCCTCCTCCCTCCTCCTGTTGATGGGGTTGTCGCGGTTCTTCTGGTCCTCCCCTCGGCGGAGGAGGAGGTAAAGGTTGGAAGGGTCGGCCATGCCCGACGGAGTGCTTGAAGTCCCGGCAGTTCCGAAGAGTGTGGCGCATGTCCTTGTGGTACGGGCACGGGGCGTCGAGGATGTCATCCAACGTGCGCTCGCCTCCGCGAGGTCCTCCCCGGGCGCGAGAAGCAAGTGGCCTGGCGGCCTGTACTTCTTCGCGAGGCCTCTTCTCCCAGCGTTTGTCGGGTTGCTGGTTCGCATCACGTCGTGGTGCTGCTGGCGCGGGCTTCACTCCTCCGACGAGGTCCTGGGCCCGCTCGTCGGCGGTGATGTAGAGGTCAGCTTCCCAGAACAGCTCCTCGGAGGTAGCCGGCACCTTCTGTAATACGGCTCGGATGAAAGCCGAGTCATTGGATCCTCTGTAGAAGTCCTCGATCACGGCCGCCTCCGTGACCTCGGGGATATGATTTCTCATGGTCTGGAACCTTTTGAGGTACGACCGGAGAGTTTCGTCCCCCCGGCGCTTGATGGATTTGAGGTCCCATGGTTGCGCCGGTTTGTCGGAGAGGGACTGGAAATTGGCGGTGAAGCATCGACTGAAGTCGCTCCAGTTGTCGATGCAGTGTCGGGGTAGATGTCGCAGCCATTGCAGCGCGTCTTACCCAAGGACAATGGGTAAGTACGCGGTCATCACGTCTTCGGATGCTCTGGCAGCTCGAGCAGCGGTGGTGTAGACGGCTAGCCAGCCCCCTGGATCCTGCTTAGGTTCATATTTATCGACATTAGATACCTTGAAGTTAGGAGGCCATTGGATGGCCTTGAGGCGCGGAGTAAGAGCAGACACTCCACACGTGTCCTCCTGTCGTCGGGGATGATGTCTGTCCCGGGGAGGGGAGTAGTGGTTCCTCGACCGTCCCCGGGTAGTACCGCTAGTTGAGGCCGTTGTCGACTCAGTTCTGGTGGCCTGGCTCCGAGCTGGGATGCCATGATCCCTGTTCTATTCCTCCCGGCGGCTGATCTCGTTCTCATGCCGTCGTTCACGCGAAGCATTGATGGAGCTTCGCGCGTCTCGGCGACCGTTGATGGCATGTCGTAGATCGTTTGGCGGGTGAGCAAGCGGTAGAAGATGGTTGGCTGCCTGGGTGAACAGTCGTCGGTAGCCCTCGGCATCGGGAGTCCGAGGGAGTCCATCCGCTATCCGAGCTAGTACTCCTCCAACTTCGCTCGGCGTGTTCATGGCTCGAGCGAAGTCGGGATTTAGGTTGCGCCCAAAGAATGGATTCTCCCGGCGTTGCTTTGCGCCTTGCTCAGCTTGTTCCTAAACCCGGCGGCAATCGCGCCGTCGGGAGTTTCTTCGTTCCCTGAAGACGCGTTCTTCCGGAGTTTCTCCTATCTCCGAGACCTCATCCCGCGAGACAGGTTGCTCCGGATCCCGTTCTCCGACCGCATGATGTCGCTGAACGTTCCGGCGCCGGTTTCTCCGTCGGCGGGATTCTCGTTGAGGTGGTTCTTCTCCGGGTGCAGTCAGCTCGTCGTCGGAGACGGGAGGCGACTCCACTCTTCCGATGAAGAGGACGTTGGGATAGAACGGTGCTGCTGTCGTGGCGACCTTCCTTCCGTTCTCCTTTGAGGGCGAAGGAACGGAAAGAACCACTTGCTTCCCCTTGGTCCCCTTCTTCCTCGTGATCTGTGTCCATCCTTTTGTCGGGGAAGTAGACAGTGGAGTTCTCCGGGTCAGCGGGCTCTCGGCCCCTGACTTTCTGAAGGCGATCTTTTTCCGGAAAGCTGGAGGTTGTGCTTCTCCGACATTTTCGGAGTTTGTTGGAGGAGACTTCTTTGCCGGCGGATCCGCAGTGCGGTGCAGAGTTCCCTCTTCATCTGCTACGGATGAGATTGTTCCGAAGCGGAATACGGATCCGGGACGGAAGGTGATCTTGCTGTGGAAGGTGACGGCCATTGAGCTAGCTTGGATCGTTGACACACCCCCTACCTGGCACGCCATCTGTCTGTGTTTTGGGTCCGACCGCACACCCAGGGTTGCCCCTCAAGGTGTTTTTAGGAGTAGGACGGTGTCGCCGACTGTAGCAAAATGGTTCGTGCCAGATGCACGAGGAACAGTGGACAATATTTGCAGGTTCGGGCCGCTTAGAAATGCGTAACACCCTACGTCCTGGTGAGTATGCTTGGTGAATGAGGTTACAAGGTAGCTCTCTGAATTGAGAACGCAGAGGGTTAAGGTGGGTGACTGAGTAATAGAGTCGATTATTCTGAAGGGGTGCCCCCTAGGCCTTATATACTCGACCGTGGGGCAATACACGTGGATATGATAACAATGTGTAGCTAAAAGATAGTGAACTGTTTGAGTTTATCTCCCTGTAGTTCCGCCGACCTATCCTCGCATGGCTCCGTTGCATGGGGGCTCTAGCGCGGGAAAGTCGGATCTCTGTTGTGGTCGCTCGCTCGCCGTTGTGGGTCGTCCGGGCTTGCCTCAATCCGGCCTCACGTCGATCTGCTTCGCTGAGTGTCCCTCCCCAGGCCCACGAAAGAGTGACCTTACGATTTATTGGGCCCTTGGGCCTTTCGTGAGGTCTTTTACTCTTTTAGTGGACCCGGGGGATATCTGTCCCCCACAAGCTCCAAGCGGCTCACCGGCGACCACTGCACCAGCAGCGACAACGACCTCCGCCTCGGGCGGCTAGACAACTACAGCGATTGCCTCAGGGCAAACGCTACTGTGAAAAGGCCCTCGTCCCCGTCCAGGGGGCGAGGACAAGCCATTAAAGCCAAAAGGCCAGAGGTCCGGGTCCAGGTGGCACTGATGGTCTCATTGGCAGAGGCAACCACCTCAACTGTCGGCGTTTCGGACCCGGGGGACCCTCCACTGGTCTGACTAGTGAATTTTGTGCCACGTGCCCCTGTCCAGATGGGTTGATGCAAGATGGAACACAATAGGAGGGATGAGGCTTATATTATCTTGCACCGGGGGTGCTTGCAGTAGGGGTTACAAGCTGAGCGAGAGCGAGAGCGAGCGAGAGAGAGAGAGAGGATTCGGCCTTGAGTTGTCTAAGTTAGCCTCCTCCACGTCTCTCCCACTCTGCCTGCCTCTCCCTTTTCCCCCTGGAAGGCCCTGGATATCCCCTTTTATAGATACAAGGAGATGGTCCAGCTGTACATATGGGGTGTAGCAATGTGCTAACGTGTCCGGCGAAGTGGTGCTTGAGCCCTGTATGAAGCGTAGCTGGCGGGGCAGCCCTGGGTCCTGCTGACGTTTCTTTGCTTTCATAGAGAGCTTGTGGACTATTGACGTCATGGACACATGTGGGGAACCATCATTACCTATTGCCGGAGTAATCTAGATGTGACTCCGGTCTTATTCCTTCATAGCCTGAGGCGGCTAGCTAGAGGTAGGGTAATGATGTATCCCCTGTAGCGTAGTCGGTCCGAGGCCAAGGTCGGGCGAGGCGGTGACTCCTCCCAAGGCCGAGGCGTCGGTCGAGACCTGGGGTTGGGCGAGGCAGAGACCTTCTCCCGAGGCCGAGGCTGAGGTCGAGACCTAGGGTCGGGCGAGGCGGAGACCTCCTCTCGAGGCTGAGGCCGAGGTCGAGACCTGGGGTCGGGCGAGGCGAAGCTCCCTGGTGGTTGGGACAGTAGCCAGAGCGAGGCGAATAGTGTTGTTTTCCTGTCAGAACGGTCAGTGAAAAGGCGAAGTGACTGCGGCCACTTCGACCTTGTCGACTGAGGCGCGCGTGTCAGGATAAGGCGTCAGGCGATCCCCGCATTAAATGCACATGCGATACGGTCGGTTGGTAAGGCGATTTGGCCGAGGTCGCTGCACGACAAAGTTTGCTCGAGCTTGGCTTCGAGCGAGCCGAGGGTGCGCCTACTGCCTGTGGAGGCCCTCGCGCAAGGCTGAATCCGTTTGGGACTGCAAGTCTTGCTCGAGGCCGGGCTCGGGCATGACGAGATCGCGTCCCTGAGGCTTCAACTTTGAACCGTGCTTACCGGTCTTTACGGCCTGTTCTGAAGATGTTTTCCAGCCAGTTTAAGGAGTATTGGGGGTACCCCTACTTATGGTACCCGACAGTAGCCCCCGAGCCTCGAAGGGAGTGTAGGTACTCGCTTGGAGGTTCTGCCGGATTTTTAGCAAGGGGACCAACCTTTCTTGGTTATACTTTGTTCCGATGGGTGCGCGCGAGTGCACCCGTCAGGTGTAGCCCCCGAGGCCTCAGAGGAGTGGTTTGACTCCTCTTAGGTCTTAATTCTTTTTGTGATGCCTCGGTCGGCCTTGTTGTTCCCTCATGCAGCCTGGCCGCAGCCCGGGTGCATGGTCAGGCCCCGAGTTTTTAAGCTGGTTTGTCGACGCGGTCGACAATTTTGGCCGTAGCCTGGTGCGAGAGCAGCCCCCGAGCCTCTGCATGGAGCGAGAGGACGATCGATGATCGTCTCGACTTTTGTTGTACGCCCCTTCGTCGCTTTTCCGCAAGGAGGAAGGGGGGAAAGCACCATGTTACCCTCGGAGGGCACCAAACACGGTGTTTCTAGTGAGTTGCTAACGGGTAATCCGAGAGGACGCCCGAGCCCCATTCGATAAGGGTCGGCTAGTGGCCCAGAGGCGCGCTCCAAAAGTACCTGCCGGGGATTGGCTGGACCCGGACCCATTTGATAGGGTCCGAGGGCTCGGTGCCTCCCTCTGGTGGGATTCCATTACAAATCGTTCCCACTGGTCTCGAAAATGTCCTGGGGTACCTCAAGACAAGAAAGGAGGCAACGGGGAAGAAGAGTTCCCAGAGGTCCACAACTGCTTCATGATCTACGGTGGGCAAATGGCGGATGCCTCGGCTCGACACTACAAGCAGGAGCGCCGGGAGGTCTGCTCGGTGAAGGTAGCAACGCCAGTCTACCTAGACTGGTCCGACAAGACCATCACCATCGACCAAGGCGACCACCCCGACTACGTGCCGAGCCCAGGAAGATACCCGCTCGTCGTCGACCCAATCATCGGCAACGTTAGGCTCTCCAAGGTCCTCATGGACGGGGGCAGTAGCCTCAACATCATCTACGCCGAGACCCTAGAGCTCTTGGGGGTTGATCGATCCGAGATCCGGGCTGGTGCAGCACCCTTCCACGGGATTGCACCCGGAAAGCGTATCCTGCCCCTCGGACAGATTGACTTGCCCGTCTGCTTCGGAACTCCCTCCAACTTTCGAAAGGAAACCCTCACCTTCTAGGTAGTTGGGTTCCGAGGGACCTATCACACGGTGCTGGGAAGACCGTGCTACGCCAAGTTCATGGCCATCCCCAACTACACTTACCTCAAGCTCAAGATGCCTGGCCCCAAGGGAGTCATCACCGTCGGACCCACGTACCGCCACGCTTATGAGTGCGACATGGAATGCGTGGAGTACACCGAAGCCCTCGCCGAGTCCGAAGCCCTCATCGCCGACCTGGATTGCCTCTCCAAAGAGGCGTCCGACGCGAAGCGGCACGCCGGCAACTTCGAGCCGGCCGAGGCAGTCAAGTCTATCTCTCTCGACCCCAGCAACGACGCCGGCAAGAAAGTCAGGATTGGCTCCGAGCTCGACCACAAATAGGAAGCAGTGCTCGTTGACTTTCTCCGCGCAAACGCCGAAGTTTTTGCGTGGAGTCCCTCGGACATGCAAGGCATACCAAGGGATGTCGCCGAGCACTCACTGGACATCTGAGCCGGTGCCCGACCCGTGGAGCAGCCCCTACGCCGCTTTGATGAAGAAAAGCGCAGGGCCATAGGCGAGGAGGTCCACAAGCTAATGGTTGCAGGGTTCATCAAAGAGGTATTCCATCCAGAATGGTTAGCTAACCCTGTGCTTGTAAAGAAAAAAGGTGGGAGGTGGAGGATGTGTGTGGACTACACTGGGCTAAATAAAGCATGCCCCAAGGTTCCCTACCCTTTGCCTCACATCGATCAAATTGTGGACTCCACCGCTGGGTGCGAAACCCTGTATTTCCTCGATGCCTACTCAGGCTAACACCAAATCAAAATGAAAGAATCCGACCAGCTCGCGACTTCTTTTATCACACCTTTCGGGATGCTTTGCTACACTACTATGTCATTTGGTTTGAGGAATGCAGGTGCAACATACCAAAGGTGCATGAACCATGTGTTCGAAGAACACATCGGCAGAACGGTCGAGGCTTACGTCGATGACATCGTTGTCAAAACAAGGAAAGCCTCCGACCTCCTCTCTGACCTTGAGGTAACATTCAGGTGCCTAAAAGCGAAGAGCGTAAAACTCAATCCCGAGAAGTGTGTCTTCGGAGTCCCCCGAGGCATGTTCCTAGGGTTCATCGTCTCCAAACGAGGCATCAAGGCCAACCCGGAGAAAATCGCGGCCATCACCAACATGGGACCCATCAAAGATTTAAAAGGAGTACAAAGAGTCATGGGATGCCTTGCGGCTTTGAGACGCTTCATCTCGCGCCTTGGCGAGAAAGGATTGCCCTTGTACCACCTCTTAAGGAAGGTCGAGCGCTTCACATGGACTCCCGAGGCCGAGGAAGCCCTCGAAAACTTAAAGGCGCTTCTTACTAATGCGCCCATCTTGGTGCCCCCCGCTACATGAGAAGCCCTCTTGATTTACGTCGCCGCAACCACTCAGGTGGTCAGCACTGCGGTCGTAGTCGAGAGACGAGAAGAAGGGCATGCACTGCTCATCCAGAGGCCAGTCTACTTCATCAGCGAAGTGCTATCCGAGACCAAAATCTGCTACCCGCAAATCAAGAAGCTGTTGTACGCAGTGATTCTGACACGGCGGAAGCTGCGACACTACTTCGAGTCTCATCTGGTTACTGTGGTGTCATCTTTCCCCCTGGGAGAGATCATCCAGTGCCGAGAGGCCTCGGGTAGGAATGCAAAATGGGCAGTGGAACTCATGGGCGAAACACTTTCATTTGCACCTCGGAAGGCCATAAAATCCCAAGTATTGACCGACTTCCTGGCTGGATGGACAGACACCCAGTTGCCAACGGCCCCAATCCAGGCCGAACTTTGGACCATGTACTTCGACGGGTCGTTGATGAAAACCGGAGCAGGCGCGGGCTTGCTCTTCATCTCACCCCTCGGAGAACATGTGTGTTATGTAATACGCCTCCATTTTCTAGCGTCAAACAATGTGGCCGAGTACGAGGCCTTGGTTAATGGACTGCGCATCACCGTCGAGCTAGGGGTTCGGCGCCTCGATGCTCGTGGTGACTCGCAGCTCGTTATTGACCAATTCATGAAGAACTCTCACTGTCGTGACCAAAAAATGGAGGCCTACTATGACGAAGTTCGGCGCTTGGAAGATAAGTTCTACGGGCTAGAACTCAACCATGTTGCTCGGCGGTACAACGAGACTGCAGATGAGCTGGCTAAGATAGCCTCGGGATGAACAACGGTTCCCCCGAATGTCTTCTCGAGGGACATATATCAACCATCCGTCAAGCTCAACGACGCGCCCGAACCCGAGGAGACCTCGGCCCAGCCCGAGGTACCCTCGGCCACCGAAGATGAGGCCCTGCGTGCCGAGGTTGAGCGGAATGGGGTCACACCAGTCCCAAACTGGTAGACCCCGTACCTAGAATATCTCCTCTGAGGAGAGCTGCCCCTCGACAAGGCCAAAGCTCGGTGACTGGCTCGACGCGCCAAGTCGTTCGTTTCACTGGGTGATGAAAAGGAGCTGTATCACCGCAGCCCCTCGGGCATTCTCCAACGATGCATATCCGTCGCCCAAGGATAGGAGCAGTTACAAGAAATACACTTGGGGGGCTTGCGGTCACCATGCTGCACCTCGGGCCCTTGTGGGAAACGCTTTCCAACAAGGTTTCTACTGGCAACCTGCAGTGGCCGACGCCACTAGGATTGTACGCTCCTGCCGAGGGTGTCAATTCTACGCGAGACAAACACACCTTCCTGCTCATGCTCTACAAACAATACCTATCACTTGGTCGTTTGCTATGTGGGGTCTGGACCTCGTCAGTCCCTTGCATAATGCACCCGGGGGCTTCACGCACCTGTTGGTCGCCATCGACAAATTCTCTAAGTGGATCGAAGTCCGACCCTTGACCAGCATCAGGTCTGAGCAGGCGGTGGCATTCTTTACAAATAACATCCACCGCTTTGGGATCCCAAACTCTATCATCACCGACAACGGCACGCAGTTCACTGGGAAAAGTTCCTAGACTTCTGCGAAGACCACCACATCCGTGTGGACTGGGCCGCCGTAGCTCACCCAATGACAAATGGGCAAGTGGAGCGCGCTAATGGCATGATTTTGCAGGGACTAAAGCCGAGGATCTACAACGACCTCAACAAGTTTGGCAAGCGGTGGATAAAAGAACTGCCCTCGGTGGTTTGGAGTCTGAGGACGACGCCAAGCCGAGCCACAGGTTTCTCGCCATTTTTTCTAGTCTATGGGGCCAAGGCCATCTTACCCACGGACTTGGAATACGGTTACCCGAGGACAAAGGCTTACGACGACCGAAGCAACCAGGCCAGCCGAGAAGATTCACTGGACCAGCTGGAAGAGGATCGGGACGTAGCCTTGCGACACTCGGCGCGGTATCAGCAGTCTCTGTGACGCTACCACGCCCGAAGGATTCGGCCCCGAGGTTTCCAGGTGGGAGATTTGGTGCTTCGGCTATGACAAGATGCTCGAGGGCGCCACAAGCTTACCCCTCCCTGGGAAGGGCCATTCATCATCGCTAAAATTTTGAAGCCCGGGACATACAAGTTGGCCAACGATCAAGGCAAGGTCTATAGCAACGCTTGGAACATCGAACAGCTACGTTGCTTTTACCCTTAAAATGTTTCAAGTCGTTTATGTACCTCGATCCCTTTACATGTACAAATAAAAAGTCTAGCTGTCAAGGGAGGATCGGCCTTGCCTCAGCAAAGACCGACCCTCCCTCGGGGGCTAGAAGGGGGGAACCCCCTCTACGTCAAAATTTTCCTCGGAAAAGTTTTCTACCAAAACGTCTTTCGTGCGTTTCGACTATATCGATAGCGGAATCCTAAAAATGACGCGAGAGACCTTGAACGGTAAGGCCGACTGAGCCGAGGGACTCCTACGCCTCTAGGATATGGATACCTCACTCATCACCTTCCGCGAAAGGCAGCTCACGCTCGGATAAGTGATTCTGCTACCGAACAAGTCCTAACGCTCGGGTAGAAAATGACTTTCGTACCATTTCGACTATATCGATAACAGAATCCTAAAAACGAGCGAGAGAGACCTTGAACGGCGAAGCCGACCGAGCCGAGGGACTCCTACGCCTCCGGGATACGGATACCTCACTCATCACCTTCCACGAAGGGTAGCTCACGCTCGGATAAGTGACTCTGCTACCGAACAAGTCCTAATGCTCGAAACAAGAGGAAAGGAAACGCAGCTTTAAACTCCAACATTGAAAATGTTTAGGCCTCAACGGCCGCAAGAAACATACGTATACTTAAAACAAACTGTTCCTACAGGCTCAGGCATCGACAGGGGGAGGAGCAGCACCCTCGGCCGAATCTGGCCCGGCCTCAGACAGCGACATGGGCGGAAGGACCTCCACCTCGAAGGAGGAAGCCAGTACCGCACTTGGGCCCTCGACAGCCGCGTCAAGCCTCTGGACCTCGGCTAAGGCAGCCTCCTCTTCGTCGGGTAAGCAGTACCCCTCGCTGACCTGCTCCAGATCCACGTCGTAGTGGGAGGCGAGGACGGCGAAGGCCCGCCTAATGCCGTGGTGCAGTGCCCCGCGGAGTCTGCTGCGCACATGGCCGCCCAAGGCCCGCAGGTGACTCTGGGGGGAGCTACATGAGGGGACGTAGTCGAGGCCAAAGGCCCGGCAGAAAGCCGAGACGGCCTCGGACATGGCCATGCGGTCGGCCTCCTTCTGCTCAGCCGCCTGGACAAGCGCCTTGCAGTTCTTGACGGACTCATTAAGAGCCGCCTCGAACCCTGAAGACAACCGAACAATGTTCTTCAAACACGAGGAGAAGGATGAAGCTAAACCAAAGTCGCAAAGCAAGCGAAACATACCTTCGGCCCAAGCACGCTGCTGCGAGGACACGGCTTGGGCGGACTAGGCAGACCCGACAGCCACGGCCAGGCCCTCTGCAAGGGTCCCGGCTCGAGTAGATGCCTCGGCTAGCCGCTTTGTAGCCTCAGCCAGCTGACCCCTAAGGGCCACAGCCCGGCTCACGGCCTCGGCAGCTTGGCTCCGAGATTGGTCCCGCTCGCCGATGACCTGGTCAAGCTCCAGCTGCCGCTGCTGCATCTCCTCGGCCTGGGAAGCCACCTGCTCCCGGGCCGACGAAGCCTCCGTCCGTGCCGACGAAGCCTCTGCCCGCGCCGCCACTGCCTCCGACTTCAGCTCATCATAGAGCAGCCGAAGGTCTGCCACCTCGATGCTCCGTTGGGCGAGGCGCTCATTGGCCTCGGTAAGTGCGGCCCACTGGGACCGCAGCGAATCCCAGACGTCGCTCTCGCGGCGGATGAATAGCGACTTGGCGGTGCTCACGTCCGCAAGTTCCTGAGGAAGGAAAATAGGATATTACAAAGAATGCCCTGGTCACGCAAGGTGTACGTCTAAATCCTTACCTGGAAGACCCTGGGAACGTCCTTGGAAAGGATTTCCATGGTCGACCGAAGCGACCTCATCGCCGCCTCGGTATACTCATGGAAATTATCCCGAGACCTCTCCTCTAGCTCATCGTTGAGGGAGAGGAGGGGCTCCGGGTCTGAGGTGTCGCAGCTCCAGAACAGGAGCGGCTGCCCACACCACTCATTGGGGTTGAGCTGCACGGGGATAAGGCCGCTGCTCCCCAAGATGGGCCACAGTTCTACGCGCCCCTCGACCAAGGCATCGGGTCCCCCTGCAGCCAATGCATCGGGCACCGCCGCAGTCGACGTACTGGGCCTCCCCTCGGCTAAGGTGGCAAGCCTCCGATCACCGACCTCGGCAACGACGGACGCCCTCTCCTCATGGCCGAGAACGGGGAGGTTGGAGATGACCACGGGCGGCAGCGCCTCAACCATCCCGACGTCGGCGGTGACGGGCGGCTCCGCGGGCGAATCAGCGATGGCCCCGGCAGGAGTCGATGCCGGCGCCGGCAACAAGTCAGGCGGGCTCGGGGCCGCGGCCGCGTCAGCGGCCTCCCCCGGCATGATGGCCGCTCCAACAGGGGGTCAGTCTGGGAGGCTTGCTCCATGGCAACTCGTGCCGCCTGGGCCCCCCGCCGGAGGGCGACTTGTGCGGAGGCCAACCAACCGGCATGACGCGCCGCAGCACCAGCTGCAGAGGCTGGTCCTGTCTTAAGGGCCTTCGTGGGGGCCAGACCGGCCGAGCCCTGCTTGTGCTTGCTGAAAGAGAGAGAGAGCAAGTTCAAGACACACAGCGAAAAAAACCAAAACAGAGGTATCTTCAGATACTTACCTGCTCCGGGGCAAGGCCAATCGTGCCTGCGGGGAGACCCCTCGGGCCTCGGTTTCCGTAGGCACTGCCGAGGGTTGCCCCGCTACCGGCTTCGGCGCTGTTTCTACCTCGGACGCCCGAGGTGCCGAGGGAGCAGCCTGCCCAGGCGTCGTCATGACGGACGAGGTACCAACCTCCTGTACGGCCGATGCGGGCACCTGCTCTTGAGGGGCATGCGGTTCGGCCTGACCCCCCGGAGTCACCACAATCATCTCGGCCAAGGGGTCAAGTACCCCCTCGGCCTGCCTCCGCTCCTCGGACCGGGACCTTGGTGTCCCAGCCCCAGACACTGATGGTGCCAGCCCACTTGGAGGCTGGCTCGGCGACCCCTGGCCCAACCTCGGGTTCGGGCTGAGGCCAAGTCGGGCCGCCATGTCATCATCTTCATCGTCGTCATCATCATCATCGTCGTCGTCATCAGGCGTCTCCAGCGACGGCTCCAACGGGAGCCCATCCCTCACCTGCCTCCGACGACGCTTCTCCAAGGCTTCCCGAGCTCGCATCCTCTCGCGAGCTTGGGCCTTTTCCGCGTCCTTCTTCTCATTTTCCTTCTCTACGGCGAGCCTACGCGCGGCTCGGTCCGCCGCGTCCTCCGGGACCGGTGGCCGGGAGAGTTTAAAACCCCTCAACCCCTGGGGACGAACAAAAAAATCCCAACAGTAAGAATCAAAGACGTAAAAAAACTCGGCAGAAAACAGAAGAAGGATCGGACACTTACCAGGGATACGTACCCCTGGTCGGGGCGCATCGAGGGCTGGCTAAGGACGCCAGCATCCAGCCTCCCTACCGTACCCACTACCCGCCTGAGGAGGTTATCGGTGGAGAGGGAGGTCGAGGACATCCGCGAGCCCTCCAAATTGACCCCCGGCTTCATCTCCGAGAGCCGCAACCGCCGCTCTGCCAGAGGGAGCACCCTTCGGCGATGGATAGTGGCGACGACCCCCGCAGCGCGCCAGTTATTGCCGGCGGCGGTCACCACTCATTGAGAAAACGACGGAAGCATCCCGTCGTCGTTCCGGAGATAAAACCACCGGTTCTTCCACCCCTTGTTCGAAGATACAAGGGAGGCAGGGATGTACTACTGCGCCCGCCCCGACCTCAGCTGGAGGGTGCAGCCACCGGCCCGCACCGCCATGTGGACCTTCTTCACATGCGTCGACGCGGCGAAGAACTCCACGGAAAAGAGATGGGTCCACAGGTCCCAGTGAGGGTCAATCCCCAAAAACCCCTCGCAAACCACCGCAAAAATGGCCGCTTGCGCAATGGAGTTAGGGTTGAAGTTATGCAGCTCCACCCCGTAGTGGTGCAGGAGCGCCCGCATGAAGCGGCTCACCGGCATCCCAAACCCCCGCTCATGGAAGGAGATGAAACTGACCACGTACCCTGGCGGCGGAGTCGGGTCGGCCTCGCTCCCGAGGGCCATCCACTCAGGCTGCGGCCCGCCGGAGAGAGGACAGAGCAAACCGTCGGAAACGAGTGCCTCCAGATCCTCCACAATAACGGTGGAGAAAGGCCATGGGTCGCGCGGCGGAACGACGAGCAATCGCCGAGCGGAAGCGATGGAGGCGGAGGGGATGAGGTGCGCGGTTTTCTCTTCTCTGGCCTTTCTCTTAGGTTGCGGAAACCAAAGCATAAGGTAAGCGCAAATGGCAGGGTAAAGAACCGCTGCCGGCCCCTCTTCCAGGTATATAAAGGCCCGAGCGAGATCCACCCAAAACTTCGCCCGAACCCGTCCCGAAATTCAAACTCGAAGGTGAAACGGTTTTTTTGTTCCTCGAACGACTCGCGCACGCGCAACAAATGCCCCACGAATCGCCTGTCCCATCGCATTAACTCTCTGGCAGGACAAGCGACACCTCTGGTAGGCGAAGCGGGCGCCGTTTCACCTCCGTCATGATGACCACGTCAAAAAAGGTGTGCCGCATTATTTAAATTCATATCCTTTTCCTTTTCCTCTCTCTCTCTCTCTCTTGCCACAGGGATCGAGAAAGGGGATATTTCAGAAAAGGATCCTTCTCAGCGAAGGAAACGGGCCCCGAGCCCTCCTACTAATCAGGGGTTCGAAGGTTGCGCCCTGCGGGGTTCAGCAACCGCCCCAGAGCACTCAGACTCCAAGCCCTTTACTGATCAGGGGTTCGAAGGCTGGCCCCTCGGAAGGGTTCGACAGCCGCCCCAGAGCACACAGAGTCAGGGATGACCTTGGGTACGTCCGTTACATGGCTGAGGCTCGGGCTACGCTCCCAAGGTACCCTAGGACATTTCAGAGACCAGCGGGAACGATTTGTAATGGAATCCCACCGGAGGGAGCCACCGAGCCCTCGGACCCTATCAAATGGGTCCGGTTCCAGCAAATCACCTGCAGGTACTTTTGAAGCGCGCCACTGGGCCACTAGCCGACCCTTATCGAACGGGGCTCGAGCGTCCACTCGGATCACCCGATAGCAACACACTGGAAACACCGTGTTCGGTGCCCTCCGAGGGTAACATGGCGCTTCCCCCCCCATTCCTCCTTGCGGAAAGGCGACGAAGGGGCGTACAATAAAAGTCGAGATGGTCTTTGATCGTCCTCTCGCTCCATGCAGAGGCTCGAAGGCTGCTCTTGCACCAGGCTACGGCCAAATTGTCGACCTCATCGACAAACCAGCTTAAAAACTCGGGGCCTGACCATGCACCCGGGCTGCGGCCAGGCTGCATGAGGGAACAACAAGGCCGACCGAGGCATCACAAAAAGGATTAAGACCTCAAAGGAGTCAAACCACTCCTCCGAGGCCTCGGGGGCTACACCCGACGGGTGCGCTCGCGCGCACCCATCGGAACAAAGTATAACCAAGAAAGGCTGATCCTCTTTCAAAAATCCGGCAGAACCTCCAAGCGAGTACCTACACTCCCTTCGAGGCTCGGGGGCTACTGCCAGGTACCGTAAGTAGGGGTACCCCCAATACTCCTTAAACTGACTGGAAAACATCTTCAGAACAGGCCATAAAGACCGGTAAGCGCGGTTCAAAGTTGAAGCCTCAGGGACGCGATCTCGTCACACCCGAGCCTGGCCTCGGGCAAGACTTGCAGTCCCGGACGAATTCACGCCTCGCCCGAAGGCCTCCACAGGCAGTAGGCGCACCCTCGGCTCGCTCGAAGCCAAGCTCGGGCAAACTTTGTCGTGCAGCGACCTCGGCCAAATCGCCTTACCAACCGACCGTATTGCATGTGCATTTAATGCGGGGATCGCCTGACGCCTTATCCTGACATGCGTGCCTCAGTCGGCAAGGTCGAAGTGACCGCAGTCACTTCGCCTTTTCACTGACCATTCTGACAAGAAAACAGCACTGTTCGCCCCGCTCCGGCTACTGTGCCAACCACCAGGGAGCTCTGCCTCGCCCGACCCCAGGTCTCAACCTCGGCCTCGACCTCGGGAGGAGGTCTCCGCCTCACCTGACCCCAGGTCTCGACCTCAGCCTCGACCTCGGGAGAAGGTCTCCGCCTCGCCCGACCCCAGGTCTCGACCGACGCCTCGGCCTCGGGAGGAGTCACCGCCTCGCCCGACCTTGGCCTCGGACAGACTACGCTACAGGGGATACATCATTACCCTACCTCTAGCTAGCCGCCTCAGGCTACAAAGGAACAAGACCAGAGTCACATCTAGATAACTCCGGCAACAGGTAATGATGGTTCCCCGCATGCGTCCATGACATCAATAGTCCACAAGCTCTCTACAAAAGCAAAGAAACGTCAGCAGGACACAGGGCCGCCCCGCCAGCTACGCTTCATACAGGGCTCAAGCACCTCTTCGCCGGACACGTTAGCACATTGCTACACCCCATATGTACAGCTGCACCATCTCCTTGTATCTATAAAATGGGATGTCCAGGGCCTTCCAGGGAGGGGGAGAGGTAGAGGTAGGCAGAGTAGGAGAGACGTGGAGGAGGCTAACTCAGACAACTCAAGGCCGAACCCTCTCTCTCTCTCTCTCGCTCTCGCTCAGCTTGTAACCCCTACTGCAAGCACCCCCGGTGCAAGATAATATAAGCCTCATTCCCCCTCTTGTGTTCCATCTTGCATCAACCCATCTGGACAGGGGCACGCGGCACAAAATTCACTAGTCGGTCCGGTTGAGGGTCCCCCGGGTCCAAAACACCGACAACTTGGTTCCTACAACATTTTGGTTAGGACGTGGAACTAAATGTCATACCTCATTCCTTGTGAAATTATTAAGCTCTTGTTGCATCGTCAGCACCCAATCCGAATCTTGAAGTGTTTCCTCTACCCTGTGTGGCTCAATAGAGGAAACAAAAGAGTAGTGTTCACAAAAATGAGCAACACGAGATCGAGTGGTTACCCCCTTATGAATATCTCCTAGGATAGTGTTCACGGGGTGATCTCGTTGGATTGCTTGGTGGACTCTTAGGTGTGGCGGCCTTGGATTTTGTTCATCCTCCTTATCTTGATCATTTGCATCTTCCCCTTGATCATTGTCGTCTTCTTGAGGTGGCTCATCTTCTTGATCTTCTTCTTCATCATCTTG
Organism: Zea luxurians; assembly: GCA_029449295.1. Taxonomy (NCBI): domain Eukaryota; kingdom Viridiplantae; phylum Streptophyta; class Magnoliopsida; order Poales; family Poaceae; genus Zea; species Zea luxurians. The sequence continues at coordinate 39,797,063 of JAOPSE010000026.1, forward strand.
AGCCTCATCCTCATCTTGAGTTGGTGGAGATGCTTGCATGGAGGAGGATGGTTGATCTTGTGCTTGTGGAGGCTCTTCATATTTCTTAGGACACACATCCCTAATGGACATGTTCCTTAGCACGACGCATGGAGCCTCTTCATCATCTAATTCATCAAGATCAACTTGCTCTACTTGAGAGCCATTAGTTTCATCAAACACAATGTCACAAGAAACTTCAACAAGTCCAGTGGACTTATTAAAGACTCTATATGCCCTTGTGTTTGAATCATAACCAAGTAAAAAGCCTTCTACAGCCTTAGGAGCAAATTTGGATTTTCTACCTCTTTTAACAAGAATAAAGCATTTGCTACCAAAGACTCTAAAATATGAAACATTGGGCTTTTTACCGGTGAGGAGTTCGTATGATGTCTTCTTGAGGATTCGGTGTAGATATAACCGGTTGATGGCGTAGCAAGCGGTGTTGACCGACTCGGCCCAAAACCGATCCAAAGTCTTGTATTCATCAAGCATGGTTCTTGCCATGTCCAATAGAGTCCTATTCTTCCTCTCCACTACACCATTTTGTTGTGGCGTGTAGGGAGAAGAGAACTCATGCTTGATGCCCTCCTCCTCAAGAAAACCTTCTATTTGTGAGTTCTTGAACTCCATCCCATTGTCGCTTCTTATTTTCTTAATCCTCAAGCCGAACTCATTTTGAGCCCGTCTCAAGAATCCTTTCAAAGTCTCTTGGGTTTGAGATTTTTCATGTAAAAAGAATACCCAAGTGAAGCGAGAATAATCATCCACAACAACTAAACAGTACTTACTCCCGCCGATGCTTATGTAAGCGATCGGGCCGAATAGGTCCATGTGGAGGAGCTCAAGTGGCCTGTCAGTCGTCATGATGTTTTTATGTGGATGATGAACACCAACTTGCTTCCCTGCTTGGCATGCGCTACAAATCTTGTCTTTCTCAAAATGAACATTTGTTAGTCCCAAAATGTGCTCTCCCTTTAGAAGCTTGTGAAGATTCTTTATCCCAACATGGGCTAGTCGGCGATGCCAGAGCCAACCCATGTTAGTCTTAGCAATTAAGCAAGTATCGAGTTCAGCTCTATTGAAATCAACTAAGTATAGCTGACCCTCTAATACTCCCTTAAAAGCTATTGAATCATCACTTCTTCTAGAGACAGTAACACAAGTATCCGTAAAAAGACAGTTGTAACCCATTTTGCATAATTGAGAAACAGAAAGCAAGTTGTAATCTAAAGAATCTACAAGAAAAACATTGGAAATAGAGTGGTCAGGTGATATAGCAATTTTACCCAATCCTTTGACCAAACCTTGATTTCCATCCCCGAATGTGATCGCTCGTTGGGGGTCTTGGTTTTTCTCGTAGGAGGAGAACAACTTTTTCTCCCCAGTCATATGGTTTGTGCACCCGCTGTCGATGATCCAACTTGAGCCCCCGGATGCATAAACCTACAAAACAAATTTAGTTCTTGATTTTAGGTACCCAAACAGTTTTGGGTCCTTTGACATTAGATACAAGAACTTTGGGTACCCAAACACAAGTCTTTGATCCCTTGTGTTTGCCCCCAACATATTTGGCAACTACCTTGCCTGATTTGTTAGTTAGCACATAAGAGGCATCAAAAGTTTTGAATGAAACAATATGATCATTTGATGCAGTAGGAGTTTTCTTTGTAGGCAATTTAGCATGGGTTGATTGCCTAGAACTAGATGCCTCACTCTTATATATAAAAGCATGATTAGGGCCAGAGTGAGACTTCCTAGAGTGAATTCTCCTAATTTTGTGTTCGGGATAGCCGACATGGTACAAAATGTAACCCTCGTTATCCTAAACCATGGGAGCTTTGCCCTTAACAAAGTTAGACAATCTTTTAGGAGGGGCATTAAGCTTGATATTGTCTCCCTTTTGGAAGTCAATGCCATCCTTAATACCAGGGCGTCTCCCACTATAGAGCATGCTTCTAGCAAATTTAAATTTCTCATTTTCTAAGTCATGCTCATTAATTTTGGCACTAAGTTGAGCTATGTGATCATTTTGTTGTTTAATTAAAGCTAGGTGATCATGAATAGCATCAACATTAATATCTCTACATCTAGTGCAAATAGTAACATGCTCAACGGAAGATGTAGAGGGTTTGCAAGTATTTAATTCAACAATCTTAGCATGCAAAATATCATTTTCATCTCTAAGATTGGAAATAGAAACATTGCAAACATCTAATTCTCTAGCCTTAGCAATTAATTTTTCATTCTCAATTTTAAGGCTAGAAAGAGAAGCATTCAATTTGTCAATCTTAGCAATTAAATTGGCATTATCATTTCTAAGACTAACAATTGAATCATCACAAACATCAAACTTTTCAACCTTAGCAATTAATTTTGCATTTTCATTTCTAAGGTTGGAAATAATATCATGGTAAGTGCTTAGCTCACTAGTTAATTTTTCACATTTTTCTACTTCTAGAGCATAAGCATTTTTAACTTTAACATGCTTTTTGTTTTCTTCGATTAGGAAGTCATCTTGGCTATCCAAGAGTTCATCCTTCTCATGAATAGCGCTAATTAATTCATTTAATTTTTCCTTTTGTTGCATGTTTAAGTTGGCAAAGACAGTAATCAAATCATCCTCATCATCACTAGAATTAGCCTCATCACTAGATGTTGCATACTTAGTGGATGATTTAGATTTTACCTTCTTCTTCTTGTCGTCCTTTGCCATGAGGCATTTATGGCCGACGTTGGGGAAGAGGAGTCCTTTGTTGACGGCGATGTTGGCAACGTCCTCGTCGAAGGAGGAGTTGGTGGAGCTCTCGTCGGAGTCCCACTCCCGGCAAACATGGGCATCGCCGCCCTTCTTCTTGTAGTACCTCTTCTTTTCTCTCCTCTTTCCCTTCTTGTCGTTGCCCCTGTCGCTATCACTAGATAATGGACATTTTGCAATAAAATGACGGGCTTACCACACTTGTAGCAAACCTTTTTGGAACGGGGCTTATAATCTTTCCCCTTCCTTTGTTTGAGGATTTGACGGAAGCTCTTGATGATGAGCGCCATCTCCTCATTGTCGAGCTTGGAGGCATCGATGGGGACTCTACTCGGTGTAGAGTCTTCTTTCTTCTCCTCCGTTGCCTTGAATGCAACGGGTTATGCTTCGGGTACAGAGGAGGATGCGCCTTGCTCGATGATCTTTTTGGAGCCTTTGATCATTAGTTCAAAGCTCACAAATTTACCTATCACTTCCTCGGGAGACATTAGTTTATATCTTGGATCACCTCGAATTAATTGAACTTGAGTGGGGTTAAGAAATACGAGTGATCTAAGAATAACCTTGACCATTTCATGGTCATCCCACTTGGTGCTCCCGAGGTTGCGCACTTGGTTCACCAAGGTTTTTAGCCGGTTGTACATGACTTGAGGGTCTTCTCCTTGGTTGAGCATGAAACGACCAAGCTCCCCCTCGTTCGTCTCCCTCTTGGTGATCTTAGTCACCTCGTCTCCTTCGTGCACCGTTTTGAGGACGTCCCAAATCTCCTTAGCACTCTTCAATCCTTGCACCTTGTTATACTCCTCTCGACTTAGAGAGGCGAGGAGTATTATGGTGGCTTGTGAGTTGAAGTGCCGGATTTGGGCAACTTTGTCCGAATCATAGTCCTCATCCCCTACGGATGGTACCTGTACACCAAACTCAACAACGTTCCAAATACTAGTGTGGAGTGAGGTTAGGTGATGTCTCATTTTATCACTCCACATGTTATAATCTTCACCATCAAAAACCAGTGGTTTGCCTAATGGAACGGAAAGTAATGGAGTACATTTAGAAATGCGAGGGTAGTGTAGGGGAATCTTACTAAACTTCTTGCGCTCATGCCGCTTAGAAGTTACGGACGGCGCGTCGGAGCCGGAGGTGGATGGCGATGAAGAGTTAGTCTCGTAGTAGACCACCTTCCTCATCTTCTTTTTCTTTTCGCCACTCTGATGCGACTTGTGTGAAGGGGATTCCTTTTCCTTCCCCTTGTTGCGGGAATCTCCCGATGGAGCCTTCCCGTGGCTTGTAACGGGCTTCTCGCCGGTCACCATCTCCTTCTTGGCGTGATCTCCTGACATCACTTCGAGCGGTTAGGCTCTAATGAAGCACCGGGCTCTGATACCAAATGGAAGTCGCCTAGAGGGGGTGAATAGGCGGAATTTGAAAATTATAAACTTAAGCACAACTACAAGCCGGGGTTAGTGTTAGAAATATAAATGAGTCTGAAAGAGAGGGCGAGAACAAATCACAAGCAAATAAGAATGGATGGCACGGTGATTTGTTTTACCGAGGTTCGGTTCTTGCAAACCTACTCCTCGTTGAGGTGGTCACAAAGACCGGGTCTATTTTAACCCTTTCCCTCTCTCAAACGGTCACTTAGACCGAGTGAGCTTCTCTTCTCAATCAAATGGGACACTAAGTCCACTACAAGGACCACCACACAATTGGTGTCTCTTGTTTTGATTACAAGTGTTATGGAAACAAGAATGAGGAAGAAGAAAAGCAATCCAAGCACAAGAGCTCAAAAGAACACAAAAAGTCTCTCTCTCTAGTCACTAATTTGTTTGGAGTGATTCCGGACTTGGGAGAGGATTTGATCTCTTTGTTTGTGTCTTGTATTGAATGCTATAGCTATTGTATGAGGTTTGAAGTCTGAAAACTTGAATGCCATGAATGTGAGGTGGTTGGGGTATTTATAGCCCCAACCACCAAAATGGCTGTTGGGGATGTCTTTTGTCGACGGGCGCACCGGACAGTCCGGTGCGCCACCGGACACTGTCCGGTACGTCAGCCACGTCACCCAACCGTTAGGGTTCGGCCGTTGGAGCTCTGACTTGTGGGGCCACCGGACAGGTCCTGTAGACTGTCCGGTGCGCCTTCTGGCGCCTGCTCTGACCTCTGCACGCGCAGGCACGCACTATAGCGCATTTAATGCCTTCTGCATACGACCGTTGGCGCGAAGTAGCCGTTGCTCCGCTGGCACACCGAACAGTCCGGTGAATTATAGCGGAGTGGCTCCCAGAATTCCCGAAGGTGGCAAGTTTGGAGTTGGATTCCCTGGTGCACTGGACACTATCCGGTGGCACACCGGACAGTCCAGTGCGCTAGACCAGGGTTGCCTTCGGTATACTTTGCTCCTTTGTTTTTGAACCCTTTCTTTTGACTTGTATTGGTTTGTTGTGAACCTTTGGCACCTATAGAACTCATAATCTAGAGCAAACTAGTTAGTCCAATAATTTGTGTTGGGCAATTCAACCACCAAAATTCATATGGAAAAGGTTTGACCCTATTTCCCTTTCACTAGCGTACAACAATATAAAGGTATAGAAGTTAACTTTGAATTTGAGAATAAAATATTTCATTTGTTATACCCAATTCATTCTTCCTATTGCAGGGTTTAATTCTAAGTAACGCCCTTAGGGCACAGAAAGACATTGAAGATGAAGGGTATACGATGGCTCTGAACAATCTTCGTTCGGAGGTGATTGAATTGAGAAACAAAGGTCTTGAAAAAGACAAAATCTTAATTTCTCTGGTTAATAAAGTGAAAGAAGATGAAGCTAGTTTCAAAGCTCAAGCCGAAGCCCAAAAGATTGAAATTGAAGACCTTCGGAGGCAACTGGCCGAAGCTAAGGAAAAATGCGCACTCGCAGAAGCTAACCAAGAGATCAGTGAATATTGGAAAAATCATTTTGAGAAAAATGTTGAAGAACTTCGCACATCCAAGGAAAGATGCTTTGAAAAATCCTTGGACTGTGTGAAGAAAATAAAAGCTAGTTTCACCAAAGTGAATGCCTATTTTGCCGAAGAAAACTTCATACGAGGCGACCCCGAAGGTGTTATTGAATGGATAAGTGGAGAGGCCGAGACCTTCAAAGAAATTTTAAGTGATCGCGGGGATGTTTGAGCGTTTTCCGGTGCACGGGGAATTTTAGCCATCTTGGAGAAGGCGGGATGTGACCATATTAAGACCATGGCCTAGGCCGAAGCTGCGTTCTCCATAGATGATACAAAGGATCGTTCAGCTAAAGCAACCTTGATGGGCGGAAGGTTCTATAATGATATCTGGGTGAATGGTGACCGAGAGATGGCCCATGAAATTATAAAGAAAAGTGAAAAAGACACCCATGAGGCCCGAGCAGAAGCAAGGCAAGCTGAAGAAGCTGCAGAACATGAAAGGCGTATAGGTATCTCTTTGGTTTTTAGCTTCGGCATTTGTTTTTATGGCTTCGGACTAATTAATTTTCCCCACTTCAGCTGAATTATCTCCGCCGCCGGAACCGTTCGATCCCCTGGCTGATCCAAAAACGAAGGAAGTGCTGGAGATCATTAATATGGTTGAATCTATTGTTGATGAAGTTGTTAACAAATTACTGAACGAAGTTGCAGAAAAAGTCCTTAAAGAGGAATAGCTCTTATTGTAAAAACATTTTGAAATGGACAATGTATGAGACACTAGAATGAACATTGTACTTTTATTGTAACAAGACTGTTGTGGCGGAACTGCCCGAATTATTCCAACTTAAGTGCCTAAGCCCTGCCTTAGAGGCTAGACCACACTTAAATGGGAATAACCCGTCAATCCCTCGGATCTAGTCCGACACGGCCACTGACAGGATCAAGTACCACAATCTCACTCGATGGTGAGTCACAGAGCAAATACAATAAAGCATAAACCATACATGGAAGAGTGTTAATTATTATTACATCATCATCATCATCGGAGTTTTGCCAAAAGTAGCCATCATTGTTCGAAGTGCAGCGGAATAAAACTAACGATAAATAAACGGAGAGATGGGGAAGCCTGTCCCATCACTCCTCCTGCTCCTCCTCAGCCGAGGCGGGGTCCCACTCAACAGTCCAACCCGGTGGTAAGGTGGACGGCCAAGTCACTCCAGCAACCATATCCTCCAGAGAACCTGTAAAATTATGCCACAAGCAAGGCTGAGTATACTAATACTCAGCTAGACTTACCCGGTGTGAGGAGTCTATACTCCTCTACCTCTAGACATGCAGCTGTTTGGCTGTGGGGTTTGGTTGCCAAAAGCACTAGCTGAGTTTCTAAATCAAGATTTTAACTTTGTCAAAATTAAGTGTGACTCTCTTAAGGCTAAAAGTGTACTATCTATTCATACATAGTAGCAAGCATTTTTAGCAATCAACATCTTGTATCATCTCATCACAGTTCCACTTGTTACTCAATGCAGTACAATGGATCAAGCAGTCTCATTAGCTGCGAGAAGCAGACGATTCGAATCGAGTTTTTATCCTTGCAAGGTAAACCTAAACACACGACGTGGCGAGGCACTCCGTCCCCACACACATCAACCGTCCCTATCGATTCCCTGGCAACAGATCAGGTCTCACCGCCTTGGCGTATAATGCCTCACTGACCCCGACTGGCCGTCGTGCAGTGACCGCACTTGTACCCACCATAACCGGAATGGGAGACTACGTCTCAGGTCGCGTGAGGGGGTATGTCTACGGGCAGGTTCACTCAGGTACTAGGCTTACCGATTTACCATATTTCTCGGCATATGTTTAGTACGTTCAAACGCTTGACACAGGTATCCGCACGTTAATCCTTATTTCCATTTTACCTCGTAGACCACGTATCCCCATGGATCCGTGTCCACATACCAACACCAATGTGATATGAAAGGTGGTTACAATCAATGTCCTGACCTCGCGCGAGTGCTAGAAAAATCACTCGACTTCTACCGAGATCCTACTTAATAAAGCAGCTACTCGTCTTAGCATACTAGTATTCATCTCAATGGGGTTCCTGGGATCATGCAACTAGGGTTTCAAACAACTCCTACACTTAAGTGCACAAACAATCCTACAATCATTAAGTGTAGTAAAATATCATAAATAATAGGTTATGCATAAAACCGGGGCTTGCCTTCCAAAGCAGTGGCAGGCAGGTCCGCTGGTGCAGGCTCTGGTGCTGGGTCTGGGGCAACCTCCTGGGCAGCTCCTTGCTCCGGCACGAAGATGTACTCTCCGTCAGCAAGATTACAGTCTAGTGAATGCAATGAACATGTATGTTACAATTATGCAAGATTCAAGAACATTAAGCTACAGAAATTAAGTCAAGAATTAACTTAGGGTTCACTGGCTATGCGGGTCTTTTAGTGGTATATATAGACTTATTACCTTTTAGGTTTAGGTTTTCTTTTAGGGTACATGTTGGATTTGTATTGCCTTTATGGATTTCAGTGGACAATTTATAAAGGTCTTAGGAGGACATTAAATTCCATCATCCATTTCCTTTCCTTAATTTCCATCTAGGGTTTCTAGTAGGGGTTTGAACTACGACAGTAGTTTAAAAATTTCCAAAAAATTTGTAAAAAATTATAGTGGCTTGCCCTTGGTCAATAGGGCCTGTCTTAGGAATATGGGGTTTAAAATAAAAGGGCTAGGCTGTATACAAAAATAACAAAAGGTGGGGCTATTAGGCCACTTTGCACTACAAGTCCTTTATTAAAAAGGATTCTGACCTAATAGTTATTTTTGCTAGCCTCTAGTAGTGATAATAAGCTCTTGTACAAAAAATGACAGAGAGCCACATGATGGTTAATTAATGGTGGATTTTTAAACTTTGGTGCAAAAAGGGTGATTAGAACTAACTTGTTATTTGAAAAATATCAAACAACAGATTTCAGATTTTTCTTAAGTTCTTGTTATCAACACATTAGTTATCCTAAGGTTTGGGTAGGTTTCTCCTTATGGTTATTTTTGTAGGGTTTTTCTAAGTTATCCTTATTTTCTTCATTTAAAAGGTATCTTTCTTATCTTACACTACAACAGGGTATGATACATTTTTCTAGTGAACTATATTGGCTAAGCATCTCAACAAAAATAGGGGTGCCCTCTGGTTCATTATTTATGTCACTTTTTCTATTTTTCTTAACTTTAAGCATATTATGGAATAAGGGGTTAAAACTAACTTAATGTAGTGAACAGAGGGGTTTAACATTTTTAACTAGGTCAGTAGGTAGATATAAACTTCTCCAAATTTTTCTAACTCTAGTTAAATAGTACAACCATTTTTCTTGCTATTATTAAGCTTTTGGTCAAAACTAAAATTAAATCAGAACCTTATATTTTTCTTTAGTTCATATGGGGTTTTATATTTTTCTTAGACAGGTTACATTATTTAGAGTCTGGCAAAATTGGTTTGACCAAATTTGGATAAACCAAACAGAAGTTATGGGTTTTTAAAGTTTCTGTTTGAATTTAAATCAGGTTTTAATTAGGTTTTTCTGAAAACGCAGTTTGCGCCGAGGCCCCTAGGTTTAAACTGAATCCAACCTCACAGATCTGCCCTTACGCCACTATTCACTTGAGTCTCTGACTTTTCACTTAACCCCCAGGGTTTCTCTCCCTCACACCCGCGGTCCCTCCCCCAACTGGAACAGTAACCGCGGAGAAGGAAAGAATAGCGCGGCTTACCGGCGGCGAGGGAGGTCCGGCGAAGGGCAGGGTTTGCTCGGGGAGGTTCTGGCGATCACGTCGAGGTACGGCTCGTCGTCGGGGATGGCCGGAATCGCCCAGACCACGGGCGCAGACGGGCGAGCTCGTCGGCGGCGTGGGCTCCGGCCTATCCACGGCGGTACAGTTCAATCCAGGGGCATGGGGAGATTCATGGAGGTCTAAGGAGTCTAATCGTGCAAGGAATCGGAGAGAGACTCACTGTGCGCCTTGGTCCACGGTTGCCGGCGGGCGGGCGAAGTCCGGTGACCGTGTTCCGGCGCCTCCGGCGAGGCAGAGCCCGATTCCTGGCCCGGGGAGCTTCACTGGCGGGTGTATACTCGTGTCCGAGGGTTGGATGGAACGGCGGAAGGCTGGGCTGGCCGGTCTACGGCGGCAGTGGCTCGAGCGGCCGCGGGCACGTCGCGCACAAGCAGACGGTGGCGAACTGAGCTCCGGTGAGACTTGGGTGCGTGCGGAGGGGTACGGCCAAGGCTCTTGGGCGTTTTATAGGCGCGGACGCGGACTAGGGCGCTGGCTTGGCTCGGGCGCGGCGCGGGGCTCGCGGGGGCGCGCGCGGGCAAGCTCTGGCGCGGCAGAACGCGTCGAACACGTGGCGGTTTGTTTCTTCCAGTGTTCAAACGTCGACAGAGGTCGCAAACGTGCGAATCTTTGCAAAGGTTCGGCGCAGACCTCTTCCTGGCACCTAGGGCTGTCACTCAACTGTGAGAAGTCGGGGCAGATACGGCCTAGGGAGGGAGATCTTTGGATGCCAAAACAGGTGTGTCACACTGGGCACTTCGCGACAAAAGCCATGCCATGGCATGTCAAACGTCCGAGTCTCGGGCTCAACTTTTTCCAGTGGGTGCCCTAGGTAGTATGCCACATTTTTGGTATAGATCACAAGTGGATTTGATGCCATCTTCAAGGTGAACACGGCTGATCCTTAAACTAGGGTTAAATATGGACTTAGAGAGAGGCATAGAGAGCTCTAGCTCTCTCTCCACTTAGTGATTTGATTTGGGGTTTCACTAGGGGCCTTTTTGCAATATTACCCTCCCCTAATTGCTGGTTACAAAGCCACTTAAGGTTTGGGTAAAAGTTACTCATGTTTTGCACACTTGCTCATCCTCTTTCCCCCCCCCCCCTTATCTAGGGTTCTTCTCCCTTCTCATCCAAGGTAGTAAGTGTGCAAGGATCAGAGTAATGCTTTTGGTCACTCAAAATCCTTGGTTAACCTCTAGCTTTCCAAGGCCCTTATGCTTCTATTCATTAAGTTCTTCCTCAGGGGCTCATACCCTTTGATAGCAAGGTGGGCTCTAGCCATGGTAACACCTGGGGTGTTACAGCCCTCCCCCCTTAAAGGAATCTCGTCCCGAGATTTTAGGTAGAGTCCCTTGGAGGGATGCTTTGAAGGTGTGTTGGTGCTACTTCCCCTTAAACTCAAGTTCCACTTTCCTAACTGCTCTTCGAATGTCATCCTCTTTGCAACTTCAGAAGGAAGCCCTTCTTAAGTTAAATCCATAACTTAGACTATTCTTGTTATCTAAGTTTTTCTTATAATTGACTTCAAAGGGCAGGTGGGGGTGGGGTTTTGGGTTACATACCGATTCCTTTAGGTAGAAAGTCGGGGAAGCGAGAGCGTAGAAAATCCTCCGTCTCCCATGTGGCTTCTTCTGCTGAATAGTGACTCCATTGAACCTTATACATTCTGATTGATCTTGCCCGAGTTGACCTTTCCTTCTGATCCAATACCTTGACGGGGTACTCTTGGTAGGACAAGTCTGGTTCTATCTCAATGTCCGGCTCTGGTAGCACTTCAGTGGGTAGACGAACACATTTCCGCAGCTGAGATACATGGAACACATTGTGGGCTGCTGACATTTGGGGTGGCAATTCCAATTGGTAAGCTACGGGTCCACAACTTGCCTTGATCTTATAGGGTCCAATGTATCGAGGGGCCAACTTGCCCTTGATCCCGAATCTCTGGACACCCTTGGTTGGTGATATCTTAAGATAGACATGATCTCCCACCTCAAACTGTAGAGGCTTCCGTCTCTGGTCATGATAACTCTTTTGCCTGGCCTGAGCAGCTTCTAAGTTCTTCCTGATGACTCTGACCTTTTCCTCTGCTTCAAGTACCAAATCTGGCCCAAATATTTCCCTTTCTCCTGCTTGAGACCAATTTAGCGGGGTTCTGCATCTTCTCCCATATAAGGCCTCAAAAGGTGCCATCTTCAGACTAGACTGATAGCTGTTATTATAAGAGAACTCTGCCAAAGAGAGACACTTGTCCCAGTCCTTTCCATAGTGTAGTGCACAGGCTCGCAACATGTCTTCTAAAATCTGATTTACCCTCTCTGTCTGACCATCTGTTTGAGGGTGATATGCTGAGCTTCGGATTACATGGGTCCCGAGAGCTTCTTGCAGTTTCTCCCAAAAGCGTGCCACAAACAGTGCTCCTCTGTCTGATATGATAGTCTTTGGGATGCCATGCAATCTTACTATTTGATCCACGTAAATTTCCGCGTACTTCTTTGTCTTGTGGGTGGTATGTACTGGCAAGAAATGAGCAGTCTTGGTCAACCTATCCACAATAACCCATATAGAATCATGGTGCCTGGAGGTATTGGGCAATCCCACTATGAAGTCCATGCATATGTCCTCCCATTTCCAAGATGGTATGGGAAGGGGTTGCAAAGGGCCTGCTGCCTTCAAGTGACTGGCCTTTATCCTCTGGCAAGTGTCGCATTCTGAGACGTACTTGGCAATTTCCCTCTTCATCCTGGTCCACCAATAAAGAGGTCTGAGATCATGGTACATCTTGTTGCTACCAGGGTGCATGGAAAACTTGGAAAGGTGAGCTTCATCCAATATCTTCTTTCTGAGCTCTGGGTCCTTGGGAACCACCAATCGATCTTCAAACCATAAAATTCCCTTGCTGTCCTGACGGAAACACTTGTATTTCTCGGCCTTCTGCTTGATCATTTCTTTGATAACCTGAACACCCTTATCCCCAAACTGTGCCTGAGCGATTTGTTCTTGCAACGTGGGCTCTACTGCGATATATCTCAATTCACCGGAAGGAACAACTTCCAGATTCAGCTTGCACAACTCATCACACAAGGTGGTAATTCTTGCATCCATGTTCATGCAATTACATTGGGCCTTTCGGCTCAAGGCATCTGCCACAACATTTGCCTTGCCGGGATGGTAATGCACCTCCAAATCATAGTCCTTGATTAATTCCAACCATCTTCTCTGCCTCATGTTCAGATCTGCCTGAGTGAAAATGTACTTGAGACTCTTGTGATCAGTGTAAATGTTACAGTGAGCTCCCATCAAGTAGTGTCTCCATATCTTGAGGGCATGAACTACTGCTGCCAACTCCAGATCATGTGTCGGGTAGTTCTGCTCATGGGGCCTGAGTGCTCGGGAAGCATAAGCAATGACTCTATTCTCTTGCATCAAAACACATCCCAATCCTGTACCAGAAGCATCACAATAAACTTCAAATGGCTTGGTATTGTCGGGTTGGGCTAGCACTGGGGCTGTTGTCAACTGTCGCCTCAAGGTATGAAAAGCATCTTCACATTTTTGGCTCCACTCAAATTTGACTCCCTTTTTCAACAGTTCAGTCATTGGCTTGGCAATTCTGGAGAAATCCGGAATAAATCGTCGGTAGTATCCTGCTAATCCCAGAAAACTCCGAATCTGTCTCACTGTAGTCGGGGGTTTCCAGTCCATCACCTCTTGTACCTTTTCAGGGTCGACTGATATCCCATCCTGAGAAATTGTGTGACCCAAGAATTTTATCTCCTTCAACCAGAACTCACACTTGGACAACTTAGCATACAACTGATGGTCACGAAGTCTCTGGAGCACAATATGCAGATGTTTAGTGTGCTCAGCTTCATTCTTGGAATAAACCAGAATGTTATCAATGAAAACGACCACAAACTTATCCAACTCTGGCATAAACACTGAGTTCATCAAGTACATGAAATAAGCCGGGGCATTGGTCAGCCCAAAAGACATCACCAAAAACTCGTACAGCCCATATCTAGTGGAGAAGGCCGTCTTGGGAATATCACTGGCACGGATCTTGATCTGATGGTAGCCTGAGCGAAGGTCTATCTTGGAGAATACCTTGGCTCCTACCAACTGATCAAACAGAACATCAATGCGGGGTAACGGGTACTTGTTCTTGATAGTCACCGCATTGAGAGGGCGGTAGTCAACACACATCCTCAAACTCTCATCCTTTTTCTTCACAAATAAAGCTGGACATCCCCATGGTGAAGTGCTTGGACGAATGAACCCCTTGTCCAACAATTCTTGCAATTGCTTCTTCAATTCTGCCAGTTCCGCGGGAGGCATCCTATAAGGTCTCTTAGAGATAGGAGCAGTCCCGGGCTGCAATTCAATGGCAAACTCAATATCTCTGTCAGGTGGCATTCCTGGCAATTCATCCGGAAAAACATCGGGGTAGTCACAGACTACTGGGATCTTCCTTACTGGGGATTCTGCCATAACAAAGGCACAAGACCGGGTACCACCCTGGTTGGGTAAATACAAAACAGTCTCGCCATAAGCAGGGGAATGAATTTCAATGGCTCTGGCTGCAATGTCCAATATTGCCTGATGTTTGGTCAACCAATCAGTTCCCAAGATGATATCCACACTATCCAGTCCCAAGATAAGAAGGTCAGTTTTAATTATCAAACTACCAAACTTTAGAGGCACCTTCATGCTGATTTGATTAGTGGCAATCCTGCCTCCTGGGGTTGAAATGGTAATAGCCCCGTGGGTGTGGTGAAAAGGCAACTGGCATTTGACACTAAATTTGGCACTGACAAAACTATGCGAAGCACCAGAATCAAAAAGAACAATAGCAGGAAAATTTAAAACTGTAAAGATACCAGTCATGACGGGTGCTCCCTCTGGAATATCAACCATTGTAGTGAAGTTCAGCTTGCCCTGCCTCACTTGCACTTTCTGCCTCTTCCCTTGGTTCTGATTAACATTCTGCCCCTGCCTCTGCTGATTCTTGGGGCAATTCTTGGCATAGTGTCCAGTGCTGCCACAAGTGAAACACCTGTTATCATTGGCCTGGCGGTACTGCTGCTGCTGATTGTTCCTCTGAGCTGGAAACTGGGCGCGGTTGGGTGCCTGCTGCTGCTGCTGCTGCGGTGGCCTGATCACCCATCTCCCTTGCTGCTGCTGAGGTCCCTTGTTCTGCGAGTCAGACACAATCCTGAAGCGCTGTGGCTGAGATGAGGGTCCTGCCACAGGGGTCTTCCTCTTCTTCTCCGCCTGCCGAGCCAAGATGCAGTCCTCCTGGGAGATAGCCATGTTGACCAAGTCATTGTAACTGTTGGCCCTGACGGTGTTGAGACGGTCACGGAGCTTAGTGCTGAGCCCCCTTCTGAACCTGTCTCGCTTCTTCTCATCCGTATCTGCATGATATCCAGCATACTGACACAAATCATTGAAGGCCTGGGCATATTGCAATACCGTCCTGCTGCCCTGAGTGAGTGCCAGAAACTCATTGAGCTTCCGGTCCATGATGCCAGCGGGGATATGGTGCCCTCTGAAAGCCGCCTTGAACTCCCTCCATTCCACTTCTCTGCCTTCTGGCTGCATGGCAAGAAAATGGTCCCACCAAGTCCTTGCGGGTCCGCGAAGCTGCTGGGTGGCGAACCTGACCTTGGTGACCTCTGAGCAAGCCCCATGGAGTAGTGGGAATTTGGATTCCACCACCCTCAACCACACATCTGCATCAAGTGGGTCCTCCGCCCTGGTAAACAGTGGTGGCTGAGTACTAAGGAACTCCTGGTAGGTAGCAGCGACAGGGTGACGCTGATGGTCTCCACCATAATGCTGAGGTGGTGGCTGACGCTGAGCTAGCTGTCTCAGAATCTCATTTTGCTGGGCCATGAGCTCCTGCAGAGTGGGAGGCGGTGGCGGTGGAGGAACGTGCTCATTCTGACCGCGGCGCGCTCTCCCAGCCATCTGAAAAATCACATGGTTGCTCAATAACACATCTCCAAGCTTAAGGTTCAAACATGGTAGGGGAGTTAAAGCAATTTGATAGATTCCAAATAAAACAAAACGGGAACATAAACCTTCCGTCCAAATTTAAACTGCCATTAATCATCCCTGAACCTCCAAAAGAGTTTTAACACTGGTTACATCAATGATCAAAAGACTCAACTCTACCTAGCCTAGTACCCTAAGGTGCAAAAGCTAAGCTAGCGGCGAGGAGTCCAACTATCATCAACCTCTAGTATTAGCCTGGCATCTAGTGAGCGAACGAGGCAACGCTGGACTCGGGGGAAGGTGGTCTCCCTGAGCCAGCGGTGTCTACACTGGAGGCAGGCTCATCTCCTCCCTCGATGTCCACGTCCTCGCCAGCCTCCTCATCATGGATCTCTTGGTGATGCATGTCCAGGTGCGCATTAGCCTCCGCTAGCTGCTGCTGAGTGTTGAGGAGCTGATCCTCGAGAACCTCAATGGTATTCTCCCTGGTGCCCACTAGCTCCTCCAACTCATGAACCTCGTCAGTCAGCTGCTCCACCTGCAAATCTTTTTCCACCAGCTCCTGGGATAAATCCACCACGAGCTCCTCCCTGTTGTCTAGGGTGATCTTGGTGGCCTCCAGTAATGCCATCAAATGAGACATGGCCTCCCCACGCATCACTTGCAGACGATACAGAGCGTTCATGCACCGTACCGACAAGTGAGCGGTGTGGCCTGGGTAGAGAGCCCAGATGTCCTTGGCATGCTCCACCCGATCCTTCCACATCGGGTCGTCCTCCTTTTCCGCGGGGAACAACCCAATGGGGTGGGTAGCCAGCTCCAGGGGATGGAATCCACAGAAGGTAGTCAGTCCATGCAGAGCAATAGCCTCAATGGTGTCCTCAGCCCGGTATCCATAGGACTCAGAGTCCAGTGAACGCCAGCCTGGCTGCAGGGGATGAGGCTCTAAAGTCATCCTCACCCTACAGCGAGGCACCCGGTGCTTCTCGAACTGCTGCACCGCGTACTGAGGGGGTGTCAAGTATCCGGCCCCCTGAAGTACCTCCCACAAGATGCGGGGAAAGCCCTCTCGTGCAAGTCCGTCAGTGTGGGTCAGTGCATCTCCATCCTCGGAGGATCCGTGGGAAGTCATTTGTGCACGGTTAAGCGAAAGTAAAAGAAAAAGAATTACAAAAAGAACAAGAAAAATAAAACTCAGTCTGTCTCTAATTATAAGAAAAAGGCATTGGGGACCTAGTTGGCGGTTATCTCATTTTTAAGTCCTTTTACTTAACTATCCACTTGTTTAGTTAAGAATGCATGCATGCGCGTCCTGAACGACCTCACAAGAAAATAAAAGGAATAGGGAAGAACTCCCATCCTGTAAAAGTGGCCTGTAGGGCCTAGTTAATTAGCCACCTAGCTACCCTTCTACCATCCTAAGGCTTCACGTCCTAGGTATATCCTGCTCGTCCTACGATCTATCCAACATTGTTTCTATCAAATTTTTACTTTAGAAAAGGGATGGCATTTATGGTTTATTGATTCCTCTGTGGTGGTACAAGCTCCGATACCAGCTGTGGCGGAACTGCCCGAATTATTCCAACTTAAGTGCCTAAGCCCTGCCTTAGAGGCTAGACCACACTTAAATGGGAATAACCCGTCAATCCCTCGGATCTAGTCCGACACGGCCACTGACAGGATCAAGTACCACAATCTCACTCGATGGTGAGTCACAGAGCAAATACAATAAAGCATAAACCATACATGGAAGAGTGTTAATTATTATTACATCATCATCATCATCGGAGTTTTGCCAAAAGTAGCCATCATTGTTCGAAGTGCAGCGGAATAAAACTAACGATAAATAAACGGAGAGATGGGGAAGCCTGTCCCATCACTCCTCCTGCTCCTCCTCAGCCGAGGCGGGGTCCCACTCAACAGTCCAACCCGGTGGTAAGGTGGACGGCCAAGTCACTCCAGCAACCATATCCTCCAGAGAACCAGTAAAATTATGCCACAAGCAAGGCTGAGTATACTAATACTCAGCTAGACTTACCCGGTGTGAGGAGTCTATACTCCTCTACCTCTAGACATGCAGCTGTTTGGCTGTGGGGTTTGGTTGCCAAAAGCACTAGCTGAGTTTCTAAATCAAGATTTTAACTTTGTCAAAATTAAGTGTGACTCTCTTAAGGCTAAAAGTGTACTATCTATTCATACATAGTAGCAAGCATTTTTAGCAATCAACATCTTGTATCATCTCATCACAGTTCCACTTGTTACTCAATGCAGTACAATGGATCAAGCAGTCTCATTAGCTGCGAGAAGCAGACGATTCGAATCGAGTTTTTATCCTTGCAAGGTAAACCTAAACACACGACGTGGCGAGGCACTCCGTCCCCACACACATCAACCGTCCCCATCGATTCCCTGGCAACAGATCAGGTCTCACCGCCTTGGCGTACAATGCCTCACTGACCCCGATTGGCCGTCGTGCAGTGACCGCACTTGTACCCACCATAACCGGAATGGGAGACTACGTCTCAGGTCGCGTGAGGGGGTATGTCTGCGGGCAGGTTCACTCAGGTACTAGGCTTACCGATTTACCATATTTCTCGGCATATGTTTAGTACGTTCAAACGCTTGACACAGGTATCCGCACGTTAATCCTTATTTCCATTTTACCTCGTAGACCACGTATCCCCATGGATCCGTGTCCACATACCAACACCAATGTGATATGAAAGGTGGTTACAATCAATGTCCTGACCTCGCGCGAGTGCTAGAAAAATCACTCAACTTCTACCGAGATCCTACTTAATAAAGCAGCTACTCGTCTTAGCATACTAGTATTCATCTCAATGGGGTTCCTGGGATCATGCAACTAGGGTTTCAAACAACTCCTACACTTAAGTGCACAAACAATCCTACAATCATTAAGTGTAGTAAAATAGCATAAATAATAGGTTATGCATAAAACCGGGGCTTGCCTTCCAAAGCAGTGGCAGGCAGGTCCGCTGGTGCAGGCTCTGGTGCTGGGTCTGGGGCAACCTCCTGGGCAGCTCCTTGCTCTGGCACGAGGATGTACTCTCCGTCAGCAAGATTACAGTCTAGCGAATGCAATGAACATGTATGTTACAATTATGCAAGATTCAAGAACATTAAGCTACAGAAATTAAGTCAAGAATTAACTTAGGGTTCACTGGCTATGCGGGTCTTTTAGTGGTATATATAGACTTATTACCTTTTAGGTTTAGGTTTTCTTTTAGGGTACATGTTGGATTTGTATTGCCTTTATGGATTTCAGTGGACAATTTATAAAGGTCTTAGGAGGACATTAAATTCCATCATCCATTTCCTTTCCTTAATTTCCATCTAGGGTTTCTAGTAGGGGTTTGAACTACGACAGTAGTTTAAAAATTTCCAAAAATTTTGTAAAAAATTATAGTGGCTTGCCCTTGGTCAATAGGGCCTGTCTTAGGAATATGGGGTTTAAAATAAAAGGGCTAGGTTGTATACAAAAATAACAAAAGGTGGGGCTATTAGGCCACTTTGCACTACAAGTCCTTTATTAAAAAGGATTCTGACCTAATGGTTATTTTTGCTGGCCTCTAGTAGTGATAATAAGCTCTTGTACAAAAAATGACAGAGAGCCACATGATGGTTAATTAATGGTGGATTTTTAAACTTTGGTGCAAAAAGGGTGATTAGAACTAACTTGTTATTTGAAAATATCAAACAACAGATTTCAGATTTTTCTTAAGTTCTTGTTATCAACACATTAGTTATCCTAAGGTTTGGGGAGGTTTCTCCTTATGGTTATTTTTGTAGGGTTTTTCTAAGTTATCCTTATTTTCTTCATTTAAAAGGTATCTTTCTTATCTTACACTACAACAGGGTATGATACATTTTTCTAGTGAACTATATTGGCTAAGCATCTCAACAAAAATAGGGGTGCCCTCTGGTTCATTATTTATGTCACTTTTTCTATTTTTCTTAACTTTAAGCATATTATGGAATAAGGGGTTAAAACTAACTTAATGTAGTGAACAGAGGGGTTTAACATTTTTAACTAGGTCAGTAGGTAGATATAAACTTCTCCAAATTTTTCTAACTCTAGTTAAATAGTACAACCATTTTTCTTGCTATTATTAAGCTTTTGGTCAAAACTAAAATTAAATCAGAACCTTATATTTTTCTTTAGTTCATATGGGGTTTTATATTTTTCTTAGACAGGTTACATTATTTAGAGTCTGGCAAAATTGGTTTGACCAAATTTGGATAAACCAAACAGAAGTTATGGGTTTTTAAAGTTTCTGTTTGAATTTAAATCAGGTTTTAATTAGGTTTTTCTGAAAATGCAGTTTGCGCCGAGGCCCCTAGGTTTAAACTGAATCCAACCTCACAGATCTGCCCTTACGCCACTATTCACTTGAGTCTCTGACTTTTCACTTAACCCCCAGGGTTTCTCTCCCTCACACCCGCGGTCCCTCCCCCAACTGGAACAGTAACCGCGGAGAAGGAAAGAATAGCGCGGCTTACCGGCGGCGAGGGAGGTCCGGCGAAGGGCAGGGTTTGCTCGGGGAGGTTCTGGCGATCACGTCGAGGTACGGCTCGTCGTCGGGGATGGCCGGAATCGCCCGGACCACGGGCGCAGACGGGCGAGCTCGTCGGCGGCGTGGGCTCCGGCCTATCCACGGCGGTACAGTTCAATCCAGGGGCATGGGGAGATTCATGGAGGTCTAAGGAGTCTAATCGTGCAAGGAATCGGAGAGAGACTCACTGTGCGCCTTGGTCCACGGTTGCCGGCGGGCGGGCGAAGTCCGGTGACCGTGTTCCGGCGCCTCCGGCGAGGCAGAGCCCGATTCCTGGCCCGGGGAGCTTCACTGGCGGGTGTATACTCGTGTCCGAGGGTTGGATGGAACGGCGGAAGGCTGGGCTGGCCGGTCTACGGCGGCAGTGGCTCGAGCGGCCGCGGGCACGTCGCGCACAAGCAGACGGCGGCGAACTGAGCTCCGGTGAGACTTGGGTGCGTGCGGAGGGGTACGGCCAAGGCTCTTGGGCGTTTTATAGGCGCGGACGTGGACCAGGGCACTGGCTTGGCTCGGGCGCGGCGCGGGGCTCGCGGGGGCGCGCGCGGGCGAGCTCTGGCGCGGCAAAACGCGTCGAACACGTGGCGGTTTGTTTCTTCCAGTGTTCAAACGTCGACAGAGGTCGCAAACGTGCGAATCTTTGCAAAGGTTCGGCGCAGACCTCTTCCTGGCACCTAGGGCTGTCACTCAACTGTGAGAAGTCGGGGCAGATACGGCCTAGGGAGGGAGATCTTTGGATGCCAAAACAGGTGTGTCACACTGGGCACTTCGCGACAAAAGCCATGCCATGGCATGTCAAACGTCCGAGTCTCGGGCTCAACTTTTTCCAGTGGGTGCCCTAGGTAGTATGCCACATTTTTGGTATAGATCACAAGTGGATTTGATGCCATCTTCAAGGTGAACACGGCTGATCCTTAAACTAGGGTTAAATATGGACTTAGAGAGAGGCATAGAGAGCTCTAGCT
This sequence comes from Zea luxurians, assembly GCA_029449295.1. NCBI lineage: Eukaryota > Viridiplantae > Streptophyta > Magnoliopsida > Poales > Poaceae > Zea > Zea luxurians. The sequence continues at coordinate 39,818,155 of JAOPSE010000026.1, forward strand.
CTCTCTCCACTTAGTGATTTGATTTGGGGTTTCACTAGGGGCCTTTTTGCAATATTACCCTCCCCTAATTGCTGGTTACAAAGCCACTTAAGGTTTGGGTAAAAGTTACTCATGTTTTGCACACTTGCTCATCCTCTTTCCCCCCCCCCCCCCCTTATCTAGGGTTCTTCTCCCTTCTCATCCAAGGTAGTAAGTGTGCAAGGATCAGAGTAATGCTTTTGGTCACTCAAAATCCTTGGTTAACCTCTAGCTTTCTAAGGCCCTTATGCTTCTATTCATTAAGTTCTTCCTCAGGGGCTCATACCCTTTGATAGCAAGGTGGGCTCTAGCCATGGTAACACCTGGGGTGTTACAACTGTAATATTTGACGTGTGTAGCTTTGAATCGAATATGTAAATTATTGTAATTCATTTCTTTGCGATGCATGAAACTTTACATACATACCGTTTATGAGCCTTCGACGAAAAAACACCTTCACTTCTTTTCATGCTTCATAAAGAAAAAGATCCTTGCTTCGTAAAAATATCCATGCTTCGCAAAGGGGGATCCCTTCTTTTGTGACAAGACTGATGAAGCTGTATTTGCCGAAGCTTACTTCGTGCCTTGGTACATTTTCATTTTTACGAAGCATTCGCCGAAGCTTACTCGGTATTCGATTCTCGTGTCATTGATGCGATATGACATATGATGTGATGCTATGCGGAATGATATGATGATATGATGCAAAATGATGTTGATGCCGAAGACACACACCCACACTGGAATACACAAACTCTACATCCCCTTAGGAACGACTTTTGAGCTTCTTCACCGTTTATTTTTCGGTGTTCACCGCTTATTTTTTGGTGTAAGTTCTGCATCCCCTTAGGAACGTCTTTTGAACTTATTCACCTTCTATTTTGGCGGTATAAGTTCTGCATCCCCTTAGGAACGTCTTTTGAACTTCTTCGTCTTATATTTCGACGGTATTTGGCTATGCATTCCCTTTAGAACGACTTCTGAGCAGAAAACTTATGCTGCGCTCCCTTTGGAATGACTTTTTGTAGCTTCGACAATTTTAGCTCTGCATTCCCTTAGGAACGTCTTTTGAGCACAAAACTTACGCTACGCTCCCTCAGGAACGACTCTTTGTAGCTTCGTAACTTTTGAACTTCGTAAATCTGTGAAGAAGATAAATTTCATTCTGATAGAAGCAAAATCATTACAGGAATTTAAAACTAAATTTACATTGCTTGTTCCTTATTAAAAAGCAAAATGGCATAAAACATAAAAGTATTTCAGAGGCAGGATATCGATCAGTATATGTGCTTTGATTCTGGTACAATACTGTTGACTGTACGACCTTCAGATTCCTCTCTGAACTCACGTTGCTGTTGGGAGTGCTGGTGCCCTTCTGGCTGCTGGCTTCAGGAATAAACAAGTTGCAGTGGTGGAGGCGGTGGGGGCTAAGGCCAAGAAGCATGTGAATGGCTTGTCGAAGTAACAGAAGCTGTAGGATGATTGCCCACATATTCTGGTATGTAAGGAGAGTGACACGAAGCAGTGTGTAAGACCTGCTTCGGTTGATTCTGCCGAGCTTTGGCTTCGACAATCTCCTTTTGCTTCAGAATAGTGATTTGGCACATTCTTGTAGTATGGCCCTTGTCCTCACCACAGAATAAGCAATAGATCTTCCTGGGCTGATCCCCATATCTTCCTCCGAAGCCCCTGGCGCCTCTGCCCCTTGGAGCTGGCGACCTAGAGGAGCTTTGCTGCTGTCCCGAAGACTATGAGGTGTGCTGCGGCCTCTGAAGCTGGCTTCCTTTGTCATCATTCTGAGTGGAGCTATGGATTGATCTGACGTGCCTAGGGTGGACTCTCCCTCTGAAGCCCCTAGTCATCTCAAAAAAATTGTAAGCCTCCTCCCTTCTTTGTCGGAAGTCATTGTCAGCCCGGATGTACTCATCCATTTTCTGAAGCAGCTTCTCCATAGTCTGGGGGGCTTCCTAGCGAAGTATTGAGCCGTAGGTCCTGGCCGAAGACCCTTGATCATGGCCTCAATGACAATTTCATTGGGCACTGTGGGCGCTTGTGCTCTCAGTCGCAAGAACCTTCGGACATACGCCTGAAGGTATTCCTCATGGTCTTGTGTGCACTGAAACAAGGCCTGAGCTGTGACTGGCTTCGTCTGAAAGCCTTGAAAACTGGTAACCAACATGTCTTTGAGCTTCTGACATGACGTGATTGTCCCTGGCCGATGTGACGGAACCTTCCAAGTCATTAGGTCCACCTACGGTTGTCCTTGTCCAACAGACATCAGACAACCTCGTAGATGTTCCTGAATCACTTGATAAGTTCGGTATCTTTCCTTACCTTTCCAGGAACGTTTCACCCGTCTTGCAGACATTACAGAACATCGGAGATAACGAAATGCGGAAGTGATTACATAATATTACATTTATTTAAAAAGTAAGATTTAGTTACTTATTACAGACCAGAAATATATAACGAGTGCTGAGTAGTATTATTACATAACCAAGGGAGGCAAAAACTCCTCCCATAAAAGTTTATACACAAAAGTTTTTATGGAGGACCATGTCCTCCCGCATCTTCATTGCTGATTTTCATCATGGGGAACCACCTTGGTGCAAAAGCAACAGAAATCTGCTGCTCCCTCACCTAAAAACAACGAGGGAATAAACCCTGAGTATGGAATTACTCAGCAAGTCTTACCCGACTAAAGAAAAGACTCTCAAGGGTATGCTGGTCATAGGGGAGCCAAGGTAAGGCTTAACAAGAATCAAAGACTCTGTTTTGCGGAAAAGCTTACTATGAGTGGATCCTTAAAAATCCAGTTTTATTTTCAGGTTAAATAAATTACCTGCAACTAGAGTTCTTGCTAACCTAGTTCAAACACTTGTCCTGAACTAGCCAGTTTCTCATCAATCCCTTCATCTTTAGTGGAGTGCTACGTGTAAGTCAGTGACCAAGTCTCCATAACCGCGGAGGTACGGCGATCCGAATCGATTATACTCAGCTGAGGATCTCCGATCACACGACATATGTAGCACTTAACCCTTGCATATGTCAACCCGCCACCAAGGTTCTTAAGACCAGATTAGGTTCACGCAAACCGAGAGCACAGATACACCACCGTCCAGCCTCTTGCCACGGAGGGTACACGCTACTCTCGCCACCGCTCCACGCCCATTTCGTGTTATCTTATTCTGGCCTTAGTCTGCCCGAGGCAAGGCTTACCCATGACGAGGCATGTGACCAGTTAAAGGGTCCTCGATCATCAAGCCTACATCGACAAGGACCTTAATCGACTCAGACGGAGACACTACACCGAGACTCTCTTCTCGTGCAAGTCACCCGCCCGGTCTCAGCTTAACCATTTTACCCAAAAACTTGGTACCTGGCAGAGGTACATCTTTTCCGATGTTGAACCCATCATGGCCATGATGGATCCACCATCAAATTTTATTTTCAAAAAAAACATCACATCCACTTTTGCCAAATCATAATTTTGTAAAAACAAAACATTTTGTTTTTCTAAAGCAATGCTAAGCATCAAAAATCTTTTGTAAAACAGGTGATCAAGGAAGGTAATCAAGTTCAAGGAAGGTAATGCAGGAATTGTTTTGGCAATCAACTCCTATCACCTAATGCATCAAGCAAGTGAAGAAGATTTTTAAAACACAAGGAGGTGGCAAATGCACCGGGGCTTACCTTCGTTAACAGGTGAGTCTGGCTCAGATCCACAAATATCAAAGTAGAAGCAGTTGCCTGCTTGAGAATCCGAGGGTGGTGGTGTCCTTTCTTCGGTGACTTCCACTTCTTCTTCGCGTTCTAACATAACCATATATATATAAGAATGAATGCCATGTGATGCTTATGAGAGTGCAAAGATAATAAAGATTTATTATCTAAGTCTTGAATACAACTTTCCTTTACGGAACTCCGAGAACTTAGGGTTTCCGGAGTCGGTAAAGGAGTTCATAGGGCAGGGGGTTGGTTTTGGGTTCTAAGTATCAAACAAAGTCCAAATCAATCCAAATTCTACCCAAGGCTCCTAAATAATATAAGGAACTCATATAAAAATTTTGAACATTTTTGGGATTACCCTTTATCTTTTAAAAATCTAGAACTACTTCTTTAAACTCCTTAAAATGCCCTAAAATTCCCAATTTAAACTAAAAATCATGAAACTATTTTTATTAAATACTATGGAAAATAAGAAGCCTAGGAAAATTGGTTTCACAATTTTAGGACTTTCCTATAATTTTTAATAGATTTCCAAAGTCTTTCGGAAAAAGAAAAAGGAAAAGGGGTGAATAGTGTTGGGCTGATTCTAGCCCAACCGGCCCAAACCCGGGCAGAAATGCGCCCGCGCCAGCGTGCGCGATGGCGGTCTTGCAGAAAGGCCCTCGGAGTTTCAGGCTAACCGAAAACAGGTCTTGTCACTGTTTACAGAGTCACTGACCGTTTTCAGAAACACCCCTAACGTTCTATTCCTTCACCGGTGAGGTCCCTGACGACGGCAGCGCGCGGAGGAGCTCCGGCGAGCTAGCAGGCCGGTCGATTGGGGAAAGGACTGACGCCCTTCTTCGGTCGAAACCGAATTCACGCCCCAATCAGCGTTTCCCTAAGCTTAATTTCGCTTAAGATCAACTATGGAGCTCTAGCCACGGTGGCCGTGAGCATGGTGGCTTGGCAAGCGTGTTCCCGGCGATTGGTGGTCACACAGTTCAATTGGTTGGGTTGGCGAGTATCGCAGACGTATGCGAATGCTTAAACAAGAGAGCGGAGGGGAGGAGCTGACCCGAATTGAGTTGACCACGGCGAGCTTAATTTCGCGGCGTTCTTCGATCGATTTGGGGGAAATCCCAAATTGGGAAGCTGCGGGGAACGATTGGAGCTGAGAGTTGGTTCACTGGATGTACAACTACCTAGCGGAACGTGCTGAGGCTTCAATTTATAGTGCTAGCGGGCGGTGGTCGCTAATTTGAATGAAGATGTGCGGCGACCGGAGATAGGGAAGAATCCTGGGCGCGGTGAATACGTGTCTAGAGGCGTGGCAGTTGTTCCGGCGATCAACGGTGAGCAGGGGTAAGTCGTGGCGATGCGGTGGAAAGGGTAAACACATGGCACAAGGCCGGAGGGCGGCGGTCACTGGCGTTTCCACGGCGGCACAGGCAGACCGCCCACGTCGCAGTGACTAGAATCACGGTGATAAGCTCTGATGTGTGATCCTATCCACTCCTCCCCGCGAGATCTTTACTTCACCGAGGTTATCTCCCCGCCAGCGAACACAAATCCCAACGACGGCATGAATCACGGCGTGTGGGTCATCGGCGACGAAGGGGGAAGAAGGGGTATCTTCTGCAGTTACTGTACCATGGGAAAACCTGATTCAGTCGCCTGACAGATCATCTTAGAGCTCCATTTTCTCTAAAATTTGCATGTGAACTTCATCAAACCTCTGTACCAAAGTTGTAGAGCTAAAGTTAATCTTCAACTTTGCCATAATGTTTACCATCAAATAGTCACTGAATCCCATTCAAAATCGAGCTCAAAGTTCATCCCATCACACTGTTAATCTGAATTTCAGACTTCAGGCAGTCTGACAGTCCCACTTCAGGCTCAATTATTTCCAGTTTTTCCTTAACAACTATGCTCACACCTTTAAGCAAAGTTGTTCTCCTATGATTATGCTATAATTTTGATGTGGTGACCTAGGGTAAAAATCCTCTGATTTAAAAGTTACAAGGCTCCAAAGTTGGGTTAACCACACTGAAATGCAGACTTAACCCAAAAGGGTTAAGTGTGGCTCTTTTGCACTTAAGTCCAAATCTTAAGTTTTGGATTGCAAATTCACATATGAGTGACCCAAATAACTTAAGATACTCATTTGACTTGATTTTTGCACTTTAGTCCAAAAGTGGACTAATTTTGCACTTAGGTCCCTAGGGTTTGGTTTTAGGGTTTTCCAGGGTTCTATTTGAGATTTTTAGTATCCCAGGGGTATAAATGTGACTCAACTGTGTTTTTGGGGACCTTTATAACTCTTTCCCCTAAAGCCTTTAGGTTTTCTCATCTTGGGTTAAGTTTTACCCCATTAATCTCTATTCAGGGTCAAGTTCCTTAACCAGGGGTCTATTTACAAAATATCAAAAACAATACACTTGTTTGAAATTTTACCTAGTAAATGCACTCTAGGTATGTCAAACATATGCAATGCCAATGTTTATGATGTCATGCTCAAGTTTTAGTTACAGTAACACCAGGGGTGTTACAGCCGAAGAGAAGAATACCATGTCTGGGCCACGTTTCGGACTGCCATGACGAAGGACTTTGCCATGACAGCTACGTTGCCTATGTATGAGGATATTGTTGCCTCATAGCTCATCAAAAATTGCTTTGGGTCCGAGTGCCCATCGTACATGGGTAGCTGGGGTGGCTTGTAGGATTGTGGCCATGGGATAGCCTGCAACTCTGCTGCCAAGGGAGAAACATCATCAAAAGTAAAGGTACCATGATTAAAATCATCGTACCACTCATCTTCGTTGAATGAGCCCTCATGACGAAGTTCCCTGTGTTGGGGCCTTCGGTCATGATCATCTTGAGTAAGATGACGTACTTCCTCAGTAGCTTCATCGATCTTCCTTTGAAGGTCGATCAACCGAGTCACCTTCTCCTTCTTCCTTTGCACCTGCTGGTGGATGATTTCCATGTCCCTAATTTCCTGGTCCAACTGCTCCTCCTCCCGAACTGTTGGACTGGTGGCTTTCCTTTTTTGGCTTCTGGCCTCTCGGAGAGAGAGAGAGAGTCTCCTGGTTTGTGTCCAGTGGCTGCAATGTAGCCCCTGGCGCTGTTATCTTCTTCGGCGGCATGACGAAGGTTGATGCTTTGCCGAAGATTGTGGAAGTGAGTACACCCACGGTGGGCACCAATGTTGAGGACTTGTTCTCAAATGCTATAAATTAAGAACAAGATAACATAAAAGGAAGTTAATGGTTAATGACCTTCATCCTTCGAAGCATTATTCTCTTAGGATATAATGATCTTCGGACGAAGGTCACGAAGGACATACCTTCATCATCACAGTTTACATTGATGAAGGAAGAAGTATATGAAACATGAGAAATAACATGAATAATCATATAACATCATTTATATATCCATTTTATATAGTCACAAATAAATAAGAACAATATTGAATTACATTTATACCTTTGGTTTGACAGAAGACAAAGATGCTAGTGTGACGCACGAGCAAATACAAGTCAGCGTGAACAGTACGGGGGTACTGTTCATCTATTTATAGGCACAGGACGCAGCCTGTGTAAAATTACATTCATGCCCTTCATATTCACTATTGACTTAATAGCAATCTGTCGAGGACTAGATAGCCTTTTCCTCCTTAAGTTGGTTCCTCTTTCTGCTACTGAGCCGAAGCTTCCTTGTGCACAGCTTTAGCACTAGTTCAACCTTCGTTCTGATCCTTCTTTCCATATTATGTACAACTTCATCCCGAGTCCGAAGGTTCCTGTACATATATTATGCTTGGGAAACATTGTTAATCATGTTTTTGAGGACCTTCGGAAGATGAAGGCCCCCAACAGTGCAGCGGTCACGTGTCCATCTGATAAATATGTGTATTTATAAGTCTTTCATCCTCTATCTTAGTATAGTCTCATCGTTGTTGGAATTACGATGCACCAAAGTATGTGAATTGGTTTGAAGTTGCATCATTGTGGCCGCTCGTGCCTGTAGGAGGACCAAAAGAAGAACGAGCACCATATATAGGAGGAGCACCATACGAAGGAGGGACCATAGAAGGAACAACATAAGGATGAGCATATGGAAGAGGAGCATCAAAAGAAGAACGATCACCATATGTGGGAGGAGCACCATACGAAGGAGGGAAAACAGAAGGAACAACATAAGGATGAGCATATGGAGGAGGAGCACTATACAATCCATAAGGAGGAGAACCATATCGATATCTATATGGATAAGAAGGTTACGAATAAGCAAAAGATTGTGGAGGAGGAGCGTCGGGTGGAAGAAGCTTAAATGGTAGGAGGAGCGTCGGTCATAAGAAGTTTAGTAGTAGTATCAGGAGTGCACATATGGATATGGAGGAGGACACATAAGGAAATAGAGGTTGCGAAGTAAGGAAACAAGGACGAATAGGAACGTCCTTGTTGATGACGATAGGATAAAGACTATCAAACAAGATCTACCTCGCACCTACAAGGGTCTCAGAACAATGTGGAGATTGCTCGTTGAGTATGTGAACTTATCAAAATTGGGACTCCATCTTACATGCATACTGAAACATAGAGTGAAAGGCTACAAATGAAAAAGATGGCTTGTCAATTGGAGAGAATGGAGTGTAAATGAACTCAAGCACCTACGATCTATTTGTAGGGTGGATTCGAGTTTTTTTTATTTTTAAGTTTTTTAAAAAAAATCGAAATACATACCTTTAAAATAGCGTTAACAAATTAGGAGACATCGCATTAGCAGTAGGTGATCGGTATCAATCAAACCTAGCTGATACTGACCTAAACTCGAACACGACGATCTGTACCGACTAGTATGATCCTAACATGATCGGTACCAGCCGAACCGGCTGGACAGCGGGTCTCGACTAGTCTGCTGAATCGTCAATCATAGGACTGTGGCGCTTGATATCGACCACGCTCCAAGCCACGTTAGCTAACGATATATCCTTTCACTCAACCAACCTTAGCACTACTCCATCAAGTAGGGATGGGCATTCTCTTTTTTAAAAAAAAAAACTTCGGTCTTCAGACATCAAGAATCGATCGGTTTTCTAGAAAATAAAAAACCAAGAAGTTCGTTTTGGTTTTATACTTTAGTTTTTCGCTAAAAACCGAACACCAAACTTATACTCAAGACAACACATGCACCAAGTTTACATGATAAATTATACATAAGTTTTTTTAAAAAAATAAAAAATATATAGGTGCAAAGATTTAGAAATACATCATATGCAATTAAGTGAATAACAATTTAATTGTATTACACATTTAGTTCACACAATCAAATAGTCAAATTTCAGAATTGATAAAGTTTGGTATTCAATTTTTTGATATTTCGGTTCGGTATACGGTGCAATTACAATACCGAACACCATACTTTTTAGGTACAAAAATCGAAACCGAATCAAACTACCGAAAAAACCGAAATTTCGGTTTAGTACAATTCAGTTTGGTTTTCGGTACGCAGTAAAAAAGTGCCCACCCCTACCATAATTACTAATAATATAACATAAAAGTACGTATTAGTGTCAGCGACGTATGTCACTGCAGCATATAATTCAGAGGCCAACTCTAACCAGCTAACTCACGTGAACTTTCTAGGAAGCGGCTAATTCAAACAAACAAAAAAAATCTGCTCCGGTCAATTAAGCACGACGCTGACAGGCGAGGCTGGTTGCACCCCTCCTCCTAATGCCGATACGGTGGTAATGGACTAGGTTTTATATTATAAAATTTAAGGATAAATAGGATTAGAATCATGCTCTATTTTTATTTATTTATTTTTAAACTAAAATTAATTTAGGACTCTAATTTACTGTGGTGGCGTCCATTTACATCCACTCCACACGATAAAATAAAGGCGTCACCATTTGTAGCAGGAGTAGTAGAGACCAAGGACAACGAGAGCACACTGGTGACCGGTTGCCGCCGCGGCTAGGAATCTCCACACGGCACGACCGGAACGTGCCTGTCCCTCGACCCCATTTCTCGCCCGCTTCCTCCGGCCCACTTGATCCCTGCCAACATGTCCTCAGTCCTCACTGTACGCACGTCTTTTTTTTTTGTGTGTGTGTGTGTGTTGTAAGAACACGAGCCCTAGAACTTTATACACGTGCTCAAAATCCCACTTGGAGGCTGCGACAACACTTGTACACAAACAGCACCGGTTTCTACTTAAAAATAAATCAATAGAGGCAGGGACGCGGATGCTCGTTTTGCGCATCCGGTTCTTAAAAAAAAAGAATCAAGAAATGAGGCTCGGGGTTCATGTTTCTTTTTCGCTTCTTGTTGTGGGGGAGGATCGCGTGTCAAAACACGTTTTGCACGTGCGATGACGGGCCTGGAAAACCAGGGGCGGCGCTCCCAGCTCCAAGCTGCTGCTGCTGCTTCCTCTCCACTTCCTGCAGCAGAGCCTCCTCCACGCCCCTTTCCACCTCGTCGGCCGCCATCTGCAAACCCAGGACGGCAAGAGGAACCGCGTGGTTAGCTCCAGTGTTGCGTCGATCGAGTAACTAACAACTAACAAGTGGCACACCCCATTGTCAATTGACAATGATTGTTTCGAGGGCGCTGACGATCGGCATGTTCAGCCATTGTCAACAAAGCTCGGATTTGCTCGGAATTCAACGATGAAGGTCGAGGATGGCGAGAGTGCTGCTCACCGTGGTCTCCACATTCATCTCCGTCCACAGCCTGCGCCCGGACAGGCTGGAGCGGATGCCCCTGGCCCTGACGTCCATGCCCTTGAGGCGCCTGAGCGCCCCGATCATGGAGTCGATGGCGGACGCCGGCTCGTCCACCTCGAACTGCACCTTGACGCACTGCTGCCCGGCGTCGTGGCCCAGGATGCGGGCCTTGAGCTCCTCGTTCCGGCGCTGCAGCTGGTCCCGCGCGCCCCTGAGCTCGTGGATGTACACGGCGGCGGCCTGCACGATGGAGTTCTTGTCGCCCCTGGACCGGGCCTGCACCAGCGCGTGCAGGTCGGCGTAGCTCTGGCTCAGCTTCTCGCGCCGCTGCCGCTCCCGCATCATGTGCCGGAACCCGCGGCTGCTCTCGACGGCGGCGGCGGCGCCCGCCGGCTGCCGCCGCCGCGGCGCCGGCTCCTCCCCGTCCTCCGCCATTGCCATGCTCTGCTCGCGCTGCCCGTCGCCCCCGCCCAGCGCGTCGACCGCCTGCCCGTGCACGCTGGCACCCCCGAACGGCGCTCCCACCCCTACGCCCACGCCCACGGCGCCCGGGTAGTCCTGGAACGCGGCCGGCATCGGCGGCGCGAAGGGCGGCTCCGGCTCCCCTGGCGAGGCAATGAGGCCGATGGGCAGCTCCGGGGAGGGCGGCACGGCAACGTGCGGGTAGAAGGACGGAGCCTCGTCGTGGAAGAAACTGGCGTAGTTGTAGTTGTAGGAGTCCATCTGCATTTCCGGCGTCCAGAGAGCGGAGACTGGTGGAGAGCCGAGAGCGAGAGCGGTTTGGTTGCGTTGCCGGCAGAGAGTTGTTCGAGCGCGGGTTAAATAGGCACCGGTGCGGTGCAAGTGCAAGGAGGCCGTGGATCAAGATTACGGTCACGTGGTCAAATTGGCGTGTTGAGGGCTTGAGAGGATCAGGTGCAGTGTCCCGCGTGTGCGAGGAAGAAGGGACATGGGTGTAGTGGGTCCCACTGGAACAACAAGGCTGGGGGAAAGGTCAAACCTGGGATTTCGCGATTGTTAATTCGGGGTGTGAGGAGGGAAAAAGAGCACGTGCGAGCCCTGCAGAGACGCGCTTTGAAGTTTGGAGGCTAGCGTACACGTAGGATAGCCGTCTCAGAAGGTTCCACGTAGGGGGCCACTTGGAAACCAAGAGCCGGCGCTGTATTTGCCGCTCGCACCCCCACAAGAACTTCTATTTCAAAGAACTATCACGCTCAGGGCATGTTTAGATTCACATAACTAAAATAAAGTTACTGAACTAATTTAGTCACTCCCGTTTATAACAAGTGACTAGACATTCACTAAAACATTAAATGCCGTGATAGAGGGAAGGTGGGGACACAAGACTGCAGTCGCCGTGAGAGAGGTAAGGTGAGGGGGAAAGTGGGGACCAGAGACAGTTTTAGCTCCTCCATGAGAGCTAAAGGACCTAAATCATTTTAGTCGTTTTATTTTAGTCCCTTGGATCCAAACATGTCTTAAAGCTATCTCCAACACCCTGCTCGCATACTTTTTTCGCGTTCGTAAACTATCCACCCTTTAAGCAGAGCGTGAACGAGGATGCGAAAAATGAGTGTCCTCCTTCCCATAATTCAAGTCCACGGTTTCTCTCTTCTCCACAAGTCTATATGTGCCATCTGCATACGCGTTTTTATTAGAGGCGTCCTCTCGTTTACGCGCGCGCATTCACACTTTGTGTTTTCCATTGCCCATGTGGCTGCCACTGGACATAACCTAACCGCCGATCTACACAATTATCGTGCATTTATCGGCTTAATAAGTATTTTAGGGGAGAAATTCAAGCACAAGCCACGTGAGCAAGACCAGGACTTCGCCATCTGGTCGCGGTAAAGTCTCTGTGCCCGCTGCCCGACCGTAACCAGTAGGGAAGTATCCCAAGGATTCCATCTCCTTCACCCTCTGGCATGAAGTTCTCGACGAGCCCAACTCATAATTCAAGCGGCTCGACCCACCAGCGCGACTAACCATATCAGAAGACGACGCGACAACTGACAGAAAAGCGGTGACGCCCCCACCGCTCGACATTGGTAGCGACGGCGGCGCCGCCGCACTATCGTCACTAGGAGGAGACATGGCGACATATTGAGGGAGACGACGACCGATAGTTTTTAAGGGGGCTAGGGCGAGAAAGCTTGGTGTCGTGCTCCACGCCGGCGTCGCAGTGTCGTCGACGGGGAAGCAACGACTGCGGTGAGCGAGACTGAAAGCGACGAAGAATAACTCGATCCTGTGTGTGGGCACGATATGTATAGTCAAGCACCAGCGGCCGCATAGTGACGCCATGGAATTCTCAACGGACACATCCAGCGTCCCCCAGGCGGTTCACCAAATGATTGAGGGCAGCGCTCGTCACCTTCTAGACCAAGAGACTTCGGGAAGGCCCATCAAGATGAACAACTTCCTTGAGGGAACTACTGTTGGGCGGAGGACGAACAAGACCTCGATCATACAACGAAGGCCTCTCCTTTTGCTTCACATTAACTACACAGGCCCATAGCCGAAGGGACCTTCGATCCACCAATCGACCAGTGGCAAGAGAACAATGGTGAGGGTCTTCGAGCGATCGTCAGCAATCGAGGCCCTCGCCGCTACATCGCCCCAGAGTCTCCATCACCACTCATCTGTCCAGTGCAGCGAAGGGTACAACAGCACAAAGGCTCCAACGGCAGCGACCGCCCTCCCGTCCAAGTGCAGCAAAGTGTACCATAGCGCGAAGGCTCTAAGGCCGACAGAAGCTACACGTCAGACCGTTACGTCATCAGCCCACCGCAAGGCACCTCTGAGGGCCCACTTGTCAGCGTAGTTAGCGGATGCGTTATTTGGTGTGCACTGGTCGCAATGTGTGCGCTGATGTAGTTACCCCGTTACACGGAATATTCCTCGGATATACATGCTGTTTGGTTTAGCTTTTTTCTGACCAGCTTTTCTGAAAATCTGGCTGTGGGAGAATCTGGCTGTGGGGAGAATCTGAGTATCATTACGATTAGGTGTGGAGGAAGATAAAGTTGTTCATAGGGTTCAGGATCTAGAAAGTGACGGATTCCTACTATTACAACGACTCAACCGATTATGTGTTTATGTTGATTTTGGATGGGTTTTGTCCCAACGAATTTTATAGAAGCTGGCTGAAAAGCTGAGCGTTTGGCAGTCGATAGCAGCTTTTGGTGGCCAGAAGCTACCAGAAGCCGAAACAAACAGGCCCATAGTTGGTGACCGGGGTTGGACCGAACTTTGGACCAGCTATCATCGGACAAGCTCCATCCTATAACGGGGTGAAGCTATAGTTTTCTGTCATTTGTCTTGTGGTGCGCCTCTCTTCCATCGTCGTCTCTGCATGTGTTAGTATCCACCTGACAAGCGTTTCAGCGCGTATCGGTGCCCAACAACGACTGACGAGTAGCACACGACTACCATGCAGGCATGCAGGCATGCAGCTATAGTAGAAAGCAGATGCCCACACCCCATGCATGCAAGTGCCAGTGTGCGCCACACGGTGGAGCGACCATGACTCCGTGAGAGACGGCGCGCATGGATGTTTGAAGCGGAAATGAAATGACGAGTAGAGACTAGAGACCGCTCCTTGACCGTGCCGCCGTATAAGCTTCCACTCTCTCTCTCCTCGCTCCGGTCCTTAACACGTTTCTGGCGACTGGCAACACGGTACGTACATGCAGCGTGTACTTTGCAGTACCATGTCCGACTTGCCTTTTTTTTAACTCCGACTTACTGTCACTTCCGCCCGTCGACCCCTCTTCCCCTATCTAGATTCATAATGTTAGCACGACTAATATGCTAGTGTTTTTTTTAAAAAATAAAAGAGTTTCGTCTGATTACCGAGTTAATTTAGTTTGTTAACTCTGACGGAGGGTGACCGTGCAGTTTATATTAAGTATAGTGTCCATTTTCCAAGGTCCATGCAGCATATAGTCATGCGGTCGTTGGTGGTGGTTCCGAAAATTCCAATTCAAGTGCGAGGTGATTGGTGTGGTTTTCTCTGGCTCATCTGCGTACGCCTGGAATTTGCAGACCACCCACATGTCTGAAAGTGATGCATGCAATGCAAGCGCACATGTTCATGGAACAAATCATGCAGCCGTGTTGTTTAACACGGACTATTAACAAACGGCATGTACATGTGTGTCGACTAGTAGTTTAAATGTCTAATTATTTCCAGAGATTTGGTGTGCCCCCTCCCCCGGCCCCCTATACATGATAGCATCATAATCTGACAGAAATTGAAGGTCCGAGCAGCTCATCCATTCTTGGAAAAAGAGAAGCGTTGTTAGATTTATTTAATTGGCCTCGGTCTATTTATCTTTGATTAATCCAATAAAATCACCGTTAGGGAGATTTTTTTTTAATATTTTTTGTTTGAGGTTTAGCAACACGATTGGAGCTTAAGCTAGCTTTAATTAGCCTTCTTTTCCTATGTCACTCTTTTGAATATTCGGTGCTACTAGTCAGTTGTATCTTTGGGTTACATGCATGCATGTGTCAATGTATGGGGGTACTATGGCCGGTGTTAAATTAAACAAGAAGGTTTGTTGCAACCACAAACATCTTCTAATTAAAATACATTTACCTTTTTTCCCAGTTATGTAAAAAATTACTCCTAGATCAGCAAAACTATTAGTTGCTTTTTTTCCAAATGTCAGATAACGTACGGATGGTTTCATATCTCTTATTTACCACAGCATGCAATTTGCAAACCAACCACATGATGCGTGAAAGTGATGCATATACAGTGGAACGGTGCAGATGTGGTCAAAACAAGGTCTAGTTGGATGTATGTCAACTGGCTTCATGGATTTAAAATTCAACAGTTGGTATAAGATATCAACCCTTCCACATATTTTTCTAAACTTACATGTGTGGCGGCTTTTTGTGAAATTTTTAAATCATATTAGACCTATCTATTATATAACCCTTTAAACATTCCATTCACGGGATCAACTTCCACATGCATATACGCATGCATTTTTGTAAAGTTCTATGAATGGTGGCTTGATCCTATTCATTCGCATATGCATGGAATTTGCAAATCACCCACGTCTGTGAAAGTGATGCATGAGTAATGGAATAAATAAGCAGTCGTTATTTAACGTCGGATAATAGGCATATAAAGTGATGTTTAATGTAGAGTCTTTTGAGATGTCTAAAACGGATTTTTTACAAAATAAAAATAAAAAATCGTGGAACCGTCTCTCCGTGAAGAGACGTCTCTTGCTCACAACCCAAGCAGTAACAGACGCATCACTTCCCACTGTACGGATTTGTGATTCGATGTTATACAAGCGCATTTACTTCTCTATTTATTAGTGAGCTACATTTATAGACACTCCGTTGTATAATAGAGTCCCTTAGTTGACTCTTGTGTTTGGAGAATTATTTTGGTGTCTCTCCACTATTAATAGGGTATATGTAAATTAATTAAGCTGGTTGTTTTAAATTTAATGCATAAGTAGAGAATAGACCTTCGATTCAACACACTTGGACCCACGACTAATGTGTTATTACCTCCGTTCTTTTTTATTTGTCGTGGTTTAATTTAAAAATGAATCAGGGGACGACAAATATTAAAAAACGAGGTAGTACTTAGGTGTCGGAGGACCTTTAGTTTCACTTGGTAATACAAACTAAAGGCTTATATTAGTTCTAATTGATGTTACCAACCCGAACTAAATTAAAGAGCCTTAACCGTTTAGTCACCAACTAG
Source organism: Zea luxurians (assembly GCA_029449295.1). Classification (NCBI taxonomy): domain Eukaryota; kingdom Viridiplantae; phylum Streptophyta; class Magnoliopsida; order Poales; family Poaceae; genus Zea; species Zea luxurians. The sequence goes on from JAOPSE010000026.1 coordinate 39,834,354, forward strand.
GACTTAAGGTTATTCGATGGGTTAGTTTAAAATGAAAACATTTCATCTAAAGATCTCAGTTTAAAAGGAAAGCATCCATCCAAAGATGCATGAGTTGTGTAGGTGGGGTGCAAAGCTACGAGTGAGGCAATGCAAGGTATATGGGGTTCGAGTCATAGGGGTGTCGAGGCATTTTTTTTGCCTTGGAAGACCTTTAGTTCCTGTTTTTCTCCCGAGCAGAACTGAAGGATTAACCCATTTTCCTACTAGTAACGTAAGCCCGATCAATCTTTGCTCTTACCATTTTCTAGACCAACCCTTTTCTATTGATGTTATAATTGAAGTCATGTTAGATTATTCAAGCACTCTAAAATATTCCACAAAGATGTGTGTGTATTCAACCTCGATATATGGAGCTCCTCAATTTATACTATTAAGATAGGATATAGATATCGTAGAGTTTAATTTTTCTAATTTCCCTATATTTAGTAATTGATCTTGGGTCCAAGTCTCACGAGTCACATGGACATGAACATTTTTTAGCCTCAGAGCCTTTAGTCTAGATTCTCTCAACCAAGACTAAAGGTCTAATCTTGGTTTTGTAGTCCTGACTGAAAAACCGAGACTACAGCCTGTTTTTTCTACTAGTTATGCAAGTCCTATCAACCTTTGCTCTTACCATTTTCAAAGCCAGACCTTTTCACTAGATATTGTAAAAATTGAAGTCATGTTATATCAGTCAAGCACTCTCTAAAATATTCCGCTGAGATATGTATGTGTTCAACTGGCGATATATGGAGCTCATGACATATACTATTAAGATATGACATATATATCATAGAGTTCAATTTTCTAAGAACTCGCTAAAATAAGCTAATGATATATCATATGATATAATTGCCTAGGAGAAGAAATGTCATGGACCTTCGGTCCTGTCTTCTCCGGCGAGGTTATACCCCTCTGCCGCAGGCTTGGTTCTAGGGTAGCAGTCCTAGGCGCTTGAGAGTCATTAGTAGAGAGAGAGAGATTGGTTTGATAATATCTTCCTTCTTCCTTTGTCTCCTGCGTACAGGCCTATATATAGGCCACCGGTTGACCAACTAGGCAACCACTAATTAGGCAAGTGACTAATTGAAATTATCTCCCCTACAATTTAGGTCTATCAATTTAGCCACCAAATCAGTCACTTTCCTTTGTCATGCCTTCCTTGCGCGCGCTTTCCTTTGTCATGCCTTCCTTGTGCGCGCTTTCCTTTGCCATGTCTTCCTTGCGCACGCTGCTGCCAGCGCCCGTGCCTTCCTTGCACGCGCTGCTGCCAGCGCCTCCTGCGGCCCCTCGCTTTTGGCGCGCATAGGTGCGGCCTCACATGAGTGACCGCTCCCTATGATGCCCATGACAAGAAATGACATAAACTTGAATGCCTAGAAAAGACCAATTCATATCAAGTGTCCATTTGCATCCCTAGATACAAAACTTCTGTTTTCATATTTTTTGTAATTTGTTTGTAACATATTATCCTAGTTCTGCAAAGAGTGTCACTATGGTAATGTCATAATTCAAACAATCTTAAGTTTGACTAAGATTATATTGAAAATACTAAGATTAATGATACCAAATTAAATAAATACCATTACATTTATCATAAAATCTATTTTTTTATAGTAAACCTATTTTGTATCATAAATATTAATAATTATTCTATAAAACTGGCTAAATATAAGATAGTTTGTCATAGGATAAAATATCACTATTTACGGGATAGGTAGTATCCCCATATTTTTATGAATTAAATTAAGGGTCTGTGTGGTTCAGTATAGATTCTTGAAAATCTGATTTCGGTTGTAAACTGCGGGAAAGCCGATGTGAGTTGATGGTTGTAGAAAAGCTAAAACTTGTTTAGTTGAAACACTTGCCAACTACATGTTCTATAAGAGATAAGAGTATGATGATGTGACAACCTAGCAGGAGGGATGTCGCTCTGCCCATTGAGACGAACCGATTCGACAACATGCCATCAGGGGGGGGGGGGGGGGGGGGGGGGGGGACGTCCTGCCATGGAGGTCCTACGTCCGACTAGGCTCAAGTGTCGTGGTTGTAGTCATACTCACTCCACCGAACATTGAAGTGTGAGGCGGGATGTGCTAAAGAGGGTACCGTTAGATGGAAAAGAAGAACATGGATGTTGGACGATGAAGCAGCATTGAAGGGGAATAGGCAAGAGGTGCGGCGATTATAGATGGTTGAGCCGGAGTGTGGCGCAGGGACACAGTGGTAGCCCTAGTCGTCCTTGGAAGGTGCCATCGTGTGGGAGTGAAATGAGAGGCCTCCAAATAGAAAAGACAATGATTCATCCTATAAATTGCCATGTGGATAATATTTTGGAAAATTTGGATGCTAAGAATGTGAAAAATATTAGGGGACAAAAGATTATGGGTTGAACTAGAGGACTATGTAGATTTTTAAGAATCTATTCACCTACTATACCTTTTACGTTGAGATTTCATATTTTTTTAGAACAGACTTAGAATACATAAACAAATCTAAATAACATGGATTTAATTCCCTTGCCCCTCCTATGGCCATATTTATGCTTTTCCTGTAAGTCTCAAACGACTTCCATGTGTATTCTAAAATGGTTGTATTGTAGATGCTTCTAGGAACCATTAGTGCTTGTTTGGGAGCGAGAGGATTAAAGGAGACCGAGAGCCAATTTGGTAACAAGAGAATTAGAGAGGATCCATGGATAAGAAATCCCTTGCTATTCACCAAACTAGCCCTGTAAGGGCTAAAATCCACTCGCTATTTAATTTGAATATCGAGAAGATTTTAATCCCTGCAATTCTCCTCCAATCTCCTTGCTTCCAAACAAACCCATGGACTCAAAATTAACAACTCCAACTCCTCCGGGCTTCTTTCTCAAAGTTGTTTCTATGACGAACGTTTGACAAGGCTTTAAACAAGTGTGGACTATATATATTAACAAAAAAAAATTAATTGCTAAAGGAAGTATCCCTTCCATTTTGTTTATGGAGGTGGTGTTCGACTTGGCATGGTTTTTAAACTATACTTTGACTATTGGTACTCACCCGTTACAAAATAGTACTCGTTTTAGCTCTTAGTTTTTATGTCTATATTTAAATAGATGATGATAAATCTAGACACATATATAAAATACATAAATCAAATATTATATGATATATGAATCCACATCCACTAATACCTCCAAAACAATTTTAATTTGGGACAGATACTTCCAAATGTGAATTCACCCTTTTTCTTATTATATAACACATAGGGGCTATTGAATAATTGTTTGTAAAAATTTTACGAGGTTTAATTATTACAATGCTCACTCACCTTATAGGGGCTTATTGTTTTGCTCTAAATTCATGTGGATTAGGTGAAATTGAGTGGGTTTAAATCTGAAACAAATCAAAATATTTCATAATTTTTCCAAACATATCGAATCCACATGGCATAGAAATAAAAGTTTTAGAATTTAGTTATTTTTTTAGAAAAAAAACATCAATAATTATAATATCAAATTAGTATTGTTTGATATACCATCGGATATAAGGGATATTGTTTTTATATAAAGTCAGCTAAACTTAAGATAATTTGATTTGCACCGGATTATAGAAATTGATTTACGATGCTCTAGTATTTATCTCAATACATATGTGTTGAGAAGTCAGATTATAGAAATTGATTTACGAGGAAGGGTTTGTTTGGATGATCTAGCATTTATTCTAATACACATGAGTTGAGATGGATTGAGATGTAAATTAGTTTAATTTACATCTAAATTCTTCTCAAACTACGTGTATTGGAGTCGTAGCCAAACATAGCAGAAGATAACCAAATCTCAAGGAGAGACGGGCGCGTCGTCGCCGGCACATCCTGCGCCTCTCCTCCTCCTCCTCCTCCTCCTCCTCCTCACCAGCTCAGGCCCTCCTCTCGTCTAGTATTTCTAACACCTCCGCCGCCTCCCGGCTCCGGCCGGGGAAACGCTGCCCTGCCCCCTTCGTGCCTCCCTCCTCTGGGTTCTTCCGCTGCCTTTCGCCCTCTCACATTGTTCATGGCCGCCGTGACCCGGTTAGCCAGGTGCCGGCGCTGCGGTGGCAAACGCCACCGACAGTTCCAGTGCGCCATGCCCTGCTGCACGTCCTCACCAATAAACCCCTTTCATCACCGGCAGCAGAGTCAGGAACTCCGTTTGCGAAATCTTACTGCAGGCATAGCCTTGTGCGCTGCCTGCCTATGGAATCAGTTCCCTCTAAGCATCAGGCTCGTGGTGTGAAGCAGAAAGAATGAACGGCCAAGCAATACGTAAAAGAGCAACAAGGTTCAGCGGAGCGCGTAGATGGATCCCAATAATTTGATCCGCAAAAGGCAAGACAAGGTAGCACGTACGTATGAAATAAGAAACAATCACAAGGGAAGCGGGGTGTGTCATACCTGGAACCGATGGGCCCAACATTCCAGCCCCACGAACAATCTCGAGTTCTCAATTCCTTGTTCAGAGTTGCACCCATCTCCAACTCAACTGTTTCGAAGGAAAACAATAATAAGTGCGAGTTATAAGTGTTTACTCTCTCTCTCTCTTGCTGATGAAGGAAATGGAGATATGAAATAGTAGAGTTTAATACACACCTGACCAAAATGGACACGGCAATGATTCATCCCCAAGAAGAAACCTGAAGAATCTCTTAGCACTGATATCGAATCAAACGGCCTTTCCTGAAGAAAATGGAAAGGTATGCTGATGCTTCAAGCTACACGAGAAGAGGGAGACGAGCTATGCCGATATCAGTATGCCAATCAATCTACGGCCTCAAGGAAATCTGTAGCTTTTGATGCACAGAATTGAGCTAGTTTGGGTACGGGAAACAGCAAGACGACAAAATAGTTTCACTTCATCTCCCCCCAAGGAATTTCCATGAACAACACAATTACTAAAGATATCGCGAACATCCCCTTTCTAATTTTTTTTAAAAAAAAAAAGATGCCACGAACAGTCGGTCCATCTCACGAGCCAAGCAAGAACTGCAGAATCGCAAGCAAGAATTGCCCCTCAAAAAAGCCATCTTCTCAAACGATCAGGATTCAGGAAAGGAAGGAAAAGAACACTCACCAGAAGTAACAAAAACAAAAAAAACGAACAAACTCACTGCGAAAGCAAGCAGTAACCCAGCGATCGGAACAGCCAGCCACGCCACCAGCGAATCGCATCAGATCAGCAACAGAGTTCTTACCGCGCAGCTTAGGTTCGCTTCCAGATCCGGTTCGTCTTCTCCCGCTTGCTCTCCCGCGGAGGCGGGCGGCAGTGCTTCCTCCCCGTCTGCCGGTGCCGCGAAGGCTGTGGGGGGGAGCAGGTGGTGTGGTCAACCGCAGGAAATGTTTTTGCCGCGTGGAACGGAAGCGCAGACGATTATTTGGTCCAGTCCAGCAGCCAACGCAGACGCCAGGAGAGCACTCTGTGAATGTTTGACTCTGCGAGCTGACTGGCCGCCCTGACTTCAAAATGCACTAAAAACACGTGGTCAAACATTCATCTCCCTTTTTTCATCGTTGTTTCCACGCGCAGGTGAAAAGCATGTCACATGTGATGAAATGGAAAATATTTTCCGCTGATGAGACGAAGCAGACGCACAATCAGTTTCACAGGCAATACTCTGCCTGCCAACAGGCAACAGCACGCGAACACAAAGGTACATGAAAGACACGTGCTCTTGGAAATGAGACTAGCCGGCTAAAGACACACCACGACGACTAGCGAATTTCCGAGTAGGACCTGCTATTGTCAGTCTAGGCAGCCTATCTTCTTGCCTTCTTACGACCTCTCCCTCGTCCTCTTCCTCTGGAGGTAGCTGCCGATTCCCCAGGAGAACTAGGAACGTTGCCGCTGCCTGTCTCGCCGGAGTGTTCATCCTTGACGCTTGCTTCTTTGTCACTCTCTCCCTCGAAGAGCTCTGTCCGGTCCGTTGAGTTCTCCTCCTGCTCCTGACCTGCCTCATCCTTTGGAGGCTTGACAGCGGATTCGAGCTCCACAACTTTATCTCTGAGTTGTCTGAGCTTGGCCTTCTTCGAATTCAACACAGCCACAAACTAGAGGAACACACAAGTGGTGAGTAACGCATAGATAAACTAAGATCAAAATTACAGCCAAATGATAGAAGAATTGACATCTAAACATCAACTGGAAAGGGAGCAAAAAAAAAGGCAAGACCCAGCAACCGGTGTTTTAAGTAATAGCAGTGTACATCAATGCAAAGAAGCCGAGGGCATGTATACACATCGGTATGCTGGATTTCGTATGGAGCAGCATAAGAAAGTATCACCTGCAATATTCACTGAATGGACACAGTAGCATAAGAAACCGGTACCTTTGAAAAGGCGGCTTGTTCGAACTCAGCTTTCTCATTGTTAAATCTCTCACTTTGTTGCAAGCACTTCTCAGCTTCTTGTTTCAACTTGTCAAAGGATTGTGTTTTCCTCACAACCTCTTCCTAAGTGAGGAAAATATCGAGAATTCCGTAAATTTAGGGCCAAGTAAGAAACGTGCTGAAGTGGTTCAGTAGCTTTGGTAGGAATAATTCAGGGAAATCAAGTTTATATTCATCTGCGCCTCAAGAACCAATTCATCCCTTGGTCATCAACATAAGCAGAGCTTAGCGATTGGCGAACCTGTTTCAGAATCACAGGTAGGCTGAAAAAGTGAAGAGGTGAAGCAAAGTGACATACACTTAAGCGTATATTTGCATCCATAAGAAAATCCAGGATCTCAGATATAGTCTGCTGCGTGTTTGGTGAAGGCTGCAGCTTCCACCGCCATTCCAACTTGGTACCTTGTCTTTCAAATGTCCAAGCGAGCTAAATGGAACAAGACAAACTTTCAGGGAAATAAGCAAAAACTAATAAATCTGAGAAGCAAAAGGAAGTAAGCATGGAGCGTCCATAAGCTGGATAACTGGTATGCATAGTATATGCATAATAGCCATAGGAACATATTTTAACTCAAGTGCAAATGCAAGGGTGCATAACCTTCAGTAGAAGCAATGCATAATAGTCATACCAACTTTCCGTAGAAGCAGGACATGAAGCTTCCATAAGCTTCATGTTTCAAGATGGTAAAACCGATACAAAAAGTTGGAAATAGTGATACCTCAAAGTTGGCTCAAACTAATTACTAATCCTAAATATGAAAAATCAAGACAACCAAATATGAAAGAACTAATCACTACTAGAGGAGGTGGTGAGCAACTGAGCACACACTATGATAAAAGTTCTTTTCACAATCAAGACAACCAAATGTGTATTAGAGGTGGTGGTGAACACATACTATGATAAAAGTTCTTTTCACTTTCAAGTCCTGTTCTATATGCTAACCTCTGAAAGTTGGTCTATTGACTGAACTTTTTTTGGTCCCTTAGTTCCATCTCAACTGTGGTTGACCGTACCTCAAATTGTCTTACTGTTATGATCCGAAACTATTGGAATTGTAAATGCTGTCTGGTGACCTTTGTAAATGAAAAAGATGGCCACCTATCCTTCTTATTTTTGAAAGGCGTATGTGGCAAGTTTGCAGAGGGCCATCATTAGTAATGAGTACCACACAAAACGTTTGCTGAAAGGTCAGCAGATGGCGAAGTATTATTAAATCAGCATACAGTGGCACATTAATCTAACAATGGTTATGACTTAATTTTCTGAAGAACTCATTAATGTTTTTATCAAATTGGTCAGTGTAGACGGCTAGACGCATATGAATTTGCAAACATGTGGTGATATGTGCCCACGGTGCTCAGAGTATGTTGAGTGATTATCAAGAAGATGATCGTGGGCCTTAGATTGAGTTGTTTAACTAACCATGGCGTGAGTGTATGGGCAACATGTTTCTTAACTTGTGCGTAGGCGGTGATTAATGACGAAGATGAAGGTCAAGCAGTTCATGCCGATGGACTGGCAACGATGAAGGACGGTCACTAGGACTTGAACCGAGGGACTAGAAAAACCAAAGGATCAATCGCAGGAGGCTGACACTTGGAGTCACCGACAAGCACAAGTGTACATGGTGGAGTAGACCGTGTTGACCAAGCTGAGACGGTGATCAATCAAGTCAAGCGGAGGTGCAGGAGGACTTGGTGATCGGGCGGTCAAGGACTAGTGGTGACACAAGTCGAGATCGTGGAGGGGGCATATAGGATACGCTACACATGAGGGGTTTGCTGGTATGGGCCTCAAAACCACCGGACAGACGGTTTCTCAGGGTTGGGCCTGAAAACACCGGTGGAGTTCCGACAGGAATTGTAGGTAGCACGAGGCATCATCCTGAAGCTTGCGTCGATGTGAAGCAAAGTCGTGAAGAGCACGTGGCCATCAGATATATAGATCTTGAGTTGGACCCTAAGATACTAAGAACGCGAAACATGCCTACGCTCCCCCTACCGAGAACTTTATCCCAAAACGTGAAACGAGAACGTCGTCCCGATTGGGGCCCGAACGTCGAATCCAAAGGGATCAACGTAGAATAGGACCATTGTCCTAATCCTTAGTGGAACTCCCTCTTGCAGGGTTAGCATAGAAAACCTCCGTGAGGGTTGAATCAAAGCAATCTTTCCTCTGAAATTCATAGCTCATGTGTTTGCTTTGATTTCGGATTTGTTTTTTCCCTTCCCCTTCTCTTCTCTGTTTTGATTGATCTTGCGTTGCAACAAGTTTGGGGTGGTTTGATTGCATGGATACTTGTTAGGACACTGAAGATGATCCCTGCCAAATAGTTTGGGCAGATCCCTCATGAGCACGCAGATTCATCTTTTGGAGCAAAATTGAGAAAAACTAATTCTGTTTGATGGATTCTTAGATATGTGGAGTTGTGAGTTGTTCCAGGTGTTGGTGTTGAGGATATCTGGCCAACAACCCAAGGAACCTTGTGCAAAGTTTGAGATCAATCGGATATGATTTGATGCAGTTTTGATCTTTAGGTCAAATTTTCCAACGTGTAGTTCGTAAATAACTGATGGTCCAATATAAATTCCGGATGATCCGGTATGAAGACATTGGAATTTTGAGCTGCTTTTTGGTGAGCATCTTGCCTATGGTGCTGAGTATGTGGTTCAAATTTCATGATTTTTGGACACAGTTCGATAGGGTTTTGGGATTTTCCCCAAAACTGTTCATGCTGAAAACTGCTGGACTCATTTCTTATACTAGGGGTCTATATTCATACCGGAGAATACGGTATTGCACCCGAGGACGTCCATTTTACTCTGTTTTGTGAGCCTTTCTCTGGTTCTTCTTAATTCTAATCTTTTGGCAACGTATCTTGTGCTCAAAGGGATACGGTGGTCATGTGCACATTTTAAATCTAGGGCGTTCATGTTAAATCTAACAGCAGTACCTTTTTATGAAAATCCCCTCCCACCCGCAAGATACGTTGTGTTCTCTGAACATTTTTAATACATCTTTTCAACTAGCATGTGTGGGTTTTTGGTCCATATGATCACTCAGGAACCAAATCAGGAAGTAAGCCGAGTGAAAATCTATTGGCTCCCATTCACCCCTTGACACCTGTTTGGTCCTTCAATTTAAGAACGGATTGGTAGGTCCTTGCCCTCGAAAGGTCCGAATCCAACATTTTTTTTTCAACGGAGATTTCCCCATTTCTATTACTTGCATAACAGAAATACAAAAGCGTTTCACACACAGTTGGAAGAGCAACATTTCGGACGAAAATCCAACATTTCAGACGAAAATCAGCGAGTTGTGTGAACTAAGGAAAAGAAGACTTCAAATATCCTTTTAACATCATCTGGCATCTGCACTACTCTGAGTCTAAAAGCATGGGCAAAATGACCTAAATGAGGATCAAACGTGGAAGGTTAAACCTGGAATAACCACCTTGCAGACTTGCGTCCATGTGAAATGGAATAGGTCAGCTTTTCGACCTCGCCTAGAATGAGCTAACTAATTCAATCTACTCAACAGCACGTACGTACTCAAAAGCACAGTAAAATGGACTAATTGGGCGAGAAGAGCCGAACGGACTGACCCTGCGTTGGCCTTTGCCGGCGTCATGGAAGGAATACGTGGAACCAGGCTGTTGGAAGGCGAGGTAGCGCTCGGCGAGGGCGATGTAATCGGCGACGGGCTGATCCCACTGCTCGGCGCGGAGGCGCACCTCGTGGTCGGAGGCGTCGGCGACCCAGGCGCCGGCACCGTCGGTGACGGCGAGGGAGAAGCGGGACGGCAGCCACGTGGCTTTGACGAAGACGGTGCCACCGCCCGCCGTCACTGCTTTGGGGTCCTCCACTGGGACCGAGAGCTTTGCGCAGCTGTGCCTCGCCGGCGCCGCAGAAGAGGCCGCCGCCATGGCCGTCGCTGTCGACCTCAACGAGGGGATGCGACTGAGGAAGACGCCAGACGGGAATGGATCGGCCGTTGGAGACGGCTGCGGGGCGCACGGGAGGCCTGTGGACCGTCCGATGACACGACCGGTTTAGGCCGCGTTTGTTTCGTCCGTCACAATTTATAATTCGTTTGACTTTTCCTATACTCCATCTATCATACTTCATAATTCATTTAATTTTTTACCAAATTTTATCGACTCGTCTTATTTAAAAATTTTATAAAAAAAATAAAAATTTCAAAATCAAAACTAAAGTATATTTGTATGCTAAACAATACCATAGTAATAATTTAAAATTTTTATAATAATTATGAAATTTTTTAAATAAGATGAGTCAATAAAGCATAGGATAAAAAAGTCAAACGAATTATAGATTTGAATGGATAGAGTATAAGCATATTTTGATGAAAGAGTGAAAGGGTAAAATGTTACTTTAGAATGGCAAATAAGTTAAAATAATCTACCTAATACTACCTTATTTCAACTTATTTGTAGTCTCAAAGTGATGTTAGGTATCTTATTTTAACTTATTTATGATTACAAAGTGATATTTTATCTTTATACTTTTTCACCAACTTATATAATATAGGAGGGAAACAAACAGACCCTTGTGTTGGAAGGTTCGCGGGGATAAAACGAGTAAAATACATTTCTGTTCCTTAAATATCTCTCTTAATTGGATTCATAAACTTTTAAGCTCCTTTGGATTACGCGATTTGTCCCCTCGTTTTCTGTGTTTTTTTCTATGAAAATGAACCGACTCCTGTCAAATTCATGTATGTCTTAAATTCACGCGTTCCAAAGGATCTTTGTTTGGGTCTCTATTAGAGAAAAATTAGCTCTCTAATATCATGTATGGATATAGATTGGACTGCGGACTCCACTAAAAATCCATAGCCAATTGAAAAAAAAAACATAGACAATTCGGCGGTTATACACTTAGGCCTCCCAAAACAAAAGTGAAGGAATTATGGAGGATTGAAATTCTATAGAAAATTTTTCTATATGATCATTTATTAAAATAAAGGATTGAGTTCCTACATATTCTATAAAATTCTTATAGAATAGATTATTATAATGAGATTTTGGAGGATTTTAACACGAGGTCTAATCTCTTGAAAAGTTTCCTATGGAATGCCGCCATGCCGGTGATATCCCTATGTTTTATCAGTCCTGCATTTTACTTCAATATAATCTTCTCAAAGTCCAACTGCTAGCGTAATCTGAAGACGGAAGGACTTCATTACTTCAACCGCCGAAACCAAGTGATGGTGGCACGAGGCACGATGCATTTCTGACTTCGAAACAAACAAACAAAAAAAAAAGGCGCCAACGGAGACCTGCGCCGTGGCATCCTCTCCTCTGTAGCTTGATCCTTAAGCTTGGAATCCTGAGTAGCATGTGGACGTGGTGACGACTGACGACGATGGGATTCCACGGCGGTTCGATCGGCTTCCCTCGTGCTCCTACCTCTGCTGATGCTCAACGAGCGAGCCTCCCGTCTCAAGTGGGGGGCAGAAGCCACCGCGCTTTGCACCCGAATCGCTTCGCGCCGGACCCGTCTCCACGTCCCCGCCACAGCAAGTCAGCCACAACGGACGATCGATCGCGGGTCGCCGGGCCTTGGTCCGTTTGCTTATAGCGTCTGATGGATCGGGGGGCCACGCCCAAGATCTCTGCCGGCTCTCGGCGTCGTCCGCCGTCCGCTCCTTCCTCTTTCTCCTTTCCCCGTCGCTGGGTATATCTATCAGTTGCGCTTGGTGCTTGTGCTTACACGGGGCTCCTTCCTCTTCCATCCGGATCCGTCGATCGAGTCGGTAGTTTCATGGCTGTCGAGGGGAATGACGTCCGGTCCGAACGAGCCACGGGCTGCTGCTGCGCTGCCGTGGCTTCGGACCAGGCTTCATTCCCCATGACTCATGGAGACGGCAGTGATCCGCCGAGCTTCCCGTGTTGCAGGGCAGGCGTGAGGCGTCCATGTTCTCATCAGCAAGGCCGGCAGGTACGCGTTTTATTTGGATGAGCGGAGTGTGGCAAGCATGGACACTGACTGGTCTACTTCCTGCACGCACTCCTTGCAAGGAAGGTTCGCTTCGCACTTCAGAGCAGGGTTCTAATCTGAACCCGTGCAAGATACCATGCACACGAACATCGCAGTGGCATCACGAGGAACCAAGACACTCAGAAACAAATGTTCTCTCTAATATTCCATGATCCAGTGTTCATCTGTAGTCTGCAATGAACACTAACGCCGCTGCTGAAGCGCTACTCTGCTACGTGCTACCTAAGATAAGATGGGATAATCATGCTAAGCCAGCCATATATCCTTGCTAGCTACACTTCATTTCGAGGAGCAGATGCTACCTGCAGCCGCTCAGCATAGAAGAAACAACCTTGCTAGTAACAATGTAACATCAATACAATGTAGACATTAATGGTTTGGCAAGAACAGTAGATGTCCTGCTCAGAGCAGTGAAGATGTTGATTCTGTTGGTAGTGTGTTCTTGTTGTGTTGGTATTGTATGCATTGAAGTAATTGGACCCTGAAATGTGTGTGGTTGTAAGAAAACCTCTATGTGTAGTACAATAACTGTTGGATCTTTTATGGGCTTGGCCCATTTATTGAATAAACTCTAAGGTGTGTAATGGTGGAGAATACCAATAGTACCACATTGGAAGTCCAAGGGTCTTTTGCCTTGACTTATATGGTGGGATTTATTCCACTTAACTTGAGAAGTCAAGAAATGGACAAGGGCGTGCCACACGCGCGCGCGCGCGCCGCCGCCGGCCGGGCCGGGCGTGGCAGGCAGGCGGGCGGGCGGGCGTGCGTGCGTGGTTGTGTTAATTTTTAGCACTCACTAACCGCGTACGTCAGCCGAGTGACCCTGTCTCTTCGTCGGCCGAGTGACTCTGTCTCTTCGTCAGCCAGCCGAGTGACCCTTCTCCTTCAGCTGGCCGACTTATGGCGTGACTCGGCGAGTGCTGGCCGACTCATGGCATAACTCGGCGAGAGCTGGCCGACTCTTGGCGTGACTCGGCGACCTTTCTCCTTCAACTTCCGGCCAGCTCTTGGCGTGACTCGGCGACCTTTCTCCTTCAACTTCCCTCTGCGAGAGGTTAAATAGAGGAGCACCCCTGTCACTCGGTACAGGTGAAAAACCACTTTCAGAACCACAGTCCAGCCGCCGAGTGAGGGTATTTCCATCTCGTGACTCTGCGCGCACAGAGAAGCGAGAGGGCAGGTGCCTCCGAAGCCGGTGCCGTTCGAGACCTTGCACGGGGGATCGGCAATTAGGTTTTTGGGGAGCGTCTACGCGACTGCCCAAACCATCTACGACATGACAAAGGAAGTAGGGCAAGGATCTGGATCAGAGCGCATCGGAGGGTATGATCAGTTTATTTCCTTACTGTTTTGCGTTCTACAGATTATATATGTTTTATATATGCATCTGTACTGTTTCATATATAGCAAAGAGTTTATCTCATCTGTTCTGTTACCTTATAATGTGTTATATCTGTTTGTTTTAATTTTACAATCATGCTGTTTATGTTTCTATTTGTTTATTTTCAATTGTTCAGTCAGTTTACATGTTTATCGTATCTATATGATCTATATAATTCATATGCTTTATGTTTTCATGATCCATATTGTTATGGATATATTTGAGAAAGTGATTTCTATGATTAATTATATTTTATATGTCATCATCATAATGTTAATTTATGGAATTAAAATGATACGGAAAATGCCTATAATTCTAACATTCCAAAAACCTAATGTTAGGCATTTTTCTGTCAGAGGTTTTGCTGCTGTGCTAAAGCCTGATCCTTTTGATGGTAAAAACTTCTTGATATGGAAAGCTAAGATGGAATTGTGGCTAACTGCAATGTCTTGTTTTCATGCCGCTGAGGGCAAGCCTGCCAACTTACCTCCTGAGGATGAGGCTAAGTTTAAGGCTGAAGACAACCTCTTTCGAGGAGCAGTAATTAGCGCACTGGATACAAAATTCCAGAAAAGCTATATCATTCTTCCCACAGGGAAAGAGCTGTGGGATGCTCTTGTTGGAAAGTTTGGAGTTACTGACGCTGGTAGCGAGCTGTACCTCATGGAGCAGCTGTATGACTACAAGATGGTTGAGAACCGATCTGTAGTGGAACAGGCTCATGAGTTTCAGGCACTAGCTAAGGAACTCGAACTTTTTCCTTGTCCTTTGCCTGACAAGTTTGTGGCTGGCGGTATAATCGCCAAGTTACCACCTTCTTGGAAAGACTTTGCTACCTCTCTCAAACATAAGAGACAAGAGTTCAATGTGGAAGAGCTCATTGGTACTCTTGATGTTGAGGAAAGAGCTAGATCAAAGGACAATGGAAAAGGTGTGGAGACCTCTACTGCTAATGTGGTGCAGAAGAGAAACTTCCGCAAGTTTAACAAGAAGAAAAACCAAAACAAACCAGAGAACGCAAATAAACCTGTTCATACAGCACAGTTTAAAAAGAAGAACAACAATAACAAGGGAAAGGGAGGTTGCTTTGTCTGTGGCAGTGATCAACATTGGGCTAGAGAGTGCCCTGATCGCAAGTTCACTCAGGACAAGAAATCAGCTAATGTTGTAACCACTGAAACTGGAGATGGAACATCTGGGTATGGTAACTCTTTACCATTTGTTCTCTCAGTTTGTAATTCACCTGAGTGGTGGATGGACAGTGGTGCAAATATTCATGTGTGTGCTGATGCCTCTATGTTCTCCTCCTACCAGGTCGGGAGGTCTGGCGCCTTGTTAATGGGAAATGGGTCGCGTGCTCATGTTCTTGGTGTTGGTACGGTCATTCTGAAGTTTACTTCGGGAAAGACGGTGCCATTGACGAGCGTGCAGCATGTGCCCTCTATCAAGAAGAATCTTGTTAGCGCATCTATGCTATGTCGAGATGGCTACAAAGTTGTTCTTGAGTCAAATAAATGTGTTGTGTCGAAACATGGTACTTTTGTTGGTAAAGGATATGACTGCGGAGGGCTGTTCCGCTTATCACTGCATGATGTGTGTAATAAACTCGTGAATTCTGTTCATTTTTCTGATGAGTCGGATTTATGGCATTCACGTTTTTGTCATGCAAGCTTTGGCTGTCTTATGCGGTTAGCAAATATAAATTTAATTCCTAAATTTAACTTGGTCAAAAAGTCTAAGTGCCATGTGTGTGTTGAATCAAAACAACCTCGCAAGCCTCACAAGGCTGCTGAGGCGAGGAGTTTGGCACCTCTAGAACTTGTTCATTCTGATCTGTGCGAGATGAATGGAATTTTGACCAAAGGTGGTAAAAGATACTTTCTCACTTTTATAGATGACTCCACTAGATTTTGTTATGTGTATCTCTTAAAAACAAAAGATGAAGCGTTCAATTATTTTAAGGCCTATAAAGCTGAAGTAGAGAACCAACTTGAGAGGAAAATAAAACGTTTAAGGTCCGACCGAGGTGGAGAATATTTCTCTAATGTGTTCGATGAGTTCTGCGTGGAACATGGTATTATTCATGAGAGGACACCGCCATTCTCACCACAATCCAATGGGATTGCTGAAAGGAAAAACCGCACTCTAACAGATTTGGTGAATGCCATGTTGAGTACAGCGGGATTATCCAAGGCATGGTGGGGTGAGGCGATTTTGACAGCATGTCATGTCCTGAATAGAGTTCCAACAAAGAACAAAAGATCACTCCATTTGAGGAATGGGAAAAGAGAAGAGTAAATCTCTCGTATTTGCGCACTTGGGGTTGCTTGGCTAAAGTGAATGTGCCAATCAACAAAAAGCGTAAACTTGGGCCTAAAACTATTGACTGTATATTCCTTGGGTACTCTTTTCACAGCACTGGGTATAGGTTCTTAATTATAAAATCTGATGTGCCTGATATGTATGTTGATACTATCATGGAATCAAGAGACGCAACATTTTTTGAGAATGAGTTTCCCATGAAGAATACACCTAGTGATACAAGTCATGAGACTATAATTCCCCATGAGCACGAACTGTCGATTCCTATAGATTATGCTGAGGATTCTCACGTGCACATCCCTGAGGAGGATGACACTATAGTCACTCGAAAGAGCAAGAGACAGAGGGTTGCAAAATCCTTTGGTAATGACTTTATAGTGTACCTTGTGGAAGACACACCAACTACCATTAGTGAGGCATATTCCTCTCCTGATGCTGACTTATGGAAGGAAGCAGTAAGGAGTGAGATGGAATCTATTATGTCTAATGGAACTTGGGAGGTCGTTGACCGTCCTTATGGTTGTCACCTATAGGTTGCAAATGGATCTTCAAGAAAAAGCTTAGGCCTGATGGTACAATTGAGAGGTACAAGGCAAGGCTTGTGGCCAAAGGATATACCCAAAAGGAGGGTGAAGATTTCTTTGATACCTACTCACCAGTGGCTCGATTGACTACGATTCGCACATTAATAGCCGTGGCAGCCTCTTATGGTCTTATCATTCATCAGATGGATGTTAAGACAGCTTTCCTTAATGGAGAGTTGGATGAGGAGATCTACATGGATCAGCCAGAAGGGTTCATTGCGGATGGTCAAGAGAACAAGGTGTGCAGGTTGATAAAATCATTGTATGGCCTAAAACAAGCACCTAAGCAATGGCATGAAAAGTTTGATAATACTCTTACAGCAGCTGGCTTTGTTGTAAATGAATCTGACACGTGTGTATACTATAGATATGGTGGGGGTGAGTCTGTTATGCTGTGTCTTTATGTTGATGACATTTTGATCTTTGGATCAAATCTCAATGTGATTGAGGAAGTTAAAAATCTTCTATCGAGCAATTTCGAGATGAAAGATTTGGGAGAGGCTGATGTCATTCTAAACATCAAGCTTGTTAGAGAAGCTGATGGTGGGGTAACTTTGTTACAATCCCATTATGTGGAAAAGGTATTGAGTCGCTTTGGTTTTAGTGACTGTGATCCTGCTCCAACACCTTATGACCCCAGTGTGCTATTAAGAAAGAATCGGAGAATAGCAAGGGATCAATTGACATACTCCCAGATCATTGGCTCGCTCATGTACCTTGCAAGTGCAACAAGGCCAGACATCTCTTATGCTGTGAGTAAGCTAAGTCGGTTTGTGTCGAAACCAGGAGATGATCACTGGCGTGCTCTTGAGAGAGTGTTGCGGTATTTGAAAGGTACTATGACATACGGTATTCATTATACGGGAAACCCAAAAGTGCTGGAAGGCTATTGTGATGCCAACTGGATTTCTGATGCTGATGAGCTTTACGCCACAAGCGGATATGTGTTTCTGTTTGGAGGTGGCGCTGTTTCCTGGAAGTCTTGCAAGCAGACTATCTTAACGAAGTCTACAATGGAAGCAGAACTCGCAGCATTAGACACTGCTGGGGCTGAGGCCGAGTGGCTTCGTGATTTCCTATTGGACTTACCGGTAGTTGAAAAACCGATACCGGCTATTTCCATGAACTGTGACAACCAAACGGTGATTACTAAGGTTAACAGTTCTAGGAATAACATGAAGTCTACAAGGCATGTTAAGAGGAGATTGAAATCTGTCAGAAAGTTGAAAAACTCCGGAGTTATAACTGTGGATTATGTTCACACATCGAACAATCTGGCAGATCAATTCACTAAGGGTCTATCACGCAATGTGATAGAAAGTGCATCGAGGGAAATGGGTATGAGACCCATGTGAGATCTACTCTAGTGGTAACCTGCTCTATGTGATCGGAGATCCCGTGAAGTAGAGTGGAGAAACAAGCTAGGAGTAGATTGTGAGGAAAGATCCCTTTCTTATCTCATTTCTGATGCACATCTTTCCTATCTGTAAGGCAGGATGGTATTTACCTTAATGTATTCCAAGAGTCTTATAAAGGTGAGATGTTGTCCTACAGAACATCTTTTGAGGAATACACCTATATGAGTCAGACTGCTAGTCACAGTCTATGGGACTTGGGTAATCCCTAAATACTCATGAAAGGCACTGAAGTGTGACTTATATGCTTCTAAACAGCGGGAATACCCTTTTGCAGCCTAGTATCAGCAAAGGATTTGAGTGAATCTTATTTCGCACAAAACTGTCAATTCAAGGCATAGTCCATTGTTCAGTTGTGAATGAGTGAAACTCTTATTCTAGATGGATGTTCAACTTAACAGTCTCCATCGAAACACTGGTATATCAAAGGATTGTGATTCTGATACTTCATCATTACAAACCCTAGAGTTTGGTGGGGATTGTTGGATCTTTTATGGGCTTGGCCCATTTATTGAATAAACTCTAAGGTGTGTAATGGTGGAGAATACCAATAGTACCACATTGGAAGTCCAAGGGTCTTTTGCCTTGACTTATATGGTGGGATTTATTCCACTTAACTTGAGAAGTCAAGAAATGGACAAGGGCGTGCCACACGCGCGCGCGCGCGCGCCGCCGCCGCCGCCGGCCGGGCCGGGCCGGGCCGGGCGTGGCGTGGCGAGGCGAG